>OX276438.1:10007500-11240689 GCA_946251915.1 Abrostola triplasia
ATAAAATTTCTGCCTTAAACCGCACTGTATCCCATTTTTGGCACTCCAATTTATTACATACAGTCTGTCAGAAAGTGGATATCCTTTAACACATTTCTGCCCACACTAGGCAAAATACAAGAAAATAATTCAAGCAAGATGCAATAAAAAACAATATTGATCAAAACTGCAAGCTATATAAAATACTTAGCAATACCCCAACCTGACGTCATGTGAGCCCCGTCTAACCGAGTAAGTGGAATCATACGTACATTTCCAAGTACGGCCGAGTCAGAACGCGGCCGGTGGCACCGAGCGCTGAGAGTTAACGTGATCGACGGTTAACGGGAACTTGGAGTTAGGACGATCACGCAGTTAGGAATTTATGAGAAAGTTTAGAAGTTAGCTTGGTGTGTATTCAAAATAGCTTTAAAATATTTACAAGGTTATTTACAATTCTTAAAAATAAATATATACAAAAATAAAAAATTTAAACTTAGTTATGTTAGCTTTAGTTGCGATTCTTGTCGGTAGAAAGACTTTAAGTCTTCGGGCACCAAGAGTCTACTTGAATGTTATAAAAGCGAGATTTTTACCGCATCTATCAAACATAAGGAAACAGTGTTGATTAAAGGCAACGTTTTAAAACAAACAACTAGAATTCATATAATAATAATGTCATAATAAACTTTTAACCTGACAAATAATCTGTAGTTAACAAAGCTATGCCAAAACAGTATATCTATCAATATAAAGGCATCTATACTGTTAAACTATCAGTTAGGTCAACTGTACCACCGGCCAGTTACCGGCGAGGCCGACTCGGAATGTAAACAGAAATTAAACGGCTACGTCGGAGCACGTTTGCTGAGAAAAACTCCTTTTTAATTAGCCAGGTCTTTCCAGGGCTCGGAGAATGCTCATCCTTGTATACAAGAGATAGAGGGTGATCAGCAACCGTCTGTACCGACCAAGATCCAAAAACCTGTTACTCTTTTTCTAATCATCACAGTGAGAACTGTGGTCTGTACTATTGGTCGATTAAAGTATATAACAGGAAATATGACTCTACAAAATTCGTAGTAGTTAATTAAAACGTAAAAAGCATTCCAAAGTGACGGTAAAACTAAAAAAAATAAAGAAAACTTAGCGATTTGAAGTTTGTAGTAATACTTGAATCGACCAATAAACAAACTATGGGCCATAATACCCAATTACATTTATGCTGTCAAATGTCGGACTTTGAACTCCACTTTAAAAATACAAAGAATCATACTAGAACTCTGATCGCAAACTGTGACCAGCTGATAGTGTAGGAATAAAACCTTATAATTTGAAACTCCTTGAAATGACAGATTACTTGTCAAAGTGTCTAAATTCGTGGAGAGTCAAGTGGCCTGTATGTCAAAGTGTTGATAACCGCGATAAGAAGACTTACGATAGTGTATCAGAAAGATTCGGGCTAGATACTGTTTATCTTGGAGATAATTTGGAATAAACCGTTGGGAAACCCGTAAATATTATGATAGGATGTAGCAGTACTGTCGAAGGCTGCTGCGACTGTGTTTGCACCTCGAATAGTAAACGGGGTGTATAGACACAAAAGGGCTTTTCCATTAGGTAATTCTCAGTATCAGCGCGGAGTCTGGATTTGTGCCCGGTTGATGGCAATAGACTCGCCCCCTATTACATTAGGACCTAAAAACATAACTGGCGAAATGTGGGTGTACTATATGTGCACCTCTGCCTACCCCTTCGGGGAATACAGGCGTGATGTTATGCGTTGTATGTAGACACAAAACTTTGGAACTAATTTCTTAGTAAAAAGAGTATTGATTGTTATCAATACTCTTTTTACTATTAAAATTAGTAAATAAGGACCCTATACTTTAAATAGTATAGACAACGATCTACACTCATTTTTGACAACTATCCCTACTAATATTATAAACGCGAAAGTTTGGAAGTATGTATGGATGTTTGTTAGTCTTTCACGTAAAAAGTACTGAATGGATTTTAATGAAATTTCATATGGAGGTAGCTGACACCCTGGATGGCAATAGGCTCGCCCCCTATTACATTGGGACCCATAACATAACTAGCAACATGTGGGTGTACTATATGTGCTCCTCTGCATACTTCTTCGGGAATTACGGGCGTGATGTTATGTTTATTTAGGAAAACAATATATTTCAAATCGAGGTTTTTTTTCATGCTCTCTTTTCTACGTCTCTTATGGATTTGGTTAATTGGTTTCAATACTAACTATTTGTATTCACGGCATTCATCTCGAGTTTCTGTAATACCTCATAACTTTTTATAAACACAGGCCCAGTTAACATATCTCGGGCCAAAAAAATATTGTAAAAACTTTCTCTGCACCCTCTTATTCTCAAAATAATCTCACATAATGAACTCGGTAACTCGTAATGTGTTTTCAAATATTTTTTTCTCTTGTTTCAGATGCTCTGGGTAAGTCTCCGCTTCAGGAAGGCATCATAAATCATTTACGAGTCCTTGTAAAAAGACTCTAACAGAAATTCCAATCTTCATAAAAATCCAAAAATAATTACGGGTCGCGGGCTTTTTTTTCTCAGCACAATAAGTCAATCGGGCTAACACTAGGAGTCCGCGCGAGATTCGCCTCGCGTCGTAAAATTTGATTAGGTCATTAAAGCCAGTTAATTTATAGGCGTTCGAACAACTCTCATTTGCTATAAACACACAAAAATCAACCATAAAACTGTGGCACTAACGTTTTTTATTCCCAATTTGCGTAAACGGCGTTTATGACGTTCTAAAAACCATTTCCGCGCGTGTAATCTAAAATAACCTTTCTAGTAATTAATTGTATGGTTCAAAACTGTTTAGAGAAATTTAAAAATGCTTGGCAATTTTAATTGTGAACCGCAAGTCATGTTGATGACGTCATAAGTTATGGATGGACTAATCAATGAATGACCGTTGCCATTTTAAAGGCTGTCATGCAAAATAATAGCTTATTATGCTAAATTAGCCTTGTAAGCGATAGGTAAGGCTGTCTAGCTGCTATTACGTGTGCTTTATGGCAATTTTAAAAGCAAAAACGTTTGTGCACGGCTTTATTAAATTGAGTCCGCATACAATTCTATTCAACCTCTAACTATAGAGCAGTTTATGTTATTTCAGTACAATGGAACTGGCTGTAAATATGCTACAACACCAGTAAAACACACGAGCATTTAAAAACAGAATTAAAAATGTATCCAATCGTACGTCACTCCGCAAAAAAATTGGAATCCAATTTAAAAAATTAAAAAATATAAAATGACGTATTCATTTCAATCCCGTTCGAATTTTAAGCACACACGTTCGGATATGCGTTCCGTTTTTCTGTGAAATCCCATAATTCCGTCAGTCCGGAAACGTGGTTTTCATTTAGTGCAAAATTCTGTTGATGCATAAAATAAATTAAATGCAAACAATATCAATCGGACACGGGAACACACTCGGCTGTACAGCTATTTATCATAAAATACGAACGCTGCGCTGAAATTGGATATCGCCGTCTCTTTTACACCTTCTGTGTGGAACAGAGAGGTCGGACTGGAGGTTTTTTCTTTGTTTCAAAGCCATGCTATCGGGTTGTCTGTCTGTGCGTTGATTTGCTCGCGTCGGTATCGGCTCACAATATTAATTAATGGTAGAATAAGCTTTGTTTCTTTCGATTTGATTGGGATCTGCATATTTCTGTTGTTCTCTGGTTCCGTACAGGTATTTCAGATAAGACATCTGTAAAACTAAGCCTTCAATCAAAGATTCCTTTAGCTTTTGAGCTCTTTGTAAAACTATGTAAGATAGATCTATGTAAAAACAAATTATTAATATCATTGGTAGGTAGGTACTTAATGATTAAAAAACATGCAAAAAAAATAAACCTAAAAATAAATAAATATTATTGGCGTTATTATTATAACTTCAATACTCATTTGTAATATATTAAGCTCCCAAAATAAAATAAATAAATATATCTAACTCCAAAAAAAAAACCAAAAACACAACAGTAGATTTCGTATTACGAAAAACAGCGCGGGCCCCCAAAATTGATTAATGGTTCCGCAGCAATATAACACGGCAAGCAATAGCATTGATTCCTATCTATTGTTAATACTACTTGTTAATTACGGACGCGATAGATAGCTATGATTGTGAGCCGACATTGTTTTAGCCGCCAGCCAAACGGGTAAGTAGGAAATTAATGTTTTTTACAACGTTTTCTACAGTGGGTGTGTTGCTAAGAAATGTAATTTAAATATTTTAGTGTGGCAACCTTTTTTTAAAATGTGTTTGTACTATTTCGCTGGAGGATATTTTTGTGATTGGATAGACGATTAGTTAGAAGCAGGATGTTGTTATTATAGTTAGATCTTTTAGCCCCCCCCCCCCCTACATATGTGGTAGAACACTTGACGAACGAAAGACATCGAATCACACTAATATTATAAAGGCGAAAGCTTGTGAGTGTGTTTGCATGTTTGTTACCTCTTCACGCTCAAACGACTAGACTGATTTTGATGAAATTTCATATGAAGGTAGCTGACACCCTGGATTAATATAGGCTACCTTTTATCCCGAAATGTAGCGGGTAACACCGCGGGGCGCCGCTAGTAGAATGATAGATGACTATGTGACCTCTGGAAAGCACACGTGACCTGTTCTGTAGAGAAAGACTGTAGACCTCTGTGGTTCAGTTCTTTCTTTATAAGACCTGCATTTAACTGTGTGACTGCACTTTAACATTATTATTCTATGGACTGCTGAGCACGAGGTCCTGGGTTCGAATCACGGGTCGGGCAACGTGTTACTGGATTTTTCCATTAGGTAATTCTCAGTGGCTGCACGGAGTCTGGATTAGTGCCCAGTTGATGGCAATAGGCTCGCCCCCTATTACATTGGGACCTAAACATAACTGGCGAAATGTCGGTGAACTATATGTGCACCTCTGCCTACCCCTTCGAGGAATACAGGCGTGATGTTATGTATTCTATGGAGTCAAGTAAAATGGTCAGCAAGGTCTGCAATAGATACCTCAAATAGGTAGTATTATTGTCAATATTTCATCCTTGTTTACTTGTACTGAAAGTAATAGTACAAGCATTCAAACTATAAAACCAACACTCTATTTTAATTACAATTTAATTAATAATCCCACTTTCAAAGTACTAAAAGGTAACATAAAAAAGTTATAAGCAACCTTTTTCAAATGCAAACTATCTTATTATCTAAGATCGCATGAGAATACACATTGTAACATCCAATTATTTTTTTGTAAGAAACAGTATTTAATCTAGGGAAACTTATGCCAGTGAAAAACTGTGATAGCACTTACATTGATACATTACGCTTGTACTTCCTGAAGGGTAGGTAGAAATCGGAGTCCTCTTGTGATTGAACCGATTTTTTAAACAAATGAAAGTCGTGGTCTGGTATGGTCTACTGAGCCGAGTCTTGTGTAAGAGTATGCGAGTTACCTAGGCTATATAGCAATGTTTTTAGCGCTTATAACGTCATGATGGTATGCACGGTTTTATAAATGTCATTTCTATTAAGAAGAACCGTCAAGAAACACCCAAGGTTACTTCTAAGTAAAATTTGGTGCCAACAATATAGTCAGTTTACAAAGTGTTTAAGTATGCGACAACACAGTTAACTACAGTGGGTTGTAAAGGGTTGATGATGATGATAAAAATAAATTATTTTGGGAAAAAAATGGGCAATAAAACCTAGAGAGACTTTTCCCAATGTCATAATACTTTATTAGATATTCTAAGGCCTGATAAATAGCCAATTTTGCCACTAAACAATGAGACTAATCGTCGAAATCAATAACAGAAATGTGAAGGATCAATACCTTACTTCTGCCTTCTCCTTTAGGTGGAAGGCGTGATAATACATCCATATAACCTGAAGCTGTAATAGAAGATAAAACAATCGATAGTTTAGAAACTGAACTAGGATTCAACAGTTTTGATACTGTCCCTGTCTGCATAAATGCTCAAGATTATCCGATGCAGTTGATTTCTAGTCTCCAGTTAACGTCCTAACTGAGACATTAGGCTTCATATCCTCCAATCAAGGATCTGAGTCACCACGCCATTCATTACGGAATTATGTCCGATGATAATTGTCCGTTTAGCAAAGAATGATCTAAGTAATTTGTTACAAATCACAATTAAAGATCCGCCGCGATAGCAGCTGTCAGATTGAGGTATGATTAGCACATGTCCGTTGTGCTTGATGCCATCTTGTGGACGAAAAAGACCGCTCATTATGTACCAAATGAGTTAGTTGCCGTTATCATTTATCAATCACATACTTGAAGTAACCGAGCGGTGTTGCATGTGCACTTTTTGTTAGCAGTACACGCTCTGACGGACTCAAGCAGCGGCACCAAAACGTCTACAATCTACAACCTCAGTCACTGCCAGAATTTATCACCCAATATTTTATCTTGCGACGATTTAATTATACTTTATGTTCACATCAACATATTAAAAGTCGATCAGAAAGCTCTATTACATCTGAATTGCAAAACAGCTATCCAAAACATTCTCACAATAAAATCGTAAACATAACCTACAAAATCCCGCCAAAATCCGTTTGACAAGTGCACGAACGAGCCAATGGCGCGTACACATTCAAATTTCGAACGCAACATTCAAGATGGCGACCTTCGCGAGTCGTATATCAATTGTGATTTACGCACCGCAGCCACGGCCGGTCGACGACCGCCCGAATTTCGTTCAGAAATGCACTCAACGAGTAATTTATTTGTTACTATCTATTATTTTGTAGACTCGCAAGGTCCTAAACACAGCTGACATTAATATATCATTTTACGCGACGTCGACGCTGTTCTGTCTCGCTTTAACATGGAATCGTTATGTAAGAGGGAAAGGGATGAGTGTAGGGGCAGAGTAGTTTGCGTTTTCACTTTTTATAGTAGCAATATATTTGATCAGCTGATCGTAGTGACGTTTACTGCCCGTGTGTCAGTGTAGTGTTTTTCATAATTTATATTATAGTAGGTATTCGGTTGTCGTAGGTCGGGGTTTTATTTATAATATTGAATATTCATCTAAATATTGTGTATCGACTACTGTGCTGCCTATAAATTAACTGGGCGGTCAGTTTTTGGTGAATTTTCACGTTTATTTATTGTTTATTTTGTTATTAAATCATTTTGTTGGTGTATTTTAAATTTATCTGTTAGGTTTTGTGGGGCGGCGATAATGGATTTTGGGTATACTTGACCCGTACTGGATTTAGTTGTATGTAAGCTTGTTATTGTGCTGTTTACGTTTTTATCTTCTTCACAAGTGTATGGTATGACAACAATAATAATATTTTCATTTCTTCAATACGAACCTACTCTCTCGCAAGTAGTATCCAGGGCGTAACTTATACTTCTGGGCTTAGAAGAATTTTTCCATCTGAAAAACTAATCTTGCAGAACTCTCATGTTCTGTTTAGATGGAAAGAAAGGTCAAAGAAATAAACAACAAAATCACCATCGAAACAGTTGTAATTTTTTTTATCTGAGTTGCCACTGCAAGGCAAGGGCCTCCCTTTCATTCTTCTACTTTATTCCGTCAGTCAAATTCAAAAACAAAAATCTAACAATGCTTTCATTGTGGACTAAAGGCAAGACTCCAATCATCAATACCAAGTTAATATACTAGCAAAAGAAATACTAAATAAAACAGAAACAAAACAAGACAGCCAAAGGAATGACCCAAAAACAAAAGAGCGGTCCCATCCATTTCTATATCTACGGCAACCACAAACCGAGTCCCAAACACTCCCGAACATACAACTCTAAAATAACCGACATAGCTTATATATCACGTGATATATAAAGGTGTGCGCACACTGGGTGCGTGCGTGAAAGTGCACGTGGTCCCTGTAAATATTTTTGGACGCAATCGATTTCCGAAATCCATTCTGTACCCCCGCGCGGTGCGGACGGGCGGGGCATAGTGTGGATGTGACTCAAGCATTTGAGTGTGTTATTTATTTGATAGGAATGTTGTTTTGTTTTAGATGTAGTAATGGTATTCTTCTACTCTTTATGGAAGTGAGACGCTGGTTCGTGCAGTGTAATCGTCGCAGCGTAGGCATCTCGCTTCGATAACTTTAACTATCTTGTTTTAAGAGTTCATAGTAAGAGGAAAGAACTCTTTTAGGATATTTGATCAATTCGATCAGGCTTATTCTTGGCGATGTCGTACACCAATTCCTCACTTTTAAAGCACAAACTTTTATAGACTACAATCGTACGACTACTAGCCTTAACCTAAGTCGCCCAATAACAAACCTCAAAATTTCTTCGAACGATCGCGGCCCACGCCCGAGTCGCATCCACACAAATCGCGCGATATTACCGCGTATCGCGCCGCCTGGCATCATTAATGTAGATTAATGATGCCAGGCGGCGCGATGTCACGTAGGTGACAGTTCAAAATTTAGTTACAGAGGGTTCCCGCGCCCCCCGTACCCCCGCAACCCCCTCCCGCACTCCACGCAAGTTTTTGAGGGATGCCTAACTGTCTACATGTTTAACTATCGCTGGTAAGCAGAGCCTCTTGAATGTGCCGCTGAGGGTACAAGTGAGAAGTATTTGTTTGAGCTGCAATCGTGTGGTCTGATGAGAGGGCTCTGATGGGGAACTGTGTTACAGGTGGCTGGTATAACAGTCTTGTAGCGCTAACGGGTAACCTACCTACGTAGGTTTCTGCCTAATTCGGATGTACATGTCCTCATTTCTTTTGGAAAAGTACCGTAGACTTACTTTCAGCTGTTATAATGTAACAAATTTGTAGCACATCCATTATTATTATAAATGAGCAAGAACTCTAGAAGTTTAGTTGTTATTCTAGCATTATCAACGTCATCACCATCATTAGCCCATTGCAGTCCACCGCTGGACATACATAACGGTTTGCTTCTTTCTGGCATATAGGTACTTTAAGCCCGAATCTGGGTCAAAAGCTTTTTCTCCAACAAATCACCCATTATCTAACACATAAATTCCATAAACAATAATTTCCGTCAATCCAACGTCCCTCAGTCACGTCACGCTCCACTCAGTGCGTCGCCTGCCTAATTTAAAATACCAATCGCATAAAATAAGTAACAGGTTCCAATAAATGTAAGTCATCATAACTTAACCAAACTTATTCATGAATACACACTGCCGTGATCCGAGGCAATAACCGACATCGCAGGCAAACCCGATACCATAACAATAACTTAACTATCAGTAAGATCATTAAACTCTCAATCGAAATTACTAGGCTCGCATGAACATACACAGTTTCACTTGAAACTAATTAGCGTAGTCTACACAGCGCTTTTCACAGTGCTCGCCTGCTACTGGCAGCCGCCCCGGGGCGTCTTCGCTTCCGTGTACGATACATTGTGGAAACTCCGCGCTTGTCCTGCTACCCTGGTAAATTGGGATCGATATTCAGGCGCGGCCATGTACACTGTGGGTGGCGTGATGGTATTTTGAAGGTATGGAGAGATTTCTGGCGAAAATTGGCCAACAATGTAGATATGTACATGCCATGGTTTGAATTGGACGGAATTTTGGCCTTCATTTAAACACGCGAAATTACTTGTAATTTCTGGCTTTTTTGCGCTGTTTAAAACCCTACATAGAAGAAGATATTTTAGTTGTTTTCATTAGCCTTTTTCCAATATATTCTTAGCAACTGATACAAGTTCTGAGGGCATCAAAACCGGCTAATCAGCTCTCGTAACGAAGCATACCGCACGAGGCCGATACTCTGTAATTTTTCTCAAAGTCGCCATGAATAATCAAATTTTTCTATACATACCGTTTATTCCAGCGACACAACCCAAAAGAGGAACGTCGTAAAATACAAATGTAAATATACCAAATCAAACCTTAATATGTCGGTCGTAAAGTTTGTATTTAAGTGTCCGTGGCGCTAGGGTTGTGAAATTTATGAAAATGACGGGCCTCCTGTTCGACCCTCGTGACTGGCAGAATTCTGTGCCGGAGTGTATTTTTACTTTTTTTTATTACATTCTGGTGGTATTACTCGATTTTAATATTGTATTATGGGTGATACTTCAATGAGTTGGACAAAAAATAGTGGTTTGTAATGGTCGGTTTAAGTTTCTGTTTGGTTAGAATTATGCGAACAGTCAAGGCTAGGTTAAGTTGTGATCCCAAAGTTCATTAGCATGTTGTTATGTTTTGTTTGAGTTCCATACATATCTTTTGCTTATACACTATTCAAGGCACTTGTGTTAATCACAATCAATATTATTCTTATACTTAGTCAGGATAATGATTTCCACATTCAAATTATCGGATGAAGTCGATGCAATGAACGCGCTAAACGTAACATCTAGTTTTTTGGTTCTATAATGTTATTCTTATAGAAAACAAACCGAAGTTCTATCAGTAGCTTTCATTTACTTTTTTCTAAGCCTTCTGCTGAACAAGTTTTAGTGATTCCAACTTTACCAAGTGCAGTGTTTCGTACCCCAATAGTTAACACTACTAAACCCATAATAATTGGCAAACTACATCTACTTAGACATGCTTGTATATGCAATGGCTTAGACCTCTGCTTGTCTCATAGGGGATTACAGGCGTTGTGTTATGTAGAGCTCATGTTAGGTATCTAGCAGCCAGTCAAAGTTTGTTCCTAATATTCAAGCCGATGACTGAAGTATTCACAGAGCTGAAAATATAACGGAATACTTGATGAATGGATGAGATAGATGGATGGGATGGGATAGATTTTTGTTACTCTTTGGTGTTAGGTATTCTTTATTTTATGCTCTATGTCTAGACTTACGGAGTACAAAAAGTAGTGTCTGATTTAGATCTAAGAACTGGTAAAAGATTTTGTACAACAAAATTAAACCAGTCAGTTATCTTATGCGTAAAAGATTCTATCAGCGTCATTAAGCAGTAAATAGTAAAATACTGACTCGTAGGTCAAGTGGTCGTTAAGCGCGACTGTTGTGCTAGGTCCAGGGTTCGAATCCGTTACTGATTTTTTTATCAGGTAATTCTTAATAGCAGCACGGAGATTTGTGCCCGGTAGATGGCAATAGGCTCGCCTCGTATTACATTGGGACCTATAACATAGCTGGCGAAATGTGGGCGTGAGTGTAGTAAACAGTTTTGTAGACAAATACCTAGATAATGACGTCAATATCACTCAATATTTTTTATATTAAAGACAGCTCCATATAAAACTACATTCTTCATAAGCTCCAAACTCTGTTAAAGCGAGGCACCCCTACAAGTACAGTCAGCAACATTTTTTGCTAACTCATCGCATCGCGTTACATGTGTACGGGGTCGACTGTACCGCCCAGTGCACAATGTCACTATCAAAGTGCCATTAGCGGTACCCTCTTTAGATTTTTTTTTATATTCATTTGAAACAGGGTTGTTTGATTCTTGAGGTCATTCACGCCCAGGAGTATAGGTGTGTATCTTTTCTGTCCTTGTAATGTTTTCTTGCCTTGTTAGAAGCTTGTTTCAGCCTTCCAGATGTCGTATTGGTTAAATTAGGGTCGAATAAAGAACTATGCTTGCTTAGTTTACAAAAACACTTTTTTTTCACAAGTTTAAGAAAACTTTACAAAAAATTCTAATTGATAAATGTTATTACACAGTTGATGAATACCTTAACGACTAATTTGATTATTTTTAGTTATCTTTCTGTTTTCTTTAATATTGTATAATTATTTTTCTTTTTATACTACTTATATTTGTATGTCTAACTATAGACAAAACATAGCGCTCTAAGCTAACTATAAGATCTGTATTTCTGTTTACCTATGTTTTACAAATAATAAATGATTATGATTATGATTAGTTTCTTAATTATTGCTATTTTAATGACGTTTACATTTTTTAATCTGCTGTTAAATATCGTACTTATACTACCTATATGCCAGTAGCTAAGCGATTGGGATAATTCAGTGGCTAAGTGTTCAGGGTTGCGGATTCAATCTCCATGCGGAAGAAATAATGTGTTAAGGTTATTTTTGAAGTACAGTTAGCTTACCCCATTTGGGAATAAAAGCGTGATGATTATACCAAAAGCAATAATATTCTTGATTCTCGGCACTATAGTGGGCAATTCACGTTATTGTCAACCACAATTTTGATTCAGTCTCATATACAAATAACTGGAAATCCGTGGTCTCTGCCTACCCCTCTGGGAAACAGGCGTGACTGCATGTTTGTATATGTATATACACTGTCAATTTCCCCATTCAACTTAACGTAATTTCTGACAGTATCGAAACCAAGCCAAAACTATTGGAAAAGTACGCGAATCAGCCTCCAACTCCATTGCATCGCATAATTACGTCACAGCCGATGACCTATCGGATGACGTCAGAAGCCTCTAAGATGGATGATGTCAAGGCCACGCTTGACAGGTGTCAGCGGCAGGCCTGAAAAACGCTGTCACGAGTAATGGATAGGCTTTCTAGACGCCATTTTGGAGGTCGACGCACTACGGTCGATATTTTTTACGATTTGTTGTTGTTGGTGAGTTATGCTTGCTTGATTGTGTTATGAATGGGCTTTTGGTTGATGCTTGTTAGTGGAGATCGGTTCCCGGTTTAGGCAAGTTGGTTTATTGTGGTTGCAGTTTTTAGTAAATTTTGAAGGGTGTATCTATAAAGGATACTACCTTAGTTAGTTGAAGTTTATTTTGTTTGAAGGTAAATGTTCAAGCATAAATATGTAGAGAATGTTTATTTTATATACTTAAACAAATTTGAGTCCAAAAATTCAACAGAATTTTATACCAGACTCCCAGACTATTTATGAACACAGGGGTTGATCACTTCTACCGCACCACAAGATGATGACGTCAAAAACGTATGAGATCCAAACAAACCCACGAATAGGAACTCTATCGATCTGCCATCCCATCTGTACCTACAGATGAGTTATAAGTCAGATCTGCGGACCATCCCCCCGGCAAGGCAACGACCCTTAACCCTCACATATGATTTACAACCCTCCCATTCAAGCAATACGGTACATTTTGAAATGATCACTCTAAGCTTTCTTACGACGTTGCAAAGTCTGCGTATTGACGTATTAAGTTTAGTAAGACAGTAAAGACAGTCGTGTGCAAGCGATAATGAGCCTTATTGTGTTAAGGATAAGTGCTGGGCGGTTGGGCGGCCCGCCCAAACCTGGGCGGGTGCAATTAGAAATGCTTTTGCGCTAAAAATGATATTTTTTCGTCTTATTCCTGGATTATTTGCTGTTTCAGTGTTTTGGAGCGTGAGCTATCTAGTTTTTGTTTTGGGTTGGTAATATAAAGTTAGATGGGTATACCGATATTCTGAAGCCAGCCAAATTGTTTTGGCTGTATTTTTTATGACTTATTCTCATCTCCCATTGGACTTGTCTTATGAGAATTGAAATCTGCTTCAACTGACCAATCCATCTGTTTCAATGGACCTAAACGTCTTCCACAGTTATTTTATCAACCACCACTATTCAACACTTGATTGCATAGATATTTACTTCACATTCTATTGAATTATTTTCCTTACTACCAACAAACCAAGCCTTTGCTCCAAAAGTAATTTCTATGAAAATGGATTAGCATCAAATACACAAGTACTTAATCCATTTTCGTAAGCATTGACCGTCTTTCTGGCTTACTACTAACACTTATCATTATTTATTCTACCAAAAGCTTGTCTGCTATTAAACACATAATGTAACATCACGCCTGTATTCCCCGAAGGGGTAGGCAGACGTGCAGTACACCCACATTCTGCCAGTTATGTTTTTTGCTGCTATTAAAAATAATTAATAAAACACTTTAATGCTTAGATGACATCTCTCTTTCTCTTGCCACTTTCAAAATACGTCCATCCATTGCAAGGATGCACCCAAATACACTTTCTACTTGTAAAGGGCAATCGATCGAGCTCAAAGGCAGTTACATCGGCCATTAAGGAAATTGGTTTATGGCAGGATGAGACGCTGCCTTGTTGAATATCTTAGATAGGTTAGGGAATACAGATCTTGTGATAGTTGTAGAATATTGAGGTCTCAGGAAGTTTCTTTAGCTTCGTCTAATAACTTTAATGGTGGAATAACTTCAATAGGTTTTCTTTATTATTGATAATAAGTATTTATAATTTTGTATCCTTATGCTTGTATTTATTAAGGAGTTAGGTAGAGATGTGCTTGTATACTTAGATTATGACAGACAGTTGATTGACAGTTTCTCTCACAAAATTTGTTTGATGTCTTACTGTCATAAATTCAGATTATAGGTGCGTAATTAAAAATAACAATGAATTCGTTTCTTTTTACAATTAGTTAGAGAGAACTTACCAAATAGCATTTAAAAGTTTATATATAATGTCTTTCCACTTTTATTTCTCGTATCAAAAACAAAAAAGGTTTCTCCAAACATAGAAAAAACGCTTTAGAAATCCCCTGACAGCCGGTACTATATACCAGGCGAGCATAAAACACGCAGAGGCAGCGAACAGAAAAACCGAGTGATTTATCGTGAGAAGGGACATCTTCTGCGCCTTTGTGTCCCTGGTACAGGTACCGGGCAAGTGCTGGGCGACCGGTTGGGGTAGGCAGATGTAAAGGGAGCATAGAATTGTAGTTTTAAAGAACAAAATAAAGATTTTGAGTCAAATGCTAATCCTTTTATTCCGGATTCTCATTGAAGTTTCTATTTCGAATATTTGTGATCCAGAATTTAGAGTACAAAATGTTAAAATAAACCCAACTATTGGAAAAAGGCTATGGCAGCAGTTTATTTTTTTAATACATTACTGGAAACTAAAGATGCTTAAGTAACTTAAGGTGGTATCAGAATTACAGAATTTAATCGCTAAAACTAATAATTTCTTCAACTGCATTCCTTTTAACATTCCAATTATTGCACCGATTAGCCCTCAATAAGTTTTGCAAGATAAAAGAAAAGATTGAACAAATTGCCCACCTCAAATGATTGGGCAAAACCACAGGCTTTCGAACTACATTTAAATTCAACCCGAACCATCTAGTATCAGAATAACAACAATGAAATAAAAAGAACAATTAAAAACCACCTTAATTCTTCCAAAACGGCAAGAAGCTGAGGTGTGTAGTTAAAATATAATGAATAGTTTTGTATTGGATGAAATTAATTGTAGCCAACATAAATAATGCCCCCTTGTGGAGATTTTTACGTTTGATTCGTACAATCACTGTTATTATACGCGATTGCAGTGGCTCTCAACCTTTGTTTCTTGTATGAGGTGTTGGGGTAAGGGCGTTCTGGATTTATGACGGAATGAAAAAAGTTTTTGATAATGCTAGACTTTTTCAAACTGTTCGGGTAATATTCTGAATGACTGGAATGGAGAAAATTATGTTTTTAATACAAGACAGGCTTCTTTTGGACTCATCTTGTAAGTTACAAATCTTTCTATAAGGAAACATCATTAGATTAGAAGTTATTTCAAAAGCCTACATTAAGGAACAAATCGCCTAAATTTGACCGACTTCAAAAAAGAAAGTTCTCAGTTCGGCTGTATGTTTGTTTATATACACGTCTTTATTAAAACATCGTTTTTTTTATTTTACCTTTTAAGTGACAAGCGGACTTATTATAGGACTATATCTAACTTTTGATATGACTAAAACAATTCACCTCTCCTATCTTAAAATTTCTTTACCTTCCACAATATATATCATAAACAATGGCCCCAGATTAAGAAGCCGTGCACGGACGATACGAACCTAAACAGTTTTACAAACTGATTGTTTTAATTTGATAAAAAGAGAAAAATATGAATGTTAATTACCCGGTTTTACGCGAAACACTACACTATTGTTTTGGCTTTATTTAATTGGTTTTTAATAATTGGTTTATGTACGATGTAGCAGCATTACAATGTATTAATAAAAGTGTTTTACTTAAAATTGGAGTTGTTAAGTTGTGCCGGAGGTGTTTCGAGGCAATAAAGATGACCTGAAGGCGTTATTGACTTAGACTTGTTTTTGAGAAGACTTTTGTGGTTATTGGCTGTAGGCTATGTAGATGTTCTTCTTTGGAAGGCACGTTAAGCCGTTGTTGAGTCTGATCTCTCTCCGGTCGCGTCTCACCGTCCCATCGGACTATGAGATTAAGGGAATATAGTGCACCTGTGTTTGCATACTTGTGTACTATAAAATCTCCTGCGTCTAGAGAGAGTCTTGGTAAGAGGGATGTTGTGTGAACACTGATTTCTGATTATTTTTAATTTGTTGGAATAAGTAGACTGTCTTATAGCATTAGAAACTGCCAAGAGTTGTAAAATAGGTACTCGATAAATAAATATGAATGACGCGAAAACGATTTCCGAACAATATATCATCGCAACACAAATTAAAATAACAATTGGTAGTACACGCCAAGCTTAACCCATAACTTACCACCAATATTACGTGTATAGTTTTTATTCCCACTGTGTACGCATTTAAAACAATTTTACACTATAAAAAGGTACTTATTGCGATCGTAGAACATGCTTTTAATTCTATCGTTAAATTTACGCTTTCCTCTATTCGTATCCGGTGCTAGTGTAGTTTTTTTATCATCGGCCTGTTCGTCACACATGAGTCGCGGCGTAACGGGCATATTTAGACAATTTCCTCTACAAATCCCCTGCCTGCACCCTCCGGCACTCCGCACCTCTGCCCTAGCCTGATATTCGCCTGGTTATTACAATTTTTCGCGTTATGAATATCGTCGCGGCCCCGCTAATGCCCCTCGCGCCGGGGGACTCACACCTCAGCAATTTTACTTTAATTCTTATTTAGAGTGCCGCCTTATTTCGGTTACAAGATTTTTAGTATTTGTTTATGGCGTTAACTTGTACCGTGAGCCGACGATGGGGTAATTTTCGCTTTTTTCAACGATGTAATTCTACTTTATGTTTTTGAGTTTAAGTTTGCAGTCTTGGGGTTGAGAAACGCAAATTGCCAATAAAGGTACTAAGGCAGCAAGAGATGTAGGAGCTTAGGATGAGAGGTCAAGGCTTTTTATTTTCCGTGAACTGTATCGGTGCGCGTGTGTGTGTGACGTCACCGCGCCGCTATCAATCATGCATGCACCATTGCGCCGCGCGCGCTTTTGTTCGAATTACGAATTTCGAAAAAGGAACATAAAGCGAGAGAAAATTATGGTGGTTGCGTTCTTTTTAAATATCGGTCGCCCCCCGCCGCGCCCGCGCCCCGCGTGCGACGCTCCAACTAACTTATTATTTTTCAATTAAACAATAAAATGAACAACGTACTGCCATTTCTCTGGCCGTAGTATAATACTCGCTCATTACATGTTAGAGCGACGCGTCCCGCTGCATTACCGAACACAATAATATACACTGTGACACCGTTAAAAAGTAGCGAAATTGCTAATGGTGTATGATATTGCCTCCCCTTATTTTGGGGTAAGAAAAGACTAGGGGCGGCAACACCTTCATTCTCCCAGGAGGTGTTTTTTTGAGTCGAGTATTTTTTTCTTTTTTTCTGTATGTTTTTTTGCGTAATGACGTCGGGGTCCTGAGAGAGTTGGACGAATCCATTAGATAGGCGGGAAGAGCTTAATGTAGGGTTTTTTCTTTTGGAATCGGAATCGGTTGAGGCTGTGACGTCACATGTGTCACCCAGAGGACATTTGTTATTTATAACACAGATAATTGTAACGACTGCCTCGTTGGTCTACTGGTAGCTAAGCGCGACTGCTGAGCACGAGGTCCTGGGTTCGAATCCCGGGTCGGGCAAAGTGTTACTGGGTTTTTCCATTAGGCAATTCTCAGTGGCAGCACGGAGTCTGGATTTGTGCCCGGTTGATGGCAATAGGCTCGCCCCCTATTACATTGGGACCTAAAACATAATTGGCGAAATGTGGGTATACTATATGTGCACTTATGCCCACCCCTTCGGGGAATACAGGCGTGATGTTATGTGTATGTGTATGTAACGGAGTTATACCGACGGCTAACGTCGTCAGACAGTTTTTACAATTAAAACACAAACAAAATGATTTATGAAAAGCGATATTTACTAACGATATGTAGTAAAAAGAATGATACTATTAATGTTTTTTTATTATACCGATTCCTTTAAAAAAGTGTTACCACGCATGCGTAAAAACGGAAAATGAATTAAATATATTATATTAATGTGACGTGTATTATAATTACCCTTTTTATAGTAATTTAAAGCAATATAAAAAGATTAAAATATTATACAAATTAGAAGCGGGAATAATGACAATTCTGCTCATACCATTTGTCTTTTATAAATTTTGGTAAATCTACCGCTTGCTTGCCTATTTTGAAGCTAACAACCTAGCCTCTGGGCTGGCTTACATACATTATATATAGTCACGCCTATTTCCCATAGGTGTTGGCAGAGACCACGGATTTCCATGGAAAATGGAAGTTTTAAACGTATAGTATCTACTTAGATTTGTAGGCTGGTGTATATGGCGCTATCGTGAGGCACATAATTTTAGTTTTATTTAGTTTTCATTTAACAAAAAAGCTGTTTTGCGTTATCCCCGTTTGCATAAATTAATCAATCATTTCTGTATTCTTTCTAACACTGGTTATCATGAGAGCCAAACACAAAATTCATATCAATACTAACATTATAAATGTGAAAGTAACTCTGTCTGTTACGCCGTCATGACCAAACCGCTGGACGGATTTTGATGAAATTTGGCATGTATAGATAGCTTAAGACCCGAGAAAAGAGTAGGCTACTACGCGGGCGAAGCCGCGGGCAAAAGCTAGTGATTAAATAAATTCTAACTGTATTGTTTCCCCTTGTTCCAGGCAAATGGTGCCCGTCGCGTCGCGAGTGGTCATCACCCCCAGACGTGGCGCGGAGGGTATACTCCTCCGTGTTCCTGGGCAGCCCCGGTGAGTACCCAGGTATGGACAGAACCGCGGATGGGTGAGGAGTTAGGAGGATCGGTGGTGTTGCCGTCAAGTTGGTAGCTGTTCCAAATGCTTTGATAAACTGAGAAAGAAAAACTAGGGCCATTCCTGTTCATAAACGAGGACCATACGATTAACTAAACTCGGTATTAAGTCAATTACCATCTTTATTCTTTGACATGCAGACAGTGAAGGGTAGTTTACTCCATGGTTTAAATTGACTTATTTTATGAACATAGAGTTTCATATTTAGTGACATCTCAGAGTAATAAAGTGTGGAAATCAAAGATTATCACTTTAACAAACATATATTTAACTTGTAAAAACTTGACGGCAATATCGCCAATCGTCCAACACCTAAAACCCTTACCCGGTATTTTTTATTTACTAGCATTAATAAACAACAAAATGCACAACAAACAACCAGAAAAACAAACAAAATTATCCGTACCTAAATGTACCAGGAGATGATGAAATCAAGGATTAATAAACACAGGCAATAGGGACTGTCTACGCAAGTCTACAAAGCGCATGACATCAATACGATGATATAGCACAAGTACCAGGGGATCATACGATGCGGGAGGTGCCGTCAATCATTGTCCCAACCAGTGGCAAGGTCACTGGGACGTCCCATCACACCTGAAAGCGGTCTAAACTGTAGTTCATCTCAAAGAAACTATTTTATAGTTCACCCTGTTAATTCTACGTGTTAAATGTTAATTTTATTGTCTACACAACCATTTTATTCTGTTATCAGTATTTGATTTATTATTATAACTTCGTAACACATAATAAAATAATAATTTGAAATGGTACAAAAACTTATCTTCGCAGAAATCTAGTTTTTAGAACGAACGCGTTTTAACGAACACGGCTAGATAAAAAACCTTACATGGCATTTTATATTTTCGTCTTAACACTTAACTATTTTGTAACTCCATGTTTATTTAATTATTGCGAAATGTGTTCTTTAATTGCTAATAGGAGAATGAGTTATGTGTGAATTATTTGTGCAAACCATGAACTAAAAAAGCTAGAACGCCTAGAAAGTAACTCTCAAGAAACATAATTGTAGATAGTAGGTCCCAATATACTAAACATCAATTTAACAAGGCTTTTAAAATAGATGAAAAAACATTTCTAAAATACTTGGAACCCATTACCACGTGTATATCACAAACTATTTATTTAAACACCGATTCTATAATTTGAAAAACGAACGAACATGCCGATGACAGTTCAAATCGATTCCCCGTAATGAGCCGACGAAAAATCGAATGACATTTACATATGTCAAAATCACACTAATGTCAACTCTAAGACTTTACGAATAGTGTTTTTTGAGTAACGAAACTCGTGTCCGATTGTATCGAGTACTCGGATGAATATCGAATGTTTGCGGCGCGCACGCACTACTGACAGCCCATCGATCATGTGTTATCGTGCGTACGATCTCGGTGTCATCTCGCCGTTGCAAGGTCGCCGAGAGAAATATCGCGAAGGATAAAGAAAAAGTAACAAATAATTTTTTACTTGCCGCCGCCATCGAACTTGGCGGTGCACTGCTATGCGCCTAATTGAGATTCTTATTGTGACAGTTCAGTTACAAATGTCTAGATTTATAAGTTCTACAAGTTTTTGTGTTGCCTCTATGAAAACATTAAAGTCGAATCTAACAGAAAACTGCAATCCATCAATATTAATGTGACAGACATTTTAACATTAATATTTCTGCTCCTATTTATAGTAAACCAAGTTATTTTTCGTAAATAATGATTATAAAAATAAACCGATATTGTTAACAACTCGAACATTCCAAATTCAACTTCGATACATCAACGCCATCTATCGAATAGTAGCTAACATCGCAATCTTTCTCCTGTCATGTTCTAAATTAAACTTTATTATGTGGGTGTAAAGTTACAATTACCGTAACAATATAATGCACATGCATCGTTATAACAGTCAAGTACCGCGATAACCATCTCGCTTGCTCGTATAGGATGACGCGCGTCTGTCTCCCTCTCGTTGTACACGTCACCGTCATAGCCTGTTTCCATTACACTATATCAATTACCGTACTTCGCGCGTTCGCCCGTCATTCAGTTTAAAACACAAAAGAATTTTCGTCGAAGGGAAATGTTCAGAAAATGTACACGAAATAAACGGTGAACGAAGAATCGCAGTCAATTTATTCGTGAGTAACACTTTACGATTTTTATCTAACGAACGCTGTCGAAGACGGATTAACAGTGGCAACGATTCGAACAAAAACTGCGCCAGAAAGAGAAATATCAAGTATATCGATTCCGTCTTTAGCAAGAAAGGATTCGGCATGCGAGTGAGACGACACGACCGCGTCTTTACGACGTGCGAAAGAGATAAAACAATTCCTTATGTCGCTATTCTTAGGTCGTTGGCGCGCTCCGAATGGCACTTTACTGGGAGACATTAAGGTCGCAATTTCATTGTTATGATTGGATATCGACGATTGTAGAGCGTCGTAAAAGAGCGTTATAACTTCATTTGGCAGTGTCGCCGATTAGAGCCTTGCGCTGTAAAAAATAAGGTTGTTAGTTGTTTGTTTGGTGGGCGGTGGTTGGCGGCAGCGCGCGCGGCGTCGGTTGCCATGGCGACGGGGCGCGTTGGAATGCTCGCCAGGGTTCCCCGCTCCAACGGTGTTTTTACCTAAATTAGTAACAAAAACAATGCGCTGATAATGACGCATGGATGTGCCGCGATACCGTGAACTGTTGTTTGTTTTATTTCAGGTAATGGGCCCCTCGGCTAGCCATTGTCAACTAGTGAGATCATTTGTATTACGACCCACAATATCAGCTGTAGGAGTAGGTATATAGTAGACCCTACTGCGGCAATACGTAACCCGTCAAGCGTTTATTTCAATAAGATAATTGAAAGTTCTCAAAGTTATCGAACACCTAATATTTTTTGTAAGTTCATTAACAAAATTTCCTATCGGTTCCTTTCTTGTTGGTTATAATTTCTTATTAGACGGGCCTCGTTTTTTGTGGGTCCTAAGTATTGATTTGTCTCCAACAGCGGTCTCCGAACTCATTTGTCAAGTCAGAGCGCACATAATTACATGCGGGCCGGTTCCTAAACATGAACCAACTAATTTTTAATATTCTCATTTAGGATTCACGTTGAATATGAAAATGGAAAAAGAAGCGAGATGGGTGCATGGTGATAGGCGCGCGCGAGCGGGCGAGCACTAAATTGCTCAATTTGTGCCTCGGCTCATAAGGTTCCTTCGGTGTTCCTTTTTCAAAAAATCCAATGAGATCGATCGCTCGCCATGTCCGCAAATTAGAGCGGGAATCGTTGTTCGTTAGCGAGGCGCGCGGCTCGAGACGTCGCAAGCGCCGCCGCGCGCGCCGGAGAAGCGGCTGCTAGGCCCTGCGCCGGAGACACCACATCCTCGTGCGTCGTTTAATCTCAATCTACGTTTCGAGGAGCTCAAAGCTCGCCGCCCGAGCAGAAATGCATTTTAGTATTACTAGTGGTCTCGGGGCGCTCATTTCGCTTAAACCTTTTTAAGCTCGCAGTTCGCCCCGTTGTCGGCGATCGCCTGCGAGGTCAGACCCGCGCGAAAATTGCACTCGCGGCTTCATTACGTCCAGTACAATGACCAAGCGGTTATGTACTTTATTATGTTCGCAAATGGCGCTATTAAGTCAAGTATATCTATTCCCCGGCCAACATGGCGATCGTAAGAGATACGAGAGATGAGATAGCGCGCGAATTTCACTCGGAACCAGTTTTTCTCGAGTTAAATTACTCTAGGTTCTTGGGCAATTTAAATAACAGCCCGTGATTCGTTGTGGCGTCTAAACTAGCGTTAAAACGCTACATTGTAATGAGTATCGATCGAGGACCGATACGGACGGCATCGATCCCATACAACTACCACGTTATTTACTGTTATTGTGTATTTAATACGTCCCACTTGTTTTTCTTTATTGTAAGGGTATGGTTTCCGTTCCCGGGACGGCGGTGCCTATGGACATCACTACTTGTTTTTTATTGGCACTCCTAAATTTGACGATTCTTATTATACTATTCATGTGTATTGTGCCGTAAAAGCGATGTAGCACACAACATGTTAACTCAATAAACGCCAAGTTAACGGAAGTAAAGTGAGCGGGGACATCGTGCGGTCGTAAAAGCATCGTAAAATGGGCAATATTAATAATGACTATCCATTTATTTGATATCTCGTTGTGTAGCATTGAAAAATTGTCTCCAGCCTCTGTGGTGACGAGTGCGGTGTCTCGTCGTCCACAATTAATCGCGGCGAACGGATTTGTTAGTTTATCTTAATTCTTTTGAGTGGAGTCGTGTGTCGGTGGTCCGTTGCGTGAGAATGCAATTTGTAAGTCGGAGCGCGCGCCGCCGACCTGCGACCCGGCCTCGCACCGCGATTATATGCTAATATACGAATAAACTTTCCTTTATGTAAACCAGTCATGAATTTCCCTCAGCCGCGATGTTTACTGTCATGTCTCCAGCGCCGACCGACGCCAGTGTTTAATGAGTCAATAGAAAGTTTCGGTCCAACAAATGAGGAAGTGTCAATGATTGCCTGTAGGTAGCCTTGATCTTAAAAGCGCAATTCAGTAAACCCGAGCACACCCACGTCTTCATTAAAACCGATGGCTTATCGTTAAAATCGATCTCGTTACGAACAATGAAACTCGTCGAAACAAAAACTGGCCGAGCGATAAACGAATACGAGAAACGTAATCGGGGCGAACGTCGCGCCAAATAAAATAAAACCTCAATCAAAAATCTAAAGGCATTCGGTATCATAACCGGAGCGGTGCGTCGACCCGGCCGCCATATGAAAACACGGACCGTGTGGGTTACACGCCCGCGACGAAAAAAAACAAAAGTATAATAATGTAACGCACTAAGTATCCGTCTTAAAAATACGCCTCGATCTCTGTTGCGCGCGTCGCGGCATTAACGCGTCGGTAGAGCCGGCGGCGCGCGGCGCGGCAAACCGGACCCTACGCCGCCGGCCCAGGGCTCAGAGTCGCGGGCGCGCGCTGCCGGCTCCGCGCCGCGGAGGGCCGCAGGGTGGAGGGCGCGCGCGCGCGGGCGGCGGCGGTGATGGATGGCCCAATCAGGCGGCGTGGCGGTGCCGGCCGCGCTAATCGAGCAGTGTGCCCCGAGAGCCGGACGCACACAGGCGCGCAGCTCGCACACACGCGCCCCGGCCTGCGGGCGCACCGAGATGAGGCCCCGCCGATACCACCACCGATTACACGTAAAAGCGCATCGAGAACCTTTTCGGAGATAATACATAATACCCTCGCTCCGGTCGGAGCCACACACACCGAGCCATGGTGTGCGTTACCGACCACGTAGGTCCGGTGGAAAATCGATGAAAAACAGCCGAGACGACAAAACCGGGGGTGGTGAGCAAACAAAACGGGCCTTCATTCGATGAATAACGCCGTATTTACGTCTATATCCGGGCGGCGGATCGATAGCCACCAACTGTTGTAAACAACCGTACGAGAGCCGGAAAAAACGGCGAGTGCACGCCACCCCCGCCTGTGGGGCTATTAGCGGCCACGTGACTAATTTTGGGAGCTGTCAGGAGCAGAGCTGCGAGCACGTGGGCCGGCTCGCCCGCCAGCCTGCGACCCGCCGCGCTCGCCTCCACAACCACACGGCCGCTCCGCTCGGCTCCTCTACGATCACCTGCTGCACACAAAAAACACGGCAATAGATCACCGGGAACAATTAATTATGTCCCATCGCCTGAAAGAGAGGATCTTTATAAATCAACGGACCTCGCATTTTATCCTTAAGAGACCTTTCTCCGACTAATCCCGACAGAATTGAAACGAATCTAATGAAACGGGGATACGTCGAGAAAAAAACAACGCCACATCAACTGCCCTACAATCATTTTAACTTTTTTCCGACGTTCGCTCTCGGGGCTTATGTATTTTTTTTATTATTTTTAATTCTGTCTCTGGACTCGTGTTTTTTTTACTTTTTTGTTGCCTTTTCATAAATATTTTAAAATCGGATTCACTCGGGGACAAGCGAGGCGAATGGATTAGGATTTAGATATTTTCGGGCCCGCGTAATTTATGCCCCTCTTTGTAGAGATATGAATAATAAGATATATGGTATGTATCTGAGAGCGCTATCGGCGACTTGCGGCCGGCCCGCGCAGTGACTGCACCTAATAGTTTCCGCTTTATATCTACTATCTTGATTTAATTATGTTTGTTTTCCTCCAACATCGGACGATTGATGCGCACTCATTAGCCGGCATTGTTGTACGGGTACAATAGCGTTTATTTTACTAAAGTTTTTATCGTCCTCTTTGATTCCGTGAGCACTGTCCAGATGTTCGAATGCTTCAAATAATTCTCAGGCATTTCTCGATTTTTATTGTAATCCAATTTTAAAGCGATCCCATTTAAATTCCTATACAAATGATCCCGACCATAAAGTACCGACAGCTATTCCAAATATGCGGTCCGTTTAAAAAGCCCTTAACGAAATTATTAAAGTAGGTAACAAAAAAGGGTCAAGTCGATGATTTACCGACGTCAATTCTGACAGCTCGTAGTTTTGTTTGACCAAAATTATAGTAATTTGATAAAAATACCCATCTACTTAAAATAAACGTTCTGTCAAAAAACTGTATGATGGAAAACAGGCGTTTTATGATAGATACACTAACTATGCGAAGAATGCTGCTCTCCTCCAATGATTGAGATGATTTTTTTAACTCCAGTAGCCAGTTTTATCTCGAGTTAACTGATCTTTAATTCCGTTGAGACGGTACCGAGATGCTGCGATCGTTTTTATTGCTGCATTGTCAGATTGACGGACGCCGCGACGCCGTATTTTGCTTATTATATGATGCTACACCGCCGATAAAGGCCGGTCGTCCGCGACACGCGACAGACTCGCCGATAACTTTTTGTCCGTTAACAATATTTTTGCATCAAAATAAAGTCAACTTTTTATCCATAAGCGGCCGTTTCGAACGTTCAAAAATAATAATGAGTTGGATATAAAAATCGCGAATTTATACGAGGTCTCTAACCCTCGCCGGGGCGCGGGCGACTTTAATATGATTTCTTATAGCGAGAACTCCTTATTAAATAAACTTTGAAAACGAAAATTATGTCCACCGTGCGCAGCCCGGCCGATCACAATAAAAACTCGGATTTGACAAGATTAAAATTGTAATTCAAGTTATTTCTGACGTGCATCTTATTGCTTTTTCGCTACGGGCATGTTTATTATTTTTTAGTAAAACTCGAAACGCGTAACTTCGTTCGAGACGTAATCCGTATAAAGACTTGGATAAATAAAAATAATATGAATATAATTTAAGGTTCATGCCGAAGGTAATCAGCAATACGTCGCTTGTGAAAGCAGATACTTAATAAAAATAAAGATTTTGTAATTGCTTACTATGCCCATCTCCTCTGAGTAATTCGAGTATACAGATTAAAAATAAATAATAAAATATTGACACTGGCATAAAGCGCACTCTGCCGTCCATTGCGACACTTTGGATTTAAAAAGAAAAAGAGTCATGGCCGCCGTGCGCTTTCCCGCCTCGCTGTCAATATCCATTCTGTCCACGACGCCCGACTCGGATGTACTTAAGGGTTTTAAGTAAATAATTGTATAATGTGTGAATAATGTAATCTTCTCACGGGAAATCGATGTTCATCCGATTCATGTCGCTGTCATTTTTAAATATCACGTACATTTATAATTCAAATGTATGCGGTAGATAAATTTTCCATGAATATTAAAATGGTTATGATAGGTTTCGGGTGGTGTCTTAGCGTGGTTATTTTCCCACAATTCGGGGAGTGCCGGCGGCTGGCAACACCGTGCTGCCATTACTGGAGATTACGCTTAATGTAATGTGTCGGTGATTTGAAATAATCACGCAGATTACCCGGCCGCTGTGTGACTATTTAATCAATACCTAACGTGGGCCGGGTATTTATGGATTCACCACGTCGCTATCTGTAATTATATGTGTGGACTCTATTAGGATCTAGTAGAACTCCCACTGGATTCCATTAAGAAACCTGTAACACTTCGTTCGAATACAGTAAGAATGAATATTAGACAACGGTGGTGTTGGTAAAAGTTTGTATTGTTCAACTCAATTCAAAATGTTTTTATTTTTATAAAAACCAATTAAGTAGGTACCTACAGGCGTGTATGATACGTCCCACCTAAAGCAATTATAGGCGCTTTTGAAACGTTAAGATGCTAGCATGTTTCCAAAAATGGAGGACTGTGGAGGAAAATAGGCATGAAACTCCAAAGTTTACTCTTTTAACTAGTTACTGTAATAGGTAGGTACCTAAGTATTGTTGAAACTGAAAATCTTTTTGGAAGCAATGTTTCTATCTACAAAGTTTATCAGATATAGGTACAAAACTTAAACTAGCACACTAAACATTCCCAAAACATTAAGGTCAAATAGTAACCAATCACAAATTCTATCGCCAAAGCACTACGTCATCATTCTGACAGAACAACGAAATAAACCTCAACCATTTGTCATTTTTTAACCCAACAAATTCGCTAAGCGAGCGTTAATCTCGAAGCGACCGCAACCGCACGGCACAACTAGTTAGGTGCAAAAAAAGCTCGAATAAAACTGACAGACGGACTGTAAAGCACGATGTAAGGGGTCTAGTGATGCGTGGCTGGGACCACAACCGCAAGATTTTGTCGCTAAGAAGGCAACGATGGATGTTTTTTACCATCACCTACCCTTTACCATGGACTGTTAACGAAGACAGTTTACCATGTGAAAGCGGAAGCCGCTACATGCAATATAAAGTCTCGCTTGTCGTTAAGAGTTCATGGTAAAGGGCAGATTATAGAAGAGGCTGGCAGAGTTTACACCACATACCCTCAGTTTCTCATATGGGCGAGCTTTTTACAATGGCCCACTAAAAGAGGCTAAGTGCGGTAAATGCCCAGCTAAACCAAACCAAATGGGCGAGCTTATTAACTTAGCATTTTAGGTATTTTAAAAGAAAACAAATCTGAGTTTTGTGACATGAAACTTACCATAGTAAAATACATAGATAGGTAAAATTCTATCCACTGTGTTGCCAATTTTCTTAACTCAGATAAATCGTTGTATTGTAAGATATGGTAAGATAGTCTCTACCAAATTTAATTAGGCACAGTACAAACACAATAATAGGTATACCTATCAAGAAACAGATATACGACGTATGTACAAACACACAAATAATTACCTAACTTATCAATTCTATTCGAAATAACATGGCCTGAGGTCTTGCGTTCCTAACGGCAGTTAGCCCATAGTAGATGTAATTATTTTACCATCGATTTATCGACGCGTACCGCTACTCTCCGATAGATGGCGCTGTCGCTAAACTATTACCTTGCGAGGAAATTATTGCTTATTACTTGGCTACATTAAGTAATTTCAAAGACAGCTCTGAGCTCGCTATCTCCTCACGATTTATGATTACCTAGTGCTTTTAGAAGTAATATTATAATAAATAGGACAGTGAATGTGTTTTGTAAACATTAGATACAATTCCATTCTAATTTGCATTGGTTTATATAAATATACTAGGTACTCTCTCTCCCTTAACTGATTGATAGTTCTTATAGGATTTATAGATTGATTAAGGGCTTCCTAATACATATCAGACAAAAGTTTATTTAGAATCTGAATACTGTCTACATAATTCAGATGCAGAATGAAAACTTACTCAACAAACTGACCCTTATGTTAAAACTAAATTTTCAACATGTGTATGCAAACATACACACACACATGCAAAAAGTCTTCCTTGGCCTCATCTCAACCACGGAAACAATCACGCGACGGTTCACCCAGAGAGCATAACAATATAGCGGTTATAATGCATTCCATATTCCGGGTTCGTAATTGAACATCGTATGCAAACGCGGCGCGCGCCCGCCATCTCTTCAATATGTATGTGCGCCTAGTACTTTCGGGCGAGGCAGGTGGACTCGCCCTGTTTATGTTATTGTTTACATATTGTTACCGTTTATGCCGCCCTAGTATGAGGAAACTGGCTAAATATATTCTTAAAGGTAATGATGACATCTGTTGTTCATAAGTATATTTCTAGGAAAGCGGCAGCACCTTGAATGAGGATTATATTTTAACTAAACTACATAAATTACTTCAAATGAATGTAGTTTATGAAGACAACGAAATCAGACTCAAAATAAAACATATTTATGAGACGTATTTACATCACTATTCTACGCTTGATGGAACGAAATTCTAGTGAATTCGCAAAGCATAGCAAGATAATTCTCACGAGAACTGCAACCAAATTACTAATGTCAACTAACCCTAACATGGTAACGGATAGCTGGCTAACAAAATTAACTTTCTAACCTAAAAACAGGTAGATACCCATGTTTCCGCAAAGAGAGTTTCTAGCTAACACAAAATATATGACATTATAGTGCGACAAGATAATCTAGAGACGTGTGAACATAGTCAGGTTCAGACAATTCCAAAGAAGTTTGTAGATCATTAGAGGAGCGACATAAATCACTATGATTCCGCATAAATTTACATTTTAAAGACGCGTCGGGACATTAGCGCGGGCAACGTTTAGCACTCAATAAAATTAGAACAAAAGGCGGGCTTCGCGATCAGCGGCAAGCAGCGCCATCTGAGTAACGGGGAAGGTACTAACTGATGGAAAATAAATGGTGCAATTGTAGGTACGATTGTTTGTCGACATTATGTTAATACAAGCGTTAGTCATAATTTTAGTTAACACAGTTTACATCGACTCAGTCGAGGTTATAATCGTCGTCTTTTATGGCCAATGAAACCATATTTTAACGATATAATTTTATACTAAAGAAACAGCCCGTCTAACGACTAAGGAAGTTGTGAGCACTCCATTTTACAATCGTATTGATAGCACTTATGATTCATCATAACACTTGAGATCCTCATAATTTACGACCGGCTAAACAGATTGGACAATAACAATCACTATTAAACTGGTCATTAACGATCTTAAGACGTTTTGATCACCTGAATTTGATTCGCACTTAAAATTCTAGTTAGGTTTTAGTATCAAGAATGTGTGTGTTTAAATCGCTATGAAAATGTGATGTGATTTAGTTTCAAATTGAGAATGTCACTCGTTTTAATTAGTGCACATTTTTCGAATATTTAAATGGGATTCGATTCTAGAACAGGATTTAAAAGGAATGTTTGATTTAGTCGGTCTTGAGGAAGTTATTAATTTTAATTGTGATTGTTAAAACACTTTGTATAATTAAGTTTTTTAAATGTGTTGTTTATTCCATTTGGATAATTAAATTTTATACCTTACATTTTTTATATCCCATACATTTGATTACAGATACTATTTTTAGTTTCATCATAAGTTCTTCTATATGTTAAGCATGAGATAGAAAAACCGTCGGGTAATTGATATTATTTTCTCTTGCTTACTCTTCAGCATATACAACTCTAGTAGGTACATTTATATCCTCTAATGTTTCTTCATCCAAGAAAGTAATGATCACCCACTGAATGATTTCCATTGGCTTATAGACTGTACAATAATCATGAGTCTAGATTGCTTTCTAAGATTCATACAGCCTTAATTGAAAAGATGATTAATACCGGCCAGTTATCGAGATAATTAAATGTCAACTTAAGAACTAAAAGATATAACTCCGAGCTCATTATTGGATGATTGTCTTGCCAAGACGATTATAACTCCGTGATATTTTCTAGGAAGAGGTCTCATATAAAAGTCTCTTATTTAGGATCGACTTAGCTTGCAATCGTACAAAAAATGGGCCCATAAAATATTCCAGCTTATAGGCCGTACGATGCGATGCTAAATAATAGGGCTTAGAACAGCTTAATTAACTAGAATACTCTGAGCAACCTTACTATTTGGTCAGCCTCACTGTCTTGTAACAAACATGCGTTTATTTACGTCCAAGACGCGCGACCAAAAACGCACATCAATCGCGTCTTAATCCGCGGATTATTTGCGAAAACTGCGCGCGACACGTTTATTTTGGACGCGGTTAATGCGCGTGTCGCAGCCATTTATGACGCGCGCGCAACTGACAGTAATATTTGCGCTGCGCCTGATTTATTTTGTGCGTATCGCTCGGTAGGTGACATGTCGTAAAGTGACCTGTTTACGGTGGCCGGTGCGTCCCTCAATTAGACAAGGCGATGCACACACATTACAATTTGATGTTTGATGTGCAGTGACAGTTGTGCGCATGCTCGCAGTGGCACCGGCGATGCATTTGTGTCTGCACTTCATTTGTTCGCTGTATCAATCGGAAAGCGAAGCTGCTGAATGGATTCGGAGAACTTGTTAACGGTTTGGCTATTGCAGAAGGAAATATAACGGTGATTCGTTTGTTTTGTTTATGATATTGGCTGTAAAGGTTTTCATTTGATATGTCGTTTAGAGATTTTATAGCCCGGCTTTTGTTATACAAAAGATTCCGTAATCTTATCAATTCCTCATTGGTTTTTAGGAAGTTTTTGTCAGGTGCTCAGAAAAGTCAGGATCGGTTTCTATAATACATTTATGTACCATGTAGAAAAAGAAAGTCATGTCTATTTCCCGGAGCGGTAGGCAGATACAACGGATTTCCATTTGCTACGATCCTGACATACTTCCTTCGCCTCATTCACTAGAAATAATACCTATATAACTAGATTTATGGTTTGTATCCCATATCTTAGAAGCCGAAGTGTCAAAAAAGGAACACAATCAAAATTGTTTAACTTCACTCACAACTTGATGATCTCGATAGAAGAGAGACCGTAAGAAATAAACCAAACTCAATTCTCAAGCTTGACAATTGTTAGATTCAATGAAGGTACAGATGGACGAAACAGATCAAAGCACACAGCCTGAAAACTGGCTAACTACAGCCAATATGTTACCACCACTTCAAACTCTAGAATTCAAACACATCACGCACCTTATTATAAAGATGGATGGACCATATTGACCTCATAAGTATTCAGACAACGCTTGCTGCGTACGGTAATTTCCATCACGTCTCCATCTAAGTAACAATTAGCCTATACTTAGCATTCTATACTTGGCAGACGGAACTAAGGCAGAAATCTAGGCTGAATGTAGTCTAGATGGGGCTTAACGGGGCTAACAACTGTTCTCCAGTAGTTTTTGGACAGATGTGAGTGGATGGAATTTTAATGTTTTAGACTTAAGTCGACGAAAACGTTTTAGTAGATTCACTTTGTGTTTTGTAAAGAGGTTTAAGTATAATCATGTTCATTTTATTATTAACTAGCGGCGCCATCGTGTTACCCGTAACATTTTTCAGGATAAATAGGCAATGTGTTAATCCAGGGAGCTAGGTACATCCATACCAAATTTTAACAAAATTGGCCCAGCCGTTCGAGCGTGAAGAAGTAACAAACATACAAACACACTCAAAAACTTTCGCCTATAACATTAGACACGAGAGTCGAACCAAAAACCTCATGGTCAGCAGTCAACGAGCGACCACTAGACCAACGAGGCAGGAATTAGATACTATTAAGTTAACCGTGGCGTTCTAAGGGAGAGGCCTTTGTTCAACAGTGGACGTCTTCCGACTGGTGATGATGAAATTCAACTGTGACCGAAAAATAATATAAAATAATGTATGCAATATGCAGAGATTCAAATGAATGCTTTTTACATACGAAATTATAACTTTATAATTAGAAGAAATATACAGCCATTAACAATATTTACGGCCACATTAAATACTTCCTAAACGACAAACGTAAATTTTGACGTTTTTAAAGATCACCTTTGATTTGAGGCGTTTTATTTTTGCGACGCATGCGATAGTATCGCTTCTTGCGCCGGCGCACCGAGTATCGAGTGATCAGAACCGGACGATGACACCGCAAGCTTTTTGATAAATTTTACCTTTTTTTTTTGTTATTTTTCGTATTAATTTACGTGTTGTGATATGGAGGGTATGGGTGAGACAATGTTCAATGATCTTGAGTCGAAAGATCCTGTTTAAAAACTGAAATTTAAGACTTGATTGACGCGCGTTTGATTCTCGGACGCGAATATTTTATATAACCAAAATATTTACAACTCACGAATTATTGGCAACTTGATTAGCGCTGTGGATAAGCGATTGCACTGCTGCGTGGGTTGCGGGTTCGATTCCCGCACGGGACAAAAATTTGTGCGAATCGCAGATGTTTTTGAAATGAAAATTCATGTTTGCGAAACGCACTCCGCCACAGGAGAAATTCCTATTGTCGGGCGACGTTTAAAAAAACAAGTAAACAAATTTCTTGCAAAGCCTTCCGAAGCAGGGGTCGTTGAACTGTTTGAGGTTTCAAAGTGTTCTTAATCTGTCTGTTACAGTTAATGAGCTTGTTAATTTCCTCATAGATCCTATCTCCATAATGAGAAGATGTGTCAACGAAACCAAATAAATAATCCCCATCTTTTAACTATTTAACTAAAAAAAAAAAGCATTTTATTAATCACCAACACGTCGGTGTAACGTTACCAGGTACCAGGCGCTCGTGAACGCGCGGTGTTCATAAATACGGTGTATGAACGGCCTCACACAGCGCTCCTTGGATAAATGCTATCCTAGTACTTGGGACCGGTCGTGTAGGCGACTTTTGCCTTTTGTTGCGTTTAAAATAACAAGTTTTATGTGGTATATTCAGTTTATGTTATGTGTCTATTAATATTTACAATAGATAAGCAACTAAAGATATTGCAGCTAGAAATGTATAATACCACGAAATGGATTGTGTTAAAATATCTTAGAACTTCGTAGGTTTGCGTGTTATGTCAATGAGAGTTGTCTATGCCTGTTTGATTGTCTGTTAAATGTCAGAATAGAGGGTGATTAAGTATGCGAGCGTGCTGAGTAGTTAATCCAGGATTATCAGCGTGCGTTACATGTGTATCGATGTTGTAAATATTTTTATTTCCCGAAAAAGTAACATCAAAGTTTTAATGCTGTATATTCTATTAGAATTCGCTTATAACCCAAACACATAAAGCAGATAGGTGCTCAATAAAAACACAATAAAAAGTAAATCTAAAGTAACTTTACCAGCCCTGGAATCGCCAATCAAGGGATACCTACTGAGAACATTTAACCCCCCGCTGCCGCGTCAGTTTTTATTGTCAGTCCGGCTGTACACAGATTTATGTCGCCTTCGTTTGATTGGAAATAGCTTTAGTTAATGTTCTGCGTAAATAAAGACGTTTTAAATGTAATAAAATTATGTGTTTAATGTGTATTCGTATCGGTTATTGGTGGATTAGCATAATCAAGTCGAAGATGTGATGTTGGTATTCAGATTGGAAAAATTAGATGGTTATTTACTGTTAGTTTAATGTTCTGATATTTATAATTAACATGAGAAAACAGTGTCAAGAATTACATAAAATTATACTTTATACAAGGAATCTATTTTCCTTGTTTTAATTAAAATTATCGGCTAAATGGCAACTAGTATTAATTAAGTATTGACATTTTACAAGCTTTATCATCAGCAACACGTCCACTGTTGAACAAAGGCCTCCCCCTTAGAACGCCACAATGAACGACAGCTTGCCATTAGCATCCACAGGTTTGCGAGCTTAGTTTACAAATATAAAAACTTGATCAACATGACGCATAATTAAGATAACTATCAAAAACAACATCAAAATCCAGATCAGAAGCACGTCAACAATGTATGAAACACAAGTTTCCATAATACCTTTAAAACGTCTATCGGATGACGGGATATACATTTCTGGCGTTCCAAAACTCAGATCTGTGATGGCGGACGCGAGGAATCCTGCGCGCCGTTGATCCAAACCTCAGATACGTGCGAACATTTATTAGCAGTACTTTAAAAAAAATCAATTGCGGGATGAGAGACGCAATTAGCCTGCTGGTGAGGTATTTGTAAGATTTGCAGATAACATCATCGGTGAACTTGTTTCTCTTGTATTTCACAAATGTGTGTTAGGTTTTACAGCATACCGCTGTACTTATCGCTGGTGGCTCTTAAATGTTTCGCGGTATTGCTGTTACTTAGTTAAAACCTCGTTTATATTTTGGAATTCTTACATTTGATCACTGTGGATCCGGAGTGAGCGGATCGTGATCCGTCTCACAGAGTATGTTAGTGGCTGGACTTGTTTCTGTCACTTGATCGCTTAATGACGCAATAATTGTTAAATATCTGCAAATGTTGTTGCATTCTATGCCTTTGTGTTTTTTTAAACACTTCCTACACTAGGAATTTCTTCTGTATTGCGTTTCACAAACATAAAATACCAGAGACATAAGCACCCAGATTTGGTACAAACATCTACGGATCACACAATTTTTTGTCCCGTGCGGGAATCAAAACCCTAGCGCAGCTCTCCAATTACGTAGCCACTGCGCCAATTTTTTTTAATGAATAATAATGCACTAAAGACAGTACATCAAGTTATGTTCAAGCCCAACTTCCCGTCCATCATTCAGTAAGTTTGTATCTTAATATTCAAATCAAATAATTCAAAACTGAAGGGGCACAACTGTTTAACTCAATTCATTACCATATTAATAAAGTCGCGAATCAAAATCGCGTTATCCGTCAAATGCGATCAACCCCTTATGCGTTTAACCCTGTTTAAGCACACTGATCTGACTTAAAAACCCAATGCATATTTTGTCGTCAAATGTTGCGACTTGTCGCTCACTTAATTAAAAGTCATGCGACTAGAAAATTATATATTAGTTTATGGGTGTATTGTGACATACATTTGAAAGTTACTGTATGTACATAGATGTATACCAGGTTTTCTAGAAAAGTTTGTACTGCTGCCTAAGTAGATACTTTAACTTAATAATTATTGATGATTTCAGTATTAATTTTAATTAAATTACAAGTGATGTTAAGAAATATGAGGAAAAATCCTTTTAAATTAAAACATTGACAGGCTGGGAATTAAAATTATCTTCTGCAAAAATACATTCCCAAATCAAGACAACCGTCGGAAGTAACATAAACATGTCTCGAAAATCTCAAAAGTACAATCTTTTAAGTAGAATTTTAAGACATTACAGAACGGTCCGAGCCGAGGATAAGCAATAAAATACGACACCTATCTCGCCCGTATCGGCTTTAATGAAAACCGCCCGGCTATCTGCGCTCAAAATCCGGCCCTCTCTTAGTTAATATATGCGATTTTTATCAGCACCCACCCGCACCAAAACGACTCTACACAGGGTTAAAAATATGCAAAAATCGCCGCCCCGGGGTGAATATTAAGCAATGTAATTTTGTATAATATTCCGCAATTAAAATTCAAATTGAAATCAATGCGCGAATGAACGGCCGTTACGCGTTCTGTCGGGGCGCCGCGCTTAGGGAGCGCACCTCACTAGCGCAGCCGATGTTTACTGTGTTAATCCTTCAATGAGGGCAAGTGAGGAGTACCCTCAACCGAAGAGCGTGTATGAGGAATGTGATGCGTGTGAATGAAGCAAAAGAAGTATGCCAGGATCGTAGCAAATGGAAATCCGTGGTCTCTGCCTACCCCTCAGGGAAACAGGCGTGACTTTATGTATGTATGTATGTAATCCTTCAATACCAGGTTAGAAGTCAGAGTAACACCAACCTTATAACTTGGACTCTTCAACATACATCTTAATAAGTTTTTATTAAGTTATTCTAATGTTTAAGCTTATCTATGTTGGAAGTAAAGTTGCCAGTAAAGCTTTTACATTCGAACCTCATATAAAACTCATAATAATATAACATGTCATTAAGTTGAACAACTTGTAACCCACAAATGCTGAGTTTTACAACTAGACACGGGGCGGTAGTATCGTAAACGCTAGACGCGAATCGTTGTAAATTCTAACATTTAGTGTGTACAAAATATTCGTGAATCGTCTCCCGAGTTACGGCACACTTAATGGTCCATAAAGGCACCCCATAACTTGGCTATCAGGAGGATAATTCCAAGTGTTATTCCCTCTTAATTGGCCGTTCCGGGCGGAATCGTCAATTTGAGATATTAAACTAATTTTCAATGCTGCGTAATCGCGGAGACGTGATCCGTGCCATTGTAAGGGTTAAGTTTGCATCGTAAAAACATTTTTTGGTGTCTCATATCGTTATGAGAGCTTTAATGCGTAATATTTTGACGTTTAAATTTTTTTACGATTATTGGTGTTCTTGTAAATGCGATATTTATATTCGGTATGTCATTAAAAGAATTCGCAACGATGTAAAAGAACAATCATTTTTATAATAATTTGTTTAATATATTTTAATATCGTTTGCACTTCACCACTTAAGTTTCAGAGAGAGAAAGTATCAATTATGACTGGTTACTTCAGCACTTATTATCTCCTAAATAATGACTGTTTAAAATAAAATGCAGTACGCATAGTCGTTGCTTTCGCCGCTTCAAAAGATATTGCGTATTTGTTTTTAAATGTTATTGGTTAACTTAAAACTTAACTGCCGAAAGACTCTTAACTTCGATCCCTAAGTAACGTTAATGTTATTGGTATTTTAACTTGAAATACTTGGCTTCCTTAACAGCTCAATATTGACATTTCACTTATTATATGAAACTTTAAACCCCAAAAAACTTGATGAAGACTTTTTAAGCTCCTACTTCTTGTACTTATAAATTTAAAGGGTATATAGATATAGTACTTAGGTACTATAAATTGCTAACCAAAACTTTTCATTAACAATATATTCACCAACAAAATCACTTCATAATTTAGGTACTCTCTCAAAATTATTTCACAAAATATACACAAACCGATACATCACAAACGGCTATAACGAAGCTGATTAAAACAGCACAATAAGACAGCGCAGTCATCAGAATTGAGCTGACGTAGTGCGCTACGCTCCGCGTTTCGTTCGCAGTAATTAAGCGTGCGTTGCGTTTTCGTAGCGTTTGAGGGTTGGGTCGCAAACGCTGATCCGTTTAGGGATGTCGACGGGGTGTTTAGTTTTGAATATTGTTTTTGTGGATTACAGAAGTTATATTATACTTATAAAGATATATGAATGTTAAAATACATTTAATATATGACTTTGAGTGTAATTTATGCATGTCGCCCATGCTAAGCTTGAATCTAAATCGATAAAGGAAAATTGAAAAAATCGATGGATGCGAGCAGCGACACGGTGGCTCAGTTGGTTAGAGCAGCGCGGTACGGCGAAGGTCGCGGGTTCAAGTCCCGCTCGTGTCCATCATTTTTCAGATTTCCTTAATAATTTAGTTAATTTAATATTTTAAAACTGTTAACCTGTACTTGACTAATAAAAGGTTCATTTACGTGTATGATCCAAATAATTATGCTTAAAGCAAGCATAGGTATCTACTACTGTATCTACTGTTGCTCCACCTTTTTGGCTGTAAATAATATTTTACAAAACCCAAAAAAAGAGTGTAATGTTTTACGTCAGTCTTATATTTTTATAACGAATCTTATGAATTAACCTAATACATAAATAGATAAAGTGCGCCTGATACCGAAAGAGGTAGGCAGAGACCACGGATTTCTTTTTGCTATGATCGTAGAATACTTCTATCGCCACATTTATTCACACTGATACATGATTTGAACTTACATCCTTATGCATGTGACTCAAATGCGTTAACCACTCATTTAAAACGACACTACAAGAATAATAGTCTACAGTAAGCAAGATAATTTAAACTGTTTCTGCTATGGTTCAGTGCCAATTAAGCCTGTAATATCGTCACCCCCAGGGTTCACGTCCCGGTCACGGTACAATCAGTACATTAGCGATGTCGCACAAAATCTCCAATCAATCTTATTAAAATAAATTCCATTTCAGATATTGCATTCTCACAGCCATCGGCCAATTCTAATGCAGTGTCAAACTTACACAGAGATGTGTCACAGGAGATTGAACCTTATGTGCAAGAGGATAAGGGTTTCGTTGACTGCGTAGATAAACGGGTGGCAATTTTAATTAGCCCCTAGCAGTACCCCTCCCCTCCCCGCCCCCGTATGGCTCAGATAAGGGTGTTTGCAAATAGGAGGGCCTGCAAAGAAGCCAATCCATCAAATCGCTGAACGTATTACGACACCGCGGTTGTCGCCCCCTAGTGGTTGGGGAAGTCGATGGTTTGGTATCGATAGATGTTGCCAAAAAACTGCAGCTTACTCTCGATTTAGAAAAGTTTGCTATTTGACATGTTATTTTTCTGCAAATTGTGTGTGAATACCACAATAATTAACATGAAGTTTAATTTAAAACCTCCTTACTTCTACTATAAGGACATATTTACTTTTCCTGCAACCTTCTTCTACTGTGTTCTTCTACCTACTGCAAGGTTCATTATAATATAAACCATCTTAACACCAACAACTTCCAGATTGACAACACCTAAACAGATTCCAATAACCAAAACAAAAGAGAAAACATCGATAGTTCCCACGGCACATCACTAGGCAGCGCGTGCTTCCATTTGATTGGCGCAACCCGATAGGCCCTGCACTCATTTGCGCCCTGCACTAATGTCGGTAACGCGATAAATCTCCAAGGAGTGTCACCGACAGAACTAGAGGTCGCATTGTGTACTAACGATGAAGAATCTGAAGTTACTGATTCTTAAGATGGAGAAATAGTGATGGATATTCTTAAAGGAGGGTGTAATAGTTCTTCCCCACAATTTCTCCTCTATAAGTCCACATAAGGAGTCGGATATTCTTTACATAGCAGTCTAAAACGTAGCCTAAGCCAAACCATAAACAGGTAAAACTAGAACTCCAGACTTCTAAAGAATTTGACTAAAAGAATAAATTTTAAGCAGGGGTATTTGCAATTTGTCACAGTTAGTACCTATGACAGTAGCCAAGCATTCGGTAATTCCATTTACAACATACTAGACAGACAACAAGAAAGAAACCATGATCGAGACATCACCAAAAACATACCCAATAAAAATAGTATCAAAGACATAAACCTTGAAAAGCGCCAATAACAACAAAAATACCATAAAACAAATGAATGACCATTTAAAAACGTCATCAACCATACAAACAACAAACTCATATTAATGGCCAAATATTTATTGTGAAACGTAACTTAATCTCGTCGCGAAAGTATAAGAAACAGCTAGCCCACGCATGCGCAGGTCATTTGAGTTAAGGAATTCCCGTTATTCAACGCTCGTAGGCGAAAGAGATATGTCGCTATTTATCCAAAGATTACAATCAAGTATCAAGATATTTCTCTGTTAAAAATCTTAGGCAAATAACTATGGGTTCTCAATCATTTGACGTCATTTGTGTGATACCTACCTCTTATGTTTTAGCGCCATCTTCCCGAACGTAGGCAAGTGTATTAATATTAAAACATAACACACAAAACATAAACATAACATCACGCCTGTATTCCCCGAAGGGGTAGGCAGAGGTGCACATATAGTACACCCACATTTCGCCAGTTATGGTTTTAGGTCCCAACGTAATAGGGCGAGCCTATTGCCATCAACCGGGCACTAGTCTTATGTCAAATGGGACAACAATTGTATTACCCAAGACTACAATTGTTCCCTTTTCGAGTCTTCAAAATAAGCGCAATATAATTGTCGTAAAACCTTTAATTGTGATGATCTTAATATAAAAGTTTTTATTAGTTAGTCTAAAATCAATTCACTATTCATTCACAAACAGCTAAATCCCGACTCCAAACCCAAAAAAACAACTTCTAAAAATATTTCTCTACACAAAGCAACCCAAACCGCAGTTCGGCGCGTGCCCCAGACGGAGGGTCGCGGATTCGGTGTCGGGTTGCGCCAATCGGCTTACAAACGCCATGGGAGCAAACACCACACCATGCCGGATTACGAGTAATGAGCAGTTTCACTTGTAACGCCTGATATGACGGCTATGGTGTTATGGTGGCGAGTATGGGAGTTTGGGTGTGTGAAATGTTTTCACTACAAGTTTTGTAGGTATTCATGATGAAGATAGGTTATAACGAGAAAGAAATGACGAAAGAAAATAAAGCTATGTCATTTGAGGTTCATTTAACAAGCGATAACCTAAATAGGTTTATTTATGATAAAGCTAAGAAACGTTTTTCATAGCCATTACAATGTCACAGACTGCCTCGTTGGTCTAGTGGTTGCTAAACGCAACTGCTTAGCATGATGTTCTGGGTTCGAATCCCGGGTCAAGCAAAGTGTTACTGGGTTTTTCCATTAGGTAATTCTCAGTAGCAGCTCGCCCCCTATTACATTGGGACCGAACATAACAGGCGAAATGTGGGTGTACTATATGTGCACCTCTGCCTACCCCTACGGGAAATACAGGCGTGATGATGTGTTTTTCAAAGTCACAAAAACGACAAAAGAGATAAAGAAAATACCGATCTGATTAAAACAAGCCCCAATACGGGACATTAATACTTCCAATAAGCACATCGTCAATAAAAGCTTATCAAAAACTTATAGTGATCGAGCCATAAAATATTCCCCAAACAACGATCTGTTTTATTAAGTACTAAAATTACCTCAGAATACGGTTGAAAGCTCTCATCACATAAAAATTAGAGTGACTGCAATAACTTTGGCTATGGAAGTAAAATCCCCATAAAAACCTATGCATAACCAATACAGTGTGGACAATAAAATGGATAATAAGATCTTCAACAGATCATTTATATTTTTACGATTCCTCTCAAAATTAGTTGAAAAATACAAGCGTGGTATTTTATCTTTCTATTCCAAGTACTAGGGCAACATAAACTGTTGAGGCAATTCGTTTTTATTGATCGAATTCGTTTCAATGACTTGATTAGGATAGGACTGATCAGAATGGATTTTGACGTTAAGGGAATGAGGAAATCCATTGTTATTTGTTTTGTCTTGAATAATTTAGCTATCGATATTGTTGAATACTAATTCTGTCAACTTGATTAATGTTTGTGTGCGTTTGTGTGTGATATGATGATGTCCTCCTAGATTTTGACTATGGGCTTTATTGCCTATCATGAGCCCTATGTGGCTCGTCATTATCATCATCAGCTTTTAAATGACCCACTGCTGGGCATAAGCTTCCTTCCCTAACCGCTGCTGATTCCTGTTTTAGGCCTTTTGCATCCAGGTCTTTCCCTGTACAGCAACAACATCATATATGGTTTGCCAGACCAAATTTGGACTTAAAGACCCCACAGATTTAGTGTAATTACTGTTTAAAAGTATTGATTCTGCTATTTTTAAGAAATCTGATGAAGTTACTAAAAGCATATTTTTTTAACCAATAAAACATGTGCTCATAACATTTCATTAGACAAGTGAACATTAAAAACAAAACGAAAAATAGTGATGTGCTAACGAATTCAAAATCCATTTTTAATTCGATAAAATTAACTTAATAAAAGCTATGCTCTTGACTTTTCGCACGCATATCTGTTTATGTTTGCGCTCCTCCATTTGGGGGTGTATTAGAAACATTAGGGTTACGTGAGCATGTGTGCGTCGCGCTGAGATGAATTAGGGGATTACAATACTGCATCATGCAACTGCACTCAGATTTTGCTCGCTAAAACATATACAGGATGCGTTCTAAACAAAGATGTTTAATTCAATCATTTTCATGAAAGCGTTTTAATTAGGTAAATTTCCCAGCAATGTGACACATAGGACGTTCTGGTATTTACCACACATGAATCTGAAAAATCTAAAAAATGACTTCACAAAAAAGTCAGCCCAATAAAAGGCACATACAGGCTAACTTTGAAAGCGTAATTTGAACAAAATAAATCTCGGTACACGTATAAAACAATTACACAGACAATAATCCCGTTGTTTTTGTCAAACTGAAAACGTTTTATTGTGTCTTCTACACCCTATACCGCGATGGGGTGGCCACGCAACATCGAGGGGCGACGGGTAATGGCCTAAGAGTAATTTTATTACTTTGCCCCTATTACCATCACAATGTGCATGCCACCGGTCGAATGAGATACGCGCACTCGATACAGTTTCCCGTTGCGCTTCGTTTCGACGACCATTTTTATCGATAAATACAACGCAGCAGTGCACAGCACTAGCGCGGATGACATGGAGCTGTTCGAAACATTAACATCGACGAAAAGGTTAAAAGTAAAGAAGGCGATTGGTTGAGCAAATTCAGTTTTGTATTATTAACGGGAACAACGCAACATGGAGTACGGGACTAAGACGCTCACACCCCGCTACCTACTGATTCGATTTGTTCCTGCCACGATGAATATTTGATACGGCTCAGTGCACGCTAATTTGTTTATCCTGTTCCCTGCTTCTGCTCTCCTGGTACCTGTAGTACAGAATCCAAAATTATCCGCATATATTATGCAAAAGAAAAAAGCATTAGACGCCAGATCTCTTTCAAATAGAGCAAGCACAACAACCCTTAAATATCTGATGAACTTCAATGGAAGGCTTGCCTTCAATTACATATTATTATTGATTTTCTTCTTAATTCTTAACCATTCTAGAAGGAGATAATAAAAGAAAAATATGTAGACGACATCATCATAGGTCATTATTGTTAGTTACTTGAAGTCGAGTTAAAAACGGTAATAATTCAATACACGCTACTTAAGCAACACTATTAAATGACTGTAAATAAAGTTAATAATAATAAATATGACTTCAAGACATCTTATTTAAAACATCTAGAACATTCGCCATCAATGATCATGACATAAAATGCATATAAGAAACACAGTAAGAATTAATTATGCGTAGGTACCAGGGAGATAGGAATCGGCGGTATGTCAGGTGATTAAATAAATACAACTTGGCGTTTCTAATTAATATGCCAGGCGCACTTTGATAAGACGCTCTCGTGTACAAACGGGACATCTCTTGCGTTCGCTAACTGCCTGGTACCCGATTAACACGTTGTTATAATTATGTGAAATTTGTCTTGTTTGTACGTGTTTAAGTTAATGTTGTTAGGAGAGAATATTTCAAGAGAATTAGAAGAAATGGCAATTATTACTAGGATGTGCCTTGATGAGTCATTAGAACAGTCTATTATTAGTAAAACTGGTTATTTGTTGTGTATTTTATTTGTAGAAATAAGAAAATAATATTAAGTATAAAGCTTCGAAACAATATGACTATTGCAGCCTTAAGAAATGACTATTTAAATGAATTCTTCAAACCAGAAGTATTTCGTAAATCGTTCTTAAACTTTCACTAAGCAATCTAAGTTAGGATGCACCAATCAAGTCTTACATGAGATGGGTGATCATTATTTATTACCATCATAAGTATACTTAAAGATCACGTCGTGTCTCGGATAGGTCGTATAATAGCTAGTCCATAAAAGCATCAGAATACAACTACAGCAGAGCCATGGACCATAAATTAACTCAATGATATCGGTTCTTTAAAAAACCTAAAATAAATTCACCAGGACTTTGGCAGAAGAGTTCATATTTGGCTTCCTTGTTTAACCTTCATCCTCATTCACAGGTGACGCGAGCAACGCGAGTATTGGTTCCGGAGAAGGCACGGGGGAAGAGGATGATGACACAAACGGCAAGAAGAACCAGAAGAAACGGGGCATCTTCCCGAAGGTGGCCACCAACATCCTCAGGGCGTGGCTGTTTCAGCACTTAACGGTTAGTAAAAGCTTAAACATGAAATAAACTAAACTGAATAAGTAAATGATGAAGAGTGATAGAGCTTGGTATTGATCAACTCTGCTAATCAATAGATTATTCACGCTTAACTAGTATGAGAGTAATCCAACATGAAAATGCCAAGATTGATTTCTCTACTATCATGAATTTTATCGATGACATCATTTTGTCGTTCATGAGACTATTCAGGCCTAAGTTTAGTTTAGAGTTTGCAGTCAAAATATAAGGATAGTAACTTGAGTACATACCGCCTTTTACTGTTAAAAGTAAAATATTAGTTAATTAAAAGTTAGGGATTTTAGTTCCTACAGTAATTTAGTGAGATAGTCATTTGGTAAGGCAAATTGTTTGTTACTACGATATTTCTGTGGCCCTAGTGAGAAGGACAAGTCCGATTTTGTCGAAAATTAGTTAAATATACCAAATTGATCAGAAAGAAATGCTCTCGTTTGGTATATTTAACTTGTACATTTTCACTAGGGCCACAGATTTGTAAATGTACCATACAAAGTGTTAAACCTCACAAAAAGCCGCCAAACTTCGCCAGTAACCGACTAACAGTAACTAACGAAATCTTTGTAGCTCAATGAAAATTTTATTGGTAGCGGGAATTTTTAATTGAAAACCGTAGGCGGTCCACCGCTGCGGCTGCGTCACGCTCAATGCGCCATTGTGATCCGTTTTTAAAAGTTACCCAACAATGCCTATGTATGTATGTGTTTTATGGCATTTTCCCGCGTAAATCGCAATTTCCCGCGCCCGGAATTATGTTTTTTTTTTTCGTTTTTCTTTTTTTTGTGCATGGCGTTTGAGTTGGATAGTAATATACGGTGTTTTTGTAGGTGTTTTTAGGTAAATAGATTTATTTTGGCTTTTTGTTCGTTGAGTTCTCAGTGGATCTTGCCGTAGCTATAAGTTTTCCAGAGATTTGCCACTAACTAGGTCATTAATTTAACATTTATGATCAAGAAAAGTCCACTAATGACGTCCACCAATGAGTAAGTACATCTTGCCACAATACAAAGCCACTGAGAGTAACATTATTAATGTCGACTGAATGCTACATTGTCACTTCAAACTACTTTGTTTCGTCGCGTTCGATCTGCCAAACCCCTCAAATTGATTGATGAAATTTAAACAAAAAGTAAACATTAGCATAAGACTACCAGGATATCAGAAAGGCGAGACAATCGTAAGTGCACGACTCAGTGTTGCGTAGTAATTTCTAGAATGGATACCGGCGCTCGGGGGTGAAGGGGCGGGGGAGGAGAGAGGGTGCAATTTCATTACCGGTCCGGATCCGCGGCCATAAATCACCAGGGCCGAAGAAGGCGCTCGGTACGCTCAGCGCTGTTCAGGTGACGCTCGCAAAGTCGCCTGAGCCCCGGCATTTCTGTTTCATTCGAAGCGAGCCGACTCCAATCCCACTTTCTTTATGACTATGAATTCCGCGAATTTTCCGCACGCTCCCGTTGAGTTACAAGAGCGAGTTTTAATTACAATCTTCGGTGAGCTTTTACAATTAGCCTCCTCCCTAAAACATCGCGATTCAGCTATTTCAAAAAAGCCTTTTCAAATATTGAAAATTGCTCGCCTCTCCGGCCAGCTCGAACTTTAAAAAGTATACGTCGACAATCGAATTAGGGAGCTTTTAGCGCGTTATATTTGGCACGTTTTTGCGCATCGCTTGTCCGCGCCCATTACCGCTCTCCAAATTTCTTATAATTGCTTCGCTTAGCGCTAAGTGCTTTCATTATGGGCTCCCTGTAAAACAGTTCCGGTGTAGGTCGGGACGCGTCAACACTAACTCGGCTGCACCGACAACATTTTAAAGTTCGCGAATTTCTATTCGCGGTTGACAGGAGCGATGAAAAGCGGTCACACATGGACAGTACTTGAAATCGGCGTAAAAAGAGCGTTCGACCCATATATCGGGCGTGAAACTGCATAGCTGTCAGTTTGACGTTTGTAATATTCATTCGATTACGCGCTGCGGGAAATGGAACGCCGCGCGGTGACAGCGCGCCACCTGCGCAGCCCGCGTCGCTGATTGGTCGGTGGCCGGCGGCGGGAAACAAATGAATGGTTGTCCCACGTTCGAATCCTTGACCACAAAGGTCGAGTGTTCGAATATGGAACGATTGATATGCGATTACACAGTTACACTGGCTGGATGGAATCGAATGAAGCGTTTGAATTAATTCGGTAGCGAGCGCTCGGCGACCAAAAAGGGAAGTGAAATGATCTGGTGGGTAACGCCGAGTCGTGAGTATTGTATGCGAATTTAAATTCAGTGCGGTGCATGCGATATTGGTAACAATCCGAATGCCCGTGACTGCGGGCGTTTTGAATTTTAAAATTGCCCGCGGTACGTGTAATAACAGACGCGTTTGAATTTCATAGATTCCGTACCGATAGCGTTTAGTTCGTTGCAAGAGATGGTTGTTATAAAAACAGCGGCTATTCTGGCAGGTTCCGGCACGGATACTATAAGCCACATAAACAGCAACAAATCCATTGAGGTTAAAATCAAATCTCTAACGTTACACAACGCAAACTTTGGGCTTACTGCGTGCGCTAATCGTCAAATCCTCGCAGACGCCCCAAATCTCACATAATGCCTCACCTGGAACGCTTCCCCACGAAAATTCCGAAAGAAAATAATATTGAATAACGCAAGTCTTAGTACAAATCCTACGCAGCTGCCATAAGCCCTTTCGGAGGGCTAAAAATAATTATAAGTCTGTAATAATCCCGCTACAGGGCGCCCGCCGCGCGACAAGTCTCCATATTGTTTTTGGGTGCTCTCAGTTGCTTGTACTTATGATCTCCTGGTTATTTATTACGTTTCGCATCGGGTAATGAGATGACATTGTTGGTTTGATTGTCAAAGTTATTTTAATTTAATGTTTTTTGTCGAGTTTGGACTCTGTGTTTATAACTACTTGAAGATAAGAGAGGTAATTAGTTACTAGAAAAATTCTAGTGATAGCTGATAGCGGAGTGGTATGTTGGACGTCCAAGTCGCTAGTTAAAACCGACACGCACCAATGTCTTTTTGAATTCATGTGTGTATTAAAAAATTGTTATTAGTAGCTAAAAACGGTAAAGGAAAACATCGTAAGGAAACAGGCACATTTGAGAGATTTTTCAACGATGTATAAAGATAAAGAAGCCATGTCAGAGGCCTAAAAATTTGACATCAGGTTATTCATCAACCATACGATAAGAAGAACAAAAATCACTTTTATCTTGCAAAGTTACAACAAACTATATGCTAATATAAGTACAGTTAAGATAACTGATGCAACCTCAGCCAACAGTTATTTTAACAATTTACATGAGCGGTTCCCTGCACGACTTTCAAGACGAGCTTGGGATGCAATTGCAAACTATTCAAACACGACACTTGATTGTTAACCCAGAAACTTACATTGAATTTCTCAGACGTGGAGATAATTTAAATTAAATTTAACAACTACTGAATAAACTATAAGTGCTGCAGATTGTAATCTAAATTCTTGTTGTTTGACTTCTGTTTGTTGCGTTGAACTACCGAAAGTTTTGTTAAGATTTTACGTATTAGATTTTCCAAAATTAACTTGTTAGGCGACCATATTTCATAATATATTTGACTAGTGGCTAGAAAGAATACAATTATAATAAAAGGCTTTTTAAAAATTACATTATAATTACTTTACGTTAAAAACAAATAATATGAAAAATCTTAAAATTCATCGAAGTATTCCTCCTCATCGTTCGGAAATACAAGCCAGTTCTTTCGTCCCCAATAATATTAGGATTTAACCAGTCTCTCTCTCTGATTGTGACAGAAAAATATTCAGCCTATAATACCAATTATAATAATGTACTAGGAGGACATAAACCTGGGCATATCCATGTGACTAGCGGTGTAGTGTTACCGAAGGCTCGGGTTGCCTTTGCGAACCACCGCGGCGGAATGAACCTAGATAAATTCACGAGATAAATGCTTGCATGATACGACCTACCTAGGAGTTCCTTCACTAAGGTAGACTTCGATATATTATATTTAATCTAATAAGTATAGGGACAAATTATTTCCTATTTTTAGACCAGTATCGAAATTGAATAGGTTTCTTCTTTTTACAATTCACTGAAGATATCCTGTAACTTCTGGATTCTCAATCTTTTGTAGAATAACTACTTTAGTATTTTAAAATACAAGTCATTATAACGGGTGCTGTATAATGCTAGGGCTGACCTAAACACAGAAGATAAAGTAAGTGGAGAGCTAGACCGCATGTAGAATTCTATGCAAATCAAAAACGAAATAGTTCCAGATAGATGACAAAGTCAATAATAGTCATGAATTACGTATCTTTGAAACATGAATGTAAGAAAAACTATATTTATACTCAGATTTTATGGTAGTGTATGAGAAATAAATACGTGTACACTTCGGACAGTCAACCTGCCTCCGTCTTGCTGAATGGACACTCTTAAACATAGCCTGAGCGATTTCTAGTTATCATCCATTAGTTGTGGCGTTCATTGGGAGAGGCCTACGTCCAGCAGTGGACTCCAACGAGCTGATGATGATGATAACTCTTAGTTACGCAAGGAAGAACTCTATGACTGTTATGATAAAGGAGGAAAAGAAACACTGTATATATGACTTTACTGATAAAGAGAATTTGAGATTTCTGAGACAACATTGACTTACAATTTCTTTAGTCCGTTAGCTTATTACTCCATTGGCATAGTATTCTGTGGCAAACAGCAATCCCGATATTTCACCGCCAATGGTGTCCAAGGTAATATAACTGTGGGATATAGGTTTCTTCAAATAAAAAATCCGTCTTCACAGTAATTATCTTTTATTTCGTAACGTCTTTTTTCCAAGCCAGAGCACGACTGCCCCGTCCTTCATATCCTTCCTCTCACTCCCACACCTAGCACTCTATCTCTTTCTTTCGGTTGCGTTCCGTTCCCACATTCGGCCATCCGACATTCATGTCTGTCCCCAGACATGCTAAACTGACTTTCATTCCTCATTTCATTCGTACATTACCTCCTCATTCATCATCATTACATGCTCACATTCATCACATTCATCACTACAAATGCTCATCAATCAAAATGACTTAAATAACTAATCACAAACATTTACAACATAAAAAGGGATAGTATTCCGCCTTACACAGTTCTTAACTTAATAAACATAACCTAAAACAAACTTATAACTGGACACAATGCAAGGGTTTGTAACAATTTCCAGAAAACATGTTTTGTACATAAGCACTATTTAGAAACAAACTAGGTTTAGGTAAATTCAATTAACCTTTTGTAAAAGAAAACAAATAAAACTTAAGCACTAATAAGAAAATACTCAAACATCCATCCTTCAGTCATACATCCATACATCATACATCAATCAAAGCATACTTACTCACTGTCTTTATCATTGTCAGGCCACCTCTTCATCCCATCAGCAGAGCTACTTGTCCTTATGGGACCTTCAGCCGTGGCATCATCCTTTTCAACGTCATAGCGATCGTTTCGCTTGACCTTAATAATCTTGTATGGGCCTAGGTACTTGGCCTTTAGTTTGAGTCCTGGACCAAATTGCGTTCTTTTTATTGCTACTCGTTCACCTACTTCATACTTAGTACTTTCCTTTCTTTTCCTATTATAAGTTCTTTTGTTTTCTTCCTGAATTTGTGTTATTTGTTCCTTAGCTCTTTTCCTTAATTCTTCTCTTTCTTCACTAAATTGTTCTAGACTCTCTTGCTGTAATAAGTCAATTAAAGGGATATCTTCTTTAGATTTCATCTTGACACCGGTTAATAGTTCAAATGGACTAGTGTTAATGCTTCTTTGGAAAGTGCTATTTATTGCACGTTGCAGTCGACTTACATGTTTGTACCACACTGATGGATCTTCTGTACATAACTTCGTAAGAGTTGGTTTAATAATTCCATTTATCCTTTCCACCTGTCCATTTCCTCGTGGCACTCCTGTGGTTATTTTTATGTGTTGTATATTCTCACTCTTACAATATTCTTCAAACTCATGGCTAGTAAAAGCAGTACCCCGATCGGTGACAATCCTTACTGGATTCCCAAATGTCTGTTGGTGTGTCTTCAGCTTATCCAGAGTCTCATTAGTGGTGGTGCTCTTTGTAGGGAAAAGCCACACGAATTTGGTAAATGCATCAACTATTGTAAGAATGTGATTATACCTCTTTCTGGTCTCAGTCATTGGTCCGATGTGATCCATATGAAGGGTATGGAGGGGGGTTTCCTCCTTCTGAATAGGGTTAAGAAAACCCTCCTGTTTCCCCTGCTTCTTTGTTGCCAGCAAGCATGGTATGCAGCTTGCAATAAAGTCATCAATTTTCTTGTCTATCTCTTTGATGTAGAAATCTTTAACCAGGAGTTCTTTCATTTTTCTCTTACCAAAATGACCATGGGCATGCACTCTTCGTATGACTTCTTTTTCCATGCTTCTAGGAATTACCAGCTGCTTCTGGTCACTCTTGAAAAGAATATCGTTCTGCAACCAATAATCTGAATAGGGTTTTTCTTTAACAATATTGATTATAGCTTGCAGCCCTTCATCCCGGCTTTGTGCCTCCTTGACCTGGTCATGAAGGCTTGCTACCATGACTGAAACATAAGGGTGTCTGCTCAGTGCATCCACATGCCTCATCCTTGAGCCTTTTCGGTGTTCCACTTCAAAGTCATATTGATCTAAAAACAACACCCATCTTGCAATCTTAGCTGATAAGTCCTTTTTCTTCAGGGTTAGTGCAAAAGCTTGACAGTCTGTAACAATCTTAAAATGTATGCCAAACAAGTAGTGTCGAAATTTCTTTATAGCTTCAATTATCGCTAGAGCCTCCAGCTCATAGCTATGGTACCTCTGCTCGGCATCATTTGTCTTCCTACTCATGTACTGGACTGGATGTAAGCCACTATCCGGATGCTGCTGTAGTAATATTGCTGAATAAGCAATGCTAGACGCATCTGTATGCACTTCCGTGAGCAACCTGGGATTGTAAATCTTCAACACTGGACCACATGCCAGCTTCTGCTTCAAAGTGTCAAAGGCACTACGTTGATCTTCTTCAAAAATAAAGATAGCATTTTGTTTTAATAAGTCAGTTAAGGGTTTTGCTATTGCAGCATAATTTTCTATGTATTTTCTGAAGTAAGAAGTAAGTCCTATAAAACTGTGTACCTGCTTAGCTGTTCTTGGTTCTGGGTATCTCACTACAGCATCTGTCTTGTCTAAACTCGGGCTAATTTCACCATTCTGTATGCGATGACCCAGATATTCAATTTCACTACATATCAAGTTTGCCTTTTTCCAATTTATCTGTAGTCCATACTCTGAAGCCACTGATAAAACTTCTCTCAGTCTTTGCACACCTTGCTTCTCATCCTTAGCTGGAATAACAATATCATCGATAAAAACCAACATTATGCCTTTATCAATTAAATTCCTGAAAATCGTTGACACAAATCTCATAAAACACTTTGGACAGTTTGACAACCCAAAAGGTGCACGCAAAAATTCAAACTGACCATGATGGGTCACAAATGATGTGTAGGGTATTGACTCTTCACTGACTTTCAAGTGGAAAAACCCATTTTTCAGATCAATCACACTGAATACTTTGGAGTCCCGCAGTTTATCGATCAAATCTTCAATGACCGGTAGCGGATACTCATCCTTTATCATCTTCTTGTTGAGTTGTCTGTAGTCTACACAGACCCGTGTAGAACCATCTTTCTTTCTGACTAACACCAAGGGACTAGCATATTGCGAGAAACTTACTCGAACTATGTTGTTATCCAACCATTCCGTTACCTGATCTTCTACTATTTGCTGTTCCTTTAATGACAATCTTCTTGGTTTTTGAGCCACCGGGATGTCATCCTTCAAGATAATTTTCAGTTGTATGGGTGCTTCTTTTATTTGGACCGGCCTGTAGTCATCTACACACTGTAAAACCTCCCTTTTGACAGTTGGGCTGACTGTGGAACCTACAACAACATTCAAACCTACTGTAAAACAATTAATTCGTCTCATCCATTCTTCACCTGATGGTAACAACATCACACGTCCTTCATTCATAATCATCGTCACACTGGCGAGAAACTCATGACCTAATATTAAACTATAAGGCATACAGTCTTTAGGCACAACATGGAATATAACTCCGTCGTAACGTCGTCCGTCAATCACAACACCAGTTGTAAACATCCCGAAAGAACGCACTTGTTTTAGTCCGAGACCCGACAACACAACACAATCTTCAGTCGTCTTTGGCCTGCCGATCACGTCATAAAAGTCTTCTGACATTAAGTTGACATCGCTTCCCGAGTCAATAAGCGCCATTCCTTCGGTATTTTCAACAGAAATACTCAAAACCGGCTTGCCCGACTTCTTGTTAGGTTTGTTTACAATTTGCAAAACTTCTTTATTTTCTTGACAATGACAACTGTCGTCTGCGTCATCGCTGTCAGTAGTGCCAACATAATCCGTAGCGAACATGGCGGACTTCGAAGTGCTCGGCTTCGTCTGATTTCTGACCAAACGACGTCCGTCATGTTGGTAGCGCTGTCGGTCGTCTCCACCGGCGCCGCCGATTGGCCGACTCGATCGGCTATCGAAGTTTTCCGAAGGCTTCCGATCGTCTTCGCGTTTCGTCGCCGTGCACTTTAAAGAAATATGGCCGAACTCATTACACTTAAAGCACTTGAGACCCTTTTCTTTATGAGGACAGTTCTGCGACGAATGATTGAGTTCTCCACAATTATAACACCGCAACTCACTGCTTGTACTCTTCTTAGAATTTCGATTATGGCCGCTAGATCCTTGATTGCGTAGCGTGTCACGTCGCGCCTTCATTTTTTCTTTCACTTGTTCATAAATTTTCAGCTTATCTTTTAGTTCACTGTAGCTCGTAACACCGTACAACAATATTTTATTGCTTTCTAAGTCATGAATGCCGTCTACGATGTACTTGATCGCAACGTAATCGGGAATCTTGCCCCTTTTTCCGAGTTCTTTCATTATAAGCACGTAATCCATGCAGCTTTCATCGGATTTTTTCTTACGTGCACTTAACATTTCATGAATCGTCTTGGCGTCAATCGCGTCGGGAAATTCCTTGCTGATGGCTTGTTTTAATTCAGCCCACGATTTGAACGGTTTTTCGCTTCGTATCCATAGCCTCGCTGTTCCCGTCAACGATCTACGCGCAATCACAAGCTGTTGGAGCGGCGTCCATTCGAATATTTCCGTATTATCTTCAATTTCTTGTATCCAGCGGCTCACTGGGTAGGTATGGTCTTGACCCGAAAATTTACTTATAAAGTCTTCAGCATATTGTACACCTCTTGGTGCCACGTCTTCTGTATTTTTCGACATCTTTTCGTCTTCAAATTAGTATAATGGCGGTTTTCCGTTGCCGACGTCCTGTTGCAGCGGACCCAACCACGTGCCGCGTGCCGCGAGAAAAAACTTCGGTTCGTCGTTAATTTCGTCGTCGATCGTCGTGTCTTCTTTTCTATATCCCGGACGAGCCCCCAAATTTGTGGGATATAGGTTTCTTCAAATAAAAAATCCGTCTTCACAGTAATTATCTTTTATTTCGTAACGTCTTTTTTCCAAGCCAGAGCACGACTGCCCCGTCCTTCATATCCTTCCTCTCACTCCCACACCTAGCACTCTATCTCTTTCTTTCGGTTGCGTTCCGTTCCCACATAACTGGAATTCTCCTTTTTTTCGTTCGTCCCCTTATTTAGGAGTAAGGGTGCCTCATAAGTTTTACTTTTGGACTGCGAGGGCAAATTGCAAGCGAATTCAGCCAATGAGAATTTATTAATATTAAAGCGACAAACGCGGGTGGACAGCGAATTAAGTTATAAAAATGTTTATTTGTTCAGACGGGGTTTGTTTGTGTTGTTGGTTCTGGATGGGTGTGCGCCTGAACAGTTATTAAGAAGGAGTACTATTTATTAGGTTACTGTTTAACGCGTTCTGTTATAATAACAGAACGCATACGGATTGTTTCGCCTCGCCAGGGACTAAGAGATATATTTAAAGCCTGATGTCCGACCACCAGTAATTTGACAGGAACAAAAAGAAGAAGGTGGAAATGTAATAGGTAATTTGTAGGTTATAAAACTAAAACAAGATTTTATTGAAAGCTTTATTTAATATATTTTTTATATAGTCAATTTGTTAAACAACAACTCCTTGGCAGTAGGTTATAAACTGACTATTTACATACTTATATTGTCAGTGTTGAACAATTGATTAAATTCTACCTGTCACTGTCGTTTGCATGTCAATGAATAGAGATGACAATAGACTCAGGAAAGTAGTTATCTTAAAAAAACATGTTAGCATTGTATATAAGTAAGGGTACCACCAAATACCAGGAATACATTCAAATGAGAAGTAAAAACAAATCTCCAAAAAGAAACAATCAACAAAAAAGGTTTCGCAACACTATTACTTTTATCCCCCACTACCCAAAAGCGGTCATTTTTTTAATCTACCCTCGATTGTCACGGCTGTCCACCTAAATCCATCCCATACCCAGACAGAAATCATTTCCGGCCATCCGCGGAGCAGATTTCCGAAAACTACCCACTTTTTAAGTCCGCGACGTTAAATGCGGACGTTGCCGCTCCAGCGGAAATGGAGTGCGCGAATGAGATAGAAACATACGTCTATAACATACGTTGGGACGAGACAGATGGATATTTGGAGCTGCGTCTTCGAAATCCGTTTGGAAATTTGAATCTTGCGAAATGGAATACTCGATTGATGGGGTATGAGAAATGGTCAAGTGTGTTCGTTGGGAACTGAAATGTGGAAGTACCCACATTTAAATATAACGAACTGGGATTTGATTTAATTTTTTATCCGTACTATGAAAGTTGTATTTATAGTCGTAATCAGTTACCGTACTGAAATGGGTTCAAATCCCTATTCTTAATATAATGGTGATATAGATAGATAGATTTCTCTTTATTGTACACCAAAAATAAACATAAGTACAGTATAAGGATAATGTACAATGGGCGGTCTTATCGCACTAGGCGATCTCTTACAGACAACCTTAGGATGGACAGAGTTGAATGCATACAAAAGGCAAGGGCAGTTTGCGGTGTAGCTGATATAGATTCAATAACTTAATTTAAACAACATAAGACAATGAAAAATTCCTAATATAATATAAAAATCATTATACATAATTACATAAAGATATAGTAAAAATGAGTCGTTCGTTGTGGCGTCCTAAGGGGAGACCTTTGTTCAACAGTGGACATCTTCCAGCTGATGATGATGATGATCGTAAAAATGAGGTTGCCTTTAAACACCTTTAAAAATACAGGCGCAATGATATATCAACATATTTAAACCATTACTTTGAATCTGATAGTAAACCACGTTTCCCTTCTAAAGAAAAGGGTGAAGGTTCCCAAAACATAGATGAAGGTTACCAAAAACCTTCGTAATAAACAAAACATCCCTCTACAAACCTGCCCACCCCCGAACCGTAAACGCTTGAATATACACTTAATCCCCGAACGTCAAGTATCCTAAGCAAACTCTCTGCACTATAACTCGGATAATCTATTCGGGGAACCGAACCCGCTACCCCCGCAAACATGAACCCTTCCATCAGTATCGTGTTACAAGAACTATTAATTAACTTATAATATTAGTGGTATTTCGATGCTATTAAGAGTTCCTCTAGTTACACTTGTATATCTCTATGGATTAAAAAATATAAAACATTTTTTTTCTTTTTGGATTAAAATCTTTATATCTTAGTTCACTGCCTTGTTGGTATAATGGTCGTTAAGCGCGACTGCTGAGTATGAGGTCCTGGGTTTGAATTGATCGGGCACTGTTACTGGGTTTTTCCATTAGGTAATTCTCAGTAGCAGCACGGAGTCTAGATTCGTTGATAATAGCCCGCTTGATGGCAATAGCCCATTGCATTGGGACCTATAATATATAACATAACTGGTCAAAAGTATGTACTTTAGGTACACCTCTGCATACCTCTTCGGGGAATAAAGGTGTGATGTTAAGTAAGAATCAAGTTACGAACATACAATTTCAATAAGCAATGATTCAATTGTTTGAGGTGTACGTTAGAGAAATTCGTAGTAGCTGGGACCCAAAGCGTTCCATTGCATCAACTCCAAATCATATGAAACACACTAGGAAATCCCTCAACCAATTACATTCACATTAGAATAACAACGACCAACAACAGTTGACAGCAGTTATCAACAGATCAAAACAACAAGAGTCGTAGCCAGAGGTAGATTTGACCAAAATTGGCCGTTCCATATCTGGCCGGTGTATCGGGGCAGCGGGGGGGGGGGGGGACTACCCTCGGGGAGGGGTCGTTAAGATAACGTGTATCTCGACTGGACATGGGTCTCAGGTTACTTCATAGGGGTGCTGCTGAGCTTTCTGATTATTTCTTGATTCGCTTATTTGCGTATTTTGAAGTGCCTACGCCTATCATGGAAGCTGCCGTTTTACTACTAGCAAAAACGTCTGCTTAGTAGTGTGCAGATCAGCTATAAAAAAGCATGCTACGGACTATAAGCTAAATTTTTCTAGCATGCTTTTTTTATGCTATAGCATTTCAGGAAAGTTTCAGGATACCGACTGCTCTACGCTTTATCATATATGTGACATGGCGACTATCTGCTCTAAGACGCTATTTTTGATTATGGATTGACGCCGTACGACGGTGTTATCAACTGCTAAGCGCTATTTACTAAAGTGGATGACATCATGCTTAGCAGTCACACTTAGCCACCACTAGACCAACAGACAATCCTTCTAAAGGCTAAACTATTTACAAGCATCTCACCAAATCCTTCAAATCCTAAAGTACCATTTCTCAGCTACATCTCTATGCACAAAGAGGGAGGCGCACGTATCCTCTATTAGAGAGTGACTTACGGACATCGCAAGATATGGAGGATACCGGAGGACACGGCAAGGGACCACAGAATGGCTAATCACAAAGCTACGTGGCGTCCCTTGCTCCTAGGTATCTCGGTAGTCCGACAGCCAAAAGTTTGTGTATAAATTATAATTGTAATTGTAGTTACCTCTCTTTGGGGCTCAGGTTGTCCTATTTAAAATAAACTCCATTCTAAACGTAATTCTTGTCATATAGTTTCAAATTCAAATTCAAAATGTAAAATTTTTATTTCACCTATTACAGGCGCTTATGAAACGTTAGGACGCTAGTTGCACGGTTCCAAAATGTCATTCCAATCGAGAAGAACCGGCAAGAAACTCCAAAGTTTCATCATCATCAAGATAGGCTATCTTAGTCCACTGCTGGGACATAGGCCTCTCAGGCACGCCTATATATTTGTGTGGTAGATTTCGCAATTCCGCAGTTGCAACTATCTTGGTTCGGGAGAAAATTAAGTGCCAGTAGCAAGTGTATTTAAAATACATTGCCAACCACATTATCTTATAAGAGTCATTCTACCATTCAGTTTTTATCTACTTCTTTTAGTTAAACAAGGCCTCTCCTTCTTTATCAACTTTTCCCACCACACGTTTGGCGTGTATTGCATGTTATTGACGCGATACATGGATTGTCTTGTTATTTCTTTTACATTCAAATGTGAATCGAATCATATTGTAATAGTCTTGAGAATATTCAGTGCGTTTCGTGCAATTTACATGAACAATTGTTTTTCTTCAAACTTAATAAAAAGTAATAATTAATTAACATTTTCTGTCGTTTCCAAAAGGCTAAGATATATTCACGAGTATAGTAAGTGATATCATTTGAAACTTCTTCTTATCGTATGGTTGATGAACAAAGCGAAAACCGCCTTCACCTCTGACATGGCTTTACACACCGTTGAAAAATCTCTCAGGTGTGCCGGTTTCCTCACAATGTTTTCCTTCACCGTTTTTAGCAACTGATAACCAAACACGCACATGAATTCGAAAAGACTTTGGTACGTGCCGACGATACCTTTGACTTGTCAGTCCAACGGTCATACCACTCGGCTATCAGTGTTCAAACTCATACTTAAAACATTTTGTCATTTCCAAAAGGAAAAGAAAGATTCAAGAGTATCCGAAACTAGCTTGCACCAAGATATTATATACCAGGAGACCATAAGTTACGGACACAATATCAAGCGAAAAATCCCGCCAAGCCGTACTTTGATTAATGTATGTATGTCGCAGTTATATTGTGCGAAAACCCCTTATATTCTTTGAGTCCTTATATCAGGGTGTTATACCAAATCCTAGGGTATATTAAAAAGGGTGGAAGGTACTCCTATTTATGTGACAGAGTCGCACCTGCGCTGTCCCGCCGCCTCCATGTAGATGACTGGGGTTACATAAGATATATTGTTTTCGCCTTATTTTGGGCTTTATAATGTTTCTTAATGTTTTTTTGGTATCTTGGATGTTGAGGCTTGAGATATTGTTATGAAAATTGTTTTTTCAAACATACATATATATCACGCTTGTATTCCTCGAAAGGTTGGGCAGAGGTGTACATATAGTACTGCATTTCGCCGGTTGTGTTATAGGTCCCAATGTAATAGAGGGTGAGCCTATTGCAAGGGGCACAAACCCAGACTCCGTGCTGCTACTGAGAATTACCTAATGTAAAAATCCAGTATCATTTTGCCTGACCCGGGATTCAAACCCAAGACTTCATTTCATGCTCAGCGTGACGCTTGGCAACCACTAAACCAACGAGTCAGTCAAATACGTTCAAAGCCAGATTATTATTTATTTTACAATAGTCCCTAGCTAGGTATTTCTTGCAAAAAAATTATAAAGCATTTTTGAACAAAAAGCACCCATTTAACATAAAATCCATAATTAGTAAAGTTTAATTAGAATCCATTAACAACTTATACAATTGCGTTAAAGTTCTTTCTAATGAAGGAATTCGTTGTCAATTAATATCAACAAAAAATACGTAGACATCGCTCCATTGATTCGAAACACGCAAATGGTGCTACTAACATTTCCTTCAATGTAAAAACTGTCTTGTCAGTAAGTACGGACATTGACGTGTTTATCTACTTCTTCAATAGTCATGAGCGCCTGGTATCACGTAAAGGTTTTCCGTTCAAGTTCCCTAGTTAATTAAGGAAAAGGTTGTGTGAAAATTATCGCAGAAAAGCAAAAAACGTGTTAGATATTAGTTAGATATATTCTTTGTATATACATACCGCCTTCTCATCATTTAAACCTTCCTTGGACTATATATTCCACGAATATTTTAAGGCCAAAATTAGCCAAATCGGTCAAGCCGTTCTCGAGTTTTCGTTGCGACTATTACGCAGCATATCTTTTTTAAATAGATAGATCACTCATCATCGTCTTCTGCTGGAAGACATCCAATGTTGACCAAAAGCCTCCCCTATACATAGAACGCCACAATGAACGACAACTTGCCATTTGCTTACACGAGTAGTTCTCACAAACAATTAAGGTTTTCATTTATAAAAATAGAAATTATATAAAAATTTCAAGAATGTCATCCATTCTTCAATACTTTTAATCAAACACATAGCATAAAAAATTCATAACATAACACACACACACATAACATAAAAAATGTATCCATATTTCTTTCAAGACCTTACATACCCACAGTGCAAGTACAGCATAGACTACATAATTGAGAAATTAACCAACCATACAAATTTCAATACCATTAATTACTACCCAACGTTTTGAAAGAGACGGTTTGTGATAAATTCAAGCCTCGGGAGTCAAACCTGATATGCTCACGTCACTGCCAGATGTACTAGGGCACCTGCACTTAAAGAAGGTGTACGATATAATTATTATGATGAATATTAATTATAATTAACATACATACTCGCTACTGTTGCATACTCTTAGTAGCACTGGAGCATTCGAACCCGATGATGGTCCCCACTTTGACACTCCATGATTACGTACTAAGGCGTTTCTTCCGCCTCCATGCTGCCTCTTCAAGAGCCAAAAATAGTTTCCAACTCATAGTAATCAGCCAGTTATAGGGCAGCTACATATACAAAATTAACCATCTCTATTTGAATATCGAAACCACTTTCCCAACTAGTCATTTTACCAAACGAATGGCAACTACATCCCAAGTTACTTAGTCCTTCAAATAAAACGTTGAAAAATAAACAACACTTCTAAAGCTACAGAAAATTCCGAACACATGTTTCCTATAGTTTTCAAGCTTACAATCTAAAATTGACCCATTTTAAAAATGCATCGACACGGTCACCGCCGAGCGGGGAGCGTAATAGACGGCCGGTCAAAGAGTTTTCACTTATGAATTCTTAATGAACATCAACCCTTGGAACCCTTCAAGTTATGGTGTCCGCATGGGGCCGTTTCATGGTGTCGACTTTTATGGGAATTACCCTTTAGTTTTTTACGAACTTAACGTTTTGCATGTTGTCTGTAAAACGGTCCAAAATAGGGGCCACTAGTTCTTTGTAGCCTTTTTTGTATGTCTTACCAGTTTGTTCCGTAAAAGCGTATGATTAACCAACATACACTGCGCGTCCAAGTTGGGCAGTAAATTTGAGTCAAACAGAATGGGTTACATGCGGGAAATTTTTCCCCAAGCCGAAGAAAACTTACCATTTCCAGGGGAAAAGTCGGTAAAACTTGGTGCAAGTAATCTAAAGTTAGGTACCAGGGCGGCAGAGGCTATTTAGATGCACATCTTAACTCGCCCATATATCTAGATTGTGAACGAAGTTCGTTCCCGGGTGCGCGGCAACTCTCAAAGTGTTTCCGTACTGTACGCTTTTTTCTTTAGCTTTATAGGAGCAAAATTGCAAGTGTGGAAACTAGGTTGTAATCCAATGAGAGGAGAATCTAAATGATTGCTGGAGCTGGACAATTTTCGATAGTATCGATTTAATTAAACAAAGAGCTGTTGGGATTAGTCGGCCTAGCGATTTAATCCTCAATGGATGTAGCTTACGGAATCACGAGTGGAATAGAGCCGTTAATGTTGTTCCTAGTTTATATTTTGCACAACTATTATATCTTAACAAGACTTTAGAATAGATTTTAAAATCGAGAGTATGGAAACAACCAAGATCTAAACCATCATCATCATTTCTGCCCGGTATCACCCACTGCTCGGTATAGGCCTCCCTCTATTTCTGCTTAGAGCACCTCTCTACCAGTGTTCTTCACAGTTTTAAATTCCCAACATGCTAATGTTCATCCCTGACTTCTTCGACCTTCGACTAAAAATAGGTAAAAATTAAAATCACAAAAGAGAAGAAGCTTTAGATTGACAAAATTAAGACGAGGAAGAAACTATAATTATCAAGTTCTATAGTATTTAACCGGTCAGAATCACCCATTCCCTTTCTTCAACACCCAAATTTAACCCTTCAAGCTTCGTCACCTCTGCGGCGCTGTCCTACCGGCCATATTTATTTAATTTTAATAAACAACGCTTTGCATACGCAAACTGTGTATCGTGTGTGCCGCTGATAATACGGACATTTGCATCGGACGCGCCTGTGAATTATCTGCAGGAGCCCCAGGGTTGAACAGGGGAGAATCGGGTTATCAAATTGTTGGGAATGTAGTGAATTTATTTTTTGCCTTTTAGTAGCAAACAGCGGAACAGCAAACATTGGAAGTATTGATTGGTTTTTTCGGCAGTTAATTATGATTGCTAATACATTTTGTATGGTTCTTAAATAATAATTTTTTTGACTTGTGTATGTTTTATTTACCTCAGTATATTCATTATAACTTATTCGAAAATTGTGACGAAATTCAATTATTCTCTTGGGAGTACTGCCCTCAGCAATGTCACAACACTCCGCGACTTAGGCGTACAGTTGGACTCTAAGCTTCATCTGGATGTTCTCATAGACAACATAGTCAACAAGGCATACCAAATGTTTGGCTTTGTGATGAGAGCATCCAGAGAATTTCGCCGTCCCTCTACCTACTTACATTTATATAAATCGATCATTCGGCCTCAATTAGAATAAGCAGTTCCTATCTGGAATCCCTACTACAAAAAATACTCTGAAATGATAGAGGTCGTTCAACGCAAATATCTGCGTGCTGTTCACTTTAGATGCTTTCATAAAAAGTCATCCTCCAAGGTATCATCTAAAAAGTATGACCTTTTGTCGCTACACTCTAGACGCATCCTTCTCGAAATGATGACTCTCTTCGGTATTTGCCGCGACCAATTCGACTGTACTGACCTAGTGAATAGTTTGTGCTACCTGGTCCCTCGAACGGTGCATGGAAGGCAAGTACGTTCCAGACGCCTATTTGCCACCTCATCTTGCCGAACAAATGCAGGTGTCCGATCACCGCTACACAGATTGGTAGAAACCTATAATAAACAGTTCTGTTCATCCGACATTATGTTTCTCAGTAAAACCATGTTTAAAAAAGAGATCACTATAACATTAAAAAGCCTGAACCCCGACAATTAAATTTAATGGATTGTTTTATAGTTAAGCACTTTTAGGATCGTTCTTTAACAGCTAGTTCTTCTCTATTGTAATCTGTGGATAACGTTGTGTGTAGTATATTTGTTAATATTACTGTTAAGATGCTTACCATGTTATAATATTTAATATACTGCTGTTTGTTGGCCCTATCTAAATAAATAAATAAATTATGTGTTAGGGCACGTTGTCGTTCATTGTGGCGCTCTAAGGAGGATGGAGGCCTTAGTGTAACGGTGGGCATTTTCCGGCTGATGATGATGATCATATCTAAGGGCCTTTCAAAGTGATAGTGTTAACGTGTACTCGCAACCACTATTTCCTACATCTATAACAAAAGAACCACTAACACAAAATCTCTATTTTCATATTTTGGCTTTATTTTGTAACAGTTTTCGTTCCGGACAACCCTAGCTCATTTTCAGAAATCATCCCACCTGGTATTGTTTGACGTCCATGTTTTAGCAACATTATTTATTAGCAAGTTTAATTAATAACCATATTTTAGTTAAATTTTCTGCTGATTATAAAGCAGAAGGCATAAAAAATTTAGTTAAATTCACTGACTTTCACAGTTATCGTGTATGGTAATGTGTATAAAAAAGCAGTGATTGCCGAGTGGTATGACCGTTGGACTGCCAAGTCAAAGGTCGCAAGTTCAAACCGAATATCTTTTCGATTTCATGTGTGTAAATTAGTTATCAGCTGCTAAAAGCGGTGAAGGAAAACATCGCGAGGAAACCACACTTGAGAGATTTCTCAACGGTGTGTAGGCGGTTTAAACTCTACCAGGTTGTTCATCAACCATACGATAAGGACAAGAATGTTATGTATATTTATTAGCAAACTCTTTAATTAAACATTTATTTGTAGTTTAATTACCATTAAGAATCTTCCCCTACACAACATCCCATTACAACCATCAAAGATAAAAAATGAACAATAAATCATGGAAACCCCGTAGAAACACCATCAAACTTCAACGTAGGGTTTTTATCTCGCTATCTCCCCGTCCGGGTCAGGCAGCAAGTCGTGCCTGCATAATTCCAAACACCAGGGGGGCAGATAGGCTGCGAGCTTAGCTAATCAGAGGCCGTCGGGCGATTAACTCGAGGCTGGCCGCGAGATAATGCCTCTCGCGCGATTAGGCACGCTGACCGCTTCGGACTTCTGGGAGCCTGGTACCCCACCCTTGAGATTTTCCGATAATACCATTGGATTTCCTTTGGTCCATTTAATATCGACTATTGTTACTAATTGTGTGTATGGAAATTAGTTTTAGTTTACGCGGACTGTTATGATTTCTGCGTGAGTGGCTTTTATTGGGATGGCTTCTTTTATCGCCTTACCTAATTGGCCTTTATTACGTGCACGTAATATTAGTTTGAAGACTATTTATATTCGTAGCTATTTCATATGTTAGTAATAACCATTCGATTGCTGAAAGTTTTTATTTATGTTTCATACTTTACAATTATTTTGCAAACGAAATGTGGGTTTACTAATGTGTACTTCTACCTACCCCTTCGGGTAATACAGGCGTGCAGTTCTTTGTTTTGTTAAAAACTGTACCTAAATGCAAATACAAACATTGAAAAAGCATTATAATATTGACCCCCCCTATCGATGTCAACTGGTAACGTGACTAAAAGACTGGCAGCATTGCCCCGTTGTAGCAACGCTTATTCTTTGGCCGGCTTTGGAGGTAGCTGACATCCTGGATTAACACATAGGCTACTTTATCTCGAAAAAATGTAGCGGGTAACACTGCGGAACGCAGCTAGTCTACAATATATTTCTTAACCCTACAAAACGAAGGTGCAAATTAAATTGCCAATCAGCTAGTACATAACTAATAAAACTTAACCCTGCATGCGCGTATATCAAGTTTATGACGATTGTAAAGGTGGAAAGGACCTGAGCGTTTCAATTACCCGTAGCCTGATATATGAATGCATCATGGACGTGGTAATGAGCGCTGGGGGTACGGCAGACCGCCGCGATTCGAGCTTAAATAGGGTTATTTGTCGATTTAAAATTATCGGGAAGTTTCTTGCGTTTTTATTGGCACTGGCATTTTAGGGTTAATTTATGTATCTATATTAAAAGTTAACAGTGTTTTCTTTTAGTAATGAATCTTAAAAAATAATGTATTTTTTACGTATTAGAATAGAGTTTGTTTTACTTTCTCTCTATCATCTCTACTTCTTCATCAATTTCTATTTTTTAAACCGACTTCAAAAAAATGAAGGTTATAATTATGTTTGTCCGTATGTAGTTTTTTTTTCATTACCTTTGCTTTTCATATAATTAATTCGTATGTTTATCTTGTTTCAGGTGAGTCCAAATGTATAAATTCAACTTTGGGTAAGTTTTTACTATTTACGCTCTGCAGGGTGTTTTGACTGAGTAATATTATATGACTAGGTAACTTAATTTGTAGTTCTACTAAAAATACTGTATACATTAATATGAGAAGCTATTTTTATACCAACAAAATACGCGAAGCTTTTAAAACCAACTCCAGCGCACACAACTCCGAATTTGAACATTTTTAAAAACCGAACGCTCAGTTCATAACTCGCAGAATAAGTAAAGTTTAAACGCCATTAGTGGAATTGGATGGTTGTGACGTCACAACGGATTTGCGCCGGCCAGTGCGATCAGAACCGAAGGATATATTGTAGAGATATTTGCGTGGATCCAGCGAAAATATGAGACGAGAATGGCCAATTTTCATAATGTTGCCACCGTTAAAAAAGATTTCTATTTAATTTGGCTCCGTTTCTTGGAGAAGTTTCATGATAATGTAGGGTTTTATGTACCTAAACTTCTTAATCTAGTAGGGATGTGCTTAGACAAGGACGGACTAAAATTAGAACTGTAGAATAGTTGAGAGATTCGATAACCTACCTGAAAAACGTAACCTTTACTTAAAGTTTAAGCCATTAGGGCGGGTTCGATCCCCGCACGAAGCAAAAATGTGTGATCTGTAGATATTCGTTATAAATCCCAACTTTGCAGTTAAATATAAAAATTATTTTCATGGCTGTAAAATGAAGATAAGAAAAAAATCTAGTATGTCGGATTTGCCCGCTATACTGCGTTTTACAGTTAAGAACAAGCCGTTATTTAACACATTAGTATTATTACTTCAATTCTTTTGTAACGTTACCATGATGTGTTAACGGGCAATCTTCAGTAATTCCCAGTCATTGGCCACTCTGTCTTGCTGCAGACGTATGGAGGGTAATAACGATTTTGCTATTAACGATTGATGAATCGCTGGTACAGTTCGCTGATTATCGCTGGAGCTATCCTTGAATATCTCTTGATTATCTTTAGTTAGATACTTTCTAAGATATTCTAGAAGCCACAGGCTATAAAAGTTCAGTGGATTCTCAAGTTTGTTTAAAGTATTTTTATTGGTAAGGAGCATATACAGTCATTTTTATTTACTCTATTTATGAGACGAGGTCTTTGTTCTGCGGAGGGTCAGATAGCGTGACATTATTAGCATACATCACACTAATATTCCCTAAAAAAGCTGGCTTGATAAGTAGGTACACTATTTACATTTTGTCCTAAGTTTGCCATACACTGGAAACAAATCCAGCTATTATTACATACATAAAGTCATGCCTATTTCCCAGAGGGGTAGAGTACCATTAATATTGTAGTAATAATCGCCTTTGTAATCTTTGTAGGTCATTAAACGCCAATTAATGATTACGAGAACTTATGAAATCAAAAATCCAACGCCAAGGTTGACTGTCGCCTTTAAAATGTTTAAAACAATAATCCATGATGGCCGCCTTAGCCTCGTATATAATAATGGCATTATCCGGCCACACACTTCCGCCATATTTCAGGCGTAGTCTTAAAATTCAGGCGCTGCAGTTTTCAGTCTAGACTTAGCCTGAAAAGTGTTAAATTATATCTTGCGACGAACTTCACTTAGTCACATTAAAAATGCAGATTTTTATGTTAGTATTTTGGCGTGTGGTGTTTTAGGGTTATGTTAAAAAATATACGTCTTTATGGTAATCTTTTATGTTGTAATAAAAAAGATAATTGTTCCTTTAGTTGAGCAAAATTCTAAATTACGGTTATCTACATATATTTCTATGCAATTTGCAAAATTTCAACAGAATTGTATTCACACCTAACGGCAATGAGCCATAAATCACGCGCTAATCACAAAAACAAACTAAAACCAGCAAAAAGCAACCAAAACTGCAATCACAGTAATTGGCCGGTACAATAACAGCCCAACCCTACCGCTGCCGGACTAATGTTCAACGAAATAACACCTGGGTACAATGGACCCGTCTCAGCGCCATCGGGCAATTATTTAAAGTGTTAAGTTTAAGAAGAAGTGAACCGGTGGTGCATTATGAAAATGGCTTCAGGTACCGTCCGCCCCGCCCGGCGGGGGTTGGAACCTCCCCACTTTCAGTCTAAGTAATTGTTTCATGGAGTCTAACGGAGTCCAATACCTTCTTTTAGTTTGATCGTTGAAAATGTGCTGCTTTTTCTGCTAGAACGTATTATCTTTAAAATGGTTCAGTATTTTATTCATTTCGCACATACACGTAGGTTTTTACATAGTGTAAATACATTGTTTTGTTGCCACGGTTTGCTGGTTCGATGCTCATGTAAAACAGCCATTTTTAAGGTAGTTTCCTTCGCATCTTTAGTGTGCATTACAATCCCGTAAACGTACTCAAGATACATCAAACATTATATTATATGATTACAATAACATCACTAAGCATATAGCCAGCAATGGGATACGTAAAATATGTTAAACAGACGAACTGAGTGGAAATGAGACATAATCTAGAAGGAAATAAAGCTTCGAAGTACCTAAATGTTTGAGCCGTATATCTAAAAAATATTCACCTTTAAAGTCATCGGCTATTTCAAACAATACGACTGAACAAAGCCGATCGCTGCCGACGCAACACGATGCAATCCTGTAAAGAAAATTCAACAAACATAAGTGTGGGCTTAGACGCGTTGAGTGCAGCGAGTAAGTTGTCACTCGACTCTCCTGCACGCCGGATTACGTCGAACGAGTACAGAGTGCTACCAAATGTATGGAAATTCGTGTCGTGGTCAAGTTGACTCAAGGATGAGTTAGAGTTTAGTTTGAGTGCGGATTTTATGATAGTAAGGTGTCAACCGACAGTTACTTTTAGGTAAAGTGTGTATAGAGTTTTATGATGATTGAATAAAGACGTCTGTGTATGTCTGGAATCTTATTGATATTCGATGTATAGGTTTGTTTTAGTAAAAAATACTAATAGCTACTAAATGTAAAGGCAATAGAAGGTTTCTAATATACTGCGATATGGCCCACTAAAGAGGCTAAGTGCGGAAAATGCCCAGCAATACCATACTGCGGTATTTAAACTGTGCAGGAAAATAATAACTAGCACATTATAATGATTTGATGTGAGTTTTACGTAATATATGGATGTCAGGATCACAATTTTGTATCCATTTTCTTTAGGTTTTTCTCTGACGGATATTCCTAAGAGAGTTTAGACTGCTAGAGGGAATTTTTGGTAGACTTAACAATAGGGTTTTTGCCAAGGATAAAATCTTTTAAAAAAGTAACCTTTGGAGTATCTTTCCGTTCCTTCTCTAATAGTAGCTTTTGCGTTAAGTAAGGCCTATGTCTTTTGTCAGATCTTAAACTTTTTACATGTACATATATCATAAAAATCCGTCCAGCGGTTTAGTTGTGTAGGCGTAACACAGACAGCGTTACTCTTACATTTATATAATTAGTATGGATTCATAAAACGTCAAAAACTGCATGAGTATACATGTAATTTATTAAAATTTCCTTACGTCTAACGAAGAGTTTCTAAAAGCCTTTACCTGTACTATCATCATGCGAATGCATTTGCATGTGGCGTCGCTCTCGCGGCGATACGATCGCGATTGAGTCGTCACGATACAACGCCCTCTTTCGCCCGTTTTCGACGCTTGCTCGCCTCGCTCGCGCGGTGTGAACCGGCCTTTACAGAATTAAGTGGTTTTTAGGTTTTGCGATCGGCGATAACATGCGTTTTACGCGAATTTTAACTTTGTTTTTATTGGTTTACGGCTGTTATTTCAATGGTAGGTTAGGTTAGGTTATGTGCGATGGGTGGATCGAAATAATGGCTTCCGGGTTATAAGTGATTGTAATTATTGTTACTGAGTAAGGATACTCTAAAACATAGTCAAAGTGAGTTGCTGCTTGCTTTGAAGAGATTTTAATTAACTAATTAAAGCTAGCTCTAATTACATATAGATCATCAAACCGATAATTTCCTGAGCAAGATCCCTGACTTGACTGCTTCGTTGGTCTATTGGTTGCTACACTCGACTGCTGAGCATGAGGTCCTGGGTTCGAATCCCGGGTCCTACAGTGTTGGGTTTAATGGAAAAAACCTATAAATCCAAGGGACAAATCTGGGCACCCTCTCTCCCCTTAAGGGGGGGCTTTTGTTCAACAGTGGACGTCTTACGGCTGATGATGATGATTTAAAGTACATATATTATGCATACATAAAGTCACGCCTGTTTCCCTGAGGGGTAGGCAGAGACCACGGATTTCCATTTGCTACGATCCTGGCATATAAATAATTACATCATCGTAGAAATAATTACCGCTGTAAGTAAATATCTTCTTAATAAACATATTTCGCAGATTAAATGTAAATTATTTAGTATACAGCACGTTTATACCAGTGTCACAGGCAGGGATCATAGGTCAGATTCAACTCACGTACTTGCCCATAATATGTTCGTGGAACATGTTTTAGGCCTTATCTCGGAGATACAATATTATCTTCAGTATTATACAGATTTACAAAATAATTAATTCGAATATAAGTGAAAGTTTTAATACAATACGAATTTAGGATGCAATTAATATATTCGTTGACTATTAACAAGTCATTATCTTATCGTAGTAGAGTATTTAAAGGTGTCTAGAAGTGGGATTTTACAAGGCTTTGAATTCCTAACAAAATAGGGCGAGCCTATTGCCATCAACTGGGCTTAAATCCTGACTCCGTGCTATTGAGAATTAACGGAAAAATTCAGAAACACTGCCCGAGTCATCTCCAGTCTAAGGTCGCTAATTTCAACCCCGGCACGCATATGTCTTTTCGAATTCATGTGCGTATTGTAAATTAGTTATCAGTTGCTAAAAACGGTGAAGGAAAACATCGTGAGGAAAACGGCACACCTGAGAGATTTTTCAACGGTGTGTGGCCTACAGGCAGTTTAAACTCTGACACTAGGTTGCTCATCAACCATACGATAAGAAGGTATCACATGACAAATTCTTTAATGACTTCAGTTGAACTATCAATCTATACAATACAAGAAGCTACACAATCGCTTCTAATAGACTCACAGATAAAAAAGTGATATAATTAAAGCTGGAAAGTATCACTGATATCAATAAGAACGAGTAAATGATGAGAATGTGGTTAATTGACTTATAACCTGACACTACAATAGGGTCGCGGCAAGGAGGTTACTCAGTAGAGGTGAAAAACTAATGAGTGGAAATGAAGTCACGCGTAGAGACTTACTGCATGCATAGTTTAAACATCACGCCTGCATTCCCTGAAGGGGTAGGCAGAGGTGCATATACTAAGCCCCAAGTCTCCAAAAAAATGTATAAATTTTTTTAGTTCCGTTTTTGGCGTAGATTGATTGATCGGCACAATGTTTCTGGACGAAAATCTAAGTTAATTGTACATATTATAGATATTTGGTCCATTTCCATTCACTTACGTACTCAACATTTTGGAATCGGCCAATTCCTTAACATGAGGATGTTCTTCACGCTGTACCTACAGGGGATCTGACAGTACCATTCTCACCACATTACCTTCTCTCGGTTTTATTACGCCCCGCAAACACAAACCAATCATATTCAAGAAGATTTGTCGGTCCCACCAATAGCCATGTAGGCTGAATTCTAGGAAAATCTAAGATCTTACGTAACTCTGTATGTGCTGACGACAAACCATATGTGTAGCGAGATAAAAAATGGCAATTTTATGTGGATAGTGACAATTTTTTTAAATTTGTCTTCGGTTTTCATAATCTTAATTAAAAACAAAAAAATTTCATTATTAAGTTCATTTCTTTGATCATCATCATCAGCCGAAAGATGTCCTTAGTTGAACAAAGGCCCCCCCTTAGGACGCCACAATTAACGACACCATTTGCATCCACCGGTTGCCCGCAACTCTGTCAATATATCATTGCTTTGCTTATTAAATAAGCCTAAAAGCCCTAACAGGGTCCATAACATTGTACCTAGCTTTAAGCCTCTTTAACATCTATTGTAACATTATGGAATGCAAATAAATATATGAATATGAATATGAATAAAAGTCCAAGTTATTGAGCCTTCAACATATCATAAAACCTTCACATCATATCGTGTTGCAAATAACTTTACCTTTGCCAAAGCTATCTTTACCTTTTAATTTTCCATCTCTCACTAAAGACTTTCCAATGCCAAGTCCCTCATCAAAACAATCACATTACAGCCCAGCCAGCATTGTCGTAACATCAAAATGGACGTTAAAACTAAAGCTGAGTGCACACCGCATATGAAGACGTCGGGGGCACAATGGGTGCGGACAATACGCGCGATAACTACGCCACTCCGTCACGCTACTGACAGGGTTATCGGGCGTTCGTACAATGAGACCGGCAGCGTATCACGAGCGGCGGACGGTTGTATTGAGCTTTAGTTTGAAGTTATATTCGTAGTGTTGTTTCTGGTTGGAAGTGCGCGATCTGACCTTTTGGTAGAGGAGAATACGATTGTGATTATCGGAAATACATTTATAAGAGCTAGGGAAATAAGGTTTTCTTTTTGTGTAAGGAATAAATCTGTTAACAGACTTTAGTCTACAATTTAGTAGCAAGCAGTTATAATGGTTCAAACTTTTTTTTTTAATTAAGTAATCTATTTACAGGCTGAAAAGTCAAGACTTGGGTGCCTGTTACAAGTGTAGTTATCTAATTAGTCTCTCTCCTTCATTGTGATTTCTTCGCAGACAAAACGACAATTCGGTATTACCATTTTGCAAACAGCTCCCATTACCTAAGATAGTAAGGTTCCTTCTTATAATGACGACCTGATTGGCAGTGGCTAAGTGATTAGACTGCCGCGCTGAGAGTTGCGGATTCGAATCCCGTACGGGACCAAATTTGTGCGAACCACAGATGTTTGTCCCGAATCTGCGTGTTTGTGTTTGTAAAGCGCACCCACGACTCAGGAAAAATTAGTGCAGGGCGATGTTTAAAAAAAACGTATTACGTGTTACTTCTTTAATATTTCTATCTGCTGTTCCCTTGCCTTGTATCTCATGACTTGCCCCACACTACCGGCTACTAGGAGCATTGTTAATGTGCTCGTGGATTCCGTCCCCGTGTGCCGTGCGGCCGCCTCTTTATGTTTTGTTGATGATTGGGTTTATGTGTGTCCCCCGCCTAATATCGATCTACACTCGCTTGTTAACTTGCATTTTTAGTGAACCTAAGTAAAAGAGATGTTGACTTAAATGTTTATGTCGTAAATAACTGGCATAAGCTGAAGACTATGTCTTCATAAAGTATTTCTGGAATTATTGTAGATTTAGTAGTTACCTATAGGCCGATATTGTTAGGGTTGCGGGCAACCAGTGGATGCAAATGGCAAGTTGTCGTTCATTGTGGCGTTCTAAGGGGGAGGCCTTTGTTCAACAGTGGACGTCTTCCGGCTGATGATGATGATGAAACAGTTCTTCGATCTTTCGTCTTGTAGTCTTAAAAATGGAAATAAAAATGAAACAACTTATTCTGCCAAATCCAATGTCATTAACTCCCATAAAAATTCCCGTTAATTCAATGATAGCTGTCTAAAAACTTCCATCCAATTGCGGCCAAAAAACACTCCCAAAAAAACTAAACCAAAAAAAAAGAATATCATTTTTCGAACGAACGAAAACAGTTTAAAGTGGTGCGGTTTTATTTGCCGCGAGATATCGCTTCGCGCGTAAACATCAAATTTTATTGACATTCGCGCCGCATGTGACAATTTTTTTGCACTGCATTGTACGTCGTGGATATTTTTGGATAACCTCTTTATATTGGCCGTATTGTTTTTTGTGCATTTACGTATCACTCCCGTTTATTTACGTGTGAGGTGTGGCCGAATAATTCGTGCCAGCAGTGTATATTTGGACGTTACATAAACTTTATCATGTTCATTTGTTTCAACATACTATTCTTTTCATAACAGAAACAAGCTGTAAAAACTGTCTCGCCTGCTAAATAGGACGTGCCAACATAACATCAAAATGATTTATGTACAAATTGTTTAGAAAAACAAAATCTGTTCCAAAGATTACAGAGAACACAAAGCATCAGTTTCCAACTCGCACACGTCAAGTCATGACGTCTTTTGAGATCGCAAACCGTTTTTTTTATGTCACAAGTTCTTGATCAAAATTGACGGTTACAATTGACCGCTTTACCTTCAGCTACCTTCAACTGTCACTTCACAGGAGGTACTAGGTGCCCAGAAATCGACAAGAAGTAAGCTTTGCTGTTTCAACGTTCCACAAAGGATGGATGTAACAAAGCGTTGGCCCGAGGCGGTCGTATGTTAAGAACGCGCCTAATCAAACGGCCCAAGTTCTGTTTTCACTTTGTTCTTAGTTTCTTTGATGTTCCACGTTGATATGATGGCCTGGTTGCTCGTGACTGTTTCTTTGCGCCAATTATTTAAGTTGTTTTTAACAACTATATCTCTATTTAGGTATTTGGAGAAGTATTTACCTTGCTCCTTAAAATAAGAACTGTTTATCAGACATTAAACATTATCATTTATTACCGACCGCATTTCAATAAAATAATTGAGCAACTAACAAATATCTTTGAAATTCTCATAAAAATATAAAACGGTGTTAAGTGGGTGTTTTTATTTGTACTTAGCGTCCTGCAGTTTCATTAAGAAACACTTTTTACACTTCGTAAAAACGCGATTTAAAGGAAATTGATATAAAATTAAATTACACTCACTTATATCCTTACTTTTAGTAATTGTTATTAGCACTTCACCAGAGTTTACTTAATTGGTTGTAGATAATTTACCAAGTAGGCTAATAATGTTTGTGGCTTTCTATATAATTATAATTAGGTGTGATCAAGGATCAAACAAAAAAGTAGTTTGAATTTTTTGGCAAAACTTTCCAAACGCCACATCAACGCGAATATAAATGAAAAGCAAATCAATAAACTAACAATGACTCATTTAGTTTATAACCGCCTGTAACACGCGAATCCCATCCGCACACATTCAAAACTTCATCCCGTTTTAGTTACACCACATAGTTTATTTAAAAATCCAGCCGATCCGACGCAACAATGACTGGCCAGCGTCCACAGTCCTTATTTTTTCGTATTTCCTAGCGTCACCGAATTTCCCTCCGGAATAGTGCGAATTTAGCCAGCTTACTGCACTGTAAGGGTTGACTGACGTGCTATTTTGAGTTTTAAATACACCTTTTTTGTCGGGGACATGGACAGACGATTGACAGCCCTGCCCTAAGTTTCTGTGGGCAATTTTTTGGTCGGCGCGATTAGCAGAGTACCGGTGTACCAGTGTTCAAGTGTCCGCATATTAGAACGTCTTTCGTTACAATGTCGTCCGTTTTCTTTTGTCTTTCTGTCACTAACGCCTTTCAGCTTGTCGATCAGTCGAAGAAAATCACTGAAATGGCTAATTCTGTGTTTAGAACTAGACTTTGATGTGTGAAATTGGTGTGAATGGGCTCTTTGGGCTTGAGACATGTCTAGGTTGTCTGGTGGCTTCGGTTTTGAATGTTAGCGCGTCATTCAAACGTGGTCTTATGTATGACTTTTGTGGTATGACATTGAAGTCTGAGTATTGTGGTAATTTTTTTCTTATTTCGCTTTGAGTCATGGAGTGCTCTAATTGGAAACCCTGCATCTTAGGACACAGTTGGAAGTTTACGTTTAGTCTAACCCTTCGATAGCTGATGTATAAAATTAAAAATAATACCAACGTATATCTTTATATTAGTGCTTATTACTGTACCTAAAGTACTAATAAATTGTAGATTACAAAGCGACGATAGCTGATTGAAACAGTATAACCAAAATCCATTAAATCGTTCACACAAAGACTAATCCAAACAAAGCCAGCGAGAACCCCAACAACACCACATAAAAGCTGTATCACATGACATATTTAACGTTTACTACAAAGATACCAGGCTCTTACACTAAAAGCCACAACCATTAGAACAAAATGGTCTATCAAAATTATAATATCAATTACCGATGCATTAACAATTCATATCAGAAGTCAGACGTAGCAGAAACAGGAATCTCGTGCACGTAATGTTATTATTGTGCGAGAGGGATGGCTACAGGCGGGTGGTAGGTGCGAGAGGGGGTCGGGAGACAAGGCAGCCAACGTCGGAGAGCTGTCAAAATGTCAAATTTCAGAACGTAGCCGGGCGCAACTTCAAACGTGCCCCTACCGTTGGCATGCAGTGCGAGCGCTTGCTCTAATATAGTTATGGCGCCCTGGTACCGCTGCCGTGTTAATATTCATGCATCTCATCCCGACTCTTCCTAGGAACAGGGAGCCATTTTCGTGAAAGCCTTCGCTCCCTGCTTCCACTATGAATATGAATGAATGATTTTCTGTTCGCTTCTTGGATTAAACTTTTGGACGACGTCTTAGTTTGATTATTCATTACGGTTACATCGGCTGGGAGGGTTGGTAGCATGCATAAAGCTGCATAAACATGATGTCAATAAAATGGATTCCAGAATAACTATAATAGTTATTAGATCATTCAACATGGTTTTAAAATGTTTTACTGACGGAATTGCACAGATAACTGCTTTTTCAATCTTTGCTTCATATTTCCAATTACTAACAGCGTTCTTCGATTCGTTACACAAAGTAACCATCTAAAAATGAAATTGAAATTTCCAATTCCCCGTCTATTTCCTGGTAAAACAGGCGGTTTTCTATTTCATCTTTCATAAACCAACGTCCGTCGGCCGATGCCTGTCTCGCTCATGACGCGACGATATTGGGAAGCCCGCCGAAAATGAGAAGCAAAAGAAAACATACACTTTTTGACGTTTCAATATGCACTCATCTGCGCCAGCGAACGAAACTGGTTAATTAACGTTACACCGCAAGGATACATCGTGGAAAATGGACGAAAACCAACTTTAGTTTCGTAAAATATGAGGTCGGCACCCAAAATTAAATTTAAAAAACGACAATGACATTAAAAGCCCTCCGTCTTGACAAAAAACTTGGTGAATTCCCGAACGGAATATAACAAGCTCGCACTTGACTCGCGGTATTTATAAACGTCAATCACATCTGTCAAAAGTGACAGTAGTCAAATCCCTGCGCGGTAATAACGTCGTAGGACGTTCGGTACGTTCCAAATTTGAAAAACACACGTTCGGGTGTTCCCGCGCGTGCTCGATTCGCCGATTAGTGTTATTTTTGAGAATGGAATCGGAGATCGTGTCGCCTTCGGGTGTGCCCGCCCACAAGATGGCCGCTAATCACCCAACGTGTTCGCGGGAAACACAACTGAATGATATACAATTTTATTGATGCGATATGTTATTACAGAGCCAAACCTGTAATTACTAGCGAGCTTTATGCGTGGGAAGGGATTAGAAAAAATATGTTTCGAGTCATTTTTGACTCGTGCTCTGTAATTGTACGACCATTCATGTGAGCGACTTTGTAAGAGATTGTTTTCTAATTTCTACTTTTGTTTTGTTCTCATAATAACATGGGTTGCTTGTTGGTAGATAGAACTATGATTATTTTAATTAAATCGCGATGCTAATCTCGAACTTGGGTGAGCGTTGTTAGCAGTTTGTTATTATTGGTTTAGACTTGTATTTTAACTAAATTGTTGAGGTTAACTTGTATTTTTACTTCAAGATTGACTGTTTGGGTAAAACTGTGTTTATCGTCGATAATCCTGGATTAATCGTACGCGTTGTAATTCGGTAACATCAACCACTTATATTAATTAAATAATTACATTTGAACACAAGTCGGTTCGTCTCCGGTCGTTATTTATTCGGAGCCGGTTGGGATCCGGGCGATCGGGTCGATCCGGCAGATTTATCGGGTGTCAGACAGGGCTCACCGCACACCGGACATGTTGCGACTTGGGCCGGTTCCGTCTTAGAACGGGAGATTAACAGAGTTGATTTGTCGCGTTTGACTTAATACGAGTCATTTTGGTGATGTCATTGCACGCTTAGGTCGGTCCATTTGTCCCGATCAGAATATGATTATATTTCATATTTGAAATGTCTTAAGACATGCATCTGTCGTGGAATTTTAAGTTGCTTTTAAGTAGAAATAAATTAATGAATTGAGATCTCTTATTAAAGGCAAAGACTGCCTCGTTGGTCTAGTGGTTGCTAAGCGCGACTGCTGAGCACGAGGTCCTGGGTTCGAATCCCGGGTCGGGCAAAGTGTTACTGGGTTTTGTCCATTAGGTAATTCTCAGTGGCAGCACGGAGTCTGGATTTGTGCCCGGTTGATGACAATAGGCTCGCCCCCTATTACATTGGGACCTATAAACATAACTGGCGAAATGTGGGTGTACTATATGTGCACCTCTGCCTACCCTTTCGGGGAATACAGGCGTGATGTTATGTTATGTATTAAAGGCATCTTAGTTAAAATAAACATGGATTAGAGTCTTTGGTTTTAGAAATCTGAAAGTGGTTTTGTTCGTCATCATCAGCTGGAAGACGTCCACTGTTGAACAAATGCCTCCCCTTAGCATGCCACAAAAGTTGATTAACTATAATAAATCCATAATATTAGACTATATTAAAACTAATGTAACAACGTACGTGACATGACATCGTTAACAGCTGTAAAAGTGAAGAAATATCGAAAACCAAACATTTAAAAGCTAAGTCTTTTTTAACCTTTACATAAATATAAAGATATAGAAACTACTTATTAGAACAAATTACATAGATATAAGTTTATAATAATGTAAATAATTAGGTTAACTCTCTTCCTCTCTCCGCTTTTTGCTGTGCCCGACAGAGATAAAGATCTGTGCTATTATAAATCCATCTATGTACTATTATGGAATTCAATAAAGTATTGAGTAAATAGACATAAAACGATGTTACCCCTCTTTTAACCTCTCAATCGACACTTTTCTAATAAAAAAAAGCTCGGCAATCAGTCATTATAACTACACTACACCCACTATCATCCCTACCCGCCAATTACAAAGTTTTTACAGCAAACTAACAAAATTCGAGTCCCAAAGGTCTCTTAGGCCCTATTACGTCTTCTGTCCAATTTGGCGACACGGGCGGAGGTCGTGTGCAGGGGCGGGCGCTCCGCCCCCGGCCTCGGGCTCCGCTGACGACACAGTATTGGCGTGGCCGGGCGATTTGTTGGAGACGGCTCAGGGCATGTTCTTTGACGCCTGAACGTGTGACAAGCCGAAATTATTCAGTAGTTTGAGTGTTTTGGGATTTAGAGGGCTTTCCTTGAATCGTCTTGTTTTCTATGGTTTAGTGTTGATAATAAATGATAGACCCTGGCCATCCTTGTTAGTGTAATAATAGATATAATGTTTAACGCAATTTATGACGTTCAAAAAGTACTTAAAAATAAGTCTATTTTTAATGACTTCTCACTCAGCAGTCAGAAACTGAAACTCCACTTATATTAGAAAGCTAGTTAAATAATTTGTTATACATATCTTGAGCAAGGCAGGCAACACACTCCGCATACATTGTTACGAAAAGGCTGACAGACGGTCTTTATAATTTAACTTGAAAAGGTAGTCAAGTAAACATCCGCCATAACTACAAGTTCAGGGCATCAACCAGGAGTTGCTCACAACAGCTATGTACCAGGCAAACATAGGGCGTCGGCGGCGTGCAAATATTTGCGGCGCCGCGGGGCGCGGCTCCCCGCCTCTTCGAGATAGCGCTGTGTTCTACTTGCTATATCTTATGTAATCCTGGTAGGCATGATGTTGTGCACGTCTTATACCCTCCTGGTATTTTTTTGTTATCTTGTTGCAATGTTAAAAAACTAGCTAAGCTTGTGATAAGAGTTCTTCACTTTAGTTTTTGTTCACAGGGATAGTTCTATTGTATATTTTTTTTATTTAACCTTAAATTTTTGCGACGGTTTTCATAATTTTTTACCTCGTATAAATAACTTTTTAAATAACTTAGTCAACCAACACTTCCCAACATTCCTGAATTCCATATTCAAAACCCCCATAATAATGACGTATCCATAACTCACAAGCCAAATGAAGTTCAAACAGAGCGACAATAGCGCGTGAACTATGCGCTTACGCAGCTACGCATCACACGTCATGCTTGTAAAATAAAGCTGCATCCACAACTATAATTCACGCGGAGCGGGCGACATGCAGGCGGGCGAGACCGCGCGATGATTTACGGGGCATCGATATCTGTTAGATATGAAATTTGTCAAGCGTCGTTCGCGATATCGCCTGTTTATGCGAGCCGGTGCGCGGGGATGTGCGATGCGTGCAGTGTGGTATCGGCTTTACGACGGACCGTGAGGCTGCCTGATGTAGTGATCACATACAGGACCGAACGTGTGATTAATATTATCAGGGAATCTTTCTAGTTGTGTAACTTAATGCTTTGATTGAACGGCTCTCAGGTTCACTCCTATCTATTTCTGCGGGATATACAAGACCTTTATTTTATTTATCTTATTTTAAATGGTTTTTAGTGCTAGCTAACATAAAATATTCTCCAGCCTAATACTGTACTTAATTACTCGCAAATATAAATGTTTTAGTTCTTTCTTCATGTCAAAATGTCTTAGTGAGAGCCGGCGGTTCAGTGTTAAGATTTTGTTTAGTGTAGATAGGCATTAGGCAATGTCCCCCAGTCAAAATTAAGTTATTGTTAAAACCTTTAAAATGACACAGCTTGATAGAAGGTTTGAACATAACGCCCATTCGCCTTTGGTTCGTCTAATCTAAGAAGAAATGGACACTTGGGCAATTCTGATGTCCAAAACTCTCCAGAAAGCTGCCAGTAAATAAAAACAGGCATCCCTAATTAATTTTCTACCGTTTCGTATAAACGTTAAGCCGGCATTGTATTTCAATAATCTACTGGCAACATCAAACACAAATTATTTCTAGTATCAATAAAAAGCCAATGTAATCGATACTAAACCATAAACACACACTGGGTCACACCACAGCCCTATAATGCATGTTTTATCTCACATAACGCGCTATCGACTGTGTAAATGCTACAACCGGTATATTTTCGATTCGATTCATTCGAATCAGAATGGAATGGACTCGATTATTATTTATTCGCTCGCGGCGCTAATCAATGCGCGACACGCGCTTAATTTATGCAACCGATTCGTTACGGATCGAATCGTTTTAGTTGCATTTTTTATTTAGGCGATTTTAATTTGAATATAGAATTAGTCAATTTGATGTGTTTTATTTTTTCTATCTATAGTGCGGTATTCTCACATATTTTTTATATAAATTATTTATCAATGATTGTGAATTTTTTATAGGACTAAAGTAATAATTTTGTGGAGTAATTAAATAAAAATTTGGAAGTAGTAAATTAATGTCAATCTTGGTTTGTCGGTCCACAATCTAAGCGTGGTATCGCTTGTGACGGAGGCACAATGGCCCGGTTCGAGCGCCACTTTTTGCCAGCCCTACAGTTATTTATTGCCTCGAGTTGCATGCAAAACAGACTGAATTGACGCACAATAGGGGTGCTGCAATTTTTGGGAATAACATGCGTATTTTTCGAAAAGTCGCACATTCATATTCGATTATATTTTATAGCTGCTATAGCCTATACTAAAATAAAGGCTTCTATCACTAGGATGCCTCTTAAAACATAATCGCATATCTGAATTTTTCTTCAATTAAGTAGACGATTTTTAACGAGCTGCTTGCATACAGGAGAGGCTGGTTCACTTTAGTAGAGGGCCGAATAAAGTAGAAGAATGAAAGGGAGGCCGTTGCCCTGCAGTGGAACTACGTAGGGTGATAAAAAAAATGTTCCCTTGAACAAAAAAAGCTTTCAGGACATTACCTAAAATTAATAGCCATCTTTACAAAAGAAATTTAGGTACTTGCAGTAATCTAATTTTAAATACTAGATTGTTAAATACAGTTTGTCTGCCAACCCTGGCATCTCAGAGCATCCTCCGAGCACCTCATGAATATTACTTCTTTTTACATTTACCTCACATTTATTGGCAACCGTTTGAGCTCACCGCCTGCGCCAGCGCACATACGCTATTATTTCCTACAGTCACCATCATGAAACAAGCTGTCACACACAATTCTCAACTCTAACACTCATCAATACGGTTCTAAATTGAATTTACTGTGCTATTGGCTTGGTCTACATACTTCTTTTTCTTAATTTTTAATGATACGGCCTCTTTTGATGTCCCGATTGATATGCAAAACTCTTTATTGTTTTACCTTTGAAGTAAGAGTGTCCCAAACATAGTGCGGGAACTGACTGGCTTATGTATTGAATACATTTAATGGCTGGCAGATAAGGTTTATGTTTGTAGTTAGTTATTTAGTCCTGATAAAGTCGATCACAATTTTCTTGTTTTTGTAAAAGATTGTAAAAGGTGGTGTGATGTCTGGCCACATATGCGGGACGCAAGTGATCAGGAACTGCTAACTGTCTTTTGGAAGAAGAAATGGGAGGCCTTTGCCTAACTGAAAATCGGAAACGAAAAGAAGCATTGCCCGGTGCCTGGCACTATGAGTCGTTTATCCATAAATCACAGACTTAAATATTCACTAGTTACACCCAGATTGACTTTGTTCAACACGACTTTTTCCGGCTGACGATGATGACATCCAGAATTGGTAAAGGCATCTGAACATTACACAAGTTACACTTTACATCCATGTGCTTCAAAGTTATAACTTTCAATTCTATACCTTTCAAAATTTGAGTTACGTGCCTACAAGGTTTCCCGTCAGTCCACACGTATTCAGGTATTCTCTAACTTGCTCTAAATTAGTCACAAGACAAAGCTGCACTAAAACAATAACATTGTGGCCTCAAAACAATCACACACGTCACATTGTCCCAATTCCATCATTGTGGGACAGGTACCAAGGTAGCATAGCACGCTAGGAGTTAGAACGCACCTATCTCATTTCCTAGCCCAGTTGTGGCTTCCGAACGGCCGTCAGCGCGGACTCTTCCGGCTCCGCAGATTAGTATCGAAGCCATTTACCGTCTCACTACCGCCATTGTTACTATTGCGATTCACGAGAATAATGGTGGCGGTGTTTTAGTGAAAATTCAATTTTCGGTTTTCGGGAAACTGTTTAATCTAGATCGGGGCTTGTTTTTGCGGACAGGACTTACATGGCCCGCGATTTTGTTTGTTACTGGATCTGTTGAAGGGTATAGTCGAGTTACTTTATCGATAGAAAAAATAAAAGGTCTATTCTGATAACTTTTATCATAGCTTTATTTACTTATTTAACCAACTTATTGTAAACATTTGTAAACACAATTGTAAACATAAATTGCAGGTTAAGATATATAAATGAACATATTTATACTTATTGAAGTAGATGTATAAGAAAAATACAATTTTATTTGCTTTAAAACTCTCGTTTCAATTATTTTAAACGTTACATTTAGCATGGCTGGTTTTATTACACTGCAAATATCTCTCGAAAAAATAAAAAATCAATTGAAGTCTACATAACATACCACAACTTGAGCCTGAAAGAGGAGGCATATTTTTCATCAGTCACACATATTTCACTCAAACGTAAAATGTCTATACACCTGACCTATTGAAAAGGGCATCACTAATAAAGTCCCTATATCACCAACGCCTCTCGGCGATCACTTAACTTATAACTGCGTGTAAACGCCAAAGTAATAACTGCGAATTTATTGCTGACAACACGAAATATAGCACACGTGTTATTGAAACATTTAGAGAATACCGAGAAACTATTTTTGTCACCGAAACGGTTGGACGCTTACTGTCCATTAAACATCTGCATTATTTAGATGGGATCCTGTCGCGGTGACTCCGTGTAGGCCTCCTGAATTCTTTATGGACTATCGAATAGCTCTCACCGTAAAAATTCTGTTTCGCGCTCGGCGAATATTGACAGGTGTCGTTCAATTAACCCAGCACGTTTACTAATAAAGAGAATTTAGTCGATTATTTTAGTCGATGTTACTTTTAGGATTTTTGATCCGGTTTTATTTTTCTAATGGACATTGTTAGGCTGAACATTTTAATTCATGTTTTTTTATCGACGTGCCAGTAAAATTAAATGAATGATATTTTGATTTTCGTACAGATAAACTAAATAACACATCAAAGATTGTAATCTCCATAATCTTACACTCGAGTTAACTGCAAAACTGACGTAACTAAAACACGAGAGCATCAATCTTCTCACAAAGGAAAAGAAAACAAAAAAAAAGTCCAACTAAAGAAAATATTTCACATTTAAAACGACAATGTATCGCTGGGCCTCGTGTTCGCACATAAACAAAACATAAAATAAATAAACAAGGAGACACGTCGAGCAGAAAACAGAAGGACTCGGAGGGTTGTGATAGTGCCATCCATCACACGGTCACATCTCTTCGATAGGGTTAGGCCCACCTCTGTACCTTTATGCGTCCCTGGTGGGACATAAAGGCCCCGAACTAGGGGTCCATAGTTTTTTGACGTCTATTTGTGGTCGGCTCCTGCCCTCTAACGACTTTTGCTTGTAAACTATGCTTAAAATAGCTTCGTGCTACAGCGCAGTATTAAAACGTTAAGGGATTTGATATTTTGAGCCTCAGATGGCTTTAAAATGTAATTGAAATGGGGTAATAGCAGATGCGACTGTGAATAATGGCTTCTAAATAAATGTATGTATGGATCTCATGTTTCTTATGTTCTTAAACACAGCGAGTGAATTCTCGTACGTACAAAGTTCACCAGCCATTTCATGTAACCTAAATGTACCTCAAAAACCTTATTCGCGCTCCTTTTGACGTGCGGAAACGGAGCGTGCATAATTTAAAGCTCAATCCGTGGATGTCACGTCGTTCTACCGAAAAATTTAATCCATCACATGTTACACATTCACTCTTTGCTGCGAAACGGTTGTTCGGTTAACAAGGAACGTGCGGAATGGTTTGACTATTTAGATCACGAGGCATTTGAAGGTTTAAAGAAACATTCATGAGACACAGATGTCGACTTCATTAAGGTTTGAAAGTCGTTGGAAATAAAATAAGTTAGTGCATTTACTTCGGTGGTTGTTTTTGTAACTTCGTCCCACACTAGGAGTTTCTCCTGTGTCGTAGATGCGTTTCACAAACATGAACTTTATCACATACACAAATTCGGGACAAAAATTTGCGGATCGCACAATTTTTTATCCCGTGCGGGAATCGAACAAACCCTTAAAAATAAGATTGAAATGAAATAACGAGCAAAATTGATAGGTCGATTAACAAATCGATTACTCGCCATCTAACACTAACCTTAGCTACACTCTTCTGAGCCTCGCCAATATTTCCACGTCTCCATCAAGCCACGTGAAGACATCCCCCTACTAGATAACGGCTCTCCTCAGAGACGGGCGCTATGATTTTTATTTTTACGACATTTCCGGAAATCACCGGGGCCCGTGAATATATTATTATTGTTATGGTAACACTGAAGTCTGAGAAAATTGTAAAATACGCCACACACTCTTCCCTTCACAAGAATTATGCCAGCAGACGCATATCATTAGGGAATTTCGGTTTTTGGAGCGCGACGCGTATCGAGTGAATATTTTAGTGTTTTTTCGTATTTTTGATGTTGAATTTTTTGTTTTTTTTTTTATTAGTTTATGAAATGTTTCTTGTGAGATATTTTGCTGCCAATTATTTTTACTTAATGTAAGATATTTTGAAGATCTTAATGTTGTACTGAGAACGTGTTTGCCGCATTCAATCAGTCTTGTTTTACAATCTACCACTGGCCTTTTTTACTTTACTTTAATTAGTAACTTCATACTTGTATCATCTTTCTCTACGGTATTTATTTATCCATAACATTACACTTAAAGCTTCAAAACGTGTTTGCCCTTAAATCTAGAGCCCATTTTTGGTTATTATGTAACAAAAAAGTTCGGATTTCACCAATTTTTTTATAAACAAAATTGTTTGTTTTGCACCAAAAATCAAGGCATTATTTAACTTTTATCCAAGCGAAAGTCGTTTTTTTTGTCGCGTCTCTCCCGCGGTCCCTCAACGCGTATTTACATATTCTCATTCGCTCACCCCATAGATTTAGGTGCCAACAAATGGATTGTTTCTCTTCCACATAGCGAAATAAAATTTATGGTAGCGCGAGCGGATTTTTCGCCGCTAGCCCTTTTTGTTCAACGCGGCAGCGGTAGGGTTGACTTACAAAATGGAAGTAAGAATTATTTTAATAATGTCTTATGTTTTATGAGATTTTTTAACCATACACTATTTTATTAGCTACGCAATTTTAACGTACGTTCTTTTAAAAGAATTGATGAACTCTTAACAAAAAAATACTTTTTTATTCACACCAATAAGGTCAGACAGATGCTGCAATTTCACAAAACTTTCTCTCTTGATTGGCTTTACTGGAAAACCTATGACAAACTGTATCTACATTTCTATCTCCTTAAAAAAAATTAAGCAAAAAATCAATAATCTGAACATAATCTATCAAAACCAAAAGTTAACCCTACCAAAGCGCACTGGACGCAACATTCTAGCCCAAAACCGCGTCCCTAGCGCTTTTTCTCTCGATGTTCGATTTATCGTCAACTTACGGCCGGTATAATCGCGATTTTAATGCTCACAGTTGATTTACTGCGGCCGACAGCAGATGAGAAGCAAACGGGATTGCTTTTGCGAAATTTGATATCTTTATACTGTTTATGGTACCCTGGTGCATACGTTCGGAAAACAATATATTGAGATGATGGCAGATTTTGTTATTTGCTTACGATTGAGGTTGAGAGCCCGTTTATACGGTCGTGGGATGATAGTTACCGTACTATATAGTGTTAGAATAATCCCGTGGATGTGTCCACCGGGTTTTCTTAATTATATTAAAAAACTAGACAAAATTTGTTTTGTTGGTACGATTTTTTCTTAATTTCACTACAACAACATTCTAAGGAAAGATTTTTATGGTGTCTTTTTACGGATTGATATTGTTTGTTTGTCTGTCTTTCTTCGGCTTGTTGAAATAAATACCCGTTCCTTTTAAATAATATAGTTATGTAGTGACAAAGTGTCCAATAAGGCTAAAGACAGACTTTTTATTCAAATGAATGTAATGGTTTAAACAAAGGAAAGTGATGCGAGGGCAAAAGCTACGTAGTTTAATATTCAAAAGCATACATGTAATTGGAATTGAATTCGAAATAAATTGATACTGAACTAACAAATACGATATCAAAAATCAATTATAAATTCTTTCTTAACCTCTAACAAGAAGCAAAAAGTCCGGATTCAATACAACTTTGCGTTGACAAATCCCGTTATTTGAGATCTCTGCTTATCATATTTCTGTTTTTGCCCCACCTTAATGGTCTCCATAAATTTGTAATATCCACTTTTTGTAATGCCCTCGAAAAACTTATTTCGATTGTGCTTTTTGGATCTTACAAATAAGGCCAAAAATTCCGGATAACGGTGTAGCCAAAAAATTATAAAGAAATGATTTTTGAAATTGGTATTTCTATACGCGACGCTTTTTTAGTTGACGTCGACATTGGCAGGGTTGAAATTTGGTATAACGACTTTACAATATTTTTCGAAAATTGGTCCGTTTTTAAAATCTTTATTTTTTGTCAATGTTCTCTTTGCCGCAGCTGAGCATAAAGACTTAAGGTAAAAATATGACATTGGGTTATTCAGTTAACAGTTTTTTTAATATATAGGTAGTCATGTATAAAGTAAATAGCCTCACTGCCACATTCTTAATACTGGACTTCATCATCATCATCATCAGCTGGAAGACGTCCACTGTTGAACAAAGCAGCCCCCCTTACCCCCACCCCCACACACACACCTCTACCTACCTTTAAAATAACAAACGTATAAACAACATAAGTTGCAATAACTCAAAGGCAACAGATAACTCTGCTAACAATCACGGCGTTAGAAACAATCGGTAACAGCAGACCTTCCACCTTCAGTGCGGAAATAACAATAACATCGATGTAACACCGGAATATCGATTAATAAGACGTGTTTGAACAACGCGTTTAGTTTGAACGGACAAACAAACAGACAAACCTAACATCCTGAGCAACGTGCATTAGGAATGCATTAGTGCAATTCGACAATAGCCAAATACACGTTATTGTAATAATAAACTTAGGTGCGCAGACGCAGGCGGTGTGGCGCATGGCGGTCGGTGGCCCACCGCGCGTTTATTCTCAAAATTAGGTTGGGGGCACACATGGTAGTCTCACTTTTATCATAAAGAGAATAATTAAAAACAATAGATTTTTTCAGACTGTATTGACTTTTCCATATTTAAGCTAAAAATTCTTTGCAAAACACAAATACTATTATTTTTTTCTTCTTAATATTCGGATTTTGCTTCATAACATTGTATTACTAAATGCTCTCATTGTGTTACCATCCTAAGTTGCGCACACGCATCGAGACAGTTAGTTTACATTAGCTGATGCATTCTTACAACACTTGGGAAAAATTGAATCGTAAATATTAATCTTGTAGAATTTTAGATGGGAACGTTGCTAATATTATTTTGATTTTAATTAAAATCACTCTATCTTCGGTTTCGTTATGTTTATCTATTATGATTTGTGTTACTTACGTTGATTATTATAATGGACTGCCTCTTTGGTCTGGTGGTTGCTAAGTGCGACTGCTGAGCATGAGGTCCCGGGTTCGTACCCTGGTTCGGGCAAAGTGGTACCGGGAAATTCATTAGGTAATTGTCCGTAGCAGCACGGAGTCTAGATTTGTGCCCGGTTGGCAAAAGGCTGCGACTCTTTCATTGGTACTGGCGAAATGTGGGTTTACTCTACAGTCACCTCTGCCTACCCCTTCGGGGAATACAGGCGTGATGTTACGTTTATGTTTTGTTTTGTCTTGTTTTTTTTGTTGGTAGCATGATAAATAAAATGAAAACAGAGTCTTTCGGATTTCGGACTTGAGGCAAATTTGGATCTATAGTATTTTTATAAATGAGAACCAACTCTGCCTCTACCAAGTATCTTCTTAATTTTTCATCAATACATCTCACGTGGCGGTTTCTTGGCCCAGGGACTCGAACCGGCAATAACTTAATAATTTACACACTCAGCTACCACGGATGAAACGTAGGAGGTCTCGCGGGGCGAAGCTCTCTTGCACGCCAAAAACCAATAACATTAGGACCGAACGTGTTGCGTGTTTCTGTCGCCTTAGTACTTTTGTATGAAGACTGCCTTCTGGGGATACCGGGAGAATGAATAAATAATATCTATTCCTCTCTATAAGTAGTACTGTTTATAAATAAGGTGAAATAGCAGAATAATGCACTCATAAGCATTAACTTGTGATGATTACTGGAATTTTGTTACGTGATGAGCCTTTTGCCTTTTATAGAAGCACAAATTTAAATAGTGTTTTAGTACTAAGGAAGCTTATTTTTCTAATAGAACATTATATTAGTTTACCAAGGTTTACTCACAACCTGTAACATTAATCCGGATAGTAAATTTCTATGCGCCTTCAACACTTTCTTGAAGTTATTGTACACAAATTAACTAAAAAGATATCTATCTATAACCATAATTCCATTAAACAAGCGATCCAAAAACGTTCAGTTAACAAAATCCACTTCAACAGACGTAATTTCAACAAAAACCCAAAACAGATTTTTATTTCCGACCAAAAAAGCTCAACTTAAACCATTCCAAATCAAATAATGCTTAAAATGTTTGAAAATCTAATTTTATTCGCAAACAATCGGCACGGGAAGCTGAGGCCGATTTAATTAGACTCAATTTAGATTTGTACGTCCGTAATTGGATGTTCACAAATTCTATTTGTATTCGATTCGTTTGTTAAACTTTGTATTTTTCTATTGTTCCAGCATCCGTACCCGTCGGAAGACCAGAAGAAACAATTAGCACAGGATACAGGGTTAACGATACTACAAGTTAATAATTGGTAAGTGTTTTACTATCAGTTTATATAAATATATAAGGAAAATAATGGCAATGCCGCCAGCCTTTTGGGCACCCTACCAGTCGACAGCGGAGGAGGAATACTTTGATGCATAATTTTTAGTTTAAATTTTTTATTTTGTATATATTTATTTTTAAGAAGTGTAAATAACCTTGTAAATAAATATTTAAAAATAAAAAAAAAAAGTCAAAAAGTGTTCGGGGATAAGAAGAACGAACGACGATTAGTATGATTGCTTCGCGATCTATTCGTTGACATACATTTGGTAATATGCCTTTACTATTTCTATACGTAGATGAGTTGATGCAAGTCTTTTCTGCCACAAGATACCATCCAATCCCAGACTCTTATAACTAAATGGGATTATTTCTAGAAGAGTGACTCACACCCATTCATTTTTAAAGTTACGTCATATTTTATATGACGTTCTATTTTGTAAAATAACTTCATCAACAATTTTTTGACTATTACTGTATTCATATTATCCATCTCTTTTAACAGTTCCCCAGTTTTCCCTACTAAATTCAAAACATCTGCTAAATCCAATCATTTTTCCTCATCATTTAAGCGCATCTTAAGAATCTACATGATTGTATCTTAAAATTGTGAAAGCGTTTTAAAATTCCGCAACATTACCTAAAACACTTAATTAGTAAAAACATGATTATATTGCACATTCCCAAAGAATATTTGTGCGTCGTAAAATAAACAATTGAGACCGCTTTAGTCCTGGTATTGAAGACAAGCGCAATTTATCCTACGTTTTATTATTGTCGTGGCGAAACATGGGGCATTGGCAACCGTACACCCACATGGTGCAGTCGTGATGTTATTGACATGTCCGTCTGTGTATTGAGTTATACTATTTTTTAATAATTATACGCTGTTTTCGTCATCATTATAGACTGCTCCAGGCACAAAAATGAGGGGCCTATATCTCTCAGATATTTAGCACTGGGTGAAGTTGCTTAAGATGATGATGATGGGACTATGCTTATAATTTCTGAAGTCAATCTTTAATTTTTATTATTTAGCTTTTTGATATCAGATGGTAATGATACACAAATCTTTCTGTGCTTTTTATTCAAACGACAAGCTAGGACGTTTAAAGACGCAAAAATAATTAAAAAAAACGTCTATCACCAGCCATGGGTTACAATGTAACAACATCTTTAAACCAGATCTTACAGTCAAGAATATTATTAGTCACTATCAGTACTCAACGATCAAAAATGCAAACAAAACCACGTGAATTGACTAGTACACGTATTTATGTTCCCCCGCGAACATTATTAATCCAATTTAATGCTAGAACCAGATCCTGACTCGTAAAATACAACATTTTAGATGGTATGCGCTTAAAATAATCAGCTTACTAACCAGTGCATGTTGAGCTCCGATTTTAAAGCCAATGGAAGAATTTTGCTTAAGACTTGAGGGTAGAGTGGTCTGCTGGTAAATGGTGGATGGAATGCGTTGGCTGGGAGATTTCAATGAGACCCAAATGCTTTGTTTTTCTTCGTTCATGTAGTCACTGATGTTTGGACGAGACAATTGCCAATGGTTATCACCACACGCTAGACAAAAGTCTAATAAATGGAGAAAGATATTTGGACGTAGATTAACTTGGCGTTTGATTGAGATTCCAATACTTCAGGACATTCCATTATCCATAGATAAGCTATAGTTAATTTCGGATTAAATACCACAAAAAGGTAGGCAGATAAGAAGGTTTTTAGCCTAAATCATAGACACAACTTTCAGAAATTTAGAGCCGATTTTTCAATCGCCAGATTATTTTTATCAGTAGAACTTTGACGTATTTTCCACACATTAACTGTCAAAATATAGGCCTTGTCAGAACAGGCGGTTTGATCTCGGACACAAGGATGTTCTATGCGGCTTGAACTCTAACACCATTAACCATAAGATAAGAAAAAGAAGATGATTAAAATGACAGTTTTATCTGCCGAAATATCGGCTTTAAATATTTCAATGAAAAGAATCAATGCTCAGCCATATTTAAATACTCATTTACATAAACGGAATGAAAATCAAGTTGTTTTCATGTCGTATCAGTTTACTTCCCCATACATTTCACAAGATGTGAAAATGTAAAGAAATTCCAGCGCCATTGTTTAATTTACGCTCTCAGCCATATCTCGGAGACCATGACCCATGACTGTTGAATTTCTAGCGACTCAAGCGCAGCTTATTATTAATGGATGATTTCTATTTAATACACGTTGATGGACTCGGTGGATGAGCGTTGGTCATACTGCAAGCGTTTGTGGTAAAAGCGGATTTTATTTATTTACCTCTTAAAAAAAATCTTTGTCTTTTTCTTCTGTATGTGAAATTATTCATGCAAGAATGAGACAAACCGATGTGCAACGTTGAATGCTGAAAAGGTCCTTTAATTTCGGTTAGGCAAATTATTATTTGGTTTTTCCGATAGAAATCTTACGAGCAGATAGCCAAGCTCTTTGTATCTGAATAGGACTAACTTTATCTTTTAATACATGTAAAAGAAGTCAAATAAAAGTGTTATATATAAACATGACGAAAAACTCTTAGTATTAATTAGAATGCTTATTAAAACAGAATCTGTTAGACATAGCTCCAAAAATAACAGCAAAATATCTAACTGAATTCATCCGCTCCCCACTAACAGTGGGACCAAAGCCCACCGCTTAAATTCTAACAATATACCTTTAATATTGATTAGTATTCAAATGGTAAAGCGTTATGTTATTCTAATGGGTCGTACGACGCCTGGAGGCAGGCTTGTATTCAGGCATTATTACATTGTCCCCTCGAGGTGTCTTCTAATTTAATGGATGTGGCAACTGAAATTTACATCGATTTCATAACGTTTTGGTAGATTTGTATACTTGCATATATTTGATAAGTTTCTCTTTTATTAAATTTTATATTAACAAAAAATACTTTAACTATCTTAAGCAATACTAATTATAATTATGTGTATAATTATAAATGTTTAGTATAAAAAGATTGACATCTTTTTTCACCTTACATCTCTGCAGTAATTGTACCTTATCCAAAAACTGTTATTAACTCCTAACCTCCTGGTACATGACGGACGCTGACTGACGAGGTCATAGGTCGACGTTGAAGCGCCTTTGTCTATCATTGTGCCTATGCTATGCGGTCCTAGTACCGCTACACAATTAAACCAAGTAATTACACTGTCAAATGAGTTACAGGTACGTACCGTCTATTAAGTTATGATATCCTGGTACGAGCCTAGATTTAGCATACGTCATCACGCCTGCAATCATTGTGGGGTAGATGATGCACGCCCACCATAAATTGCTGAGATACCATATAATATAATTAATTGATATGGTAAGACGATAATTATAATTATTATGTTTTCATTAATCGACTATCGTGTCTGAGGAATGTGATGAGTGTGAAGAAGGAGAAAAAAGTGCCAGGATCGTAGCAAATGGAAATCGGTGGTCTCTGCCGTCTCTGGGAAAACAGGCATGACTTTTATGTATAATTCCATCATTTCATTTCCAAAAAGACTCATGAAAACTACTCTAATCTCTTATTCTAATAAGATACTACATCTTCTAAAAATAAATCATAAACCTATCAAGCGATTAACTTAAGAATGAACCCCACACAGTGTTAATTCATAAGTGCTAAGTGTACTATAAAACCGTAATTACACTAATCGTTTAGTAAAAAACTCATGTAAACACTCGGCCAGTGGGAGCGAGTCACAATTTGGCAGTAAACCCATTAAGAAGGGTCCTCGTAGTGGGCTGTGTGAACAGGTGTGGACCCAACTTTATTGCCCACGTAGGGAGACAAGCAGAGAGTGAAACACAAGACTTGTATTTATGTTACTCTTGAAAGGAAGGGTTGGAATTGGTAGAAGTGTTTTTATTTGATGAGCTAATCTAATATTAAAAAGATGATTAGGGGCATGCAAAAGGTAGCCAGTTTGGCCACCAACATGAGCTGATCTTTTTAATTATTAGCTCATGAAGTTACCTGTTAATAGCAGCAGGGAGAAAAAGTGGTGATCTTTTGTAAACTATTATGGCTGTTTCTTTCATTACCAGCCCTAGAACATAACCAGTCCATCTTCCGCCTTTCATGGCTTTGAATGAGTCGTCCACTACACAGCACGTAGTTAGATAGGGCAAGATTATAAATACATGCAAATTTGCTATGCTGCTGCATTTTTGGGTCAACATTTATTTTAGTACAATGATGCGATTCTATAATGTTAGATCCTTAGTCTCATCAGGGGGTGCAACTGTTGAGAAAGCCTTTTAAATTCTACTTGCGGATAGCGGATTTCGTTCAGTATCCCAGAAAATGATGACGCATCATATTTTCCTCGCGTCCCGTCGTCCTACACTTCCTCCATCCTCCGTGGTCACCCCACGGACTCCTCGAGAGCGATACTGTATAAATATAACATTAGCCCGTTCACTACTCCGATTTATGTCACCCTATCTACCTCCAAATGAACTATTTGCATGATAAGCAATTATTGTTGTTTCAAGTGAGGGTTTTCTGCCTAATCTCTTGTTTTGTATTGTCTGGCAGATAAGAATATGTGTGGGGAGAACATGGCTATTATCTTCATGACTCTGAGAGGAAACAACAAATTTTCTATGAGATTAAAGTGCTCATGAGAAAATCTGATTGGGCTAATCAAATAACTAGCAAAACACAGTGAGATGTCCCATTTATTTATGTTAATAGGTAACATTAAACTCACCTAAACGTTTTAAAAAGCGCAAATCCGATAATGAAATGGAAAACAGAAAGGGAATCCCTTTCGTCTCCCGGGAGATACGTAAAGGAAATTTAAAATTCAAATAGTCGCACGCCTTATCAATTACGAGTACTAGGAGCGCAACAATAACGGACGGTGACAATTCCTCGTTCAGCCATTCTAAGGCGAATTTGCATCTTCATACAATCGCAATTAGGGGCGCGCGCATTAATTCGGGAAGTCCCAGCGGCTCGGTGGTACCCGTTTCAATTTGATGGAGCTCGAAATACAACCTTGTAATGGTAAGCTAATGTAATTATGGGACATTTGCATCAATGTTATGTGCGCCTGGTGGGCAAGCCGTTACTTTCAATACACTAGTGGAATAAATTTAGTTGGTGTTTATCGTTATTTGGTCATTAAGTGATAAAAGCTGGTTTCTCTTATCCTTAAGCTCTATCATGGTTGTTTCTAGGGTAATTTGGTGTGATAGTGAAAAGTTGGCACCATATTAATTATGGTTGTAAGTAGACTTCGATTAATGATGTCATTTTTTTTACCAATGATAGAATATAACTTGGTTTCCTCTAGGGTTGGCCCATTTTGGTTGCCTTTAGAAAAAAAGGCCAAAATGTGAGAACTATTTTTTAGAGATATATGAAACCTCATTTTAAAGTTATTGCTGATGTCTTTAAACCTCAGTCCGTCAGGTACTTCTCATTATTTTACATTCTTATAAACAACCTACCAGAGACGCGTCACAGAGTTATCAAAATAAAACACCAACCACAATTTTGACACATAATTTTAGAATTTTCTTCTACCTTTGTACATCAAACTTTATTGCTCGGAGTTTTGCTTATCCTCTGAGGCAAAACTACGTGATGATACCGCATACATTTATAAAGGAATTCCTCCCGTTCAGTACCAGGCTTCCAGCGCAGTTCATGTATTATTCCTTAGCCACGCCACCGTTAGTCTAAGCATACTGAATTTGTTATTTCATCTTAATATTTGTTCCGTGTTGTGTTACTTCTTACTTCGCTGCGTCCCTGGTGGCTTGAGCTGGATTACAGATGTATTTTTATTTTTGTATGCTGTCACCTAAATTGCTATGAATTTACAATGTATTTCTTTCTGTTTATGGTCGGTTTCGCGATGTTTGTGCGGTGCATATAGCCAAGTGGTTTGGGATTAAAAGAAATACACTTTATCGGAGTTGCTTGTATATTTTTGAAATTGCCTTATTGCATATTATCTCGAGGTTTTACATTGAGCACAATATGCAAAATAAGCTTAATATTCCTTGCATTTAACAGAAAAAAGTTAATCACTAACAAAAATTACTTTCTACCTAACTTTATCACACAAAACTTCCTTCTCATTATCTCTGGCAAATTTTACCTGGCTCCAAACTACGTAAAACTGTGTAGTCGTTAATGTCCTGCGTCTCCTAGCCCTAACTCTGCTGACCCTCCATGACCTGACAAGCAACCCTTTCCATACAGGTTACGGGCATCCCATTGCCATAACCGTCAATACGTCTACGCGACGCGACGTGGGAACAAAAGGCGAATCGCCACTTGAAATTGGATACTGTATCGGGACAATAGACGAGCTCCCTTACTATTAGGGCTGTCGACTTCAAGCTTAAGATATTCTGGATTATTCTGATAGTCTGGAATAACTTTGCTTATCAAGTCATCTTCGTGACGTAGAATTGCTAAGAAAGCTTGCAAATGTGTATAGTAATATTAAAGACAGTGTATTTTACTTTATCAGTAACATAATCATGTTATTTACTCCAAATAAATACATTGCGTCTGTAAGAAAGCGTACACAAACAGTTAGAAATAAATTAAATAATTTCATTTAGATTCAAATTATATAAAATGCGAAACTGTTTTTTATTTCCAAAATAAATTTACCTACAACAAATCTAAAATTAATTCGGTAAATGAATACCACTTTCCACTTACAGTGACAGCCCTAGCTAGTCCAAGAGACATAGTGCAGCGACGTTACAACACTAGATTAGCCGGCTCGGACCGGATTACATTTGATTAGTAGTCAATAGATGGAGCTCTAGTCGATTGTCGCGATAATTATTACTAAGCACAACATGTCCGTATCCTACCTACCTCCGGTGTCTGGCGTCCGTCTAATTACGTACTGTTGTTACGTCGCTTAAAGTGCGAAAGTGAATTTAAACGTGCTTGGAGAATTTGAATTTACAAGTTTAATTGATATTGCATGAACTGATTGGTTATTCTTTATTTGGAATGCTGGCAGCCTAGTGACGAGGATTACTTATTCTATCCCACACATTGAAATTAAACTTACATTTTTTAATCTGCTCGATGTGTTCAAGTCTTAGCGAGTCAATGGTAAAATTATAGCGGCCCATAATTCCACTGCGTGAACGGCGTTGTCGGCAGCCAGCATTACCTCCTCTGGCGTGTAGGTCACAGGCACACGGAACAGTAACGGGCAGTAGTTTTAAACTTGTCATAAAAAACGTTTGAACAAGAGGTCCTTTGCTATCTACGAGCTCAACAGTACCACTCAGTTTCTTGTCATACCCAGTTACAGTTTGAATCTTTATTGTATGGGTAAGGAGATCCTGATGGAACTAAATAAATACCTAACAAGAGTATCTTTAACTTAACTTCAAGAAACACAAAGACTTGAGAGTCAGCTACTACCTAATCTTCCCAGGACATACCACGTCGATAGCATCTCATCAGACTGACACAAGTTTTGTTAATACTGCTTAATTAGTGGCAAAATTCCACCCGCTGACACTGGCACCCCGCCCTAAATACAATAAGGCGCTTTACCGTACATTGCTCATATCGTAACAATGAAGTGCGAGTTAACTACGCTCAGAGCACTGTGGGACGTGGGTTCTGTGCCGAGCAGGTTATATGACGATTTTATTACTGTTACAACTGTTTGTCTTGTATTCTATGGTTTTGTAAGAAAAGTGGTGAATTATTTGCTACTTTTCTTGAAGGGTATGTTTAGTGTCTTCAGTAGCTTGTTTGAGATCAAACAGAGGTTCTTTTCTTGGTCGATCGGGTTGGTTTTAACTGGTGGCATCTACGATCAAAATATCAGAGGTTTATACAAATACATTGCGCACTTAGTGCAAAAGTGTCATTCTTATAACTTGAGAAGAAAAGCCAACAATTATAGACAATAAGAAAAAGGAGACCGAACTATTAGTAAAATCGTAATAATTAGGCCTTTTCTTTTCCACGGAGGCTTTAGCTTTTAAAGATAGTTTTACTACTCTCTTTTCACTCGTACCAATTGCATTCACCTTTTATCCTAATGTAATGTGTGCTGGATACACCAAGGCTCAACCAATCTCTAGGGTTGTCAAATTAGACGTAGTTTTACTCTTCAGCCCTTCAAGTATGTCGCTATTTACGACGAGCACAACAGGTCCCGAAAACACTAAGTGGACGGGCCCTCGACCCTCTCTAGTGATGTACCCTATGCCCGGACAGTGTCGATATTGATACGGGATAGTGGAATAGTTTTTTGATGACATATCGGGAAAGTAAAGTTCACCGTGCCAGTTCTGGGGAGACCTTTGTTCAACAGTGGACGTTTTCGGGCTGATGATGATGAACGTTTGTTATGTAGGATAAATATCTTGGGGATTATATTTAAATAGTAAATTAATTCAAGTTTTACTACTAATGCAATTCGTAATAATCCTAGATAATTGACTGGGGGGACTAATGTGTGGGAACTAAACAGACTCCCAATTGACCTTTGAAGAACTACACAAAAACTATTCAAAATCCCGTCGAATCCCGGTGCCGCACAACACTAGCATCCCCCGTCAGTGCGGCACGCAATAACCCCGCCGTTATTCCGGCAATTACGCGTTACTCTCACCTGTGACGCGAAATGAAAATACCAGGGCGGCACGTTTTGGAGGCAACACATCTTCGAAGCTTCTGTTTGCCTGGTACCTTCAGATTAGTTGTTAGTTAAGAAATGATAGACTATATAAGAAAACCTAGGGGTCTAAACTAGGTCTAAACTAAGGTCTAAACTAGGTTCTAGTTTGTTAAATAAATAAAAAACCTTATATTTTTATTGAATACTTTTAAAATAAATTATTTACATACCTCTATTACTAGCGTTTCATAATGCGTTTGTGAAACATTGCACATTATCTGATTTGCACAATATGAAATGACACATGAATCATAAACAAACCTTTATTTAAAGTGCAAACAATATTTGAATGTATTTTTATAGGTAATTAAAAACTTGATAATCCTCTCTAATTATAAATAACAAACATATCGAATATCAAGTAATTATAATAAAACCTTTAACCTAATTAACGACAGCATTTACCATTTATAATTTGACATTTACTCAAATATCAATTAAAACTGATTCCGGTGTCCGATTACCGCGAAAACACAAATAATAAAGTTAAAATAGTGTCGTGCAATAACGAACCCCATTCAGTAAGTAATCCTCTTAAAGCGACGCGTAAAGATATTTAACAAAGATTCCTTATCAGCCATCCTTACAAATTCACCGTCATTTCAGCCCTTTTATGAGCTCTTCCCTGCTCAAAACTGTAAAACAAATCCACGGTGCTTGCAGGCGACCTTGATAACGGTCCCGAGGGCTTTTACTCGTCTTACAGCCCTTCGAAGTGGTACAAACTCTCAAATTGTCCATCAGGAATCACTGACGGACCGCGCCGACGGTTTACGATCCTTGAAAGGCCACATAAAACAGCTTGTGAACGACACTTACGTTTAATACCCCCGGATTTTTCTTTAGCGCCACAGTTTCGTGTGTTTAGAATGGAGCGGATTTTGTTGGATGAGTTTTGAATGAGGGTTTTGCTTTTCGGAGTAATTTTACTGTTTATAAACTTATGACGGCCTGGTAACTTGCAGAATGGCGTATGTTTTTTTGCTTTAATAAGTTTGTCTTACTGAGTAACTTTTGCGTATCCAAATAACATAAAAACGTAATAATTATTTCGCTACAACTGCAAAACATTGACCCAATTTTGATGGAATTTATTCGAATTTAATATTATGTACTTAAAGTGACTTCGTTAATTTTTGTCGTTCATTGTGGCGTTCTAGGGAGAGGCCTTTGTTCAACCGTGGACGTCTATCGGCTGATGATGATGACGTTCTCGAACTTAGAATTTATTAACTAAGCAAACTCGTAGAGGTTTCAATCTCGTCACACTACTAAAAGAAAGACAGCATCGAACATTACCTAGTTCAAATTACACGCAAGAGAAGCCTCCATTTGAATATATAAGGCCATTTCCTAACCATGTATTGCTGTAAAATCTCTCTGAACAATTCAAAACCCCTTCAACATTACGAGCGATTGCAAACCAATCTCTTTACAATCAGATTCCAACCCCAACACAATCTCCATCCGTGAAGACGCACTATTTTGTTTTTGGCCCGTTTAGTGCACTTATGGTACCGGGAGAATAACTTGTTTCCTGGTGATACACGGGGAGGTATTGTGAGCGGTTCAGAGAGAACTGAAAGGTGTAGTACACCCACTTATTGCCAGTTATGTTATAGGTTAGGCAAGGCCATTGACCGAACACAAATGCAGACTCCGTGCTGCTACTGAGAATTCCTTAATGGAAAAACCCTATAACTCTTTGCCCGACCCGGGATATGAATTCAGGACCTCATGCTCAGCAGTTGTACTTAGCGACCACTCCAACGAGGCAGCTATACTAGACAGCAATGACATTAATTGATCTTCGATTGAGCCTTATAACTTGGTAGGTTGTCAGATTTTACCTTCACGTATAAAATCATTTTACCTTTAACAAACTCTAACAATTAACTATTCACCTTTGAATAACTGTTACTTAATAAAGGAGGTATTTATTCAAATCCCTTTATAACAAAATTCCTTAGGTTTGCAAAAACGATCAATTTAAATAAGTAATGATTAATTTAAAACCAGTTTTTGAATATAAACGACGGATAAATATTTATAATACGAACGACCACAGATTATGTAAATATAATTAGGTAGGTATAATCTTCAACTTCGGTTAGGTTAGGTAGAATCCTTGTCGCCATTATATTCACTGGACACATTAATAAGATTGACGTATAGACGGATGTACTCTTGTATAATTTAATGTTCTAACAAATGTATAGTATATATACTCACAAACAGTAAATTTGCTGTTCTACAATTGAAATAGCGCCTAAATCTGCCATTGATTATACAAATAACAGCAATATTAGCCGCGCTTTCATTTAAAATTCCCTCTTAAAAGTATAGAAGTCAATTGCATTACCTACCTTTCATACCTTAGCTAGCTAGCTTATATTTGCTAGCGTCCCCATCCAAACCGTCCTCCCGTATGTTTCCACCTCCCGCGCACCGCGAGAGGTCGTTCCGTGATAAAACAGCCATTTCCCGGCCGTAATCGCAGTCTGAATTTTTACTGTCGATGCGTATCGCGGCAGGAGTCGGGAAATACGTCTGTGTGTCCCAGGCCCATACTCCCATGCCTACTGGGGGCTCTAGTTGATTCTGACGACTTTTACGACTGTCGTTTTAGGGTTATTCTCGTGTTCTCTGAATGAAAGAAACGTGCACTTTGTTGTACCATCGTTTATGGAGGAAGGGGTCGCAGTTGGTTGATATCTGCATATTTTACTTATCCTCTGTTCGAGAGGATTTTTGAGTGACTTTGCTTACAGAATCAGGCAGTAGGTGTTCCTGACTGTCTGATTCGTGGATTCTTCTGACAGCTATAAAATAAATAGCTTTGGAACGTATATCTTTAACCGTAATCTCAAAAACTGTCTAAAACACAAAAGGCAGAAGACATGTGAACTAACCCTAAAATAATGATTCTTTATTCGCACATTAATCGATTTAGAAACAAGGATATAATATAAAAGTCTAACATACAACTAAAACCATTCTAACAAAAACTAACTACTCGTATGCATAAAATAATGTTAACCCTATCGTATGCAACTATAAAAACCTTTACAACTAGCTCCATCGACACGCAATAACCACAAAAATTACACCACTTAAACCACGAATAATTAAACCCAAAAACAAGGTTTGAATTACAAGAAAAACAATTACGCCGGTAATAACAATCCACCCTAGCACAGGGGTGCGGTAAGCGCTATGCACTCGTCAAAATAATTCATTTTAATTTTCTTTATGGTGAAGTAAACCTTTATTTTATGACGTCAGAGCAGATAAGTCGGCCCCTCGCTGATCTTAGGGTTATAACCTGCCCCCGTACTGAGAGAGCGTGAATTTTACGACGGAACTCATTTGAGAACGTTCTTGAGAATGTACCTGAGATTGTAGATATTTTAGGCCGGAGTTTATCAGTTCTTAAAAGAAAAAAAATTCATTTGTACAATTTTATTTACCAATTTTTGTTAAAATTTAAAGTTAAAACCAATTGTTGAAAGTTATCTTTGGACATAATTATAATGTTTTATTGCGTTGGTCTGTATGCCTGTTAGTTCGTCGATACTACGATAGAAGTGTAATTTGATATAGAGATATTCATGGTACCCTGTGCAAAGTCATAGGTACCTGGATCTTGGAAGAGATTGGGTTAGAAAAGTAATTGCTAATAAACATAATGAATGCTGCATTCGACTTTTAAACCGAAAACTTAAAGCCAATCCTTGAAGCAACAGCGTTTTAAGTATCATTTGCCTACATCATCAGCCTGAAGACATCCACTGTTGAACAAAGAATCTGGTGTCTGTGATACAACTATATCTTTCATTAGTACATTTCGTTCCCCCTTTTCTTGTAAAATTTTGATTTTTCTGAAAATAAAAATTATTATTATTATAAAGGCCTCTTCCTTAGAGCGTCTACATCTTAAATTAAAAAACAAACAGATATCGCCAGGGAAACACCCAAAAACACCTGGTACAGGGGTTTATTCAGATCTCAGGGTACATTACGAGACGCGGCTGGAAATTTTTTCGTCTTGTAAATATTAATTATAATTAAAAAAGTGCTTTTGTGTAAATAAATAATGGTGAAGCATTCTTTGTGCTAATGTTAATTAAATTCTGCCTTCCTCTTTGTTTAATGCGAGTGCCTTTTGCTGTTATTTCGCCTGAATTAATAAGAGACTGGCATCTTTTTATTGACGTCAGGGGTAAGCTCTCAAAGAAATCTGTGCAGAACAATTATTGTGATAACGTTGGTAATTGTCGTAATGAGTTTAAATGATACATTTGTTATAAGCGGTTTTTATTTAATAAGTGTAAAGAGGAAGTGGAGTGCCGAGCTAGAACACATATTTCGTCCCGTAGAAGTCGACTAAGGGTAAATCCAGAAGATGGGCAGCAGCGTCTAACACCCAGACTTGAGACAAACTTCTGCGGATCGCACAATTTTTTGTCTTATGCGAGAATCGACCCCGCAACCCTTAGCGCTATAGTCGATTTCACTATTTCAAACGCGTAAACTTTTTTAATATGTAATAGTGAATTACCGCGAATTTGTACAACAGTTTCATTATTGTCTATTCCTGAAAACACCTGATGTAACTGTGTGTAACATACATAAATAACATTTATACATGTTTTCGCTGAAATATCTACTGCACTATTTTATATACTGTACATAAATCTTAAAAATAATAAAAAGTGTGTTAAAATCTCTGAAATAAAACATTCGAGATCAAAGGCTTGGAGTGACACGACCTCCATAAATATACTAGGTTTTATTGCTGGCGCCGCCTGCGAAAAATACCGTAAAAAGACGCAGATGGCTCTGGATTCGACGCTGTTTGGGTTACTGACATTTATATCACAATTAGTCAAAAGAATTGGGTCAATTAGTTGTTAGCAATTAAAATTAATTTAATAAGAATGCCGTTAAATATCTCTTACTCATAGTTAAACCCTAAGTTCTAATTTCAATTTGGAAGACAGTAATGATTCTGTCAAAATCGATAAATATACGTATACATCAAAATTTGACAGCTGTCATTGATGAGACATAATTTAAAAAAGGAAAGGTAATGAATTGTGACTTTATGAGGTAAATGCACTGAGTGTAGAAAGTTCAGCAGATTAAAGAATAAATCTACGGCCATCCGTCAAAAAAGTAAATTCCCAGCAAACCCTGACCCAGTGTAAAGCGACCCCTTTCGGGGCGTCTTTCCGCGCGGACGCGTCATCATTTTTCACTGCTCCTCCATTTATTTTATCTGTGCACCACACGCTCTGCCCAACGGGGCCCGATAGCGCTGTTTCGTATTTCGAACATCACTTGCTGAGACGAAGAGATTTATGAACGCACCCATTCAGCTAGAATCCCCGAATGTTTGAATTTCGAACGTATTTTTTTCTTCGCATGAAGAATTTACCGTTTTCTGCTAACGTTCGTATTTTCGAGCGCGCTCCAATTTCGAAATGCTCAATGAGTTCCAAGCGACATTTTTTAGATTTGGAACGTTATTTAGATATACGAGGGCGACGGTTGAATGTTCGATGGTTTTTTGGCGATGTCAGAAATTCTCCGAAATATCGTTTAAGGGTTTTATCCTCATCAATCTCAAATTAAAACCATGAAGCATTGATATCTAGCTAACTAATAATATTATCCTGACAAGGTAAGTCTTTTCCACCGTTACACGTTTCTATGGGGGATATGGCTTCAGTGCAAACATTACTCATTCTTCATCCGATCCAATAAAACCTGGCCTAAAAGACATATTATTTATTAATTACAAGTAAACAAATTAACATACACATTATATTATTATCATACGCGTAATGGCGGCCGTTTAGTTCGTATGTAAAAGTGAAGCGCAGCTCGTTTTAATTAAATGTCAGCATTCCTCTGAAAGGGCAGCCTTTATTAGACTCTTTAATTAATTCTACACAAATGGACACTTTAATCACTATTTAAAACGGGAATGTATATCATTTTTGAGAATTAAACCTTGGTTTCGTAATTCAAAAACGTTTAGTCTATGGAACCTGTTGTCTATGAATGGTTATTGAATACTCTTTCGTAATTGTATGATAGTGCTGAAGAGACAATGTGGTAGAAAAAACTAATAGTGATTGCCCAGACGTTTTTAATACCGTAAAACGCTGCCAAAATAAAACTAATTTAAGACTTAAAAAACGTGTTTATGGAGAAAGTAATAAAGCATTTGCGAAGCCGATCCCGTAGGGCGCCGGCGTCAGCGAAAAGGTCGCAAATTCAGCTCCTCTACATTTCCCTATCTTATTTTCCATTTGACAAACATCATTACATCTTCCTGTGTCGCCCTCGCACCAATTTTCGGAAGCTCTCGGGCGCGCTCGGGCGCACTCGGCGAGTTTCCGGAGTCGTTCGTCGTAGCTTCCAAATTTGAATGTTTATTTGAATTTAGAATGTTAATAAATGTTTTGTTCGGTTCGGTGATGACTGTCGTTTCTTATTTGTGTTTACGTTTAAAATCTACCAATTTCTCTGGGAAGCTAGGTATTTGTAGGCAGAATACAAATGATATTACCTCTAGTTGTTCTCTCAATTTTAATCATGAAAACGATTTTACAAATCTAAAAGCCATTACCTAACCTAAAACGACAAAATCTAAGATATCTTCAAATTCAAACACAAATAAATCTCTTCCAAATGGAAACTGCTAATGACAAAAATACCATCAGTACGGTACCAGAGTCTCTATCGGCGAACACCCTCCCCGCGAGACAATTAATCATCCCCCCTCGCCCCGCCACCCCCCCGTCGCAGCATTGTCACAGTGTACCAGCACTGTTTTCAACCATCGCAGTAGATACGATCAGATTGTGGTGACTTTAGAAATTGTAAAGTACTAGTTAATGATGAATGGTAGGTGTTTGGAATTCAGTAGAAGAGTACCCGCTGGCTTGATATGCCACCCTGGTAACTTGAAGGATTTTGCAGTTCAAAGGCCGTAGCTAGCTTTACTTGATTTATCTACCGCCTCATTAACAAGATTTTTTACTACAGTGCCTATAAATAACACCAATACGATAGAAAATCTCTCACGTATTACCCATCTCGTTTAAACAATTTTATTATCAATGTACCATCAATCCAAATCCTTAATCATCACTTCTACAATAAACCAGAAATCAAACATTTGTATTCAAATTCACACTTGTTAACGTTAACTTTTTGCGTCACAATTATGAACCGTATACCGTAATACTAAGGTTGTTGTTGCCGCACAAGTAAGTTTGTCCCGTTTACACTCAACAAGTGAGCATAGGTTGGTTTACGACACTATAAAAGTCTTGGCTGACAACTTACTAATATATCATAAAAGCCAGGAGTACGGTGACATCCCTTGACGAGATGTTATGTTCCCTTAGATGTTAGTTTATGTTCGTAGTCTTTATACGGCTTAATAACCGTAAAAATTATGTAGCTCTTCTGCTTTATGGAACTTGTTGGGCTTAGGGATCTGTGCTTGTCTGGTTTGCTGAGTTGTTTGCAGTATTGTTGTTGAGACAAGAAAATTTTTAAAGTATATACTTATATGAAAACGTTGCAACAATCTTTCATAACATTCTTAATTTATAACAGTGTTATGACAAATATTATTTCCATTAACTGTTAATATCGGGGGATCTAGAAATAACTCCCGTATGTAACGGCAAGCAAATCGCCACATATTGTGGTCTCTTTATCAATAAGAAATTTCAAAGTTGAAAGAACTATACAAAAAAAAAACATAAAAATTCACGCAACCTAATAAAAGAAAAAAGTAACAAAAAACAATTCCAACTGGATATTTACCAAAATATTAAATACTACCTATAAAATTAAAGTTACACAATAAAATTAATTACCCAAAAAACTATCTTGACACACGCATACCAGGCGCACAGAGCTGTGAGATGTTCACCAGTAGTCGAGCTCCCATGTGGCACATTAGGCACAAGACGAGCACGGTCATTAGGCGGCGATATTAGCTATTAACCGACACCAGGAGAGCATAAGTTACAAGAGGTACCGTTGCGCAGCCAAACCATTTGTCTTTTAACCGGTCTGGATAATTACTAAGTGCGTTTTCGTGTTGTTAGACATACTTGTCAATAAATATGGCCGATGTGACGTCATGCAGTGTGTCTCCCTTTATTACAGTGATAATCTCCTGTGTACATTTATTTTGTCGATTAAAAATAGATGTGTATTCTATTCTTGTATGTTAATTAGGTATTTATGTGATATCTAATCTTAAAAGTCTGGTTCTGGTCTCCATTAAACAATATACTAGATTACCGATCAACGATTCAAAAACGGCCCCAGTAAAAAAGCACAAATAGTTTTGTGGTCTGATTTGAAGTTATGCTCGAATCGTAGCCAACAGTAAGACTTTATAACTTCTTTCTGGAAGAAATAGAAATCTAAATTGATAACGTCAACATTTATATTTCTGACCTTTCATCAAAAGTGTCATAGAGATATATGATGCCCATGCAAAAATGACACACAAAGTCATAGAAATACAAATGTTTACGTAAAGCTTTCTCGGCCACTTAAGCGATATGATTTTGTTCTTAATCCTTAATCTTGTATATTATAGATCAAAGACTAAATTTAAAGATTAGGTAGATCATATTATTTCTAATTAATGCACAAGAAAAGAATTCACATTAAAGTCTTGAACGTAAAAAAATATCTAAAGAACATTAAATATTGAAGTAAATAAAAATGTAAAGAAGGCGATAAACCAAGCAATTATCCAAGGAATACTAATGGTATCCTTTATTTGCTTTACAATAAATCATCTTAAGTAGGCACAGGAAACATCATTCAGCCATCCGAACGGCAACCTACTTAACAAATCAAACAAACCAAAACTATTGTATTTAGATTCAGAAAAAAATGCAAATAAACGTCTAACGCATCACATCGATAATATAAATCATTCTAAAATTATGACCAAAAGCGGCGCCCGCGCACGCACGCGTCCCGAACACAGACGTATACTTTAAAACTTGACACTTTTATATCCCTAAATTTAATAGCATATACTATTACAAAAGAATCATTGTTTTCACAGACCAAGTGATTTATTAAGACGTTAAAAAAAATATTTTTTACTACTTATTTCTTTGTCTGTCAAGTTGACGTTTTCGTTTGACAGAAATCAAGTTGTGAAAACATTTATCGACTACCGTTAGCCTAGTGATGTATTATTTAGACTCCTTTTGATATCCGATAGTTTATAGCGCAATAGTTTAGTTTTCTCGATATTAAAAGTCAATTTATATTATTTCGTTAGTAAATCTTCTGCGGAATTCCTTTGAAAAAAGTCTTGGGGAGATATTTTTGGATTTTATTTTAATTTTTATGTGTTTTTAGCTATTAACGCCATTTTATATAGATTTGTGCGCATTGATGGGATGGTGGAAACTACTGTGAAATGCAAATAGGTGGTATATTGGTCTGTAGACAGTAGCCCCATTAACGTCAAGATCTACAAAATGCTGTTTGATTTGCTATTTTAAGTTTAAAATACTACCTAATAAAATATCTGTATTTGGCATTGAATGCTTTTAAAATAATAAATTTAATTATACAGATAAAAATGTCTAACGACCTAATCGCAGTGGCTAAGAGATTGGATCGCTGCGCGACTACTGACTACTACTGACTCTGGAAAAACATCTGCGATTCGCACAAACTTTTGCTCCGTGCATAAATCGAACCCACAAACCTTAGCGCAACAGTCCAATTACTTAGCCATTAGATTAGATAGGTTCTCATTGGACGCGCGTTCAAACCAAGCTTCAAAACAGATCTTCAAAAACCAAAAAGCAAATAAAAGCGAGCAGGAACGAAATTCTAATTCTTACAATCTAGATACTAGTGGTGTACCGATCGTAATCTTGCCCTTTCTGGGTACCCTGGTATCCGGTACGAATACCAGTTAGGAACAATGTGTTGTTGCAATTTGCAAGCGAACCGGGGCTCGCCATGTACGGAGTCGGGTGACAGGAGTTGTATGTGGTACGTATGAACTACTCGCGTTTGACTATAGATACGGTTTTGGTTTTGTAAAGAAGGTTCTCTGACAAATTTGGATTTGGAGTGGCTTAATATTTGTTGGGTGGTTACATTGGGTGAGGTAGCTGACCAATAGTGAATGTCTTCCAATGGTGATCATATTGGAGCATTGGTTTTGGTAATATAATTCGAGATTTTAATTAAACTAACCAGTAACGATTTTTCGACGTATCTCTTAAATTATACTTGCATATTGCTTTTTAATTTCTCATCTATGGCCGTCTCTTTATCTCTCTTTTTGATTAAAATTATCTACCAACTATGCCATATCGGTTATCCTTGTTTAAAAGAAACCTGGACCTACACTAGGAACGTCTCCTGTATCGTGCGTACGTTCCACTAACTTGAAATATCACACACAAATGTCCAGACTCGGGACAAACATCTGCAGATCACACAATTTTTTGTCCCGTGCGGAAATCGATCCCGCACCTCCTAGCGCAGCGGCCCACTGCCCAATCGCTTAGCCACTGCACCAAGACGGTCGTTCTCTTAGATTAACCCTGAATTCCCTGTACATGGGTTCAGTTGGAGTCACGGCCTAAGGTCGACGTTAACCTGGTCATTACCACGTCAGTGGGGTTGCCACGCCACGGGTCGCCCCGATTACAGGCATTACGCAGATTACAGCGATTACGCGAAAACGCCGATTACGCGATTATCGCCGCTAGAGATGCGTTAACGCACTTCGATTTTCAAATTCGAATTCCGAAATTGTTTTTTTTTTTGTTCAACGACCATTACATGTATAGGAAATGTATTCTTTTATTTTGAGTACATAATCTGTGTCTTACCAAAGATTAAGAAGAGTGTAGAAGCGTCAACTGTTTGATGAAGAATATCAACTTGATGACATTATATTGCCTGTGTAGTGATTATAACAATGATTTATGCGATATACTTATAGTATACTAGCTGCACGCCGCGGTGTTACCCGCTACACTTTTTCGGGATAAAAAGTAGCCTATGTATTAATCAATGGTGTCAGCTACCTCCAAATAAAATTTCATCAAAATCGGTTTAGTCGTTTGAGCGTGAAGATGTAACAAACATACAAACACACTCACAAACTTTCGCCTTTATAATATTATATTAGTGTGATGTGATTCAACAGACATCTAGAAGCTACTCATAGGTACACATAACAATAGTTCCTTCATCCTATCCTTGTCACATTAAAATATAAGTTCCTTAATAAAACGTTTTAAATCTATATTCCAACTTACATTAACTTAAACAAGTAACTTATTATTTTTTAAATTGATTAAGGGAAACTTGAATAACGGACACGAGCGGGGCTCGAACCCGCGACCGTCGCCGTACCGTGGCGCTGCTCTGCCAACTGAGCCACCGTGTCACTTCAAGTTTCCCTTAATCAATTTAAAATTTAAGCCTAGCATGGCAACATGCACAAAAAAAAATACAAAAAGTCATATTATATAACTTATTACTTTAAAACATCCATACAACTTACTGATGACTAAGAGACATAAACATAACATAACATCACGCCTGTATTCCCCGAAGGGGTAGGCAGAGGTGCACATATAGTACACCCACATTTCGCCAGTTATGTTTTAGGTCCCAACGTAATAGGGGGCGAGCCTATTGCCATCAACCGGGCACAAATCCAGACTCCGTGCTGCTACTGAAAATTACCCAATGGAAAAACCCAGTAACACTTTGCCCGAGCCGGGATTCGAACCCAGGACCTCGTGCTCAGCAGTCGCGCTTAGCAACCACTAGACCAACGAGGCAGATGCCTAAAAAAAATACTAAAAGTCATATTATATAACTTATTACTTTAAAACATCCATACAACTTACAGATGACTAAGATAATGAGTATATAAAACAATTAAGCACACTAAACAAGTCATAAGGTGTCGCTACACTACCAGAGGTGAATATTAAATGTCTGCACGGATCTCTGTTGGTACCTGAATGCTAATAAAGATATCAATAAGTAGTACGGGCGTTTACAGCTAGGAGACTTGAGGAATTGGCATTATCGCCACGGCGGGCAAGTCTACCCATTCTAGTCTAGACATACGCTATACTTGGCGACTATAGCGAGGATTATTCAGTCTATTATTTAATTAAATGTTTGTTAATTATTTTCTTTTGAAGCCTTAGCAATAGTTCTGCATTAATAGATAAATTTTATAACTAGCTGCGCCCCCCTACATTTTTCGGGATAAAAACTAGCCTGTGTTAATCCAGGGTGTCAGCTACAGCCATATGAAATTTCATTAAAATCCATACAGTAGTTTTTACGTGAAAGAGTAACAAACATCCAAATTACAAACTTTCGTGTTTATAATATTATTAGGGACTAGCTTTTGCCCGCGGCTTCGCCTGCGTTAGGTAGCCCATCTCCTGTTTCGGGTCTTAAACTTTCTACATTCAAAATTTCATGTATCTGTGACATCAATAATACTTAAAATACACATAATAATTAAAATACACTTAATTAGCTTTGTTCTTTATGCATCTAATTGCGTCATAGTTTATAACTGTAGAGTAGTACTATAGAAGAATAAATTAAATACAGATAAGTTGAGCAACAAATAACGTTTAAACTTGTACTATATGAATCTACCTTTTTGTATTTTTTAATCCGTGTCTCATGTTACCTCTTATTATTTATAACAAACCAATACAAGTTGTTCCGTCAGTCGTAACGAACGGGCCACGAGATTATTGTCAAGATACCACGCACGCCGAACATCGCCGATTGATATCCCAAGATGAGCTCCCCCGAGACCTCATAGATAGAAAAAAATAACCGAAACCACCCTTAGGTATACATATTTAATGGTGCGGGGCGTGGTCACAATATCTCGAGTACTAGGCGAACAGAAATTGAGAAGCGTTATCGTATCGAAATCCGCCGTATCTGGGCCGGTGGTCTCCGAGGAAATCATTGGGAAGGCATCCGGAAAATTTACCGCACATTCCGGCTCATGTGGCGTAACACACCTGCTTCTTGCTTATGCGAGCCTAGTATGTGATATATTTTGTTGATATTGCTTTTTGCGGGGGGAAACGAACCTTTTTCATAGAGATTACTGTTGTTTACTTTACTTACTTGTTAGTTTTGTTATGTAGTAAATATGCCGGTCATAATTCGATAGTGAGTTGATATATGCGAAATATAATATTTAATATCCTTTTAATTTATTTTCAAATTAAACTGTCTTCAAAACAATAAACATTTACAACAGCTATCTCTTAACGTTAACCCGTCGGAGGAATTTTTGATTTTCTCATTATTGCGTCTCAAAACCTATTAGTGAGCCATCGATTGATATTGAAATTATTCATGAACCAAGGGCTAGCCGCGTCTGGCCGTGCGTAATAGCGTTCTTGTTAATTATTCAAAATGTCGACACCATAATAGGACGTGCATATATAAATATTCAGGAGCCCATCAGTCCAGCACAAGTTATTGTTACAATACAAATTACTTTTACATAGGTAATAGGTATATAATGTTAGTTATTATTTATTAGCGTTAGTAATACTGGTTTTTCGTCTTTCTGGAACGTGTGTATTAGAGTTTTTGTGAAACTTAATTTTATAAGGACAAATTTTACCGACTGCCTCGTTGGTCTAGTGGTTGCTAAGCGCGACTGCTGAGCACGAGGTCCTGGGTTCGGCATCCCGGGTCGAGCAAAGTGTTACTGAGTTTTTCCATTAGGTCTTTCTCAGTAGCAGCACGGAGTCTGGATTTGTGCCCGGTTGATGGCAATTGGCTCGCCCCTTATTACATTGGGACCTAAAACATAACTGGCGAAATGTGGGTGTACTATATGTGCACCTCTGCCTACCCCTTCGGGGAATACAGGCGTGATGTTATGTTATGTTTATGTGTTAATACTGGTTTTTCGTCTTTTTGGAACGTGTGTATTAGAGTTTTTGTGAAACTTAATTTTATAAGTACAAATTTTACCTATTACATTATATCACACTAATATTATAAAGGCGAAAGTTTGTGAGTGTGATTGTATGTTTGTTACCTCTTCCCGCTCAAACGGCTAGACCGATTCAAATGAAATTTCATATGGAGGTAGCTGACACCCTGGATAACATAGGCTACTTTTAATGCATAAAAATTTAGCGGCTAACACCCCGGGGCGCAACTAGTAACTTATAGTTTTATGTAACTTACTGTTTGTATTATAATTTTATTATTCTGTTTAGTGATAAATCTTCTTTAACCTCTAACATATTATGTACTTACCGTACTTGTAACATAAAGGGGTTTGGACAGCGTAAAACTAAAATATAAGCATCTACTTTTGACGAGAGTATTAACTATGTTGTTAGTAAGAAGAAAAACATTATATTCAGCCAATTATCAGAGCTGGAAATCATTAAAACATTTATTAATATGACAAGAATCAAACAAGCGACCTTTCGCAGTTTGGACACCAAACATTTTTAGATGGTTATGGACTATGGTATGGCTACAGGCTATGCTGTGACTGCCTCGTTGGTCTAGTGGTTGCTAAGCGCGACTGCTGAGCACGAGGTCCTGGGTTCGAATCCCGGGTCGGGCAGAGCGTTACTGGATTTATCCATTAGGTAATTCACAGTAGCAGCACTGACTCTAGATTTGTGCCCGGTTGTTGGCAATAGGCTCGCCCGATATCACATTGGAACCTAAAAAAATTAACTGGCGAAATGTAGGTGTACTATATGCGCACCTCTGCCTACCGCTTCGAGGAATACAGGCGTGACGTTATGTTTACAGGCTGTGCTAACACTGTTTCTGGCTAACACGCGCGTAATACCAAATGAATCACGCGCCAATTGTTCCTACACTTAATTAAACCTTTCCGTCAATTGGTAATAACTCCCATTATATTACAACAATGAAACTGGCGTTGTTTACCAGTGTCTCCACTTGTCCACGAGCCCATTAGGTATTTTTCCTATCCCTTGAGCTTTTCTGTTAAACTCCGCCTCCTCATCTTTCGTTTGCATTGGGACCTATAACATAACTGGCGAAATGGGTGTACTATATGTGCACCTCAGTGTACCCCTTCGGGGAATACAGGCGTGATGTTATGTGTTATGATAGATTGTAATATCATTTAAATTCATACGTTATTACCGTATTGTTACGGACTATTTCTATTGTGGATAGTAAGAACTATAACTCATATTTACACTCTATCTTTAACATATTATACGTATAAAGCATAAACTTCTAACTTCATATTGGTATAGATAGGACTACTTTAAAAACAGATGACTAAAACCTAGGTAGCGCTGTATGGGCCCTTGCCAAACTTTCCCAAATAACTCTTCAGTGAACCGTAGGAGACCTGAACGGCTGATAGTAAACTAACTAACTAAAGAGAGTTTAAATAGGCAAGTTTGAAGAAATAATAAGTACATAGAATGTATCTACACAACCAACTGTTTAACTTTGCCATTCCTAAAACGGGGATCCAAGAATATACTTCTACATACATACATAACATCACGCCTGTATTTCCCGAAGGGCTAGGCAGAGGTGAACGTTATACCACATTTCGCCAGTTTCGTTCCCAATGTAATAGGGGCGAGCCTATTGCCATCAACTGAGCACAAATTCAGTCTCCGTTGCTACTAAGTTTAACCTAATGGAAAAACCTAGTATCACTTTGCCCGACCCGGGATTCGAACCCAGGACCTCGTGCTCAGCAGTGAATCAGTCTATCTTAGTCCACTGCTGGACATAGACCTCTCCTACGACACGCCACTGAGCTCTATCTTCGGCCGTCCACTTCCAACCGCTGGCAGCCATTTTGCGTATAACTGGCATAATCAACAACTATGACATTTTAAATACAATCTAACTCCAACACACCGCAATGTAAAATTTGGGCAGCAGTGAGGTCCTAATGCCGTTTTCAAGTGGCTAGAGCCGCAAATTGGGCCATGCCACGTTAGCGGCGACCGCAACGATTATTGCCACGGGTCGTGTGACGCCAAATGTCAAGTCGTATCAGTTTTTAAACGAACAAGTTTGCGGTCAGCTGTGATTGTCTGGCAATGTGTTCTAATTGGCATATTCCGGTGATTCAATTCGTTTTTATATCTGGCAACTCCGGTGCGGTTTGGTGCACTTTCGTTGCGGTTTTTAGCCGTAATTCTCAGTCAACAGGATGGTTTGACGGTTGCTTTAAATAATTGTGTGTTGCTCAGATTGTAACTAGCGTTCCAATTGGTAGTAAGTACACCTATTATATCCATTGTTTGTTCCATTGATATTCTACCTACTTCCATCGCTTAGCTATTGTATAGCCACCGTAAATATACTGCCTCGTTGGTCTAGTGGTTGCTAAGCGCGACTGCTGAGCACGAGGTCCTGGGTTCGAGTCCCGGATCGGGCAGTGTTACTAAGTTTTTCCATTAGGTAATTCTTAGTAGCAACACGGAGTCTGGATTTGTGCCCGGTTTATGGCAATAGGCTCGCCCCCTATTACATTAGGACCTAAAAAACAAAAAACATAACTGGCTAAATGTGGGTGTACTATATGTGCACCTACCTACCCCTTCGGGAAATACAGGCGTGATGTTATGTTTTTTTTAGCCACCGTAAAAAAAATATTACACTTCCTCGTAGTCTTTGTAAACTTGACCTTTGAACAGAAAGCAACAGCTGATAGAAAAATTAATTAAACCGCTCGCCTTTATGTTTAGAGTCAATAGTTGCAAGAACAAGTAATTACAACACAGTTTATAATTAAAAAATTACCTTAGCACGTACTAACCCACCCACGAGAACGGTCGCGGGTTGTAACCAGTGCATATCAAACTTCTGAATGTCATATAATTGCGCTCGCGTTTCGAATTATTCACAAATTGCACCCGTCGGAAGTTAACACGCGATGCGGTCAGCTCCTTGCGTTCATACCACCCTGGTACATTTACACTCCTAGTAATCTAGGACCGTGGTATATACGCTTGAAAAAACAATTAAGATTTCTTTTTCTAACTTATTTTGTTTCCCATTGTGGTCAGAAACTGCGAAGAATATATTGGCTTTGGAAGAAGAAAGGGAGAAAGGCCCAGAAATTAAGATTTTGTTTAGGTAGCCTGTTCAATGTCCCACTGTAGGGCAAATGCCTCCCCGTTCGTCTTCTATACCACTCTGTCTTTGGACTGGGTTTTGTGATAGAATGAAGAGGAGTCCTTTGCCTAGCAGCAATTAAGATTAAAAAAAATTGTTGAAATTAAAATCGATTTGAAAGAGTTTTCCCATAAAAATGTAAATGAAAGTAGATGTATGTATGATTTAAGTCGTAAGATGATATTAGTATTGAAGGAAACGTCCAAAACTTAATACAAATGTTGCTCTATTTCTGGAAAGATATTCCTCACCTGTTTACCTTTTAATTCTGCTTACCTAACAAAAGATAAGTGAAAAGGTGATTAAGAAACGATAACATTCCACATCGGTGTTTCTTTTTCCAGAGATATTCGCGTGAGATACACCACTATCATTACAGAGATAATAAGATTACAATATTTTCAAGTAAAAAGTAGAATAGCCATAGAAACAGCCCTCTTAATTATTTTAAAGCCCATTTAAATGCAATACCAGCCCGTTGTAAAGCTCCAAAGGTTAGAAGAAGTAAAGAAATTACTAAATACTATTGTTTACACGAAATACGAAAGGTAAACGAGTCCCGGCCACACACGGTTTTCATTATTCATTAGCACTCAGCCAGGGGAAACCTAATGAGTCCGTAATCTGTATAAATCGATAAGCGACATCTATTAACGGATCCCAGAACCCAGCGCGGAAAGGTGTTCCGAAACATTCGCAGGAACATGCTCCGCCATCTCGGCTGTACCCCTTTTAGTGCAGGTGTAAAATATAATATTTATGGGGTAAAGAAAGGGTTCCAATGCTTGTTAGCGATAATGAGGTGCGCGCGCACCAATAAATTGGATCGCCCGCTCGCCGCCCGGGGGCGCGGTTCATTTGCATCTTTATGTATTTCTGTCCAGACAAGATTATATTTTTTTGTTCCATCAATGCTCTTAGTTCGTCTACTTGGTAAGAGATGGCGCTAGCGTATAGATGCTGAAGGTGCGAAGTCACGGTGACGCGGCCGCCGCTCGCCTCGTTAGCCTGACGCGGCGCCTGTCAGGATTTTGACAGTTTTTGACTGAGACATCGATAGTGCGGTTCGGTACAAGCGGGGCGGAGCGCGGGCCATCTCTTATCGCTTACACTGTTGGTTTATGTTCTTTTAACTTCATTGTTATGCGGTGTTCCGTTTCTTTTTGTGATAATTTGATAATGTCCGCTTTTGAGAGCTTTGCTTGTTCGGCATTCAATCTTCTATTCCGATCGGCGTGACATGAATTGGATCATTTGATGCTAAGTGAATTTAAGTAGTTTGGTTCGATCAATCTGTTACGTTTGAAGTCTAGGACCGTTTTTGACACTCGTGACAATGACTTCTATCATTTTTTTCGTTTTATCACTGACTACACTAACTTTTTAAATTACGCGGCAGTCTTACAATGAAACCTGAAATATGTGACACACAATATCTTACAAACATTCTAAGTAGGTGTCTAGTTATACCTTCCCCACATTTACGTCATCTAAAATGAAAACAGCACAATATATTACAAACTCCATAAATAATAAATACGCACACAAACTCCAAATACCAGGATATAATGACATCAAGAAAGTCGCAATTTCGAATTCATAAGGAAGCGAGCAGGTGTCGCGATACATCCCGTATTCATGGGCCGATATATCATAGCCATGCCGCGCTAAAAAAAACGGCCAGAGACAAGGAAAGCGCGCCAAATGCCCCCCAGTTTTCCCGCCTTGACGTGCAATTATAAAGATAATAACGTTTTCACCTCCGCGCGCCGTTTTTATTTGTTCGCATTTTGATTTATAACAGTTTGTCGGGCGCCCGACACGTGATATCGGAGTTTCGCGGAACATGGAAGCGTGTAACGATTATTTTTTCGTCTGTTCCAAACAATGAATGTTTGAATTGTAATGAAAGCGCCATTCGTTTTTACCAGCCACCATTTAGTCCAGAAATATCCGAACAAATTAAATCTTTTTACCGCAATCGGGAACTGAGGAACGATTTAAAGAGCCATCGCTGAAAAAATACCGTCCGTTCCCACGATCGGCCAAACAAACGTATCTAACCTTCGGTACGGCCGTCGCGTAAACTATTTTGATTAGAATGGCATTCCCGCCAGAAATATCCTAAAAAACCACCGCCATGACATTTCTCAACTTGTCAACCGGCGCGCGCTTTTTGCACGCCGCGCGCCCGCCTTGAAATCTTAATTCGAGACTTTTTGGGAACATGCAACAATCGATTTATAGTCTAACACTATCGACGATTATTCGTTCGATCGTAAACAGCTTCATTACGTCCAGCCAGCAATCGAACAATAAGCATTAGGTAGTTCCTTGGCATTGTTTTTTTCTGGGTGGACTCGAGCGAGCCGAGAGGTTCCGCGTCGACTGGGTTAATCATTAATCACGCGTACCCGCGGCGTAGGTAGGTAACGCAACACCGCCGCGCCAGATAACATTATCGTAAATATAGTTTTACAAAACGGCGGTACCTACCGCGCAAAACAAAAAAACCTCATTTCGTTTCCCACAGCGCGACACTCGAGCCTTAAGAATTCGCGGTCGCAATCTGTGCGCATTATCAGAATTTACACCAGGTAATAACGTATAACCTAATCCGAGGGTCAGTGCGCGCCTTTTTTCGAAAAACGAACGTCGTGTGACAGTTGAAGCGGGAAAACAAAGCATCGATCAAACCCGCTCACTCTTACATAAATCAGTCGGACGGGAAAGGGACAGGTGAACGGACGGCGCGCGGCCAGGCGATTTTATAAATGGGCGGAGCGCGGAGCGAGACATCCACAGCGCAGAAACAAAAGAGTGAAAAGGAAATAATGGCCGGTGCAAGGTGCAAGTGGAGAGAGTGGGATGGATTGGTACACTTTTTTAATGGGAAACTCTAAGGCGGTCGGAAAATCTGAAGAAAAAGGCGCTATAGCAGAGCGCTCGGCTCATAGACGGCTAATTAGGTGAAGTAGTTGTAGCCTTATTATTTATGTAAGGCCGCAATTAGCGAGCTGGCTTTATGTTAATGCGCCCGTAACTATTAAAGTTAATTTATAAACGTTCCGATTTAATAAATAAGAACACGACATGTTAACAAATTATTATAACGTTTCATAAACACGCTGATAAACTTATTTTACCGAGAGAAGTAACCAATGGCTCTGTCTCAGTATAATGACTTAAATATTATAATTACAGTAACAAAAGCCTAATATTTTCGTTAAGCACATTAATTTGTAAAGTTAACGACAGTGGGCTGGCCACACATAAGCCCACGGTGGAGTAACACGGCTTGTTCACGAAGCGCATACCTCCCAGTGGTTTCCAACAGAAATTACCATTTGTAAAGCCCAACAGGCAACAATATAAAATACGTATAATTTAGAAATTACACAAATAAGCAGTAACAATGGCCGGTGATACATAATAAGAATTGAATTCGCTTGGAACGGAACAAATTGGTTTAATTTAACGGCTCTGAGCAATTTACGTTTCATGGGTACATGGTGTGTGAGTGACATGCCACAGACGAACACTCGAGATACACTCGCACGCAACCCTGAACCTTACGAGACATCGGATCCTGTTGTTGATAAAGCTTCGGCGTTTTTTAAGCCATCAATGGATTCTCCCACAGAACACATGTGTTTGGGAAGGATTAGGACCCTATCTATTATAAATGTTAAATATTTCCGTCGCCATAATAATGACGCTATTAAAATAGAACTTATGAGTTTTTACTTTCATTTTGTTTTCGCTGAAGAGATGTTAAGACTTTTGCTTTTGTTTTGTATTAAAGAACGGTTCTTTGGAAATGTTTTTCAATGCTTTTGATCCTTTCCTTCTCTCCTTCCATCCGATCCTTTCCTTTCCCAGTGTAGTGAACCCCTAATATGGCGATTGTTTTACTATAGTGTCTGCTTCGCACACAGTCAAGTGTTAAAACATCCTATCCTACTCTTAAGTTTAATTCAAATTCTCCATGAACATGTAAATGTTTGTCTGTATTGAAAAAGGCAGAGGTGTATCTATAGGATACCCACATTTTGCCAGCTATATCATAGGTCCTAATGTAATAGGGGATGAGCCTATCTTAATGCAAGCAAAAGTTTAAACTACGTGCTCCTAAGAATTATCTTATGCAAAAACCTAATAACTTTGCCGAACCGAGGACCTCATGATCAGTCTTGCTCAGCAACTAAACGAACGAGGCAATCCAAAGACTATGATATTACCTACTCGATAACACGAAGATGACTCAACAGCCCTTCATAAAGACGGTAACCTACCACTTATCGCGTCAGCAGTTTGACACACGCCTTGAATCAAAATGATTACGAATTATATCAAATTACAGCGCACATACTTCGATTAACTAACCGCCAATTTAAAAAATCGTTTCCGCAACAAACGCGGGAAATATCACGTGCAAATCGCAATCGCCATTCTTATGACGCCTAATCACGGCGTAATTGTCGTATCAAGTTAAAATTGCTACTAAATTACAGTTTTGCTCGCATGTCACCACTTATTATAGAATGTTTTTGTCCAATTATCGCTAGCTGTCTGTTGTGATACTTCAAATCGCACCAAGTCCATAATTTCCAAATCGCTAGGTTCATTTTGAGGTTAGTCACCTCGAGTTTCGTAGAAAAATGCAAGGCTCCCAGTTTCTTGGAACGATCCGCGTTTGATTTAAAAATGGAAGGATCGTATCTTGATATTTTTAAATCAAAGTGTGAGATGATTTTGGTCTTAATGGGACGAAGCAGAGACAACATTTATTGTTCTTTTTTTAAATAAACTCGTGCTGTGTTTATTGTTTTTAAGTTTGGATGGAAGGTGATGCGTAAGATTTGTTCTGTTATCAATAATAATAATTATTGTTTTTTTTTTGTCTAGAATGATTTGTTTCTAATATTTTTTTATTTTTGTTACAGGTAAGTGGCGATACAATTATATCTCCAGTCCTAATGATAAAAATAGAACACTCATCCAGGTAACGTTTAAAACTCATATATTCCAAGATATAGAAATCAAACGGTCTCATCGTAAAGGTATGCCCTAAGTTATTTTCTAACTGACGGGACCAAGATACTGTGGCCCGCATCAGAGGTCTAGCCATCCATCATGCAGCACCTCTGACCCTAGATACATCATGGTCAACCGTCAATCACTCGCCGTGTTAATATCTCTTTAAATACCGCACAGGGAGTTGAAGATATACTACTATGAAAAAGAACATTCTTAAATTTTTAATTGTACTTTACAATTTATAAGAATGACTTCCCTTTAAAAAAAAAGGCTGGCTTCCAAAAAGGTACCGTCTTGTATTTTGCCATTAGTTTGACTTCTATCAATAAGATGAGAAAGATCCTAGAAAATCTAAAGATATCATATCTATATCACAAACAAGCGACGAGTCAAATAAAATTGTGGAACCAACATAAAAGTAAGTTAGATTGAGTCGAAGCAAGCAACTAAGATGTAGAGAACTTAGACCAAGAAAAACACAATATTATTAAAACAGAATTAGCTTCGTAAGTTATCTTACTGTTCGTGAAACGGCAATATAAATATGAAATCAAATTCGGCTTTCGTACTGAAAAAAATCAGTTCCCACGTACCAATAGCCTTATAACCGATAAATTGCCACCAGCTTCGACCGACACATCACAGCCTTAAATTCTAAGATCACGGAATAAGTGTCTAAGCCTTTTTATTTACCCCATTGTGGTCTGATTAACCGTTGGGGGCATCGGAGCTGCTCAATACAAGTACATCTGCGCGATAACATCGGGATATATGAGAGGGCATTTGTCTCTGGGTGTGTATGCTCCGGCCAAAGTAATTGGTACCACCGTTTTGAGAAATTTAAGCCCATGTTTTAGTTCACCTCTATGTTTAGTCGTGGACACACTTAGTTTTAAATTACGAATGGAATTATCGGCCATTTTGTTTTCGTTTTGTTCTGTCAAATTGTGAATGGAAGAATGTTTTAAATACTTATATTGGTTTAGGTTGATCTTTTTTCGATTTTTTGAGTTCTGTTTTTAATTGACAAAAGTATAAAGTTGACGCTGTTATCCAGCAATTAATTTTGTTAATAATTTATCTTAATTATATGCATGAGAAAGGTGCATAATTCAAGTTTCGCATTATGGTGCCTTAAAGAGGTCTACAAAACGAATGCCTACCAGACCCCCGCTGGCTCGGCTCAGAGGGTTTTAAACAAAAATAAATAATACACATTATATTAATTGTTTTTACAGACGTTTAGTGATGAGACGTTAAAGTTAAGATCGCCATCGTGAATGTTGATGATGCGAAATTTCGTATTACAAAAGATAGCTAAAAATGCATGGTGAATAGACGAAGTAACGTAGATAGGTTCTAATATATTTTATTCAGTTTTCGCGTCTTGTTTGTAGCATTGTCAAATTTACCTAAACAACGCTACATATCAAATTATTAACATGTTTTCACTGTCAAAGCTATTAAATGCAACATAAAACATATCTACGAGAACGCGAAGCTTCAATGACGTTATAAATTGATAATCGTTAAGCCCCATACATTCGTAAAATGACATTTGATTCGAATTTACGCGGCCGGCTCACGGGGGTCAAGACTTTACCTTTTTTTCGAGTCCCCGATGTTTTTTATCCCGCCCGGTTCTTTAAAGCTTAAATTTCTGATGTGAATCTCTGAGACGATGCATACCAAACATATTTGATGTTATTTTATTTATTCACTTTGTACCGTCGACCAACGATATAAATTTGATTGTGGTACACATATATACGGGTGCCGGTTTAAGGAACTTTTTAAGTGAATTACTACAAGACAGCCAAGTGAGAATTACAACCGGCGCGCGTCTTTACATTCCCCGGGATGGTGGAGGAATCCCTCGGATAAGTCCGAGTTACGTCGCCGTCCGTCTCCGCGACAAAAGAGATGTATATTTGACAAGTGGAGTGGTGTGCGGTGTGGTGGTGCCGGTCAGCAGATCGCGCACGCGTCACGGGCCTCGTCCACGCGACCGGCCGCGCACAATGCCAGCCCGCCCCTGCCTGCGTTATTGTCCAACAATGCGTGAAATGCTCTGACAAACGATGACAGCCGCCCGGGCAGCCTGGTACCGCCGACCTCCTGCGATTTATGATATCCTATTACGAGATTTAATGACACTAAACGTCAGCCCACTCTGTTTACGTCGTCCGTCACCCAGACTCGTCCGGATACGCTTCCGATGTTTGAAATAAACTAAATGTAAAGAGAACAGAACGGAGCCGCGCCGTGAACGGAATACGCTTACAGCGAGAAACGAGGCGACTGAAAAATTACCATATCCCGTTGTGTAAACAGTTGCCGACAATCTTCCCGTTGTCAGCCGACAGTGAGCGTCCGAACTCGGAGCGCCAAATATTTGCTGGAGTCTCATAAATTCAGCGGCGCCCCGCGCGTCCTACCAGGATAACATACATAATGCGCAGCTCCACGGATCGGTAAACATATTGTAATGGAAAGCGCCGTCATTGTTTACACTTTATGATGTCCTTGTGTTGTAAACTGATGCGGTGCAGATTCGCCCGCCCGCCGCGCAAACAAAGAATAATTCCCGCGGAATATGAGATAAGAGAGAGCGTAATGATATCGAGGCGAACACTTTATCCCGCCGTAGATCTCGCCGCCATCTCTGGAACTGATATTAAATCGGCGTGTGTGTAACGGGCGCCGCAGCTGCTCGGCATATCGCAACACTAGTTTCACCCGTTTGTAAATTATCATCGTCTTATTAAAATGTAAGCCCACCCGCGCGACGATGTACGAGGTCCGCGCCGCGTAACTCGGCCTAATCCCGAGACCTGCTGCTAAAATATTCGAAATCCGTCAAAACCGTAAATCGCACCCGCCTTTTGTATGTGGGTTGGGGCCCGTATTTACGACGCGGCGGAGAGCTGCAGATAGCCCGAATTAAACTTGAATTTAAAACCATTTTATATTAGCTAAGCTAGCTTAGATCGCGCTGGTGCCGCGCGCGTGAGATAAGAGAATTGGCCTGTCAGACGCCGGATGATATATTTGACCAACATTTCCATACCGCCCCACCCTCGCTCCCTTTCCCCTATTTTCATTTTGTACGTGTCTGCTCCGCCGCGTATCTATAATGTATCCTTTCTGTTTAGGAGTTACATTGAATAAAAAAACTGCGAAGGTGAGAAGGGACGTTTATAATTTAATATACTACATTCTGAGCTGTCAAACGGTGACGCGGGATGTTTAGTTTCGCCGGCGCGGCTTTGATCGTTATACTTTTATAGCGAGCTATGAACAGGCCGACTGTTATTCATGCTGGTGTTTTGGTGCTCTCATTTGAATAATTAAAAATTTGGCAAGAGATCTGTGCATATGAAAATGTCTGCAGCGTCGGAGGCGCGGGCAATCAGCCGTTTTTACTGCACTGCGCTTGGATACCGCTTGTATTAATTGTTTTTCAGCTCATCGCATAATGAGTATTACTTAACACTTCAATAGTAACCGGCTTTCTTGGAGTTTTATTGCGGATTACTTGGACGATCGCGCGGCACATTTCTCACCGGATTTTATCACCGATCCTCGTCGAAATCTGGAACTTCATTACGCGACTTTTTCTTGGTTTCGAGTAAACTTTTGTCCGAGATAAAAGTTGTCCGATCTCGGCAATTGATCGGCTAACATAATTTCCAAGTTATCATATAAATATAGAACACATGTCGGAATATAAGTCCCCAACTCGTTTTTCTCGCGGCTTATCTCTGTGATCATGGAGGCTGATTTGAATAAATTTCGAATTAACATTAAGATTACATTTCCTTATCAAAACGGTCATAATCATCACGTTAAGCCGTCAAGCGACCGAGCAGTGAATGTAAACTTCATGGGAAATACGAATCCCTCCTTGTATTCTTTAAAGCAAGTCGGATTTTCTGAACTATTTCATTAAATTGTTTGTAGCAAATTTTTGAACGGGAGTGCCTTAATCCCAACGCTTGGCAAGCGGCTTGGGGATCGCAGTATCCGTGGTGAAGTTACAGAAGACGCTGCTGCCCATCTTCTGGATATTCCCTTAGCCGCCTCTTACGCCCACGGGAGGAAAGGGTCAATTCCAGGCCGGATACCACCCGGCATATATCTGACAACATAACCAGCTCATATTACAATAACAATAGAATCACAATTACACTTTTAAATTCTTTTAAAATCCATCAATGCCCCTTAAATTTATTCTCATTGAAGTTTTCCCGGGAAAATCCTTTTTCCATTGGCGGAACGCCTTATCCGGGCTACGATAAATCAGCCGGGTCTATTGTCGCCGGTTCGATGGCGGGCTAATGTACACGCGGTATTATTACGCCATCTTGTTATGGTCCCCGGCAGATATTATATATTACTGTGCCAGCCATCGGTGACGTGTTCATTCGAAAATGTTGCAGTTTATGAACGAAATTTGATGTTTTAGAAATGTCTGGTTTTAGGGACGGGACTTGAAATGTAGTACTTCGTATTTATAATATCGTTACCCGAAGAATGCGTATCGTTATTTTGAGTAATGTTTGAAGTCCCTAGTTCGAGATTGAAGGCAGTACAATCTATGTAAAGTTACAACAAAAGAGTTATACGTACAATTATTTTCTTTAAAAGAAAACAAAGAGAGTTCAGCGTAGAACATTTAGCAATACGTTCATAAATAAGGTTGTTAGCGAGACAACGAACTGCGCATCACGTCACGTTAAACGGTTGCGACAAAACTTTAATCCTAAACCAAGTGGCCGTAAATTGAAGTGGAGCGAAAAAACTACGAAATATATCACTAGCAACAGAGTGCAAATTTAAAATTACACATTCCACCGTCAAATAGTATATTATCTGGGGGCATTAAAGCTAGGTTCATACAACTACGGCTGGCTCTCACGACGCCAAAGCTTTTAACAAAGCGCCTGGCGCTCCGCCAGTAAAATTGACATGTCGCAACCCACCGCTAGATGCCGCCCTCCAAACACCAAGAAAAAAAACACCAAATATTACGTCGAACCGGCTAACCTACGTCTAATAAATCCACTACATGTATATTACTAGATTGGCACATGGGACAAACGATTACCGCCTTAGAGAGTCGCCAATAAGTTTCAGAAACGCAATGCGTCAAATAGATCTGTCACACTCTAACGCAAAGGAATCAGTCAAGTGGGAGCGAGTGAAATATCGTATTGGCATCGCGGGGATGTCCACGGCAGTTTTCGGTTTTAGCAAACAAAGGAATTAGAGCGGTACCCGCAACTCTACGCGAATTTATGGACGGTCGCAGTGACCAAATTTTCCTTTTTTTTTTCTCCCCCAACTCGGTGTATTTTGCCGGAAAGACGGGAAAACGTTCTAATGTTATTCCGTAGTTATGGCCACGAGGAAGGTTTCAGTCACATTATGTAATAAAGTCTTGGAGATATGCACGTTTGTGCCGTGCTTGACGTAATATGCGGATGTTTACCGGGCTCCCTCGCCAAAATATCCAATGAATGCTAATTTATTAAATGACGTTAGGAATCGTGGTTTGTGACGTCAGCATTACCACGGCATTTTATTATAACGGGAGATTAATGTCAATAAGCTTGACAAACACACATGCCGACTAATTGTAAATGTTTGTCGTATATAAATACAGCTGCAGCACACAGCCATTACCATGGCAGCACAAAAAGCCTTTAAATAAAATATTTAAGAAATAACTAGCAATATTGTGGCGAATAAATATCTATCATTTGTAATTGGCACTTCAACTGATGCTAGTTTAAATGAATACGTATTTCTCTATACATTTTTTAAGGGCATCTATAATATATTCCAAACAAAATGGCAGGTAAGTGACGTCACGTCTCAAATACATGTCCATTATAATCAAGAATTGAAAAGACATTCGTACCTAAAGGTAAGCAAATAGAACAATTTATTTTAATGTATTTTTCCAAGATCTGATCGGCCCGAGTCTATTAAAACTTCTTACGAACTTGACGCACCTTTAAATTCAAACGGTAAGCCATCTGATAAAGTAAAAAAAAAAGAAAAAGTTAGAGGCAGAGTGACTTTATCTATGCCCCGTTAATACTCCAATTAAATTACAAAAAAATAAAAGTGACGTTTCGTTTCTCTTTGACGTTATCTGTATTCTCCATTTTTGTTTTTGTCAAGTTTATTGAATTACTTCTTTCTTGTTTTTAAACGTTGAAAAATTGTGTTGTAACGGCATTTTAGTTATTATCAGCAGTTTACGCCATCAATTCTGCTTGTATCCGAACGGACTGGCCATTGATCTTGATGCCCACGCTATATTCGACACTTGTGGGACCTATTACTTTTTGGCCAATTTGTTTTCAATACTAGGATAAGATAAAGACATAGTATATCTCAGTATGATATAAAGTCTATACTTTTTAATAATAAAAGCTAAAAAGTTTGTTAGTTTGGCTGGTTGAACGCGCTAATCTCAGGAACTTTTGGTTCGAAGTAAAAAAATATTTTTGTGCTGAATAGTCCATTTATCGAGGAAGGCTATAGATTATATAACATCACGCTATGACCAATAGGAGCGGAGTGTCAATGAAAAATGTTGCAGAAACGGAAAAAGATATTTTTTTGCAATCCACGCGGGCAGAAACTAATCATTACTTATTTTTTTAATCTCATTGCCGCCATATATTTAGATTCAGATAACTTATTTTCTCAAACATGTGTGTACATGCAATTGTAAATAAAAATGCAAGCAAGGTGATGTGTCTATGGACTTGTGCTAAAACTTCCATTTTACACTAAAGTTTTCATTTGTCATTTGTATGCATCCTATTCCAAACATCAAAACGATTCTCCTTAACAATTAAAACAACATTCAAGCCGTCAGCTAGCGCGCCAATGACGGGTAATTATCATTTTTCCTAATCGTGCTTACGTCATCAATCTTGGCCGCGATTTGACTTGACAGTTGACATGTCGCGATACAAATCCGTTCGGATATGTTTGTAAACATGTAATTGTGTTTTGACGGCCCGTCAGGGCTGTAAGGCATTGTCTCATGAATGTGAGCCTAGCATACGGACAATTGAAATGTGATGGCTGACGCAATTATAGTTTGTTACTTGTATTTTGGATGTTACATTATTAAGCGTAAAAAAATAATTAATCATTAATTGTAGGGTTATTGTGATACGTGTGAATGAAGCGAAAGAAGTATACCAGGATTGTAGCAAATGGAAATCCGTGGTCTCTGCCTACCCCTCTGGGAAACAGGCGTGACTATGTATGTATGTAGGGTTGATACTATAATTTTCTATACTTAATAGTTTGATAATTGAACTTCTATCCGTAATAAAAACTTTAAAGTTCCAACCTACTTACACTTACACAGATAAAAAATCTTGATTCAAATCTGACATTTCCCACCATCGCATATCCAAACACTTTTCAGAACCATAGACAAAGGCGGTCTTCCACGCCGATTGGCTACGGTCGTCCAATTGAAATAGATATTATTATCATTGCGCCACGCCGTTACGGCGCCACAATTACTGTAATAAGCTGTAATGACAGTTATTACATACACTAAAACCAGTATTACAGTGTAAAGCGTAGCCATGTCATTTGTAATTTCGTTTTGAATGCGTGTCGTTGCGTGACTGGAAAGTTGTTTGTATGTAATTTAATGACATCACGGAGTGTCGTCCAATCAGCGAAAAAAGCCCTCCGCAATTATCCATGTACCTTAGCTTTGTAGACGGACATACAGACGTTTATGTGATTTTTGTAGTGTCACGTGTATGATCAGTGTATTATTTAAAGCTTGCGAAGTTGGGGGTATGTGCATGTCAAATACGACACATCTTAAATCAAATACAATCAATAATCTTTGTATGAATCGAATGTTATACTTAACGAAAATTGGAAATTATTCTCATAGGTACTTACATTTTCCTTCGGGTGTATCTACTTACATACATACATAAAGTCACGCCTGTTTCCCAGAGGGATAGGCACAGACCACGGATCTCCATTTTCTACGATCCTGATATACTTCTTTCTCCTCATTCACTCGCATCACATTCCTCATTGATATATTATCAAGTTATATTAAAAAACTGCCAACATCAACCCTTAATTCTACTTCTACGTAACAGCAACATCATGTACCACTCCTACACGCCACAGATGAGTCCCACCAAACAGAAAAATCCCATTTGTTTCCAGAGTTAAAATTTTAAACGGGCTTAAGTCTACGCAATTATGTGCCCATCGAATACGGATATAAACAGGGGTCGGTAATACCTCTCTCCCTGCTGTCCCTTATCAAGTAATGACGTGAATTTAAGAATCGCAGCCACACCTGAGCTCGGCTATGGAAATTAATCGTTGTTCTGTGTGTCGTGGTATGATAGGATTAGATTGGAGCTTCCAATTTTGTATGGTACTATATGACTTAGTATGGAGTTTGAATGCACATGGTTTACTGCTTGTTTTATGTCTTGAGAAATGTAATCACAATCTTTAATAAGGCATTTATATTAAGCCTGAAATTCAGCAGCAAAACACTGAAAAAGAATACCCACTTGCCATTCCGCTTAAACTTTTCACCCACAAAAAGCTATCAGGCCATTTTCTTAGATCAAAATCAAAACACGTATATCGAACGGGAAATTCCATTAAAACAAAAGAATGTATAACACAACAAGACAGAACAAAGATTCGTTGGTATTAAGAGACGAAAACAATAGCGGGCCAGCGAAAAACGGGCGAACAAAGGAGCGCGGAGCGATCCCAACCCGAAATTTACGTTTAAAAACAACGTAAAATACCTAAAGCGGGATCCGTATCTATCCTATTTAGATATTAATCTAAACGAAAAAGCAAAAGCAATTCAAAATAGGCAACAAGCTAACAGAAGGGACGGGGCGGGCACAGTAATTGGCCATTTATCAAACTGCGAAGGGGTTAGGGAATGCTCCTGCCCGACTCTGCCGCCCTGGTACGCCAGCCGGGAGCGGCGCGATACAAACTGCTTAAATGACAAACAAACATACAGATTTTGCGTATTAAAATAAGATTTTTGTTTGGTTTACAAATTAAATGTTCTAAAAAAGCAAAGGAGATATTTTTATATTTATATTACTTTATACAAAAGTATGTACTTTGGTTGAGTAGGTAGCTCTTGGTAAAGGACATGAAGAGGTCGAAAAACAACAGGAATATAGTAATTTAGAATAATAATATTATAAGGTCGATAATCTTAGTCGGTAAAACATTTGAGACTGTCTTGATTTATCTTGACATGGTGATATGTAAATACAAAACCCATGATAATGCTGAAAGCAGTTCCGATATAATATGCCATAGACAATTTCTAAAAATCAAATGTCAAATAGAATGCTATATCAATAGATATTTGACAGGAGTAGTGTCCTTTGTACTGCTACTAAAACGACTTCATCGACAAATAACAAGAGATGGAGTTAAAATTAGTTGTTCTGTGAAATTGTTCCCAATCTTCCGACAAGGCCGACTCCACTTTCTCGTCCAAACCCCATAAACCACATGCACAACAGACATAACTTAAAAAACTCCACGCTGACCCTGCGTCCGCAAAACGGTATCGCCAGATCCCTTACCATAATTCCGAATTAATCGAAAACAACCGATACTAACGTAATTTTCGCAAAGTAATCCGGACCTAAACACACAGGTGGGGGTCTGGGGGTCTGGGGTCTACTTGCTTGATTAAGCCTCGTTTTAAATTCAACATTTTCGGGTTCATAATGAAAGTTTGTTATCAGTAAGGCGCGTCTGTGAGTAATGGCGTTGGTATACGATCCCGAGGGTTCCCGGCTCTTCAGATAGCTTCTGAGCTTAATTATGTTATGTTTTTATAATTATGTTGGATTTGTGGGTATGTAGTGCTCTGCAGTTGTTGCAAGAATCAATTTTGATTTAAAAAAAATATATTTTTGGCTATCTTTTCTTATATATTTTTCGTAAAGTAACATTTGAATTTACAAATTAATTCCAAATAATTTCCATATAACAAATTGTAACTCGTTCGAAAATGATGTAACAAGCTGTTACACCGGTGTGTTCAGTGGCTGATATTAAAATTATAGTTTTAAAAACCTCTTAATTAGACGTTAAAACGAAAACGCTCTAATTAAAATAGACTTTTATTACAGTGTCGGCCGAGCAGAGTGTACGACAAGTAATAAACGAAAAATTACTGCATCTAAAATGATAATTAACATCGTCTGAACGCATCAAAACGCACACTTGAAGCGTTTCATGTTTTAATAAAGTACGCGCCGAAGAACCGGTATAACGAGACAAGTAATAAAAACACAAGAAACCATTACATCTTAGTTAATGGACACCCTGCGTTTTCTAAGAAAATGATAAGCGAGATAAAATTTACCAAAATGGCGACGCAACCAAATGTCACCCGCACATCGCTATGCAAATACGCGTCATAGTACACACGAAAATGTTATCTCAAGCAGGATCGCGGCTAGATCGTTTACACGCGTTTCTTTCAAAACAATTATGTTAATACGCAACGAGCGTCCACCGCGCAATAATTCACAATTAAAACCCCGTGCCAGTGAAACGGAGTGTAATGGGCGCGTTCGGATTGTCAGAGAACGGGACGTCATAATCTGGGCGCGTTCATATTCGAGCACAAATCCCCGGCGCCGGCGCTTGGACGCGTTCAACTTCGCTTATAAATTCAGACGCGTCTGTTTGGAACGCAGTCATACGTAGGTATTAGACGGGACTCAAATTAATACAGCGGGCCACCAGTACACCTGCGGCCCGCTTGTGTTCTTTCCTACAAAATTAACTCGACGCGCGCAACAATGGAGCCCGGGGCCTCGCTCCACCAAGTTTTGCACTGTTATTTTTTTCCCCACCGACTGCGGTGGCTATATTTCAAACTGTCATACTTAATCTTTTTATCAAAGTTAGTTAAATGCCATAAGAAGTGCACCCGTCTGCCGTGAGCTCCTCATCTGCTCTCTAATTGCGTTTGGAGTTTGTTTGGAAAGTTTTATTATGAAATTAAACTAGTTTTGATGTGCTTTTAGTTGTGTATGGTGCGGGGTGTTGTAGAGATGATTAAATACTCTGAGATTTAGTTTTATATTTCGTTATGAGACTTTAAATAGACTTTGAGCAAAAAAGTTAATGGATTTTGGAGTTACAATACCTGTTAATGAGGTGACAGTTATAATTGCATGTGCCTCTCATATTAGTCGCATTCGCAAATAGTTTTCCAAGCTCCGACATTTCGGCGTCAGAGCGAAACTTCTCGTGGCGTTATATTAACAAATTTAACTCACATAGGCTGCATAACTTCGGAACAACTAAACGTTAGACAAAATACCAAGAAAATCTTTACTAATTAAAACCCAACAGTTGTTTATTCAACGTTTCGCAGTTCGCAATACCAGGCGAGCAGGCCCTAGGAGGCGAATAATTTATATTTAATTTAAACAAGACGACATTGGTATTCGGTATACGAGTGCGTAATTAAAATTCCCGCGGCGGTGGCGCGCCCCGCTCCCCCCGCCCCCACCCCTCGCGACAGTTTTCGCGCCAATTTCAACGCGCCCGGAAATTAATTGTGACAGGAAGACGCGGCGGTCACATCCGGCCGCGTTCCGTTATACGCATTGAATTATCGGCCAGTGTGTCCCGCGCAATAAAAATATTCTGACCTGTCATAATAGCCCACTGGCACTACTAGGGAATGCAAATCAATTGTGATTTCGCTCTATCTCTGATAATATGAATATAGTAATTATAGTTGAGTTTGCACAAAATTTTAAGTTCATATAAATCTTCTAAAACATTGCATATCTTTTGTTAAGATTTATGTAATTAACACTTATAAATCACACAATCATTCGTCGCAAGAAAAACTGTGGGCGTGGCCAAAAACTAGATATTCGAAAACGTCGAATTCCGAGTTAACATGATTTATCGATAACGATTATTTTAAATACCATGACATGTCACAGAACCGGTCGCACATCGATGTAATCGTGACCTGACTGATTATTTCCATAGTTATAAAACCTTATAAACTCGGCGACAATTAATAAGTGTCAGGTTTAACATTTAATTAAATATAAATCGATAAAATCATCATAATCCATAGTAATGGCGGTGCATTAACATAAGACGCGCGAATGTTTTGAAATTTTTCGAAAATGGAATGTGTGCGAGTTCATTCCTGATGTGTTATTGTGCCATTGACAAATGTTTTGATGAGTTTTATTCAAATAAGTTTGTATTTGTGGCCATAGAGGCTTATCCCATATAAACTTGCCGCAGTAACGGGACAGCACTGTTAACAATGATAAATGGAATTTGCTACAAACAGTTAACAAGCAAGCTAGTGGAAAAGTAAACTGTAATGCATTGCTCAAAACATTTTTAGAGTAATGACTTCTATAGTACCATAAAAGGATATAATATTTCCGTGAGAAACATACAGAATGAAGACACCTACCATTTAAGGCCCTGCCTTTGCTGCTACAACTCTTAATTATCCATAAACAATCTAATATACTTTTAACAGGCAAAGGTCCTACATTGTCAATGCCGATTATTCGAAAAAAAAATGGTATCGATTTTTATTATCGGCTACGAATTTCACGCGAGTAACAATTGTTCGGTATCCACAGGCATCTGCGCGAGAGTCGTTCGTTACCAACCTTAAGGGCCTCTAATGGCCTCCGCTGAACTCGAGACCCTTAAAATTTTAAACGTTCTTTTATTTATAGAGGCTGGCTTGATATCGAACCTCAGATCTATTCGTTATGATTCGATTTTTCAATTTTATTATTTCTTTTTGTATTCGGGGAAATATTAACACCTTGTATATGGGCAGTTGGAAAAGTTACAAAAGCATTCAATTGTGCTTATAGTACAAGATTTATATAACAGATAAGGCAATACAAATAACTTGAAAGTACACCATTAGACGAAAAATGGTTAGTTTCTATCCAGTTAACAAACTGAATCCCATCATAAATCGGTAAGTCGTTTAAAACGGTTAATTGCAGCTTGATTTATGTGTGTCGCCGTGTCTTATCGTCGGATCTGTGCGACGACACAGTCGTTAGAACGCCGCTGGTATTTCATCAATTTGTATTGCTTGTAATTGCATTACGTGTGCGATGGTACTTGGTACTTGGATGGACTGCGCTACATTAGTACAGGTACTTTGACGTTTAGCAAATTACTGAGCTACAAATTTGTCTATGCTCGCAATTGTGGCGCTAGTTTAGCTGTCATCGGAACTGTCATTGGAACTGTCATTTTGACATTTAAATGTTTTGTTAAATTAGTTCCAATTTTCACCACCGTTTCAAATAAGTTTGTCGGGCTAAATGCCAAGCTTGACGTTTAGAATTTGGCACTAGGTAGGCCCTAAGTATTTAGGAATTGGCAGTCATTTAAATGCTTAGCAGAGGCCGTTAAAGTGATGATTGTAAATTCCTTGCTGTGTTGCCAGAGCTGGTTTTTAGAAATTATAAGGTACTTTAAGATGCTTTTAAAGTCAAACTGTTAAGTTGAGAAAACATAATGTTATCGTAATAAAAGCTAACATTAAATAAAACGTGTATTATCGGAGTGACGTATTGGTTTCTCAGCGAGCCAACGCACCATACAATGCATTTCATCACATAAATTGCTTACAGTATGTCCACACAGGTGGCACTATCTACTACGGTAGGGTTACCACACGTACCACTACATCCAATACTGTTACCGTAAAAATGTATAAGCTGTTTAACAATCACAGAACTGTTAAGTTGGTGTTAATATCACGTACACTATTTATGCTAATAATCAATCTTCAATAAGATGTGAAGGGACATGAGACACAAAGATGGAGATGAAACATATTTGGCTTCAAAAACAGCTGTTTCAAGTCTTTGACCAAGTTTTTCCAGATTTCCGAAATATGTAACTAAGTGGGTGAACTGATCAGTTTAGATACAGACGTTACTCTCCAAGATGCGCCAGCTGCAAGGGAAATCCCGACGGATGAAAACGGACAAACAAGAACACTCCATTCATGCACCAATAGAATGCGTGCCCAAGGAAACAATATATCAACGGCCATTCATATCTCCACAAAGTTGGCCCATTAGGACCGCCTACTAATAAATAAAACCGTAAAATAAATGTCCCGAGACTTATAGTAGCAGTATTGCGTCCATTAATATAATGTATCAAACAAAACGTCCAGTTTTAAAACATCGGAAACGATACGCCGTGAGAGGCTTCTCGATCAAATTGTTTATCTAGAACATTCCCACTCGGTTATAAATTACGTTCTATATGCTCAGGGTTGCCAATTGACAGTGACAGTACCGGACAAGTGTTTTTTTGACAGCTCATTTGTATTTTTAATTGGCAACCTTTGATTTGGCGTTTGATGAATCGAGTTGTAATCTTAAATGGGTATTAAATGTAAAGTTACTAAAATAATGACATGGAAATGACAGTGTTACAGATTTGATACATTAATAAAAACGACACTATATTTCATTATGTGACTTGTTGATTCACGCATATTTCCAAAATGTTATAAGTACGTCAAAACTACAAATTCATCAATAAAAATGAACAGCCCAAAATTCAAATTCCGCTAGCTATTTGCGTTTAATCGTTAACTTGATTAAGGACTGATGCACGCTAGAAACTATAGGGACAATCAAAGGCCTTATCTGTTCGTAAAAAAGGCAAAAAGCCCTCGGTCAGGCCATTGTTAGCGGACGATTGCGACTACGCGATTAAGTAACGCGCGCAGCTAATTCGACTGAGGCCAACACGCGAACACACCATCACAGTGTGCAATAAACCGAATGATAATTCTCAATAAAGATGTTTTGAATTTGTTTCTATGTTCTTGCCTTTGGTTCTCGTTAGATGCTCGGTTAATTTGTTAGGCATTCGCAGAAATATTTCCTGCAGGTAAGCAGATACTAGAATTCAGTTTGTCGCGTGTCTTTCTCTATCACAAATTCTTTTAAAGAGGTTCTGGTGTTTACCCCAATTATTACGACTTAAGGGGCGTATTTTTAAGTTTTTTCTACTTCCATTTTCGAGTAAAAATGTGCGTATTTTTTTATAATATTAAAGTTCTTGAAAACCTCACCTAGAACATTAGGACCTTAGAAATGAAGACATTTATACGTGACGTCAGCGTCGCGTCAGGTGGCCGCTTAGAATTCTGATCCGTCCATCATTAAATTGACAAATGGGCGCGCGAGGTGATGGCGAATGGCGGCGCGCGCCCCAGCGTGTTCCTTTAATTTATTTGAATTTAGAATTTTTGTTTTTGCGATTATTCGCATAACTTCCAATTAGGTTTTTAAATTGAAGCGTGGAACGAACTTACCTGTTATGTTTTTGCCCGACTTCTTTCTTCGTGGCCAGGCTTTTTGAAAATTAATAAGAATTCTCCCTACAGCGGTTGGAATCTTGTATTTTCGATTCGGTTTCAATACTTATAAAATCCACATTATTTTAACTGTCAGTCATAAGTATAGAACATGACGTGTACGTAAACAGATTATAAAGCTTTTGGTATTATTTATTGTTATTTCCGCGTAGTAAAAATGTTTATTTAAACCATTTTCTGACTTTCATGTAGGTCGTACGAAAATATCGAATGTTTATTTGTAATATATTTCTCATTTGTTGTTGCAAATGTCGTATTATCGTTTTCTTTATGTGGATTATTCAATCGTTATTTGAGTCACCGATACTTTTATTACTCAATGATGTAATGGATCCAAAGAAACCTGCTTTGAGGAGCTCTGAGGAGCTGTTTTAACTTCTTTGAGGAGTGCTCCAGCTCCAGCATATGATGATAGTGTCTCTCTCTAATTGGAATTGAAAACCAGAAAACAACCCCATGACACTTACGTAGGTAGAGGGAAGTTAGAAGATAAATGGGAGTGATCCGTAATTAGAAGCAAGTACCAGGCGAGCATGTAAGACGCGAGTATTCGGTGCGACCCGCATCGGCCACACGCAATCCATCACTGCACCAAATTAGTTCGCGCGCCGGCCGCAGCAGCCGCACCGGCGCTACTGCCGCACTCATTAGCGGTCGCCTCCGAACCGTGCGCTCCTGGTGTTTAATTGTTATCATCACTAAAATAATGTCGTTATTCTGGTGTCATCATCACGTGGCTGTAAGGGCCCTGAAAAAGTATAATTATCAACTTGATCAAAAAGTTTGTTCACTCCTTTTTCATCATTTTATTCATGACCGTCATCTTGTATTTAACCTGCCGTGATTCTATGACAATAACAATTTTTTCCCATGACTGAACAATTAACTGAGAAGTTTCGTATCCATGGCAACCTAATTCAAAGAAATACCGTCTCCAAAGTGATATTTACGTTCAGAAAGTTAATCTCAATTTGCTACAGACCAGCCCTACCTGTACCAACAAAATTCAAATTCAGAACCAGATGTTGACCATAAATAACTTTGTTCGCACCTCAACCCTTCGAGTTCGTAATACAAAATAAATTCGGCGCACACGTCACCAATCAGCGCAATATGGCGCCCGGGTCGACCTATTATCGCAATTGCATGTTATCCTCGACCCTGTCTTAGGATACGGGCACAAAGTGGGAGGGTGGGCTACGGATTTGGTATCGATATCTCAAAGCAATTGACAGATGCCAAAAGTAATAATGATGACTATATTTCCGATTTCGGCTGATTTTAATCGATTCTACGTTTATTATTCCAAACATGTTTGAAAATTTAAAAAATCGGCAATTAATTCACCTTAAACAGGCATTATTTTTAAGATATACCAAATACGCAAAGCCTATGCTATATGGCAGTCCATAATCGGCTTATACAATTCGCCCAAAGTAACCTTTGCATCTTTCAAGAAGTTAATTGAGACTATTATAGTAATATTGATCCTCGCTAATCTCCTGGCCACACGCTAGCAAGCGTTTTAACACCATCTGCGACACTTTGAGATATTTACTGCCGATTTATGCCGCCTTGGTGTCTAATTAGTCGGCTGTTAATTGTACCTACCGAGTATTAAATTTGGAAAGCACATTACAGATTTAAACATTCTATAATTAAATGTCCCATTGATTTGATGGCTTTTAGAAAATATGTCAATATTTCCATAATAATTTATGTTTCTTCTTCTCTTCTCAATCATCACGTCCACTATTCGACAAAGACTTCTCCCCTTAGGTAAGGAGGAGGGGTAAATTTGAAAAAAGATTAGGAATTTTCCAAGTATGAAAGTTATGTGCAGCCAAAATTATTAATATCCGTTCGAAAATTTGAACTCAAACAAAATAAATGGATGGCGCGACACTGCCGAGTTCCCCTCGCAATCGCAGAATAAAAACAAATCCGTGTACCCCGACAATTAACGCAGTACCATGTGTTACTCATTCCGCGTGATGAGGACCCAGAAACTGGGGTCGGGAGGTCGAACTGGCGATATATTGCGCCCGGTAATTACACCCAGCGGCTACCAGGCTGCCATAGGATTAAGGAGCCATACGCCTTAAAATGAAGCATTTTCCGCTAACGTAATTTATTAGAGGCGATTTTTGCTTCTCCACTTTATGTTGCTTTGGTAAATTAATACGAGCGAGATTTATTGTTTTCACTTTTGTTAGTTCGTTATTTTTGTTTTGAAGCTTTTCAAGTGGACAGCATGGATAATACACACTGTATGTGTCTTATTTTAAGTCAATTGAAATTAGTAGTTAATATTATACATGGCAAGTTATCTATATATATGAAATTGGTGTTCCAAGGTGGGTTTGTTCAACAGTGGACGACTAACGGCTGATGATGATAATACATATAATACTTCTCTCAATTACATTCTGAAGCACGCAGACAACAGAGCTTAACATAGTTACCTACAAAATCAAATATCCCTTACCTTTATGGGAAACGCGTCCTAACCCATCAGAAATTATACGAAGCAGACACATATATTGTGAACCATGACAATAACGCTAATTCACACGTAAATAGCCACGAATTTCTCCAGCGAGTCCATTACGAAAACAACGCAGCCAATATCCTTAACAATCTCTACACGCCGTCTTCTGATCCCCTGGTTATAATATTTACTGGTCACACCTATAATTGCCTGATTTAAGGCAGTTTGTATGCACTGGCGACGGCGGTGGATTTCATGAAAAATATTTATTGTCCGCCCGGACTTCGTGGATTAGACGTATTTGTACGTGACGGAGTTCGCCGGACCTTTTGTTTTTCTCGGCCGATATTTTCCGGGTTGTTTTCTTAATGGTGTTTTTGTAAAACGCAGTCTATTCAAAACGGGGGGGGGGGCAGCTGGTTCATTTTTTAGCCAAAGAATTAGATTTGCCATTCAACATTGCCAGTCTTTTACACCTTACCGGTTGAGATCGTTGGGGATGAATGCTATGATGCTTTTGAACTGTCAACATATTTTTTTATATATATTTTGGTTTTTAATTTGTTTTAGAATTACTTTGTAAATAGTTGTGAAAGTATTAATTCTTTAAAAAAAATACATTTAACTTTAATTATGTTTCTCACAGACATTATTATTATTAAAGTAAAATTCGCGACAAATGTTTTTTGAACTAATTTCCACTTCAGACTGACAAGAAAAAAATAAACGTTCTATGTTACCTATGTAGGTGTAAGCAATCAATCACCAGGCTACCATAGCCGCGCCGGATATCTCAGACATCAAAACGCGATCCGTCCGTCGGACGATATCCGCACTGGATTTGTCGGAATCCGTCAGCATTTGTATCTGAATCCACGTATTATTCACCCTTTTGAGTCTCTGTATCGTCTCCACATGTTTAGTTAAGCTTACATGACACCTTTTTGTAATAATATCAAAACAAAGTTATTGGATCAGGGGACTTACGAAAATTTTCTAAACAAAAGTACCTATCTTCTACTTACATTATTTTCGTTCGTACATAAAAATTGCGTAGGCACGTAAATAAATAATGGTACCAGGCGCTCATGTGTACCGCGTAAGTTTGTATTTTGAACCAATTACTTGGGCAATATGTTATACGTCTACTGAATAAGTAATCTCATCGCGAGTGGGCCCGATGCGCGCAGTGCATTTCCAAATTAACTGTCACCATGAATTTTGTACGAACGCTCGGATATTCTTCCGATTGCTTTGTGATTCGATTAGTTTTTGCGATAATTGTTGTGTAATTACCGTTTCGACACGCACCCGTATCGGTTTAATACGACGGCGCTAGAGCCGATCGAAAAATTATTTAGTTGCAATTGGCAATGTAATCGCTATTTGATCAAATTATACATGTGTCGTCCCACAATTGCACGTAGGCTTGGTGACAAAATGAATGAAGTAACTTTTGTTAATTTCGAGTGTTAATAACATTAAAATTATCATAAATTAACCCTTAAACGTAGCAGTACATGCGAAATTGACGTGGACCATACAGTAAGGGTAGGGCCCAACTATCCCTTGCAAGGGTCCCAGTAATTACTCGAGCGAAACATGGCCGTGCGTCCGATGCGTCTAATGTGTTGTTAATATCAAGATTAGTTCATTAACTCTTCATCCGCCGTCCCGGGGTCCATAACACCCCGCCGGTCCGTCGGGAGAGGGTCCCGGCGCAAAAACGGCAAATTTTACGACTCTTAAGAGGGTATCTGTTAAATCGCGCTTTGTATTAATTTTGACGGCGACTGTTACTGTAATTTTGATGTTTTGGCTGCAATTAGTGAGAAGTTGTAAGGTTGCATTATAAAACACTGTTCTCGTTGTACGAAATGATAATTATGCAGGGGTTTTATGGATGTAAATTTATAAAGAAAAGAATGCGTCTTCCTTTGGTTTAAATAAAAAAAACAGCATAGAATCAAAGACACGCGTTCCACATTTGTTTTTCATATCAAAAGCAATAAATCACTAAATTCATATCACAAAACATAGTTCAACAATAGGACAAACACATTTAACATTACCAAATTTGCATTTCTATATAATGTTTATTTTATTTGGGACAACGGCCGAGCCGATACCAGGGGCGCATAAATCATAGGCGATCAGGATTTGTTCGGAAGGGTTGGCGATACAATTGTTTGATGCACATTATTGCACATATGCGTTTGATATATCTGTTTCCTATGCAAATGGGACTAATTGTAATAAGATTCCGTACATTACCGCGTCATCTGATACAGAGGGTGCACACTGTTTTTATTTTATTAGGTGTTGCTTTTATGGTACCTATGGCTGGGGACTGGATTAGTTTATGTGATACAGGTTGTGTTTATTGTAATTAAACAAAGGTTAAGTTTGAAATGCAGGAGGCACGTTATATCATTTATGTGACATACTAATCTTACCATTATTATGAGGGTTTTTGAACTTTTTGTATTTACTCGTGCCAAAGGACATATCTAAATACATATGAGAAAATACTATAATTAGATAAAACACATTCGCCAAAGAGAATCACATTACGTAACGATAATAGGGGCGGGCCACTCGATCTCATGATGTCCTGGTACCAACTTATTATTGCAATTGCTAGATTTCCCCGGCTTTTCCCTAAATAGGGAAAGTTAAAAAGGTGATTTGATCCGGGAAGCACGTCTCGGTCCAGGGAGGGAGAAAATAGGGGATGAAAGTCGACCGAGGTACCTACCGAGTATAAAATTTAATTTCGACTTCCAAGTTTTTGGATTTTAATTACCTGAAAGCGAATTAAATAATGAGTGTGCGGGGTTGAGAGGAATTCCTTCAGTTAACGGTTAAAGCCTGAGAATTCGCGTTTTCCGACAAGCCGACGTCGAGGGGATGTAATTTATAATTTATACTTACTTGATTCGGAATTACAATATCACGTAAGATTACATTTACCACGGTTTCAAATAAAGTCACTTGACAGAGACAATGTAGCTACGAATTGAGATTTAAAGTTAACTTTAGTTTGTAATAGAAAATACGCAACGCCGAGAATTTAAAAATGTAATGAAAACTCTTTAAAGTAATATCTTACTCACCTTGATATGTAACATGAAAAAAGTGTTATAACATTTTCCAGCGTACCAAAAATGAAACATATTTTAGTATCTACCATTACTTTGTCACGGGCGACGCGCGGCGTAGCAAAAATCGGTAGTGCGGGTTCTTAAGCCTCGGGGGTGCGTTCGACCCCACCCCGAATTAAGCGTTAATTAGGGAAAAACGGTATTTATTACCCCCAGGTAATAGCTCACTCTACCACCTGCTGTTTGTGTAAGTAAACACAGGAAAAAACTTTATTTTTTCGCCTATTCGTTCATTAATCGTCTGCAAAAATTGGTTTTATGGTTTGCGGAATAAAATTCTGAGTTTGGTGGCTTCTGCTGTGATTATAACATGTCTTTAGGGATAGGTATCACAGATTAGAATATACGTTATTTCTTATTTCCTTAGATAATGAAATAAAGATTAATTTGTCTTCGTTGTTATCCACAATTTTATGATATTAAAAAAGAGATTCCGACGGATTAACTTAGGCTTTTTTGAAGTCGGCTAAAGAAACTTAATTTATTGAGAGGTTGACATCATTTGTGTAGCTACAATGGTTGAGGTACATAATTATTAGTGGTCTATACGCCCGCGGTGTGAACTAATAATAATAATATACAAAATTCATAACAACAATAGGGCCGCAGTTTCAAAACATTTAAATTACGAACACGAACTGTTTCCACAAACTTTTATCGGACCCCCTCTAGTCCGGGGCAAATCCCAAAATCGTAATCCCGAGGTACCAGGGCGACATAGCTTATCGCCGGTGGCCGGAGCCAACGCCAAATGAAGGCATTAGTTTTCATAAAGCCGGCCGAGATAGCCCCCGGTCACTCGCCCTTCTGAGGGATGCTGCTCTAGTACCTAACTTGATATATTATCCAATGATATTTGAGACCTTTTTGATAAGCGAATCTAAAGTTATTTCGGCAGTGCTACGGTCTCGGGTCAGATAATTGTCGTACGTCTTATCGTGCCCAAATATTTTTATGCCAATAAAAAAGTTCAAGAACTTTCTCCCTTGGTAGTCAATTCTCCTTTAATTTGACGTAAACCCATAACCAGAAACCCGAGACGTTTTGGCTGCCAAGATAAAAACAAGGAAACCATCTTGGTTCTGTTTACAAGACTTATGCTGTCCTAGTAACATAGTGAGCAATGCATTGTCTCAGCTATGGCAAAACACGGGCTCGGCAGAATTCGACATAATTCATTACGACTTGCTTGTTTTTCCCGCCTGTTTGTGCAAAGAACTTTTGCGGAAACGCAAAACTAAGTTATGCTTAGATATGTAATTGAATAGAGTTATATTTGTGATCCTTTCGATTGTGGATGTTAGTCCTGTTTGGGACAGAAGTAACTTTGTGTGTAATTCTCTCACGAAGAGGGACTGTTTAGGCATCGAAGTGACAATCTTCCAAATAATTTTATTTTTGTCAACCTTAAGATATTGTTTGTGTTTATTAATATTTGTTTGTTTGTTCCAGGTTTATTAACGCGAGACGTAGGATAGTGCAGCCAATGATAGACCAGTCAAATAGAGCAGGTAACATTTTTCTTATACATCCATACTTACTTTAACTACATCGTATTTCAAAGCAGATTTTCTTAGCAAGTCTACAAGCGCTTCTTAAAAAGTCTTCGACAAACATATTCAATAAGGGTACACACCCTTTAAGTCTCAATGGTCCCAAAAGGTTTAAAAACTTCAAACAGCTACACCATTATCACATAATTCAAGATGGACTCCATACGACATTAACGCGTTTTGACCACATCACGTATCGGCTCGGACATTTCACATTCTCCGGGCACGCCCCAAAACGCCTTTGAAGTCTAAAATCGAGTTTGCCGACCACAAAGTACGAAGTGGTTCATACAGTATGCAGGCCGTCGCATGCGGCGAGTAGCGCCGTCCCATGAGGATGTTCTAGCTTTTAGCGCTGACCGCTCGTGGAATTATGACTGCCTGGTACCGACCCAGCTGCGTTTAGAAAGTAGATTAGATAAATTACTTTGAGTGAAATAGAGTGTATTGTTTTTGAATACCGATTTTGAAAGAGCTACTTGAAATCGTTGTGAAAGTCAAAAGAAAATAAGACTCGCAAATATATAGCAATCGACGTGACATAGCGTGCGTCTGTTGTGTACCTTCCTGAATATTACAAAAGCTTGTACAAGTCAGCATAAAGTAGCTTAACATGTTAAGAAACCTTCTGTCAAATAATTGAAAGAAACAAACAACAATTCATGTTATTGTTTCAAATATAGAAACGTCCAAATGATGATCTGAGAATACTTCAGATTATAAAAGAGTTCTTATAATGGTATCTTAAAAAACAATGTTCAACTTATGATACTGACTGATACTTCTAATATTCACATTATTCAGCAGCTGTGTAAATAAGTTGGGTTTAAAAATTAATATGACATTAAATGAATTCATTATTACAATTGATAGCCACTAGCAATAACTAAACACGCTCAACATAACGCCGACTTGCGAATAACAAAACAGGCCGAAAATAAAACCGTTTTTTTACCCATACCGTCGACAATATGGAATAGAATTACAAACGACCAATTCTATTTTTACTTTGTAATTGTAGCACAGTCCATAAAACGATCCCGGATCCCCCGTACGTAGCCAACAAAAATTCCGTCCGGGGAAAAAAGGACGTCGCAGAAAAAGGGCTTACTACTGCGAACGCAAGAAGGGTAAAAAAGAATAATGTCCGAATTCGTTGACCCGTCCCGAGCTATCCATCACTCGCCCCTCCGTCGACTATCGCCGATGTATGCTGCCCTGGTACCTTTATCTAGATGTGTGGATGTTGCCCCCCTTTCCTATTCCAAGATTAGAAACGGGGGTATTTTCTTCCATTTCTTGTTAATTTCGTTTATGAGAAAGGAGACAATATATCAGGGCTTTTCATCTGAGACTCGAACATTTATTGATCAAAACAGAATTAGATAGATTGGTATCTAGGTAAGTAGCTAGGTGTGTTGCCCGACTGACTCGTTTAGCATTAGAAAATAATATTGATAATGTACGTGATTGAAAAAGCACAAAATAATTAGAGAAATATTTGTCTACCAAACTAAATTCATTCAAGAATACATAACAATTATCTATATATATAAAAGAAAGTCGTGTTAGTTACTCCACTTATAACTCAAGAACGGCTGAACCGATTTAGCTGAAAATTGGCAGGGAGGTAGCTTAGAACCGGGGGAAGGACATAGGATAATTTTTATCCCGTTCCCGTGGGCAAAAAACAAATTATCAGAAAATTGATTTTTGAACAAATTCCCTTGGAGCTCCGCAATACAGCTCATGTAATAGGTACTAGGATAACAGAAATATAATAGAGATCAATCAATTGGCTTGGTTTGTTTGCATTTAAAAAATTGCCTGCAGCGGCCGTGTTTTATAATGTTGGGGTACTAGGATATCAGAAGTCTAATGGAGTTTACTGAAATGCAAATTAAACGCGGGTGAAAATAAAACGCGGAGCGCAGCTATAAAAATGTACCTAAGTTTCCCTTGGTCACACCATCGTAAGCTGGCTGGCTTGCGGTGAAGACTTTAATGAAAAACGTAATTTTGAAAGGAAAGTACAAAAATCAAATGTAGACATTTGATTCCATGAATTTCTATGAATCTGAATGACATGCCATTCGAGTTCGGGTATTTCCAGTGCGGCTTGCATTTGCAATGCCGATAGATAAATCGCAAGGGCAGTCATTAAGTACTTATGTGGTATCAATCTTGGAAATCCATATTTTAACATGGTCCTTTGTATGTCGCCTATTGCAATGTCGGAAAACCATTATTTATTTAGGCACCAGAAAAAAAACTAACAATGTTGTTTATCAAAAAGCATTACAATAATCAATATGTATTATGTTTCTGATATATTTGTTAACGAGTTATTTCAGTTCAAATTAAATAATGATGCTTATGTAACACAGAACTACGTCTGTCGGGTCAGCTAGTTCTCCTATATTTAAAAGCAAACAAACTCAAAGCTCACAGTCTGAATATCGGAAAATGCATCCGTTGTCTCAATACAAAATGCTCGTATTAAAGTTACCAGGGCTGTCAGCACTCAAATACACCATAGCGACACCAAACACCGGGAGTACATAAAACAGGCACAGTTCTAAATCTCGCGAGCCAAACCGGCGGATGTGGCAGCCCAGCCAAGTTTGCCGACGACGGAAAATGGAAAAACCGGAGGGGTGGAAGGATAGATGGAAAATTGTTTTGGCAATGGACTAAAGAAAATGGCCACCGCATTTCCTGCGGTCAAGCCAAAAGGCGCTTTTCCAATCACTATATTATTTGTCGTGGGCGCCTTGCGTTTATGTATTCCTGGTGCGTGCGACCAGCGCTCCTGTGTTACTTTTGCCAAACGTAGCTCCGATTCGGTTCGGTTACTTTCAACTAATAAATAAGGGAATTGTTTTCAAGTTTATTTAGCTTAGCGGTTTTAATAATAACGAATTCATATGCAGCAAATCTTTTAAATTCTAAATTAAGGACAGACGCATTTTTTTTTGTATTTTGACGACATTATCACGGCTATTTTAGGTTCACGCCCACCCAAACCTACATAATGAAACGTCTAGCGTACATTATTAACATGTTAACACAGTCTATCTCAGTAGTTCGACGTACACACGGCCGTGTCGCTGCGCTAATGAATTTATTATAAGAGCATAAATTGGCCTCTGATGCGTCCCATTACGGTGCCAGCCTGTAAATTACAATTCGTTCGAGCACCGAGCGATCGTTTATTGGGTATTCGGCGAGGATTAAACCCCGTTCTCTCGTCACCGTGCATTTATTAAAAGTGAAATTAATATTCATATTTTCGGGAACTAGCAGGCATGGCTTTGTTAGTTCTGGACTCATGGAAATGATTAACAATCAGAGCTATTTATCACAGCATGTCAATATGCGTAAAAATTGGTTTCGATGAATTCATATCATTAATTAATTACCCATGCATTTTCTCTTTGAGCAATACATTATTTATTCATAACGGATTTGAAATAGACTACTGACGTCGTCAAGATTAGTTTCTACTAAATCATAGTATCCTGGTAGTTGTGCCCCTGTTCGGGCGCCGTTATTGCTTCCTGCAGCCCTGGTAGGAAACACGCGCCACTACACAGACTCAATCTCCGATTTTTGTATTGTTTACAAAAAAAACAATAGTCATCTTGAATTCTATATTTAATGGTTTCATTGTGCTTTTAATAGCTATAAAAATATAGAAATGATTTTTAAAAAGAAATAATATTTATTTATTTTCTACTTTTTAACCGACATCAGAAATTTATACAACAAGCAGGAAAAAAAAGTTAAAATTTATTCAATTTTATGCACTTGACTAATAAGTTCTATAAAAAGTTTTTTTTTATTAATTAAAGAAAATTTAAAATTGCTTACACACGCAATCAAACAATGAATCCAGTTTTCGTTTTTACCAAACACCTCCCGGTCCAAAACTAAAAGGAAAAAAACATTAATAAAAATAGTGAAACCGCAGTTAAAAATTCTCCTACTCCATTGTAAGAAACGCAATTGCAAAAGTCAAGAAATCCGCTCAATTTTACCACAAAACTGTTATGGCTTCCGATGGCGATATATCCATGGGATTATCAATCGTGATGTAATGGTGTTCGTCCATTATAGACGTCGATTTCCGACATCCTCATGGGGTCTTTATGGTGGTACGCACCATTGCGCCTTGAGAGCACGGGACACATACAGGATCTTAATGGAGTACCTATAGTTTTTGGCTTACTGAAGAGTTTTTGTGTTACGACTTTCTTTCTTAGTTTGAGTTTTTTTTGTCACTTAGAACATTATCAAATAACTCAAACTTATTTGTTAGTGATTTTTTAACAATGTATAGATAGATAGAGCTAAGAGAATCTGCTTATAAATATAATGTGTTAAATCAATATTTTTTTATAATTTAAAATTTGTTTAGCTGATTTTACTGTACTAGTCAACTTTACTATCAAAAACGTGTTAACTTTAAGATACCTTTACCATAAACTCTCAAAACAGGACAGTTTACGATGTGAATGCGAGACGCAGCATTATACTGCACAGTTTCGCGTCTCGTTTGAGAGCTCATGGTAAGGGTGCTGGTTTTAAATCCATCCAAATAAACCAGCCGTTCTTATAAACACCCAGCTGACGCTGGAGAATCAGCCAGCCTAATTAACCGGGCAGTGTTCTATCCGTCAGTATTCCCGCACGCGGGGCCCAGCGGCGCGTACAGTCCGGAGGCGACCATGGGCTACATGATGGACGGCCAGCAGATGATGCACAGGCCGCCCACGGACCCTGCCTTCCACCAGGGGTACGCGCATTACCCGGCTGAATACTACGGTCACCATCTCTAATGCACCCTGCATACTTGTACATGTGAGTATTAGTTCGTTTGCACTTACGATTTTCGTCAATATTTTTTATATTTAGTTTTTTTAGTTACGACATTTTGCAGCTATTACGACTTATTTCGATTTTTTTGTTTTTGAGAAAGTTTTTTGAGAATATGATAGTGAGAACCAATTGTTTTTAGTGTCTATAGTAATCGAAATTTTATCATAATTTATCATCATACTGTAATAACCCACAATTGAATTTATAAATGCAAGTTTTTTGTATTTACTATTAATATGGTAAGAGTAGATCGATTCACAAAAGGATGGACAGTACTTATGATATAAATGATAATTTAAAAGCTTGAATACTATTTATGGTTATTCGCCTTTGGTATAAAGTGTATTAACAAACCTACGACATACCTAAATATAGATCATATATATTTCTTAACTATTATGCATTTTAAATTGTGATCGTCCCGTTTATATTTCCAACCTCCACAAAAATATTTCAGAGAGAGTCGTTGAGATACGACAGTATTATAATTACGCCATTACAACCAGCGAATAAAATACATAATTAATGTTTAATTTATGCAGTTGTAAATAACATAACGTAACGTCAATATATTTGTGTTTTTATTTACAGATATGAATAACGTTGACATCGCTCGGGCACACGGCTGTCCGCCAGCCACGTCCGCTACGCCGAGGCCGAACAACGCCTTATGTGATACTGGCACGTGATAATTACAGGAGAACGATGCTACATGTACATAAAAAAGTAAAATAAAAAAACACGACATTTTTGTAATATTTGAAACAGTATACGATCTCCTAAAATTAAGTTTTGAAGTCAACTTTAATGGTTATTTAAAAATATAAATGTTAAACGCGAAGTGATATGGACGCTGAAACATGAATGGTGCAATCACCTAAGTAATATAAACGGTTTTATCACTCGGAACAATAGGAGCAAAGTTGATGAATGTAACAATAATGTGGTTTGATAGTTATCGTATAAATATTTATAGCTAATTGTGTATTGTTATTACGTAAATATAAATAAATAATTGAATAGTTGTGTAAGTTGTAACTATCACAGTACTTGGGTCGCTGTCGACAGAAAGGTAATAGATATGGGACTTTTTTTGTAAAGGAGTTGTATTAATAGGTTTTAGGTTTCTCGAAGCAACTTTCTTTGTTATGAGGAGTGTGGGCTCAGCCTGTGGGGCACGGGGCACGGCTGCACGGACGGCCCGTCCGCCGGGCACGGCCGGTCCGCCGGGCACGGTCGGTCCGCCGGGCACAGTCGGTCCGCCGGGCACGGCCGCACGGACGGCCACGCCTCGTGCGCACGGCTCCTTACAATTTTCAAATGTGTAACTGTAAATTGCGATAACGTGTTGCGCCTGTTACCTACCAACTAATTTATTAAATGTAATTGTCAAGCTCAAATTGTACATCTATTACGAATGTCAATTTCTTGAAAATTAATTGTCCGCGTTTAATTTACAGAAAACATTTTGAATACATATCTTTGAATTATATATTTATTGTAATGATATTGTATATCGAATATCGTTTTTCACCTTGCCTTGGTGTTCGATAATGTAGCACAATTTGTAACCGATGTATACGAATCACAAAATGATATTTTACAATGTTAAAAAAATGAGATTTTTAGGTCTATTTTTTGTCTTTGTGGATGATACCTGATATTGATTGCCTTCTATGTTACCAGAAGACCATAAACTTTAAGATGTGCAGATTAAAAAATAAGTGGAAAAAGTATAGAGGCCGTGTTCGGCTCGAAGGATCCATTCAGTGTTATTTATTTTTTAATCTGTGGACCTTTCACACATATAATATTTATAATTGTGTGGTTTACATGACTGATGAGAATCTGTGAGCTTCTTGTAGATTACAAATTCTTGTTCCGTGGTGTTAATAAACTTTTTTGCGTAAATATTAACGAATTTTGAAATTTACTAATTAGATTAGCCACGGAACTACTTTATTGCGAGTGTTAAATACAAATAGTAAATGATAAATAGGCTGCATTATCAGAATAATCATTGATAAGCAATGATTAAGATAAAAAGAAACTGATTTGAAACTATCTTAAATGAAAATATTGAAATTTTTACAAGTAAATCTTTGAAGAGGGTATTGTTTTAACACTTGCAGTATAGTGCAAATAAATTCGTTTCCAATATATTCACGTGAACCACTTGATAGTAATGCGTCGCATTACGGCCTTATGTCATGTATACGAAGGGGAGATATTAAATGTCATATTGGTCCTAGCTATGGTAAACTTTGATAGCGGAATAAGTTATCCGAGAACAAGCTTTATTATAGGCTAATTAAGACCACTCTATTGGTCATAGACAGATATCAACTCGGAAAGGGATCGATACCGTATCACCTCGGTTATCGAGCTAGTCTCGAGGCGAGGCGATTATGTTAGGAATCCGATTAGCGTTGCAATAAGTTTCAAATAAAGAATACTGCACGGTTCGAGTTGATACGGTCGCGATCCCTTTCCGAGTTGAGATGTGCTATGAGCTTAAGTCTTGTAAATTGCGATACGATTGTTGTGAATATATTTAAAAAATATAATAGTAATATCTTATTCTAATTTCAAATACATGTTAGCGAAATAGGTAAAGGATTTATTCGTTTGTTTTTGAAATACGAGTTTTAAAAATGGAATAGTAAGGGTTTAAGAAACTGTCACTGAGGACGGTCGTATCGCAAATTAGTGTCTCATTTTAGAAAAAAGTTTGTTAACTTTTGTAAATATTAATCATCAAATAATATACATACGTCATTTTTACTTTGTATAAATACAGTTTTTCCCAATGAAGTCTCAGTATTAAATAAATTGGAAAGAAAATATTTTTTCTCTTGCAACACCGGACTTTGTTGATACACAATTATTATTGTTATTTGCATTGCGTGTAATATATTTTTATTAAGAGGAAAATCTTAAATAGTAGTTGTTAGGTATTAATGTATTAATTGAAGAATTTTATTTTGATTTTTCTCTTTATTACATATGTATATGTACATTATATATAATGATTTGAAAGTCATCAAGTTATTGTAAATATAGCTACTAAAAATGGTGATCGAGAGCGTCTGTCAGCGGGACAATTTCAATTTGATGAAAAAAAGTTAATTATATATTTGTATTGTATAATTTCGGTGAGATACATATTATAAATAAAAATATACGATTATTAGTATACTGGTTTATATAAATTATAGTAACTTCAGATCGCTGACGGGACGTTGTGGAGACATCTGACGAAACTGTGTCGGCATTATGAATGCTACGAATTGTGTAAAAAATATTAAAACCTAAAAAAAATGTCTTGTTTCATTTTTTATATAACGCCTTCATTACAAACATAACATAACATCACGCCTGTATTCCCCGAAGGGGTAGGCACAGTGCACACACAGTACACCCACATTTCGCCAGTTATGTTTTAGGTCCCAATGTAATAGGGGGCGAAGGTATCTACGTAGCCTTCTTTACAATAATTGAAAACAACTCGATATGATTAATAAAATCGATATAGTCCACAAGATTAGCTAGCTGAAATGAAAGAAACTCGATACGATAGCTAAAATCTACTAAAGTTATCGACATAGCCTGGCTGAATGCTTATGCAAGCTGAAGTGGCAGTAGGCAGGTCATATCTGTCGCAGAACCGACAACACTTGGGGAAAAGGTGTTAAGAGTGGAGACCGCGGCTCGCCAAAAGTAGAGTAGGAACTCCAGCTAGGTGGCAAGATAATATTTTAAGCGAACCATACATTTCCTTTCAAAAAACAAAAGTGTAAACATTGCTGCTAAGAATCAGTAAAAAAAATTCTCAGGATTTTCTTAACATAAACTGTTAAGAAAACTATCGTAACTTCATTCCTACAGCTAATGTTGTATTTACAAATAATGATTGCTATTTACTAATTTTCCCTTACAAAAACGTAGCATAATAATCATCGAAAATTACTTACAAAGGTAAATACATACTCAAATATAAGCATTATACATACACACATAAAATCACGCCTGTTTCCCAGAGGGGTTGGCAGAGACCACGGATTTCCATATACTACGAACTGTGACACACTTTAGTATGAAAAAAATCTTCAAAATTCCCTTCAAAACAAAAACGCGATTATTCGTTCGAATAGGTAGAAATGTCTATAAATATCGTTGGGAACAGTCGTCGACAGGCAACCAAGGTGTTTGCAAACTTCTATAGTTGGCAACTTTCACAATTTATTCGCCGAAGTGACTAACTTTATTGTTGCTTCAACAGCTTTACTTTGCCTGAATGATCAGATACATATGGAGGAGGATATATGTACTATAATATCTGTATAACGTCCTAACATACATACTTAAAGTATCTTAAAAATGCATCTTTATATAGAACAAATATTAGAAATGTTGTAGTTTATCATGAGAGAGCAGTCTCTTAACACAGGCTTTGTTAACTCAAAAGGACACTCCATACACTAGCAGTTAAGCCAACTTTTTAATAAACGAATTATTAAACTATTTTCATTTTTCGTTATATGATAAATATGAGTCTCGTTCACTATAGCATTTTAAGGGGGAGGCCTTTGTTCAACAGTGGACGTCTTCCGGATGATGATACGATCACGTAAACAAAAAATGACAATATTTTTTTCTAAATTAAATTATTTTATGTATTGCCTCGTTGGTCTAGTGGTCGGTAAGCGCGACTGCTGAGCTGAGGACCTGGGTTCGATTCCCGGGTCGGGCTAAGTGGTATTACGTTTTTCTATTAGGTAATTCTTAATAGCTAGCCGAAGTCTGGATTGGTGGAAGGGAATCTTATATATAAAATTCTCGTATCACAGTTTTCGTTCCCGTACTCCTCCGAAACGGCTTGACCGATTCTCATGAAATTTTGTGAGCATATTGAGTAGGTCTGAGAATTGGCCAACATCTATTTTTCATACCCCGGGTCAGCTAGTTTACATATAGAAAAATCCCATAACATTTTTGGAAGTGGCACTTAAAATTACGCTGTACGGACAAAAAGAAGCTCACGTTAACATAGTAATAAGGTTTATTTTTAAATAAAAACAGTTACACGATGGCAGAGTACCAGTTCTACTGAGTACTCCACTATTTATGACCTGTTTCTCACTATGATTTCCTCCAGTGTTGCAGTTTAGATGACGGGCACGAATCTCACACAACAACGCTTGGATAGGCAGGACTCGAACAAAAATCTGCAAAAAAAAACAAAAGAATATAATAAATAAAGGAAATACAGAGTAGTTGTCCAGCTGGTACCCCCTTTCTATATTAAAGTCCTCAACAGACTTCTGCATGTTGGACCTGTGTCCCCACGTAAGCCTTTAAAAAGACCAGGTATCTTCCACATGGTTGATAGCACGAGTAATAAATTGAGATGCAAAGGAAATGATAATTTTTAATGTATCAATTGTAAGTAGTTTTTTTTTTTAAACGTCGCCCCACACTAGGAATTTCTCCTGTGTCGTGGGTGCATTTTACAGACATGAAATATCACAAACACAAACACCCAGACTCGGGACACACATCTGTGGTTCGCACAAAGTTTTGCCCCGTGCGGGAATCGAACCCGCAACCCTTAGCGTAGCAGTCCAATCGCTTAGCCACTGCGCTAATCAGGTCGTCGAGTTGTGTAAACAATAGTCATATAAACCAACAGGAGATGAGATGGGTTGATCAGACACTCTCATAGTATAAAAGAAAGCCGCTTCCCCGCTGTCTGTCTGTTCCTATGTAAGCTATCTTTAAGACTACGCAACGGATTTCGATGCGGTTTTTTTTAATAGAGTGTGATTCGAGAAGAAAGTTACTAGGATAGAGGTACTAGGGTATCAGAAGTATGATGGAGTTAGCACAAATGCAAATGACGCTGGTGAACGGTAGCCTATACATATAAACAATACCAAAAATTTATTCTAAATCTGTCTCTAATAAACAAATTATATTATTCGCAAGAAAATAACTAAGACAACTGAATCTCGAACGGTTGCTACGTAACAGCAACGCTACGCGGCGTAGCGTTTCGTAGCGTCGTAGCGGGCGTGGCGGCTCGAAAATGGCGGACGACAGTGAGTAATGGCACACTGGGACGAGTCCAGTGACGCGTGCTCCAGGGTTGTCACGCAATGGAAAGTACTATTGTTGTATTTACATGTCTCGCGAAAATTTTGAAAAAATACTTTTTTAATTATTTATTTGCATTTATTCATATGACGGATAATTATAATATTTCTAAAATGGAGGTAGACCTATCGGTATATAATAATTATGATAAAAGTTCGGTGATTGACAATATCGTAACCAGCATTTCTAAAGAAGAATAAGCTTTGAGACGAAACAAATAGAAGATGAAGAAAGAAAGCTGACAACCCTGATTGATTGCGGGTTCGATTCCCGCACGGGGCACAAGTTTGTGCTATACACAGACGATTGTCCCGAGTCTAGGTGTTTGTGTATGTGATATTTCATATTTGTGAAACGCACCCACGACACAGGACTCATTTCAATGAGGCGACGTTTTCGAAAAACAAAAGTACAAGGGGTAACAAAAAGCAGAAAAACCAGTATATTCAAACTGCCACTGCAGGTCACAAAACACTTAGATACATACTTGACACTTGATATTTTTCAATATTCTACTGAAAACTACCACCTGTCAAAATACTATAAACATAGAAAATAACCACACAAACCTAACTCATTCATCCTTTCCGATTGCCGCACAGATCTGTGACACAACCCTACGTTTTTTTCCTCGAACGGAGCACAGTAAGCAACGCACCGACCGATTGTATCGCTCGCGGATGCTCCGAGCGGCCCATTTGTCAACCTTAGCCCCCCCTCCCCCCACCACAGCACCCTAGCCCCCGGCGACAAAAGAAAAGCTACAGATGAACACTGAAACTATATCAATTTATGTTTGCCTGGTACCCGATCTGCAGGAATGTGCCCTTTGTACTATTGTTGGCTATTCGCGGTTAAAAACTACGTAGTAGTTTATTTTCGACAATATAATTTTTACTACGAAATCTTTAATGAGATCAATATTTTTTTTACAATTCATCATATCATATCATAATATCACGCCTGTATTCTCCGAAGGGGTTAGGCTAAGGTGCACATAAATATAGTACACTACCCACATCGTCAGTTATGCTTTATTTAGGTCCCAATGTAAATATATTATGGGACGAGCCTATTGCCATCAACTGGGCACAAATCCAGACTCCGTGCTGGTACTGAGAATTACTTAATTGAATAACCCAGTAACACTCCGATCCAGAATTCAAACCAAGGACCTCACTCAGCAGTCGCTCTAAGCTACATCTAGACCAACAAGGCACATGGCAGAAGGCACAATTGTTACAATATTATACTCTCAAAAGAGCATATTTCCGTAGATGGCAAAACAAGTTGAAATCAAGTTGTGTCACTTCAACAATGACTCCTCAGACCCTTCAGTGATTCCAAACGGCAGTAACCTAGGAAATTTACAAGCAATTATAAAATAAGTTCCATTACGTCCAACTGCGTAGGTACCAGGGCGTCATGACTGCTGCGAAGGCATCGAGCAATTTCCACTCAGGGCTAATTTAAGACGGGACCGCGACCGACATGTTTATTGGTTAATTAAAGTTTTACTCAGAAACAAACAGTACCAGGGACGCAGAGGACGCTAGGAGGGATAGCAAAAAGATTAGAGGATCTAATATGAGATCGTAAATTGAATCGTATCTTATGAAAAATCTTGGAGTCATGAAAATAATTTTCACGTGGGTTAAATGAGGTGGTTATTATTCTCTATGATCAACAGTAGATGACGTCACATCTCCACGTAGGTGGGCGAAGTTGAAAATGGAGTAAGTACCTGGAAACTTAGGTTTATATCATATAGTGAAAAGATTGGTCTTCTTTAGTCTTAATCATCATCATCAGCCGGAAGACGTCCACTGTTGAACAAAGGCCTCCCTCCCCCTTAGAACGCCACAATGGATGACAACATGCCATTGCATCCACTGTTTTTCAACAAAAATGACCTGATTGGCGCAGTAGCGATTGGACTGCTACGCTAAGGGCACAGGTTTGATTCCCACACGAGACAAAAGTGCGACCCGTAGATGTTTGTCCCGTGTCTGCGTGTTTGTGTATGTGATATTCCATGTTTGTGAAACGCACCCACGACACAGGAGAATTTCCAAGTGTGAGCGAAGCTTTTAAAAAATTAAAGAAATATTTTTCTTTTTTTTTAGTTAGATCTGCGTACGTTTCCAAGGTGTACTGACAGAATTATGTCACTATATTATATTTCTCTATCTGTATAAAGTGTCATAGATTTTCAAATTCACCCTAAGCTTGTTCTGCTGTCGGTACAATATCAAAAACACCTGAACAGGCTATGGTTGGCAAAACAATAATCCAAGTTTACAATTTATCCGCGCGATCCCGATTACTTGCGCCTACCTACTGAGCCAAGTAGCTGGTGTTGCCCCTTGAGCATAAATACAGATATAGAGCGCACTTGAAGACGTTATAGTGTTCTTGTACTACGTGTAAAGTGCCATAGACACTTGTGACAGTGTTTCCATTGTATGTTTGTGTGTGTGTGCGATTTATTCTCTATAGAAACAAAATGACAGACCTAAGTTATAATTTCCTATATTGCTCAATATCTAAAATACTAAAATGAGAGTAAATGAATTCATTATACTAACAAGATAAAACTAATAAAACATATACATCTTGTTATATACAAATAAAAAGTTTAAAAATTAGGCGTCGAAGTATTCCTCCTCATCGCCCAAAAGGCTGGCGGCATTGCCAAGCTGAATGGCAATGCCTATTCTATGGCCGAAAAACAAGCCAGCCCTTTAGTTACGTAAAACGCTAACAACCATTTAGTATTATATATTATTATTTAATTAAGTCTGATATATTGTCATCTCAAATTGAACTGGAGGCCTTACCATTGTAACTATTTGTAAACTGCTTATACAGTCAAAAACCTGTCTATATGTTAAATACTGATTGACACTTCTCCTAATTCATACTCCACAGCTCGCCCACCCTTCGTAATTAACGAAAAGGACAACTAAACCGTAATGAGTTTTACTAAAATCACATAAATAAATTGATTCTGTTAATCTAAACATCGTCAGGTAATTGCTACTTACCTATATTAGATGTTTTATGTCGATCTAACGTTAGATAAGGCTAACCTTGTATATTTAGGTTAAAATATGCTTCGTTTTTTACACGGTTTGTTTTAATTATTCCACTATATTAAGTACCTTGGTCAACACCGGTTTATTCGCTAACATATGCACGGATACTACCAACGATGACTGTGGAGCTTGAAGTCTTCTTGAGACTATGATCAATAAAAGTTGATGAAAACAAAGTTAATCAGAATAGTATCACACCTTCACATCACACTAATATTATAAAGGCGAAAGTTTGTGTTTGTACGTTTATTACTTCTTCACGCTAAAACGGCTGGACCAATTTTGAAAATTGGGTCCGGCAGCTGATTAATTCATAGGCTACTTTTTATCTCGAAAAATTGTCACGGGTAACATCTCGGGGCGCAGTTCGTTTTGGTGATAAATCAGAGCGTGAATGAGACGCAACTACGTTCGAAATCACAGTAGTTCGCACTTAATAAAATTGTGAGTTTGCAGGGAGACAATAAAAGAGTTTCCGTACCTTCAACGGTTTGTTTGAGAAGCAATTATGTCTCCGAAAAAAAAGTATAGATATGTTACCAGCGCGCTCATTTTAAAGACTCGAAAAGGTAACAATTGTAGTCTTGGGTAGTACAATTGTTGTCCCATTGGTCATAAGACTAGTGCAGTTCGGACTCGAGAGTTCGGATCGTTTTCTCGTACATTTTATTAGCATATGACTTATCTATACTTTTTAACATCATTGTATATCAATTAGTTAATTCTTATTTTACACTCTACAATCGCCTCTACCCTAAAACCTAGCACTTCTTGAAAATTTAATCGACATCTAAAATCTATATGAAAATTCACTTAAAATCTCACACAATCATAACCTAATCACATCAGGCTTAAACGCAGCCATACACTAAAGCCATAAATCGTATTTTAAAACCTCCCCGCTGGCTCTGCGCTCCTAGTACTCGTCGACTCCAACTATTTCACGTTTAATGGACCAAATAACTGGCGTGATGGCCAGCGGTGGACTACGTCCGGCGTTTGAACATTTTTCGCGAGGATATTTCCGTTTTTAGCCTAAATTATTGTTATTGTTTTGTACCGTATTACATGTTTTATTAAGACTATGTCGTCCTGGTAGTTGGGATGCAATATTGCTCAGCTTGTTATAAATATTGCTGGTTTGTAGCGGCCTAGTTTTAGGAATTGTTTTTTAAAAGTTGGTAAACTGAAGGCAGGAAAACTATGATGAATCTTCTACTAATATTAACATTTTGGTTTTAATGACAGATTAAATTATATAAACATAAATAAAAAATATACAAAGTTACACACGAGTTAACATTGCTAACTTAAAATACCAGAGGATTTCGTTAGCTTTGTAGAAGCTTGCTCTTGAAAAGTCTAATGGTAACAGGAGTACCCAAAGAGCAGTTAATGAAATTGCGAAAAAATATCTGATGCCAAAATATTTTTCATCGGTGTATAAAGCCATGTCAGAGGCGTACAGGCAGTTTAAACTCTCACCAGGTTGTTCATATAACATCAAGTATACGATAAAAAGAAGGATGCCAGTATTACCATGCAGTCAATTGGCCGACTGCAAATGTAATAGGTTAAAATTATGTCCATATTTACCTGTGTCAAGAATATGTCACACAGTTTGGAAAAACCTATATCAAACCAAAAACCTTCCATCTAGTCCCGGTAACAAATACCCCAAAATTAAGCAACAATTTAAAAACGCACTCGCATCTATTACAGCTTGACCGCTTCTAAATCGTGGCGTACATTGCTCGCTAGGTTAGGTAGGCCGCATCGAATTCATCACTAGCGCGGCAATGAAAAACGTTTGGTCGCGCGACACGCTGCCGTGACAACTAACGGCCGTGTCGCTTTGACGCTTGTGCGTCGCGACGTGACGGCTGTACGGTGGGCAAAAAAAGATGTGTGGTTAGTGTATTCAAATATTTAAAAGCTGATAGGATCTTTTTTGTACTTGGACAGTCGAGGCTGACCGTCGACAGTTACAAATGAACAACTTGTCTACTAAGGGATGTGGTAGGAGCAAGCAAAGCCATTGACAACCAAACGCGCTGCTTATCAAAAATGCGTCTTATTGAGCTTACTTTATAGTTTAAATTATGTCAAAATGGAACCGATTAGTCATTAGAAAATAATCCATGTAATATAAAACAAAGTCAGGTTTGTTAGACACTCGAGAACTGCTCTACCGACTCTCATGGTTTATGACGAAAAAAAATTCGCGAAAATAATTAAACAAGTAATAAATTTTTAAATGTATTAATTAGGTTTGGTACTCCACCATCTTTTACAATTGACATCTTTTGATATCTGTTCAATATGGCGTTCTAAGGGGGAGGCCTATGTTCAACAGTCGACATCTTCCGGCTGATGATGATGATGTCTGCCGGGTGCGCTAGTTGTTAATATTACTCTCTGATATTACTTCTTTTTCTGCTGCCACTACCCCTAACTGTACGCAACAACAATGATCGCTTTCCGCACAGGCGGCGACTGAAAAATTTGTTCAACAAGCGATGTCGCGGCGCGCGCATATATCTTGTACAGTCGGGTCCTGGTGCCCTAGTAGCTGTAGTGTGTAGCTGTAATTGCATACATTGTATACATTTAACTTTAACATTGGCTCTTTCGTCGTCTTTTTGGTACATAGAGGTAGAAAGAGGTGTGTGGTTCACCCAGATTTCGCTAGGTTAAAATGCAATTAGGGCAAGCCTATCATCAATCAGGCACAAATCCAGACTCCGTGCTACTCTACTGAGAATTACCTCATAGAACAACCTTATAACACTTTGCCCGTCCGGGGATCGAACTCAGAACCGATCAGTCGCGCTTAGCGACCAAGACCAGTTACGCAGTTGGTTTAATTTAAACTTTTAAAATTTAATAGGCTCTGACAATTATAATTATCGTGACCGGAGGAATAGGTCGCATAGTTGAAGAAAAGCAACTCTGCCTACCCCGTCATTCATAACAGGCGCCGCCATTAAATTGTACTTATTTTTTTTGTCCCAGCGATGTATGTGACATTAGATTCAATGTATCTCAAATGAGACAATATCTGTGACGTCACAGTTTATATATATCTATCTATCTATCTACAAACCAAAAATACTAGATGTGTACCAGGAGTACATAACATCAAAGATACAAACAAGATCTACCGAGTCTCATCTAGTTTCTCCTAGTAGGTTATACTAGATCAATCGTACCAGGACGGCAGGAATGTCGACAAGTATCCACTTAGAGTCGCCTAGTACACATGTGTGGGAGGCGCACTCGCTAGGAATGGTTCTACCAGGCGCATAGGTATTTGAAGAGTTATATTTTGCTTTATGAGTGTGATGACTTTGTTTAGCAAATTGTAATATAAAAAATCGGTGGATACCTTTAAATAGTAATCAAATTATTATTTTAGTAAAGCTACTTATAGACATAGATACTCTTTCCAAGTGGGGTAGAGCCGAAGTTGATTTTGAATTCTTCGAGCCCAATATTATTCTATTGCTTGATAATTTTTTTTTATAAAAACGTCGCCCTTGGAATTTCTTTGAGTGCATTTCACAAACATGAAATATCACAAACACCCAGACTTGGGACAAAGATCTGCGATCCGCTCAAATTTTTGTACCGTGCGGACCCGAAAACAGCAACATCCCAAACGCTTAACCACTGCACCAAGCCGGTGGTTAATTCTAGTTACATATAACAATCAAAATAAGTTTAAAAAACGTATAGTTCCACAGACCACATGTCTAACTACAAAACATCCCATTATTAGTAAAAAGTTCGAACTAAAAGGCCACATTGTCGGCACTACACCGAGGATATTTCTTCATTCCCGGCGGGGTCTCACAAACAGGCGGTTTGCTTTCATACGGATTATTCAATTAAGTCGCATTCATTATAATGCACATCAGCAATGGTAAAAAGGTACATAAAAGGATTGCAATTTCTTTATTACCTCATTCCAATTCCGGTGACGGCGTTGTCAATATAAGAAACATAAGATAGATGCCACTTCACGACCATCTACTAACGAATTCTGTATTTATAACCCAAGAACCAATGAATAACTTACAATATTCAACCTTGTAACCATTAGCTAAAACCTAAATTGATTTGGAGCAATCCGCAAAAAACGTCAGCAATGTTGTCGAAATTTAAAAGTAATAAAGGACAGTTCGATTTGGACTTTACTCTTAAGCAATAAAACGCAAAATCTTTTGATTGCACATTCGTAATACAACATTTTCGATCTGGCACGTATCCGATTGTTTACATCGATCATCTGTCCCTCTCGCTCCCGTCGTTAATCGCGTATGTCGGCTCGTTCGTCCGGATACGTGACTGGACATTCAGATGTTCGCTTGTGCTCAGATAATGGCTGGTAGGTTTGACAATAACATTAGTTCGGATACCAGCCGCTTTGATTGGATTATTGAAAGATATCGACATGCCAGTGATTTATGACCGCCTGGTACGTCAAACGAACAGTTCTACGGACCATACGTAATTTTATGATGGTATAAATTATCACCCTATCATAAACTTGTGGAACACGTCTGATTGGTTTGTTTGGCCGTGACTAAATAGTCGTCGTAAAACTTTACTACAACCAATAAAGAAATTGAATGGTGGACTATTCAATATTTTTATTTCAAACTATTTTTATGTCAAAATCTTCTATTATGTACACAAGTATCATAGACGATGTCTGTGCAATAAAAGAGATTTAATAAATGTCGGTGTCAAACAATACGCCATTTATGTAATTGAATAAACTTTAATATAGTGACTACCTACCACAAACTTGACAATAAAGAAAACAGCTCCTTCTAAAGAAAGCAAGACAGGACAAACTGCACGTATTGGCGTCTCGCTTCCACAACTTAAACTGTCCTGCTTTAAGAGTGCATAGTAACAGCTTCCTTACCATCTTAAAAACCAGTGGTAGACTTCATAAAACCACAGATTAGATAATAGATTACACAGATCGTTATAAACCTTAGTAAAAGTTGAGTAAGAGAATCCAAACTTCAAGAGATACAATTGAAATCAATCCACTAAATTAGACACGAGAATATACTATAGAACTGGACGCACACCTTTAGCTTGCAAACGACACCGATAATCTAGTAACTTTTGACATCAAAACGCAATTGATTTTTATGATACGCTGATTCCTTCGTAAACTGCGAAATTAGATATTTTGGACAAGCTAGGCATGAGAGAAAAATAGTAATGATGAAGAAGAAACGAAAAATGTATATATTAGGGTTTTTAGCATTTGAAATCTATGGGAGCTACCTAACCGTTAACAAAAAGAAGTGTTAGATATTTCACCCTATAGATACGAGAAAAAACAAAGTCGCCAAGATACAAAAGAGCTGGTCAAAATATTATTTAATTGACAGCCTAGTTTAATAGACAGCAATATTCAATCAATTTAGGTCAGAAAAGATGACGTACCTAAGTTAATAAGCAACACAAAATAGGTCTACGATTTTCAAACTTTGTCACGATAAAATTATTTCTTCTTAATTTTTTCGTTACCTTTAACGAGAATATACTATACTGATATGTTTTGGCTAATATACCTCAAAACTTATCATTACAATTAGAAGAATACAGATTCTTATAATATTAACAACGTCAGATTGGCATTTGCCAGGTAGTCCTTAGTTTCCCTAAATTCTCCCACAAAAGAAGGTGCAATAATTTAAAAATGCCAGTCCGCGCCAGCAGTGTTGTTGGCACACTCAGCGCTGGCAATTTGGTGTGAATCAAGATTATAGCGTTCAGTACATTGTTTTGGCAATAATTATAACATCTCAAAAGGAATACTTATTCTTATAGATGAAGTTGCATATACTACATGTAAAAAAATAAATAGTAAACTAGCATTGATAGCAGAGTGGTATGACCGTCGGATTGCCAAGTTAAAGGTGGCAAGTTAAAACCTCGGCACGCACCAATGTCTTTCGAATTTATGTGCGTACTATAAAGTGGACTTCATCCGGCTTTTGATGATCATAAATTGTTTATCAGTTGCTAAAAACAGTGAAGGAAAACATCGCGAGGAAACCGGCAAACCGGTTTGTAATGGCATGTCAGAGTACAAGCGGTTAAATGCTGACACTAGGTTGTTCATCAAACTTACGATAAGAAGGAGAAGAGCTAAAATACTGTCCATAGAATGAAATAATACAAAAATATTAATTACTTAACTACTAAAAATATTAACACTTAAAAAAAACCCCGGAAGTAATATGTGATATTAGAAATGATTGTCAGATAAAAAATATATTGTAAGAGGCATGTCATCGTATCAAATGAAAAACCGTGGTCTCTGCCTACACCTGCGAGAAACAGGCCTGCCAAAACATTAAATGTAGAATAAACAGGATGATACTTAAGTAGTTTTTATTTTGAAGGACTGACGTCAGAGCTAAGTTGGAATCTATTTTTATTTTAAGACACCAAGGATATAAAAGGCACAAATTAAACACCAGATATATCGACCGTCCCCAGTGCATCATGAAGTAAACCCGCATGCAATCCATTGGACAAACGTTTACAATTATGAGTTGTGAACGCGCGTTAGTGACTGCCTACCGTGCTCTGAAGTCGACTTTAAGTACGTTTCCTTCATTTCGGAATTCTCTCTCACAATGATTGTAGCAATTTTCCGGGGCATCCGTCGTAAGAGCCCGCGGGGGCGGAGCGCCGGGAGACAGGGTGCGATATGCGAATGTTATCTAATATAGATTGTTTTTAAATGTATTGCTTTTTGACTTTTGTAGCTGATGAGCTGACTGGACTTGCTAAAGTTCGTTTATCTGGATTTTTTTTATACATACATGAAGTTGAAATCAATATTTCGTGTAATAAGTTTGTTTTTTTTGTTTACTATTTTTTATTATTAAGCGGAAGTGTCACACTGCTGGGTAAAGGCCCATATACTCTCTTTCCACATCTCCCTGTTACTAAACTGTACATTACTGTATCTTTATCACAAATCACAAACCTCGTCTTCCGAATCCATAACTATATTTGAGCATCTCAGTAAATAGATGTCGGTGAATTTACCTAGAACGATATAAAAAAAATTTTGGTTCTTCATAAAAATAATATTTTCATTATTTGACGGTCTCCATTTCGATCTTAATCCTTAATTTTCAAGCTCCCATAATCATGCATATTGGAAATCGTCAACAGCCAAGATACCTCTTCAACACGACTCATAAATAGAAACTTTAAATTAGCCATTTCTAATTCCCATCGACATGAAGGTCGTACTACCGCAGCCTGGCTCCCGGCCTACAAAGGGGGCGTCGGGCGTCCAGGGGTGGCTCGCCGGGGAGGGGGGCTACAGTGACGTCGCTTGAGCGTGTGAAAATTACATTCCGAGAGTGCCTCGCATATCTATCACTTGCAAATTTAACTTTAGTTTCTGAACCGTGGCGGTAGTGTGCGGATTCCGAGCTATGTATTAATGTTATATACTTATTATGTACGTCTCAGGGCAGCTGGGACAGTGGAGCCAAATATCTGGGCATTTTTTGGATGTAGGACTATTTTCGTTCGACTGGTAGATTGTCATTGGTGTGTCTTGTAAGTCGATAGGTAATTTGTTTGTTCCTGGACCGTAAAGACTCGTATTTTCTTTTTCCGTTCATAATATAACACAAAAACTCACTTTTAAATAGTTTTCAATTATTATGATGTAAGTGCTTTTGCATATTATTACGCAATTATTTAAACCAATCCCGACATGTACCACCATGACAGTAAATTAACTTGTTAAAGTTTACTATAAAAATAAGTTTTTTTCCGGTACCGCGGCTGCTTTTTTTTACCCCGTTCACATCGATCCCGTGCTGCAGTCCAGTCGCTTAGCCAATGCGCCAATCAGGTTCCTAAAGAAATGTTCCAAATGGAAATTCCTTAGTGGCAACTGGGGATTTTGGTATGTGCCCGCTAAATGGCAATAGGCTTCATATATTCTGATATTATGGTTTTATCTTACAGTAACTTTGACATAACATAGGTATCCTGAAGTACCTACACCTAGTCTTCCGGAGAAGACAGACGCAATAGTATACAATCTATGGCTGCAGCATCCATTTTCCTGCCAATAACAAAACATTAAAATCGCCAATCAAAACGTAATAATGATGGCATATAAGAAAGCCAATTATAATTATGATTACAACCGTTTCAACATTCCAAAGGAGAAGGCCATTAGATCCGCAAACAAACATTGGTCCATTGGCCATCTGAGGCGATAGCCACCTTCGTTCAATTGCAGTTTTGTCAGAATCAGCGCCGCTACTGCAATCAGAAACGCATTACCGTCTAACAGGTACTTCACCTGCTGGTTTGGTAACTGCAGCTACTTAAAATTCTATTAATAATGCATATATGTTTGTAAGAGGCATAGCCAGTGTTAGGATAGGGAAGTTTGCTCCCTCATTAGCCAAACACGCAGAGCTGACCCGCTTAATTATTTAGCTACATAAAGTCTCGCCTGTTTTGCCGCTGAGGATCACAGATTTTCATTTGCTGCATTGGTTCTATCCTAATATTCCTTTCTCGTTATTCGTTATCATCATGCGTGCTGTGGTCTCCGGTAATTGAAGCAGTACCGAGAGCCAAAACATTTATTGCCAGCAGCCTTTGTGGTTGACTCTCAAAGTTTAAATAAATATTTTTTTCCATGAATGCACCATATAAGAGATTTTCTGGTGAAAGGTTTAAAGAGTGCTTTAAGTATCTATTCACAAGTGTTTAAAATGTCGTATTTTACTTAGTCGATAGTTCGTAATTCAATAATTATTTGTGCCTTTCTCTGTATGAGGAGAAAAGAGGCCTTTGGCCTGTTCTCAATTATAGGCTGATATTTTTTATTATTGAGCTCCTGAAGTCATACCTAGATGCGTATGAGTTATTAAATTAAGTGAAATTTTGAAGGTTGTGAATTCTTCTTCTACTTATCGTATGGTTAATGCAACCTAGTGCCAGAGTTTAATCCACCGCTTAGGCCTTTAAGCTTTACACACCGTTGAAAAACTTCTTAGGTGTGTTTCCTCACGATGTTTTCCTTCACCGTTTTTAGTTCGCACATGAATTCGAAAGACATTGGTGCATATCGGGGTTTGGATTTGCAACCTTTGACTTAGCACCACTCGGCTATCACTGCTCTTAAGGCTGTGAATGATAATGATGATTTCAGTTAATCTACTTAACAATAGGTTATTAAATAAAAACTTGAAGCAATCCAATCTCCAACATCCGAAAATCCTCTAACATTTACCGTAGAGTTTTATTCAGCGGGAGTGAGCCAGGAGTCACATAGCATTGTTCAATACAAGTTTAAAAAGTTTGAATATTTAAAGTATTCGGTACCCGTGTCTCGGGAGGCAGGCTGTACCAAATCTCTGTTAATAATATAAGATGCTGGTGAGACTTAGAAACGGAAGTTTAGGAGTGTTTTTGGTCAATTGTGACGTATTTCCGCCAAGAAAACGGCTTGGAGAAGTTTCTAATACTGGCTCTTTGGTCCCGCCGTTGTGAATGCAGCAGAACACGAGGTATTAGGTTTGACATCTAATATTAACTATTTGTTAGTAGTATTGGATAAACTTATCCATACTTCCATGCTAATATTATAAATGTGAAAGTAACTCTGTCTATCTGTCTGTTACGCCTTCGCGACTAAACCGCTGGACGGATTTTGATGAAATTTGGCATGTAGAACGTTTAAGGCCCGAGAAAGTACATAGGCTACTTAACGCGGGCGAAACCGCGAATATTAAATTAAATATTTGTGGTATCTGCAGGTATATGTTTGGAGTCTGGTTGTAAACGGTGAATAATTTTTGCCAATAGTTTGAACAACCAAAACTCTTTTATGCGACATTACATGGTAGATGGTATTGAAATAAAACTACACGAAACTATGTAAAAGATAAATCCAAAACAAATAAGGCAAAAAAAAGAACAGACACAAACGCATCAACATTAAATTCACAGTAATCCAGATCTAAACCGTTACCAACAGCTCCAATACTTAGAACCTGTCCACCACTCGACAGATCTCGGAACAAAGTATTTTTATGTCTCAAACAGAGAAACAGGTGGTACATCGAAACAGATGCATTTTATGTAACACAGTAGTAACAGTTTACAGCGTCGTAAACTCAGCACAATGATGTCAGAGCCTCAGAGCAAGGTTCAAAGATTGTGCTATACTATATGGTGAACGGGACCAGTTAAATGGCGTTTAACGACAAGAATTGCATTATTTTGCCTTTTCTAAAAAAGGGGGAGGCCTTTGTTCAGTGCGGCCGTCTTTCGGCTGATGATGTTGAAGAGGAAGGTTAAGAGTTGGTAGCCTCAATCATCAAAGACACTGAGAAGATTGAAGCGGATGCAGGGTTCTATATGTATCGGTTGCTCGTATTTCTAAGGTTTTTAAGCGAAACACTTCTTCTTATCGTATGGTTGATGAACAACCTGGTGTCAGAGTTTGAACCGCCTGTAGGCCTCTGATATGGCTTTAAACACCGTTGAAAACCTCTCAAGTGTGCTGGCTTCCTCACGATGTTTTCCTTCCCCGTTTTTAGCAACTGATAACTAATTTATAGTATGCACACGCATTCGAAAAGACATTGGTGCGTGCCGGTGTTTGAAATAGCGACCTTTGACTTGGCCAACGGTCATATGACTAGGCCAACTGTTCTAAACAAAACACTGACGGACCACAATTATTGATAGCACTCATCTTTCGGGTTCCGCTAAGAATTCCACGTAGACCTAATATTAAACTTTATCCTCAATAGGTGTCGGGAGCCAAATCTCCATGCGCCAGGTTTTGTTGAGTTCTGAATGGCTGTAGCGATCAAATCGATTGTCGCGATTGTATCATCATTATCCAGCCTATTGCAGTCCACTGCTGGACGTAGACCTCCTCGGGTACGCCACAGTACATAATATTATTTTAAGTAGGTAAATAAAAGTTATTTATTTCACCGACAATGGATTAGAGACACTACCAGAAACGTAAATAGAATTGAAGATTTACAGTTTTTTTTTCCTTTAATCCTATAAGTAAAGTTCCCTTAAAAAAATGCAAATAAAAATAATACTTCTGTTAGAATATTCATAGCTTTCAAAATACTACTGGACACAGAAATAAAATTAATATTATGTTTAGTGTATTTTACCTACTATTATAAGTCGTGGACGTACGTAAATAATATTTCGACAAGAGTACACAACTCGAGAATTAGTCAAAAACGTTACAAGTAGCGACATCTAGTATGCGATAGCGACACTAGTGTGGAGTCTGCCGAGGTTCGAACCATTTTCAATGTCCGGTTACTGACTGTTACTTCTTCATTTAGTTGGTTTTAAACAAATTAATATTGTAACTGTAGTATTTTATTAAGTTCCTATAAAATGTATGCAATTGATAGAGAACTGAATTTTCAGAAAAACAAAGTGATCCTACATTGTTAGTACATTTTTTAGGATGGTCTAATACCATTGTAAAATGTACAATTAAGGTAGTTCTCTAACTATTAAAACATTTTGCCGCTTGATAATGTATTTTTGTGTTTGAAGAATTGATTATTTTTGGTAGACATAGGTATCTACTGAATAGATTCAGTCGAACTGAAGGGAGAAAGCGTGGTAACAAAAGGTAAAGGAGTGAATGGAAGGCTTTACCCAAGAAATGGAGAAGAGGCGATTAAATAAAGATTATACTATTTATAATGTTAGTCTTAGCCTGAATAAATGATACGCGGATATTACTCGATTTTATTGTTGTATTGGCAAAGCCAATGTGTGGCGGCCTAGTGGTAGACATACCGGATTTGTTTGCACAATGTTGCAGGTTGCACCTTGGCAAGTATTAATGTGACTTTTTCAAAGTCATAAATACTTTCTGAAATATTCTAATTTCTAAGACACCACTGACTAACGGTGACGGAAAACATCGTGAGGAAACCTGGATTTAATCATCTGACATCGCTAGCCCGCAGTGAGCTAGCGTGGTGATCAATGCTCAACCCTTCTCTATACGAGTAGAGGCCTTTGCCCTGCAGTGGGACCGTTATTGGCTGTTATTACTATATTCCACTGTAATCATAAAGGCGAAAGTATGTGTTTGTGGGAATGTGTATGTATATAAGTTAAGTATTCCCGCACGAACGGCTGAGCTGCTTTAGATAAAATTTGATATAGAGTAACCTCACGGGGCGCAGCTAGTAAGACATATTTTTATACCGTTATCATACTATCTACATCATTATCATCACTTATTTACTTATTTAACTTAATTGGGTATTATTTGAACGATGCAGATCTTTTATCCTAGACTAACAATTAAGGTGGAAACAACAAACTCACAAGAACTAATGAATTCGAATAAAAACAGCAATATTTACTTTATAAAACCATTTTAAAAGTTCGCACTTAAACAACAGCCAACACACTATCATCACGAAAAAAATAAGAATATGTATGTATTTTTTAATGGCGGCAGGATCAAAGCACCGCCGCCTGCGCACGCGCACCGCACATTGTACGCTAATGTGCGCATTGACTACGAGCTCAGCGATGGAGGGACGCGGACGGATCCGATTGTAGTCAAACGTAGTAAATTTCATTGTTCGCCCCTTTTACTTATTTAAGACAATTTTAATAATAAATATTGATTTTACATACCGTTGCGCTGGTATTCCAAGAAGGGGTAGGCAGAGGTGCACATAATATAGTACTTATCCATGTTGCGCCAGTAAAAATACTTATATTACTTACTCCGTACTGCTACTAAGTATTACTTTATAAAAACCTAATAACATTGTGCCCGACTCGTAACTCAAACCCCGGAACTTGTGCTCCACAGTGGCGATTAGCAACTGTGGAGCACAAGTTCCGGCTGATGATGATGATAAATAACTTTTAAGTTATTTGTCATCATCATCAGCCGGAAGACGTCCACTGTTAAACAAAGGCCTTCCCCTTAGAACGCCACAAAGATCGACAACTTGCCATTAGCATCCACCGATCACCCGCAACTATTATTTATATATCTCAGTAAAAAATTCACAGCAATACGATAAACGTTATCAACGCAATGAATTCCTTTCCGACCAACCAATAAGTATAATTAACAAACCAAAGCACTCGACAATAATAACTTTAATTTAAATAGTTTTAACGGCCGTCTTAAACTGATTAAAAGAATGCCTGAGGTTATATTATAATTACTGACAGCGGCGCGTGAGTGTCAACAAAAAACTGTAGGTACCATGTTATGGTAATTTTAAAATAAATTATTGTTTATAGGTAAGTATATTACCGTGAACTGTGCTGCGCTGTGTGGTATCCGGCCTAGAATAGACCACCCCCTTTCCTCCCGTGGGTGACGTAAGAGGCGACTAAGGGTCTATGAACCCTTAGTCGCCGCTCAATGTTTGACAGTACTTAGATTGAGTAAAAAAGATTTAATTACTATAAAACTCATCTGCCTCGTTGATCTATTGATTGCTAAGCGCGATCTCCTGGGTTCGAATCCCGGGTCTGACAAAGTGTTTTTCCACTAAGCAATTCACATTAGCGAAACAGGGAGAGCAGGCCTTGTGGTAGACTCTGGGAGCGTCCTACGTCCAGCAGTGGACTGCAATAGGCTGATGAGGAGTGAATTAAATTCACTCTTTAACACATACCTAGCTAGTACAACACTAAAAAGATCAAGTCTTCTTAACATAAGTCTCGTTAAACGTGCACTCCTGCCTACCCCTTCGAGGAATACAGGCGTGATGTTTTACTATGTTTTTAGGCTTAATGTAAAAGCACTAACAGTAAAAAAGACACGACTCAGCGTAAACCCTTAATATCGTAAAAAGGCAATATTGGTCCGTCCATTAAGCTACGACGTAAAAGAAAAAATGCAATTTTAATTACTAACACAGTCTGGGGTCGTTGAACCGCAGAACAAAAGCCTTCAAATCCCGCCGAGCCCTCGCCCGCCCGAGATAACCTATGTAACTCATTATATCTGTTTTAATTTTATATTTTCGAGGCGTCCATTAGGCCTCCATTCACGTCCAGGCATCAAGACGGCTTGCCTGTGCCCGCATATATGAATAAAAAAAGTCTACATTTTACTACCAGTGTTGCAAAGTTTATAATTCTTCTTTTAAATTTGGAACAATGTAATAAACCATAACATCACGCCTGAATTCCCCGAAGGGGTGGGCAGAGGGAGTACCTACACCCACATTTCGTCCAGAAAAACCCAACACATTGCCCGACCAGGGATTCGAATCAGGGACCTCGTGCTCAGCAGTCGTGCTTAGCGACCACTAGACCAACGAGGCAGTCGATGTAATAATAATATTCATTTATGGAAGAGGTATTAGCAAAAACTGCGCCAAAAAAAGTCCTTCATACATGAAAATTCATAGTTAATTAAACAGTAATTAACATAATTTAAAGACACTAAAATTACTTTTAAAATACCTAGCCCATCCTAATTATCACGTCCTAAATTCAGTTCAAAATCCCCAAAATGTATTTTTACGCGTTGTAACCCAAATTTCTGGTATAGTTATGCGTCTATCCCTCTCTAACAGCGTGTGTTATGTGTTGCGTCCCTCTCTGGCCATAATAAAACATAATTGGTTTTAAATGAAGAGGATTGGCGATGGTTGGCGGCAAAGCAAGCGGTAATTTACAGCCTGATCGAGGCACGTTATTAGAGGGCCCACAAAAATTACTCTATGCATATTTATATCGTTAGAGATGTAAATGGGTTGTCGATCTGTTATATTTAATTTAAATATATAAACACGGAGTATTTTTTATGATTAGTCGATTTTTAGATTATATAATTTATTTATTTATTTAGATAGGGATAACAAACAGCAGTATATTAAATAGGTATTGTAAAATAGTTAGCATCTTAACAGTAAAACCAACAAATACACTACTCACAACGTTATCCACAGATTACAATAGAAGTTAATGTCCTATCTACGTTATTTATCTATGTAAATAACCATTTAAGTGACGACAATATCGTCAGTTCTTCCTTAAAATACTGTAAAAATTTATTCGAATAAGGGCGAGCCTATCAGGCCTACAGCATTCAAATTGGCCTATTTCGTATGTGGGTAATATTGCATATTTACTTATTTGCTTGAGTTTAAGCTTCCACTGTGTACATAAGGCTCTGAAACTTCAATTTAAATCCAATAACAGAATTTATAATTATTATTATATAGTAGTAACACAAACGTCTCATAAGTGTACTTTTTTTTTGTTAAAACTTGTAGCTTTATCTTCTTTGGTGCGCATAATATTTAAAACCATTTTAACCTATATTTTACAACATTTTAAGTTAAAAGCGTTAATGTGTATGTACATTAAATATATTTTTAAGTAAAAGCTGTAATTAGGCTGTAATTTCAATGTCCGCGCCGCCTTCGCTTAAAAATAACAGTATTGGTCGGTACCACAGATAATACATACAATGTTTATGGTCCGTAATTTTGGCGAGAGGTTCGCAAGAATTATAAGAAAAAATTAAGTTAGGCGCGAATAACGAGCTCTGTAATTACTAAAGACAAGTAAAAGTATATTAATGTAAATTATAATGCATTTCGAATTAAGGGAAACATAAAGTTTGTTAAAATATTATATTTTTACATTATGGATATTTGGATCAATAATTGTAGTAAGTAGGTAGTTGGAAATAATTATTATATCTATTACATGGCAGACTGCCTCGTTGGTCTAGAGGTTGCTAAGCGCGACTGCTGAGCACGAGGTCCTGGGTTTGAATCCCGGGTCGGGCCAAAGTGTTACCGGGTTTTTCCATTAGGGAGAATTACCTAGAGTAGCAGTACGGAGTCTAAAATTGCCCGATCTTACAATAGGCTCACCCCCTATTACATTGGGACCGAAAAAAAAACATAACTGGCGAAATGTAGGTGTACTATAAGTGCACCTCTGCCTACCCCTTGGGGGAATACAGCGTAATGTTAATGATATGAGCTTTAATATAAAATTGTGAAGCACATAGGCTACACTTCGAGGGAACCACGCGTGATGAATGAACAGTAGCCAAACATGACGTAAGGAAAGGGCCCTGTATCCTGTAAGCGATGGTAAGATAGTGTCTACCTAACTACATACATACAAATTAATTACGAACAGCCCCCTTACCGTGAACTCTTAAAGCAGGACAGTTTACGTTGTTAAAGCGAGACGCCGCATTAGACTGTAGGTACGTAGCGGCACGCGGCGTCTCGCTTCCACATCGTGAACTCTCTCTTTTAAAAGTTCATGGTACGGGGCTGTAATTAAATTTATTCTTAAAGAAAATTTAATCGTTTTGTCTTTTTAATAATTACTTTTTAATGAGCCGAAGACTTAACTAAAAATATTTACGATAATCTAAGTAGGTACCTATGTCCAAGTACTGTAATCATGACTTATGTAAAACTAAGTGCGCCCCGCGGTGTTACCCGCTACATTTTTTCGGGATAAAAAGCCTATGTGTTAATCCAGGGCGTCCGCTACCTCCATACCAAATTTTATCGAAATCGGTCCAGCCTTTTGAGCGTGAAGAGCTTACAAACACGCTCACAAACTTTCGCCTTTATAATATTAGGTACTGTGATATCAATAGAGTAATGTCAAAAAGCCAGCCTTGAGGAGCATTACAAAGACGTAGGTTCCTATAGGTATTATATTTCATCATATTCCTTGAAATCTCAAGCTGTATGACTCAAAGCCTAGTCATATCATTAACAGACGACCATACAATCGACAACAAACAAGCATGGACCTCACTCAATCAGAAATGCGCCGATCAAAATGCAAATGGCGTAACATTTTAGTTGTTTTGCGGCCGCAGGTACTCCGCCATAAACTGCCGACAAATTACACATTGCTTTTATTTTTAATTGCTACAGACGAGCCACCGTCTTCGCCAGCGGCCGCCCTGACCCTTCTATTTTTGAATTATAGCGCGCCGACACGTGATTGGTCGGGGAAGATGCGTACGTTCACTACTTGGTATTTATTAGCGATGCGTTCATATGGGGGTGGAGATTAAATCTAAAATGAAATACCTAATTGCGTTCGAGGCAAAGGTATTTATTATACCGTCATTCAGTTGCCGTCATTATGAGGATCGTGACCGATTTGCCGATATGTTGGAGGTGTTTTTTTATTTTTTTCGTGCATAATATGTTTGATAGATAGTACGTTGGATAAGAACACGAGTTCTGCAATGATATTAGACTGATAAGGATATGGTGTCTGGAGGTCGTGAAACCGAAATCAGATTAACTCCTATAAAGTCAATGGCATGTCGCATGATGACGAAGAATACATACCTACCTAATTAGGGGAAAGTTAACAATGTTTAACCGACTTCTAAAAAGAGGAGGTCATGTATTGGGCGCGTATTTTTTTATATATATTCAGCGATTGCTCCGTCAATTATAGACCGATTTTGTCATTTTTTTTGTTGCTTGAAAGAGTATGTCCCATTGTTACCAAGTCAGGATCTGATGATGGGATCCTGAAGATCTACGAAATCAATCTACGTGCATATTATTTGCGACATAACTGTATACAACTTACCATACGAGGATATAAAAGACAACGCAGATCGGGAAGGCATGGCAAGGGATTTAATTTTTTACCAATGGACATTCATACGTATTGCTTTAGAAATACGACAACATTTAGATATTCCTATACCTACTTGGTTCATACTTAATTTTAACTATTGTAGGTGCAGATATGAATAATTATCGCGATTAAATAACCTACAAAAATACCTAAAATAGACACTTTGGGAATTAAGATAGATGTTAAAAAACCTTCCAATATTTAATACGTAATCACAAACACATATTAAATATTGTACTGATAACTATCACAGTCGATTTCATATAAGGTGAGCAGCGACATTGACACACACCTTTGCCTAAAACGGAGCTATAGCGACGTATGTACCAAGGTTCTTTGCATTTCCGGGACATTATTACTAACCCCCAGGGTCATAAATCGTTCCACTTCAAACATAATAGAAACATGCGGAATAACTTATTACCTAACCTTAGCCTTTCCAGTCCGTTAAAGAAGCAGGCTGACCGCGCGAACAATCTAATTCAAACGCGTTCGGAAACTTAAACTCAATAGTAAAATATAAAACATTTGTTAATCAAACTATAACGATAAAATAAGATTGTAATATACTAAACTCATCTAAATTACGTTAAATGAATTATAATACATAAAATTTGTACTTGATTTACTTAATAGTAATGGTAATTTTAAGTTGTTTCTCACATTTCGTACAAAACATTTCTGAACGACCACAGAGTATGTCAAAATAAAGAGTGACATAACCCATAACCACTGTACACTTCAAATCGCGAGGCGGGGTGTTTATAATCAAAAATATAATTATTATTTGAATGTAACAGTGTTATAAAGATATTTAATAATGAATTCAGTGAATATGTCGTACGCCCTAATCCGTCATTTGCGCCGCACTGCGTTATTAACGCAGCGAATCCGCCTTGAATCGACCATGACTAACCTGACTCCGGAAGACATCGTATTTCGGCCTCCCCTTGCCCAATGGGGCAAAGTTATCAGAGAGGCTGAAAAGATAGTCGGCTATCCGACCTCCTTCATGAATCTACGATGGTTATTGAGCGACGAATTCGCCAATTTAGCGATGCATTTGCGAACAGTTGTAAGTACCATTTTCCTTATATTTCTAGATAATATCTTAATAAATACCTACTTATTGAGTGTACAGCGCTGTTAGGCTAATAATGGTATGTTTTAATAAAGCAAAGGATCTAAAAGTTATTGTTTATGTCATAAAGTTTATTATTATGTAACAAGCTGGTGTTTTGACCATGTGATATAAATACAAGGTTATTTCCTGTATTAACTTGTAATCACTGTGAATAAAGTGTTCTTGGATTCAATGCTATTGCAATCTAATGGTGTATTAAAGATTAACTTTAAATTATAGTAATACCTATTGTACTTCTATATTAGATACTAAAATGACTACTAAGATTTGTTTAGTAATATTATGATTTGACTTATCCAATAAAAGAATACGAAATGATGCAATTACAAATAATTAATGAATGTGGTCCAATTAAAAACTTATAATTAACACAGTAGGTAAGATATGACTAAATTTCACAATTAATTGAGTAATCCTTAGGCATTTGCGCTGAGCTAGTTTTCAAAAATAAAAGGCACACAAATAAAACCAATAAAATACTAGTCTAGCTACAACGTAGTATGTTTCTCAACAGGTTGGCATGAATCATCCCATCGTAAAGACCGCAAAAATGCTTCTATACAACGAACATAACAATCTCCAACCCTGGGGCCTCATCATCTTATTACTGTCTAAAGCTGTCAATCCCCACACATCACTACTGACCAGCACTGTAACACAAAACCAACGAATACTTGCCGAACTCACAGAGATGATCAGAACTGGACACTACGTACACAGAGGCTTGCTAAACATACCAGTGAGTGACCGAAATAAAAACTCAGACACAGCTATATTCGCAAACAAGATAGCTATCCTCATTGGAGACTATTTACTAGTGACCGCAAACGGAATGCTAGCCAGATTAAAAAATCAAGACCTGTCCTACCTCATATCAACGGCATTACGGGACTTAAGTGAAGGAGAGTTTTACGGGCACAGAGATGCTCAAAACATGCCCGTACCCGGCAGGCCAGTAGACAACACGACAGATACATATGATATATGTAGTGACACGTTACCGTTGGAAGTGAAAGATGTAGCAGGTTCACCCGTACGAGAATGGACTCTACGGTCTATGTATAACGGTGGAACTTTGTTCGGTCGAGGCTGTCAAGGCGCACTGTTGCTAGGCGACCATGATCAAGAGAAACAAGAGAACGCATACAAGTTTGGCTGCCATCTATGCTTGGCATGGCAAGCTGCCACCGAAGTACAAAAGATGACGTCTGAAAAGGACTCTTTCTCTATTGTGAGTGCACCAGTACTATTCGCGTTAAGTGAAAACCAGGAACTGTATAATCTATTTGAAAATGTACAAAACATTACCGATATAGATTTAGAGCAATTAAGAGTAGAAATTTTAAAGACAAATGCGGTTGAGAGAACTAGGTTACTCTATACGGAGCATGCAAATAAGGCGAAGTCATATGTGGAATTGTTCGGTGAGTGTCAGTCCGTAGACACTATTAAACAGATGATCCATACTCTATAGTAGCAGTTGTAATAAAGTGTAATTTATAATTAAAACGCAATGATGTTTCAGAGTACAGATATGTTACTAACACACTCATTTTAAGACTCGAAAATGTCCTAATTGAGTCATTTTGTCTAGCAGTGACTGGCTAATGGAGTGACGTTGGACATGCGCGCGCAAGTGTATGCAGTTCGAAACACTTTTCTTGTTAATTTTGTTAGCATTCGACATATCTATACTTTTTGACACATCACTGGTCTTGAGTGTTCATTATTCAGTGGATAATGATCTAGATAAATATATACAAGGTTGCATTAGCATCTATCAATCCAAATACCGCTGTAAGATACAATGTCATAGTAGTTTCTAGCTTATTCTTAGACAGTATTCAATAATTATGACCGATAAAAGACAATAGGCTCCTACTTTGTGGGTATAGTACTGTCAATTGAATGTGAGACCGTAACCTACTCCTGTAGGGAACAAAAATGGTATAAATTTATGTGTAATAGTCATTATAATAATATTTGTTACCGCATATAACTGATTTACATACTGCTTTTGGTCAGTTCAATTAAACTTAATATTCTTCCAGTTTTAAACAACACCAAAAATGTAAGATAAAATAATTTGTTAGCTTTTATTTTTCTAATTATGTTTAATTAGGTATATACATTACATATCATTAAGTCCTGAATTTACATAAAATATTTATACTTTTACCAGACTGTGTGACGTAAAGGGTAATGTGTTTATATCAGCATAATTATGTACTACATATTTGAGAGATCAAACGCGTCGGGGGATATCGATCTTCTTATAAGGACAACAGTATATTTACTGTGTATTCCGTGATTCGGAAGGCACGTTAAGCCATTGGTCCTACACCTAATCTCTCTCCGGTCGTGTCGGTCTACTGTCCCATCGGACTATAAGAGTGAGTGAATATGGAGTGCACCTGTGTTTGCGCGCATACTTGTGCACTATAATATCTCCTGCGTAGTTGGCTAGTCTCAGCTGAGATAGGCCGCCGTGACCGAAACTCGGCAGGAGAACATTATTGACTTATTTTATTTTGATGATTGAATTAATACCGATCTCATGCTGAAAAGGTCTTACTAAAGAGGCTCATAGCTACAGCACCAACCATTTAAATCACCTTAAATGGCGCTTGCTGCGGATATGCTTAGATGGGTGACAGTCTCATTTCACACATCGCTGCAATTCTACCCTTTCATTAAAAATATAATTTGTCCATGACAGATGAATAGGCTGAAAATCATTTCTTGCATATTTTTATTTGTAAAAAAGCCTACAAAAAAAGTTCTTTTTGACATTGACAGCTAATGTAATTTTCTAATGTAGACCGGACGCGGAAGTACGCAACACAAAATACTACGAAGTATTGTAAAACCGTATTTAACTTATTTATTTATTCGATTTTAGTAGATACACATTTGAATACATCATTGATACGAACTAGTTTATAAATAAATACGTCACAAACTTCTTTTTAATTGCTATTGTATTTATTGAGACGGAAATGCGCATAATTTATTAGTATCGTAATATTGGCACTACACTTGGCGTATTTGTACAAATATTTGCAATACTTTCAAGTACAAAAATGAACCTTATTACATTCAACTTACGGTGTATTTTGCTTTACTAAGGTGCCACGTATATTTAGGCAAATAAGCCAAGTGGAGTGCCAGCATATAAGTCTAGGAACAGGAAGAATTATTATACCTTCTGTATCTTGGTGTAACATGTTGTAGGACAGATATATGATCTACACTATATCCATTTCTCTATGTTTCCCGTCACATAAAAAGATCGCTGACAGTTAACTTTTTTTTTTTAATTCCAAACTATTACGTTACTAGTAAAATACCTTCAAATCTACAATAAAACAATCACACTTAATTAAAAACCGCAATAGCCTAGGACCATAGGAAGCGACTATATCCAAGTACAAACACAGTCGCTGAAAGTCGCTCAGCGTTCTTCTTACGTGACGGGAACTTTGTTTATATATATTGCTTTTAATTTATAAAAGACAAAAAGCGTATTGCCCATTACCTTGCGAACTTGGCGGACACACTGCCGTGTGTCTAAATTTCATATCTATAAAACTCACTAAGTACACAGGTCAAATATGTTCACACCAAACCAGATTATACTAATATGATATAGTTAATTATGAAGGCCTAGTAATTGTTATAAAGTTAGTGAATAGTTACATTGCTATAAGGAATTGGTGCGAAAGTTTTTTGTACCTGAAATGTATATTGAAGAATAGTGCAAAATGAACACGAACAATAATTAATTGTAGTTTATATGTTAGTTAATTTTATATTAAGTAGCATTTTGGACAATTTGCGTTATTTTAAATAAACGGGAATTGTCTAGCGGTGTGCTAAGGGCTTTTGGGTAAAAAAAAATATTACCGACTGCCTACCTCTTTGGTCTAGTAGTCTGGTTTGAAATCCCAGCCTAGGCAAAGAGATACTGGGTTTTCCTTTAAATAATTCTCAGTAGCAGCACGGAGTCCGGATTTGTGGCCGGTTAATGGCAATAGGCTCGCTCCCTAATACATAGGGACCTATAGCATATCTAGCGAAATGTGGATGTCGTATGGGTACACCTCTGCCCACTCCTTCGGGGAATATGGGCAGGTAAGTAGTGTAGTAGAAAGATAGTAGATATCTTATCTAGAACAGGTGCAATAATTCCCATGTATGAAACAACCTACCTACATGATGCTGTTAAATTGTAAATCAGATTTCTTGCTATTATTGTGATTTAACCCCAAATATTGTACAGTTGATTTAGAGCATTTTTTATGTAAGTATTGCTTATGTACCTATCTGTTTAGTTTAATATTGTTGTACCTTGTTTACAATATAGGTTTTTATCAATGTTACCTATTGCTGTTAAGTTTTGTGAAAGTAAATGATTTTAAATTTTGTATATTTTTGTTTTCTTTTAGCATGATATTTATATCGCATTCAAGCTTTTCCTCACTCATAATAAATCGACGTTATTTCAAAAATACAAAATAATGCAACTGTTTTAAATTATAATTGACATCGCATCTCTATTATTTCCCGCCAACATTTCCGATGCGACGCCATTGTATGTCATTCTGCAAATTTGTGCAAAAATATAAATTCAATTCTGCAATATCGCGGTACGATCAGTTTGTGAACTTTAGAGTTTGGACATTTGAATGACGGGAGCTAATGTTAATATTAATTAATTTCTGTAAACTGCGAGCTTTTTATATAAGCCCATAAGTTTAGTTTCTAACTGTTGTATAATATTGCCAACAGATAATTCCAATCTTTTGGATAAAGTAGGTTTGTTGCTTATCAGTTGATATACCCAATGATAGTTAAGTATTGCTGTGTGCAATGACACTGTGCTTCCCATTTCTTAGGTCCCTAGTCAAGTAATTTGTCTTGTTCGTTAATTTATCTATCGCAGTTGCAAGTGTCACCCCGGGTTCGATTATCTACGGGTCAAGTATTTTTGTAATTTGCAGTATTCAATTTGGAATCCAAGTGTCTGTTTTCACTATGATAGTTTATAAGTGTAACTTTCATACTACATAAAAAATTCCTATGTATCTAAGCTTGAAAATAATACAAAAATTACACATACATACCTTTATTTACTTCTCAATATACTGAAGAGTTTCTGCGTGTATCGTGACCGCCATCTTTTGCAGCGCCGTCCGCGCATCCTCCACGGGGAACTTCTCGCTGTAATTTATGACGGATGCTAGCTCCTCGTCTAGTACTGTCACCAAATAGTCCATCGCTCGCGTCGCACGCACCGCGTAGTACAGCTGTTTGAAGTTGATCGGTTGCTTCTCCAACTTCGACTCCAAGATGTGGCCGTAGATTTGGGGGTACTCCCACAATGCCAGAGTGACTGGCGCGCCAACCAGGGAATACGAATAGGGATGTGTGAAGAAATCTTTGACGTCTAAATAGAGTTGCCATAGCAACGCCAAGTGGCCGCCAAGTCTGTACGCGTGTTGTTCCATCATCATACTTTGGCGGGCGAGCTTCATGGCGCCTTGGCAGCCCTTGCCAAGTATACTTCCCGACGTGAGTATAGTTCGGTAAACCCACTCCTGTTTTCCTTGACCTAGGTAGTCGTTTGAGCCAAGCTTCTTCAGGTTATCCTCGTTTTCCCAGTTGTAGATTACTGGTTCGCTGTCACCTAAAAATGTTACGTCACGTTATTTTTTTAAAATTAGAAACCCTCTGCCTTCCGCTTCGGCGATTAATATACAAGTAAATATACCTATAATATAGAAGTGTTCACACAAACACTATTTAAACACACCACCTACTTATACACAAAAATATGTGAAAAATCCAAGCTTACACAACCTATACCATAATATAAGTACCTACCTATTTACCTAAACTTGATAGTATACCTTTGGGCATCGTCGGTAGGGGGTTGTTATCCGCGTCGTGTTTCCCGATGGCGTCGCTCTCCACCAGGTCCCTGAGGCCGGTGGAGATCAGCTCCGTGACTTCGTTGTTGTGCAGGCCGCCCAGGTGTTGCAGGCAGGTAGCCAGCAAATAATCGCCTGCGAGAGGAACTTGGTTATTGCACGAAATAATGGGGCTTATCTATAGGGAATAATATAGGCTACTTCTTATCCCAGTAAATTTGCACATAGAACTAGCGAAAACCTATACCAATTTATAACTAGGTGACATGTCGAACTTTGAACTACCTTGTAAACGTTCCCTAAATTTTCACGAGTGTTTCAATAGGTACCAAAATTAGCCAAATCAGTCCAGCAGTTTCCGAGTTTTAGCGAGACTATATACACTAGTTATACATGCCCTATTTCTGTTCTGATTTTATGTAGTTAAACACTTATTTCCAGCACTTCCCTTTTCGCATGCCACACAAGCTGAATTCCACTCATCTCTATTTTACTAACGATAGTTACTTCATGCTGCCTTACGTAGGTGAGGAATATGTAACACATCTACTCTTTTTTTTAATAATATAGACATCATGTTGTAGTTTTTAATTGTTAAAATCTTTAGCTTCAATAATATATTTTTATTTGTAATTGTTACAACTAAGTTTGTAACTGATTCAAAAAAAAATGTCGTATCCGTATGACAACATTTGCATGCCTTTTACAAAAGGCGAGACAAGTAAACTATTTATAATTTTAATAAGACCTGTAAAGATGACTGTTCCTGCGAATAAATTTCTATTTCTATTTCTCACCTGTCAACAACACTATCTTGTTCCCATGCAGCAGGTCATTATACTGTTCTCCGTGTTTATACTTGTCCTGCAGGTTGACCATCGCCTTGTGTATCATGTGGCCCGTTCGCTTCATCTCCACGATCTCTGCCAGCGCCCGCTGAGCGTGTAGGACCCCAGAATCATAGTGGTCTCCAGTAAAGTCCACAGTATTGAAGCCGGCGGCTTTAGACACCAGTAGGATGACCAGCCCGACAGATTGGAGGTTGCTTTTGGACCCCACTAGAAGGTTTTTGGCGGACTTCAAAACGGGGTGGTTGGTTCCGACCTGGTGAAACAAAAGATTGTATTCAAGCTTGTTTAAATTGTTTGTGGAGGGTCCAGATATTGTGAGTTAACCATTTCTATATTTAGCACATACAATGACCTACATGACTTAATCATACGTGTATGGCAACGGTTTTACTATAGTGTTTAACTCGCGGTCACGCTGTTATCGCCCAGGCAGTATCTACCAATGTAATTATGTTTTATTAATTTTGAATGTACTTCCTTAGCTATTAGGACACCAAACTTAATCAATAATCTATTTAATGAACTTAGGAATTAACATAGTAATAAACACTTTAGTTAGAAGCAAGTAAATAATATCGTTGGGTTTATATTTTCCTTGGTAATCATAGACTCTAACAGATAATACCTGACGTCACCCTTAAGACATAAATACTAAAAGGGAATTTGAATTTCGATGCTTGCGAGAAGCGACACGGTAACTTATAGGCAAAGATCTCAGCTTCGAATTGTGTCAATTGTTTTTGAAATTTTCTTTATCAATTTGAAACCCAAACTCCACTGCACAACACGAGCGCCGGGCCAGGCAAGCCTCTCGATTTCGTCCCGTGGGTGTCGTTGGAGGTGACTAAGGGGAAATCCAGAAGATAGGCAGCAGCGTCTGCTGTAACTTCACCACCGATACTGCGATCCCCAAGCCGCTTGCCAGGCGTGCAGATTATGGCAACCTCCCCTAAGGGCCTTTGTTCAACAGTGGACGTCTCCCGGCTGATGATGAGGGGTCATAGTCTTACCAGCTTCCTCAAATGTATAGCAGTGCTGGCAATCTCGTCATTAAACAGCCAGCGCAGGTTGAGGAACGAGGTTGGGTAGCCCACTATCTGTTCCGCCTCCGAGATGACGTCACGCCAGTCTCGATCCTCCTCGTGGCCGAGACCGAGACCGCTGGAGTACTGACGCACTGGACTGGACAGGAGTAGAGCATACATTAATAACATAGATCAGCACTGAAAGCCTAGTGGTCCATTGCCAACCCCGGCACGCACTAATGTCTTTTCGAGTTCATGTGAGAATACAAATTTGATATCAGATGCTTAAAACGGTGAAGGAAATGAGAAACCCGGCACACCTGAGACATCATTTTTCAACGGTATGCAGTCATGACAGAGTACAAGTGGTTTAAACTCTGTCACTAGGTTGTTCATCAACCATACGATAAAAAGTGACATAAAAAGTATATTATATTATTAGGAATTTAGAGGTAGTTGCCTAGAAATAGGCAATACTTTGCCCGCCTAATTCAAATGAAGGAAACAATTAAAGAACTCGTAGGTCTACTTTCAAAATCCTATTTCATAGATTCTTAATACACAATTGTATAATATAATATATAATTTAGGTGGCAAAAGTACTTAATTACGACAGTAGAAGCAATCCTTCACAAGACAATTAAAATATTCGCAGTCCACATCAGTAAACTGAATGCAATGATCTATAAACTTAATCAAAATAATGGCCGGCTAATTGTGTATTTTATGTAAATAAGTACTGCTAGAACTTCCTGTTTTTCTTAAAGTTAGCTAGGCTTTTACAATACCTAGTAATTATTTCATGATTGTTTTCTAGCTAGGAGGTAATTGGCTAAAAAGGATTTTCACACAGACAGACGTTAAGATAGATAGATAGATTTCTCTTTATTGTACACCAAAAATAAACAAGTACAGTGTAATGATAATGTATAACGAGCTAAGCTACGTCTTTTACGAAATAACGAGTATTTAGCAGAGATATTAATTAGTTGTATTTCCCTCTATATTCTAACTAATTACCTTTGACACCACGATACATATTTCCTCGACACGATTTCCAAACTTTGACGTTTTTTTTCGTCGCTCTCAATACTCATTTTTTTTGCCGCCACATTATTGTTTAGCTGCAGTAAATTTATTGTGTTACAGCTTAAATATCTTTCACACGGGATTCGGGAGATTTTACTAACATTTAGAAATTTTGATGAGAACATTTTTCTATTATTATCATGAGGTTTCAAACAATGTCAAACTCGCCAGTTAATGTCGCGCGAAAAAAAAACTACGTTGTAGTTTTAAGTAAATAGGTTTTATATACATAATAAACACATTTAAATTTTACCTACTATTTACAACTTTGATATCAAAAATGCATAAAAAACAATCTAAAAAAATTTAATGGAAATAAAAAGTATCAAAGTGTTGTCAATTATGTAAATAAAAAATGCAGTTCTTAATTCTTAAAAAAAATTGTTTTACATCCCCGATTACGACAATATTAGCGCAGTTGTAAGATTCAGAGGTTGTGGGTTCAATGCCCGCTCGAAACAAATAATTGTGGACACGAGGAACAGAGTCACATGGTCATGCCGTGGTATATAGATTGTATAATAATGCATACTTGTACAGTCTACATGTACGCTAGAGATTGACCACAAGTTATCAATCTCAAAGAGGTTTTAAACCAATCCGTCATAAAACAACAATACCAGATCCTTCAACTGTCACCTAACATTCTAAATTCAAATAAATGTCACGTAGAATAGTCCGGGAGTGTGCGACCACGATATTAATTACATAAAACAACAATATAGTACAGCTCACATCAAGTATAACGGCCGGCCACTCGTACAAGCCGCGGTTATTGCGGCCCCCGCTGAGCGCCTGATTAAACTTATACGAAAGATGTTACCTTTGCAATGCGAACTCTCGGACTATAACGGCTTTTTGAAGGGATTATGGGACGTTTTGGTAAAATATGTCGTCATTTAAATTGTCCTGCCATTAAGTTGTGATGGTCTTGTGGTCGAGAATTGAAGGCTGAGTGCGAAGCTACAGGCTTTATTCCCCGACTGGGTAATTTTACTTTATTTTTCTGTTATGATATTTATGTATAAAAATAGTACATTTTGTGTTTCCGTGTGGTTTAGATAGGTACATAAATAAATCCCCAATAACATCCCCATATATATATATAAATAGACATTAAATCAAAATCTGAATATCACAAAAAACAAACAATAAAATCTTCCCTCGCCTTTAAATGTCAAGTCGACGATTAGCGCGAATCATTTCTGCGTGTATCCGAACGCAGGCATCGTTTCCCGCGCACGCATCGCCCATTATCGGGGTCGCATGTCACTTCCGCTGACATTTCGAAAAGAACGCACTTTTTAAATTGAGGCACTGGTACCAAAGTTAACGGCCAATGATTTCCTTGCGCTTGTTAAAAAAACAGGATAATGATGTAGAATAATAGTTTTAATTTGTTTCGTGAGAATTTATTGTGGGTAATTTTATTTGGCTTTTTCGATGTACCACTCCTGATCAAAGGCCTTCACTTAGTGCTTACATACATACGTAAAGTTACGCCTGTTTCCCTAAGGGGTAGGCAGAGACCATGGATTTCCATTTTCTACGATGCTGGCATAATGTTTGATAATGGGAGGTGTACCTTTATATTGTCGTAAGTCATCATGTAGCACTGATAGCCAAGTGGTATGATCGTCGGACTGCCAAGTCAAAGGTCGCAAGTACAAACCCCGGCGCGCACTAATGTCCTTTCTAATTTATGTGCGTATTATAAATTAGTTATCAGTTACTAAAAACGGTAATGGAAAACATCGCGTGATAATCGGCCCACCTGAGAGATTTTTTAAACAGCATACAGCCTCGTCGCAAACGGTTTAAAATTCGAATTTTCGGATGTGGGAGCGAGACGCCGCTACGTGCAATGTAATGCGCCGTCTCGCTTCCACAACGTTAACTGCCCTGCTTAAAGAGTTGATGGTAAGTGGACAGGTCATTCATCAACCATACGATAAAAAGATCATATCACCCCGGTATCACCCACTGTTGGGCACAAGCCTCCCTCCATCATTCAGGGTTGTATCATCAACAATAATCAACATAAATGCAATTTACCGATTAAATAATCCGTTAAGTAACAAATAAAAAACAGCACAAAATATGGCGTCTCATCACAAAAGGTCAAGTTGAGTTCCGATTCGGTTTAACAATAACTCTATAATTTATAGTCGCCAACTGACAATTATTCCTTGCAATTAAATTGTAACGACGTTTGTAATCATAATCGAGTCGACACGTCATAAATTATAGCGACGTACTTTTATAACATCTAGATTCTTTGGAACCTGTCTGTTGGTTCGATGTTGTATGTAATAAGTTAAATTTTTATTTATAATTTAGACTTCATTAGGTTGAAGTGGTTTTAAGGTACAAGTACAGGCTTTATTCATTCAAGGCTGCGAGTTCTATTCCTGGCATGTGACATTTTAATGTTGTATATAGGTATAAAACTTTCTAGGCAACTTTGGGGTGTAAGTAGAGTTTAGATTAAAAAGACTCCACAAATAATTATGTATTTATGCGTATGGCGTTCTTTGGGCTGTCAATCTCGCTACTGTCTTTGTTGAGGGGCCTAATTTTACACAATAAGTTTATTGTTTATTGGCATGCCATCGACGGACGACTAGCCCCCTTTCTGTGAACTCTTAAAGCAGGACGTTTACGTTGTGGAAACGGGACGCCACTACGTGAAGTGTAATGCGTCGTCTCGCTTCCACGTCATAACTGTACTGCTTCAAGAGTTCACGGTAAGGGGTCAGAGCCAACAGTAAGACAGGCATAATTAGTTTTCCTAACTAATGTAACTGTTTACGCACAATTTATATTGTAAACTTATTTTATTCCAATAAATTTTGATTTTGGATTAAGGATTCAATAAAAAAATATAATTATTAAAATAAGACAACTTTTTCGTAGCTTCTTAAGTTTGCCACTTATTGACAAGCCCCGCCGGATGAGAGAGCTAGTGTATCAAATATACTCGACGGGCTAATTAGAATCGTTATGACATTTACTGTGACGCGATCGTCACGTAATAAATAAACCGCAATTATAAATCGATTCTCAACTGTTTTAAAACCCCACTGACATTTATTACGGTAATACTTTATAATTATGGCAATTCATGCTCTGTTGGTCTATGGTCGGCCGGCGCAGGCGCAGATGTCAAGGGCTACTTAAGTCTTAGGTACGATTTAAGCTGGCGAATGAAAGTGGGTTTTTTTTTGTGATATCATGAAGTCAGGCACACCTTTCCTATATTATATTAATATGTAAAAATGAATTAAGTAGCCCTATAAGTATATTTGTACGAATGATTATGGACGGCTTAAGAGCAGCACGACTGCTGAGCATATCACGGTTCGAATCCCGGGCCGAGGAAAGTGTTATTGGGATTTTCCATTAATCCTTAGTACCTTCTGACTGCCTCGTTGGTCTAGTGGTGGCTAAGCGCGACCGCTGAGCACGGAGTCCTGGGTTCAAATCCCGGGTCGGGCAAACAGTTACTGGGTTTTTCCATTAGGTAATTCTCAGTAGCAGCACGGAGTCTGGATTTGTGCCCGGTTGATGGCAATAGGCTCGCCCCCTATTATATTGGGACCTAAAAAACATAACTGGCGAAATGTGGGTGTACTATTATGTGCTCCTCTGCCGACCCCTTCGGGGAATACAGGCGTGAAGTTATGTATGAAACAGAAAATTTTATACTAATTGTTGTACTTTTTAAAGCAATACATTTTATTATTATTTCTATTTAACAAATCATCTAGTATAAAAAAACTACACTTAAACGCAGATGTTACTTCTATTAACCGCTCTAATAAAAAAATATCTAAATTAAACCCTTTGGCTCCAGAACAATAATTATCAAAACTCAAAATACGTTAAAGAACTCGCATTCGAAATTTCAAATTCAAAAGCGATCGAGTGTTGCCGCAATTAAAAAACTGCACGCTATAATTATGTTAAAGGTATAATCGCCGGTTTAGTTTTAATTATAATGCTGCAACACATGCTTACGGAAAATGGAGATAGCATTATTCTGTTATTATAAGATATCCTTACTAGTCTATGGTTTGGTTTTTGTGTGATCGTTGTCTTGTTTTTTAGGTTCGTTAGATCTATAGTAAAATAACAATTTGTATGTAGCTATAGACTAATGTGTCATTCGTTTTTTCTATGATGCAATGATTTTAAAGCTTTATGGAGGTTTCAAAAGAACTGTGTCGCTAAGCGCGATTGCTGAGCATGAGGTCCTGGGTTCGAATTTCGGGTCGGGCAGTATTACTATGTTTTTTGTTTTCCATTAAGTAATTCCCATTTAGTAATTCCCATTTAGTAACTGCACGGAATCTGGATTCGTGCCCAGTTGATGTCAATAATACCTTTCGCTCGCTCATATCCCATGGCAAGTGGCGACGTTATTACTGGCGAAATGTGGGTGTACTACATACCTCTCTACCTTCGAGGAATACACGCACAAAAGAAAGTAAAAAGAAATCATCGTAGATGTCACTTACAGTCTAGTTACAATATCGTAAATGTCACAGTTTGACACTAATGACATTGTTCTTAAATTAAAACTTCAATTACATTCAATTCATGCTACTGTCGACTACTGGTAAAAGTCAGTTGTTGAGGACTTTGAAATAGGACAAGTATACTATAGGCACATTCCACCATATACCAATCGGAGTTGCGATGGCACCAGAAGGTTGTTTGATTTCATCGCCCCTATCTTGTTTGTTTGATGTACTTATTTTAGGTTACTATGCCACTGACATACGCTCTGCGTTATAAAAGTCCCCAATCTTTACAGAAAAAAGAATGACTACCGATCGGATATCATGTTTTTAAACATTAAAAATGGCAATTGAATTCCACAGAACCGCCAGGATTAATGCGACCGTTGGAGCAGGTAATAGGCTGTACACCAGACCCCATGTGGACACGACCAGCGCTACATACTTACAAAGAACTTTATCGCAGTTGTAAAATACAAGAATTTATCGGCGCATAATCTAGTGATCTAGCCTATTGCTCTCCCGGTAATTATTACTAGGATACGGTATTAGCAGGTTTTGATTCAATACTTTTTAAGGCTGAATTGATTTTGTCTGCAGTCACTTTAGTTTCATAATGATTTCTATCACTTACGCGAATATTAGACAGAAATAAAACTTGAATGCTGTAAAGGATTCGAAACGTCGTCGGGACCAAAAAACTAATTAACACCGCGTTATTATTTGTATTAGGGGACGAGCCTACTGCCATCATCATCATCATCAGCCGGAAGACGTCCACTGCTGAACAAAGGCCTCCCCCTTAGAACGCCACAAAGAACGACAGCTTGCCAATTACTGCCATCAACCGGGCACAAATGCAGACCCCGTGCATTACTGAGAATTACCTAATGGAAATACCGAATAACAGCTTACCCAATCCGGGATTTGAAGTGGGGACATCATGCAGTCGCGCCTAGAGCAACGAGGCAGTCAAAAATCAACTTTAAATTTATTTATGATTGTATAATTGCAGCCATAGATTCTGAAACTCTATATAGAGTATGAAATACCCGCTAAATACCCCTATGTAGTTTTGAATTTGGAACATAATTATAAAATTGGAACGGCCTTGTTCGATTTATGAGAGCGCACGCCAGTAGGCGCTCGGCCACGCCCCGCTATTATCCCGTACAGTTTTTACCCGAACTTCGAACGCGGGTGGCTATTAAATAAAAATAAACCAGTACATAATGATAAATACATTAAATATGGATGTAATATATAAAAAGGTGAATTGGTTGGTGATGTAGACACGTTCTGGAGGAAGTCCAGGTTAGGAGCACCCTAAACCGAAGACCATAAGTACTAGCTTTTAAACGACCTGATTAGCGCAGTGGCAAAGCGATTGGATAGAGATATAGCAATGGGTTCAATTCCCGCAAGGGCAAAACTTTGTGCAAACCACAGACGTTTGTCCCGGGTCTAGGTGTATGTGTATGTGATATTTCAAGTTTTTGAAACGCACAACACAGGAGAAATTCCTAGTGTGGGGCGACATTAAAAAATCTAGTCTAGGGATGTACAGACGACCCAAGTAGTGATGATTTACTTAAAGTTTTAGTAAAAAGCTGCCATCACTCTTATCGTTACTTTGAAAAGGTTAATTGCGTTGGAGGTGTAGAAATAATTACCAACAAGTAACTAGTAACTACCTATAATTAATGATACAATTGTTTTTATAATTGTTTAATAAACTCGTTCGTCCCATTCGTGTTAGCTCTCACGAACGAGATATGCATATAGAGACTGATTGGTTGCGTGTATGTATAATTAATGATTATCATCACGCTATTCAGCGTGTCGTGGTATCCAGCCTAGAATTGACCACCCCCTTTCCTCCCGTGGGTGTCGCAAGACTAAGAAAATCTAGAAGATGGAGCAGCGTCTTCTGTAACTTCGTCACCAATACTGCAATCCCCAAGCCGCAGTGAATAATGGACGTGTTCCGGCTGATGACTGCCTCGTTGGTCTAGTGGTCGCTAAGCGCGACTGCTGAGCACGAGGTCCTGGGTACGAATCCCGGGTCGGGCAAAGCGTGACTGGGTTTTTTTCGTTAGGCAATTCCCAGTAGCAGCACGGAGTCTGGATATTGTGCATGATAATGGCAATAGGCTCGCCCCCTAATTCATTGGGACCTACATAACTGGCGAAATGTGGATGTACTATATGTGCACCTCTGCTTACCCCTTCGGGGAATACAGGCGTGATGATATGTTTTTCCGGTTGATGATGATGATGATATTCAGCGTAAAGGTAAGCATGTAACATACTATGACTGATGATTGCATATATTATGCTTAATAAGTATAAAAAAAATAGTCAAGTGTCGTTGGTCTAGTAATGTTCAACGGAGCAAATATAAGTGCACAAGTATAAGTGCCTCGTTGGTCCAGTAGTCGCTAAGCCCGACTTCTTAGCATGCGATCTTGAGTTCAAATCCCGGGTCGGGCAAAGTGTGACTGGGTTTTTTCGTTAGGCAATTCTCATTAGCAGCGCGGAGTCTGGATTTGTGCCCTGTTGATGGCAATAGGCTCGCCCCCTATTACATTGGGACCTATAATATAACTGGCGAAATGTGGTCGTCCTTTACACCGCTGCTTATCCCTTTAATTAATGTTAAAACAGATGTGATGTTATGTTAATAAGCATTACAATTTATTGTCAACAACACTTTCATAAACAATACGATTAACATAAATAAATAACTTGTACACTCAAACTTTATTTACTGTAAGATAACATTTAAGCTCGCAATACTTCATCGCATTATAATTGCTTAATTAGTTTTTAATCAGAACAAAGTAATAAGTCTACGTCGACGGGCAGGTGCTTTTCGGCCATCGAAAAATTGCAAAATAATTTATATAAAATAATGTACCTGCGTGGTTTGCATAGATATACAAGTAGATATGAAACATGCAATACTAACATCGATTATTTGAAAAACTTACAAAATGGTGACTATATTTCGTTAAATATAAAAACAAATAACCCTATCACAACGCAATAAGGTCCAAAATCATTTAAATGGCACGCAATGGTAAATTAGTTTACAAAAACATGATCCCTTGATTACGGCATACAAAAACTACGTTGCTTCTCGCTGATTGGTCAGTTAAAATTTCCTCGCAACTATCAACCAATAAGAGGAAAGTGGAATGTTTTACTGAGGCGTTTTTGTTCTATGTAATCAAATATTTTAATGATTTTATAAAGGGTTGTTACTTTTGGGCTGTGAGCTACGTTTGAAATGACAACTTGAGTCATGGAAGGTTCGCACGAGTTGCCGAAAGAGCAGTTCTCTACAAGGAAGTAATCTAGTACATAGTTTTCTAGTAGTTTTTAATCAAGGACCGATGCCCTGATTGGATCAGTGGATAAGCAATTGGACTGCTCCGCTAAGGGTCACGGGTCCGATTCTTACACGAGACAAAAATTTATGATCCGCAGATGTTTGTCCTGAGGGTGTTTGTGTATGTGATATTTCATGTTTGTAAAACGCACCCACGATAAAGGAGAAATACCTAGTGTGGGGCGACGTTTTAATAAAAAAACGTTACTGTATATTAATAATGATATTCTCCTGACCGAATGCCGGTCACGGCCTTTTATCTTACCTGATACTAGCCAATTACGCAGGAGATAATAGTGCACAAGTATGCGCGCAAACTCCCTATTCCCTCTCTCTCATAGTCCAGTAGGACTGCAGACCGACACAACCAGAGAGAGATAAGCACAGGACCAACGGTTTAACGTGCCTTCCGAAGCACAAAAGGCCCTCGACATGTTAAAACGGTCACCCATCGCAAGACTGACCGCGATGAGCACAGCTTAACCTTGCAGATCGACTGATCTGCGAAGACGCCACGTAGCCGCAAGCCCCTTAGACTATACGTTATAATTACCGTTAGTATAGCTGACAATGCCAAAAGCAAACATAGACTAGATATATAATGACTAGTAAGGCTTACAATGTTCAGCTTCTTGAGTCCAGTTAACACGGGCCAGCTGTTCCGAGCCGTCTTCCGTGCTATCCGTCATAGCTGTCCGTGCGCAGCCGTGTCCGCGGGTGGCTCTTGCGTTTAATTGTCGAATGCGTGCAGCCAGTAACTTACTAGTGTGCGGCCGCGCCCGCGGGAGGTAGCGTTAGCAGAATACTGGTAATTAAAAATTACGTTTAATTAATTATTTATGGACTGGTTCTGTTATGAAATTGGCGATTGTATTTGCGGTGTGTTAGTTGTAGGTACTTTTGTTTAATTAAAAATAAATAATAATAATATGTGGCAAGCTGTCGTTCATTGTGGCGTTCTAAGGGTTGTTTTCATAACTATATTAGTTATGGGTGAAAACAACCACGCAGTGGGTCCCAAACAGTTACAAACGTTCTTATTACATTTCTGCACCCATGGATGCCGCCAGGATTTATTTCAAGGGGGTGCATAAAGTGCATTTGCATTAGTAACTACATACACACTGCTACACAACTAATACAAAATGTAGAATAAATTGACTAGACGCATTGGCTTCGTCAAACACATTTGAAAAGATCATGGATAGTAGGGACTAAAGGTACATTACAAACAAAATTAATAAAGAATAAAAAAATATATGAATGTTTCTGCATGCGAGGGGTGCAAGTGCCCCCTTGCACCCTCTGCCGGCGCCCATGTCTGCACCCATGTCTATCTTAACGAAAAGTAAAATTTGAGCAAAGTTCATGTACTCAAAAACCATTGTTTTTAACCTTCTCTCTTTGTTGCCGTCCGTACCCCCATATTGTATCATGCAACTTATAATTTCTCATGCTAATAGCGAGCTACCGCCGTGTACCTACCGATGGTTACTTTACGACATCGACCTCAGCCGGTAGCCTGCACCCTCAATTCGATGCTGTGACGGTATATTTGTTTTTCAATCAGAAAAATGATCGGACAATACTTGTACTTGTTTGGCAGAAGTTATTAATTACGTCTCTTTATTTTACTGTTGGTAAACGATCATTAATTAAAGATTGTGTCGTAACATAAAAAACATCACGCCTGTATTCCCCGAAAGGGTAGGCAGAGGCGCACTTATAGTACACCCACATTTTGCCAGTTATGTTTTAAGTCCCAATGTAATAGGGGGTGAGCCTATTGCCATCAACCGGGCATAAATCTAGACTCCGTGCTGCTACTGAGAATTACCTAATGGAAAAAACCAGTAACACTTTGCCCGACCCGGGATTCGAACCCAGGACCTCGTGCTCAGCAGTCGCGCTTAGCAACCACTAGACCGACGAGGCAGTTAGTCAGACATATTGCGACGTGACGGTTTAAATCTGCTGCCATGTTTAATTTCCGTGTAGTTTTCTGACTGGTCGCTTGGTAGTCGAAATCAGATTGTAATTAATGTTGTCGTTAATACCATATGTCTAGATTTAGATTGTTTCTCAGTTGCATTTAGGTGCACTTAATATTATTTGTTGGCACCCAATATACTGGGTGATTTTACTACATTATTAGATATTTATATATCATCACACCTGTTAATCTTGAAGGGATAGGCGATGTGCCATTCGCCTACTATATTTGTCGGCACTCAGCCACACAACACAACTTTAAAAGAGACCTTGACCCCTGAGTTTGTTTCGGTATTTCTTCTCAGAGGTAGTCAGTTAAGAAATCCCGATGCCATCTAGTTTAAAAAAAATTACTTGCAAAAGGGTTTTTGTAAAATCTATTTGCAGAAATAAAATTGTTTGTCATTTAACAATTTCTACATCTGCGTCATTATGATTAGGTAAGTACCCTCAGTAAGTACCGGTACCTCCTTGACTGTCTATTGCTTTTGTTTCCTTTTTACTGACAGAAGGTCGTATTGAGCTCTGCTTAGTAGATAGGAAAGAGAACCTTAAATTTTACGACTGAACGCATATTGTAGTTTGTCTCATTCCACTCCACTGATCGAGTTTTGTCATTTCCAAAATGCCTATAGTTTGCAGTTACCTACACTGTTATGGACAATAATATCGACATGTGCACTCTAATTACACAATTCACTGTAAAAATACTCTTTAGTTATAAGTTCAAAGCATCTGATATAAGCTAATAACAGCAAGCATAATGTTAGTGAGTACATAATATGGTCGATCCAGAGTAACTTGATTGGCACCCACCTGCCGCGCAAGTGATCGCATAGGCTGAACGCGCATTTCCATCGCCTCACTTGCTACTCTATTGATCTTCTGTCCAAATCATTTGCATTTTGACAGCTGTCAGTGTCACGTTGACATCTGTCATACATTAAAGTACAAATGTAAGCTCATTAGGCAATTCAAATGTTATCTCCAGCAGTTGTATTTTTAAAACGTTGTACTCTCAACGCTTTGTTGTAAATTCATGTATTACAATGTCATTTGTAATTATAATATTTCGGAGAACTTGTAGATAAGGTGTAACTCCATATTGAGTTAAGATTGACAGTTATAATGTTACTCGAACAGATGTGGATGCGAATATGTCCAATAAACGAACAAACAAATAAAAGATATATTTAGATGTAGCGGCTATTATTACCTTCAACACCTTCCAACAATTTAATGACGTTAAATGATTTACCTCCTCGGTCTAGTGGCCGCTAAGCGCGAATGCTGAGTATAAGGACCTCGGTTCAATTCCCAGGCCGCACCAAGAGTTATTAAGTTTTTCACTAGGTAATTCTCAATTCGGACTGTAGATCAAAGCATGGTAAAAAGCTATTGGCTTGCCACATACATAATAACACATCTGGCGCAATGTGGGCAAAAAATATAATAATAACAGCCTATAATTATTGTCCTACTGCAGGGCAAAGGCCTCTTCTCGTATAGAGAAGGATTGAGCATTGATCACCACGCTAGCTCACTGCGGGTTGGCGATTTCAGATAATTAAATCCAGGTTTCCTCACGATGTTCCCCGTCACCGTTAGTCAGTAGTGTCTTAGAATAACTAAAAGTATTTATAACATTGAAAAAGTCACATTCATACTTGCCCGGGTTTAAACCTGCAACCTTTTGCATACAAATTCGGTATGTTAACCACTAGGCCACCACGACTTTCGGGCAAAATACATACCTCTGCCTAACCCTTAGGGACCCATACAGGTGTGTGTCAGAAGCCTACAGGCGGTTACTTTGACACCAGGTTGCTCATCATCATCAGCCGGAAGACGTCCACTGTTGAACAAAGACCTCCCCCTTAAAGCGGGGGTTTGCCATAATCCCCACGCTTGGCAAGCGGCTTGGGGATCGCAGTATTGGTTAAGTTACAGAAGACGCTGCTGCCCATCTTCCGGATTTTTTGCCTTAGTCGCCTCTTACGACACCCACGGGAGGGGGTGGTCAATTCTAAGCCGGATACCACACGGCAACCATACGATAAGAAGAAGGAATAAATATGTATATTTATCCACATCTTATTGCATATGGTTTATGGGCCTCTAGCTCTACATACCGCTGACTGTTTCCATGTAGTCAATCAGACTTGAACGAGCGCAGTAACACAATTCTCACATTAATAACTTGAGCTATCTAAACTGGGACGTCGCCGCGTCAGTAAGCTGTCCCTCCCGCCACGAAGCTCGGTGTAACTCGACGTTATCCGAGTAGCAAGTGACAGACTTGTTAAGGGCAATCTCATGTAGGTAGATATGATATTAAACATGATTAGACTAGAGGTTGCTATGCGACTGCTGAGCGCGAGGTCCAGGGAATCCCGGGTCGGGCAGTGTTACTGGGTTTTTTCCATTAGGTTTAGGTCATTCTCAGTAGCACGAAGTCTGGATTTGTGCCCGGTTGATGGCAATAGGCTCGCCCCCTATTACATTCGGACCTGAAACATAACAGGCGAAATGTGGGTGTACTAAATGTGCACCTCTGCCTACCCCTTCGGGGAATACAGGCATGATGTTATATTATGTGTGCGACTGCGTATGAGTAATCCCTACATACTAACTACACGCTATAAACGCGAAAATTTGTAAGTATGTTTGTTACTCTTTCACGTAAAAACTACTGAATGTATTTTAATGAAATTTATATGGAGGTTGCTGACACCCTAGAACACATAAGCTACTTTTTATCCCGAAAAAATGTAGCGGGTAACACCGCGGGGTGCAGCTAGAAGAATATTTGTAAGGTCTAAGTCAAATCTGGTAGGTACCTATTTGTAAACAGATTTAATATTAGTGATATTATCATGCATCTATAAACATTAAGCTTGAAATTAAGACGTGTCTTACCGTGGGAATGTCGCACGGAGACGCCAAATGCTAAAGTATGTAAATTGCGCGGGAAAGGATGAATGTCACATCGACGGCCATATTTTATTCGCAACGGGCGCGTTCTTCGCGCGCGCGATTTATGTCGCGTTCACGTATTGAATTAGATGAATGGGTTGTTTAGCTATTGATAAAGGTACGCTTTGCTACGCTTTTTGACCGGAAGATTTACTTACCCGCGATATTATTTGACTTTTAAAAGGATTTTATTTATGTGTTTAAGGAAATGTATAACTGGAGTGGTGTAATAGATGAGAACTTCTCAAATTAGTATTCTAGGAAGGTGTATTTAGTAAAATTATCAGGGTAAGTTGTTGTTGTGTATGTACACAAGAAGAAACTGAAACGACAAGGCACATGATAAGTGTTTTACCTACAATGTGGGAATTCTTCGCTCACAAATATTAATATAGATTGTTACTCGGACCTGAGACTTAGTATTATAAAACTAAGGTTGGTTATGTATATTAATAATTATATTATAGCCTTCTATTTATCTTGGATCGTGTGATATTTCATGAAGGTACAGCGCACCCATGGACAAGAGGATGCCTTTAAAAAAGAACAGATCAAGAAAAACTCAACACCGCTATGTGAAGAGCTATAACACAACGCTCCGGTAGCAATGCAACATTCACGCGACTAGTCGACCTGGCGCAGCGGTAGTAATACGACTGTTATGCTAAGGGCTGCAGGTTCAATCTTCGCACACGTATTGTACGATTCGCAGATGATTTTCCAGTGACGCGGACTGTCAGTGTATGTAATATTTTATGTTTATAACACTTATCTTAAGATACAGCAGACATTCCCAGTATAGGACGTCCTATTTACAAAAAAAAACATCAAACATCGAACTAATTGGCACAGTGCTACTGCGCTATGGGTTGGAGTCCGATCCCCGCACGGAAAAAAAATTTGTGTGATCCGCAGATGTTTATCTCGAGTCTGGGTATTTGTTTATATGATATTTCATGTTTGTGAAACGCACCCACGATACAGAAGAGATTCCTAGAGGATTCGAGGTTTAAAAAAACTCCGGCGAGCCGGTTTCCTCACGATATTTTCCTTCAAGTAGTTAGCAATTGATAACTAATTTACAGTACGCATGTGAATTCGAAAAGACATAGTGCATGTGGGTTTGTACTTGCGAACTTTGACTTGGCAGTCCAACGGTCATCCACCTCGGTCATTACTAAACAAATAGACAAATGATAGTCTAAGTTTCCTTAAGCTTGGATGGTCATTGAACTGCTTCTCTGGACTTTTAGTGTTATCTGAATTCCCGGCACAGTATACATACCTTTTTTAGGTAACACATGCGCTACATAACCAGTTAATCAACACACCCAATCGTAAAGAATTTCCCAGTTACACCGCTGACACGACAAAGACTTAATTAGATACTTCAATGACCAAATGAGGTTCAAAATTACACACGAAGACGAAAACACAAGTAACCTTATCAACATATCCGAGGCATCCATTGAAACATTCCGTAAGTGAGTACAATTGTTTGATTCACAGCGGCACAACGTCGGCGAACGACGAGCCATGTTAAATAGAGCAAAAATCATTCGAGGAGGAATCAGCATCAGTTTGCGACATTTAAATGTGCCGGCGGCGCTTTTGGACCCGCCATTTGCATCCAAGATCGCGTTGATCGGCCATCTTGGTTTGTTTTTTTTGCCGCCAACGCGATGCTCCGAGTTCGGCGCACACTGGGAGCGAGGTTTTGCAGTTTTTTTGTTATACTTAAACTTTTACGTGTGGTGTGAGAAATTTCCGTTTGATATCAGTCCTAGAATTAACCATCCCCTTTCCAACCGCGGGTGTCGTGAGAAGCTGAGAGAAAATCCAGAAGATGAGCAGCAGCGTCTTCTGTAACTTCACCACCAATACTGCAATGCACCCCGCCCCCCTTTCTAAGGGAAAGGCCTTTGTTCAACAGTGGACATCTCCCAGCTTATGATGATGTGCGAAAAATTACGACATACTAACCTATAACATACTAAGTATATAATATCTAGATTTCATTTTAGTTAATACGCATTTTTGCCATGCCACTCTATACAACATAGTATGCACAAACATGTTCTACACACAAGTACGAAACCCGTCCGCTCCCGGTGTGCCCCGCGCCCACCTCACGCAACATTTCGTTTTACTCGCGCCGTCTGTATATTCGGTAGCGGCGAACCAAAGGGACGCATTCAATTATTCAGTCGTATTATTCTTGTTTATAACTGGTGTACGGCGTCCGTCGCCTGTGATGACTATCGTCATGCACGCTAATTGGGCCTGGAGGAAACAAAAGAACGGTTTAAAAACTAGCGCAAAAACGGATCGTTTGATGTTTGAAGGTAGGATAGCTTGCCGCTGGTTGTGATGCTCGTCTTTGCCTCGATAGGATTATTATTTTACATGATTATAACATATAAACAGCCTATAACTGTCTTACTGCAGGGCGAAGGCCTCTTCTCGTGTAGAGAAGGATTGAGCATTGATCACCACGCTAGCTCACTGCGGGTTGGCGATTTCAGATAATTAATTCCAGGTTTTCTCAACATGTTTTCCGTCGCCGTTAGTCAGTGGTGTCTTAAAATAACTAAGAAAGTATTTATGAAATTGAAAAAGTCACATACTTGCCCGGGTTTGAACCTGCAACCTTGTGCATACAAATCCGGTATGTTACCCACAAGGTCGCCATGACTTTTAAATGATTAATTATGTTTTTTTTATTTTGCAAATAGGTTTGCAGAAAAGACTTAAAGTTACACGTTATTCTTTTTTATTTAAAGACTAAATGCAGTCGACATTTCCTAATTGACTGTCTCTGAGAAGAAATGCCGAAACAAACTCAGGTGTAAATTTAAATTGTTTACATTTTAATGGTGTTGGTAATTCTTCTTCTTATCGTACGGTTGATGAACCTGGTGTCGAGTTTAAGCCGCCTGTGGGCGTACTCATCTGAAATTGATTTACACACCGTTGAAAAAAGTGTGCCGCTTTCCTCACGATGTCTTCCTTCACCGTTTTTGACAACTGATTGAATTTATATTTCTCTTTTCTGTGCTTACAAAACAAAAATAAATGTATGTAAATTACTTGCACAACGAAATCCGTAGATTGGCAAGTTGTCGTTCATTGTGGCGTTCTAAGGGGGAGGCCTTTGTTTAACAGTTGACGTCTTTCGGCTGATGATAATGATGGTTTTAGCATACAGAGAGTTAGGTTGATAATAGTTGTACAATTACAAAAACTCCTGCTGAGTGTCTTCTTCATACTTCGATAATCAAACTTACTGTCCATATGCAAAAGGTGTTAATCAACCACAGAAGCAAAGGACTAGACTTATGTTTGTATTTGAATATTAAAAAAAATAAAAATTAACACAACGTATTTAGATCCGATAAAAATTCAAATCCTGAACGCAAAAGCATCCTTCATCGAAGTGTCGAACTCAAATGTCAAAACATGAATGTCAATTTGCTCGTCTTGAAAGGTGTGAAATAGAGTTTATTATTTATGTAAATATAAATAATAGTATACTTTATTATTTATTAAAACAATATTAATAATAATACATCACTATATTACATGGATTAGTTGTACGTTTCCTAAGAATGGAAGGACGAAATAAACCATTCACAGCGTTCGAGAGATCTTTCATAGTGAAACTCATAAAGCAGCAATATGATATAATTCAAAATAAGAACATTGATACGGTATCGATTCATAAAAAGAATGCGGCATGGGAAAGAATAGCCGACGAATACAATTCCTCTACAAAGATCACTCGTAATGTAAGTAAAATATCTTAGGATACTAGACATACATCACTAGCTGCGCCCTGCGGTGTTACGCTACATTTTTTCGGGATAAAAAGTAGCCTTTGTGTTAATCCAGGATGTGAGCTACCCCCATATGAAATTTTATTAAAATCCATTCAGTAGTTTTTACGTGAATGACTAACAAACATCCATACTTACAAACTTTCGCATTTATAATATCAGTAGGGATATTTCAAAATTTTTCTGCCTGCCTTAGTCTAGTGGTCGCAAACGTGACTGCAGAGTGCAGAGGGTTCAATTCCCTGGTCAGGCAGTGTTATTGAGTTTTTCTCAGTAATTCTCAGTAGCAGCACTGAGTCTGGATTTATGTCTAGTTGATGGGAGTAGGCTTACCCTCTATGCTATGGGACTTATTATAGCTGGCGAAATGTGGGTAGTATACACCTCTGCCTACTCCTTTGGAGAATGTAAGTGTGATGTTATAATTATTATTTATTTTTGAAGGTTGATGTGAAGCAGTTAAAAAAATTCTGGGCCAATTTAAAGATTCGTGAATCAAAACTAAAAGAGAACCTGAGGAACTCTAATGTTATCAATGGAAGCTTCGCGGTGTCGGAGATGGAAACTGAAAATACAGAATTTGTCAGCACCGGACCGCACTTGCTTACGGACATCAAAATTATTGCAAGTGATTCAGTTTTATGTGAGTTCATTTTAATTTATAAATGTTTTGTACATAGTATATATATATTTATACCTATATGTTATTTAAATGACTGCTGAGCACGAAGTCCTGGGTCGAATCCCGGGCCCGGCAAAGTGTTACTGGGTTTTTCCATTAGATAATTCTCAGTGGCCCTATACATTGGGACCTAAAAACATAACTGACGAATGTGGGTGTACTGTATGTACACCTCTGCCTACCCCTTCGGGGAATACAGGCGTGATGTTATGTAGAAAGGTAGGAACAAAAAAACAATGTGATAAAAAGACAGTAAGTGTGTTGACTAGCCAGCCTCTGCTTGTTAAACCCACAGTTAACTCATCTCTAATAGTTATGTTTTTCTTGTTAGGTCCACAAGACGATGATGACTCACAGTACTGGAGTCCGATAAAAAGAAAAGAAGAGTCCCAAGACGACCGCATCCAAGGATTATCGGACACCGCAGACCCTTCAGAGTTCCTATACGGTAACAAACGTCAACACACGGACCAACCTACAGTAGAAAACATAAAGATAAGAATATTAGAACAAGATTACAAAAACCAAGCAATAAAATTTGAAGAAGAACTAAAGCATTTGAAAAAACTCCACGAAATAGAAGTGAAATTGAAAGAAAAAGAGTTGACCCACAAGTTAAGGATGTTTGATTTGTACGAAGAAGAATATAAATTGAGAATAGAGAAACTAAAGAAAGACTAATTTTATTATTTTTATTTTAGAGGTTTTTAAATCCTGCTGCCTGACACGTTGGTCTAGTGGTTGCTAAGCGCGACTGCTAAGCACGAGGTCCTGGGTTCGAATCCCGGGTCGGGCAAAGTGTTACTGGGTTTTTCTATTAGGTAATTCTCAGTAGCAGCACGGAGTCTGGATTTGTGCCTGGTTGATGGCAATAGGCTCGCCCCCTATTACATTGGGACCTAAAACACATAACTGGCGAAATGTGGGTGTACTATATGTGCATCTCTGCCTACCCCTTCGGGGAATACAGGCGTGATGTTATGTGAAAAACCTAAAAATTATGCATCGAAGTGTTCTTCCTCATCGCTGTCGACTGGAAAGATAAGATATTGTATTCTAATAAAATCGTGGCGAGTAGCACGAAAACGCTTGTTTCTATACAAGACTGGCGCTCAAAGGTTCATCATAGACTTGCTTATATGTTACCTGGAGATTTAAGTAAATAATAAGCCAATATTATACATTGAACGTTTATTGCTATCCGATGACGTAGGAGTATTTGCTGACGATCGCCTTGTAGAAGTCGAACACGAGGCGGCTGGCGGCCCGACATCGCTCCATCGCCTCGCTGTACGCGTGCTCGCTGTAGCTGCCTTCCGTGAAGCCTGGGAGAGGGTCCAACAATGGTTAATGATAAATGATTTTATTTTTGCAAATAGGTTTCAAAAAAACACTTTTACACGTCATTTTTTTAATAACTATATGGCATCGGCATTTCCTAACTGACTACCTCTGAGAAGAAATACCGAAACAAACTCAAGGGTCAGGGTCTCTTTTAAAGTGGAATGGAATTGGCATAATGGCTAAGTAAAGAAGGGATAATGTTTTGACAACTTTTAACTAACTTTAAACTCTTGTTTAGGTCTAATCTTGCAAGCTGAATTAATACAGATTTATTATTTATGATGTTTAAAATTGACATATCGGTTCACTTCTAAAGACAGCTGTCAAATATTTAAGTTGTACAAGTCAAAGTAAAAGATAAAAACTAAGCAGTATTAGCAATATTTATAAAGATTTTTTTATATACCTAATAAAAAATCGCTATAATTTAGGTATGTAGACAGTAAAGGGCGTCACATAGCATAATAGAAATTAGTATCAATCAAAGTAAGAGATATAAACCCACTCACCAGTAACTAGAGTCTTCTCCCGACTGTCAAACACGAAGGTCATGGTGGCCCTAGCGGTGGCGAGCTGCGCAGGCGCAGGGTCGAGCTGTATGTTGCCGCTCTCGTCGATGGCGCAGCACACCGCCGCGAACGTGTGCCGCATCGACAGCCCCGCGTTCAGCAGCGCCAGGCACGAGCAGTTTATGCTGCACGCTAGGAACTGGAAAAGGATATTTTTTTTAAATTAATATTTTATTTTTTTAGCCTTCATGATATGATATGAGAACCGATTTAGCTTTGCTAAATCATTAAACAAAGCGCTAGCGCACGGACCCCATGGTCCAAATGTTTCAACCCCAAATAAATTATTAAATCAAAATTATTTATTGGAACAAAAACGAGTTTACAATATTAATTGTACTTTAACAGTTACATATAAATATGTAAACACATTAAGTTAGTATTTATAACACTAAGTGGCTGTACTCACCCCTCCATAGTCCTCCAACTCTTGGATGGTGACCGTGATGCCAGTGCGAGGGTACAGGCTGCCCAGTATCGCTGTCTCACAAGTCTGTCTTATAACATGCTCCTTGTATCTGGAAAATAATTACTAGTGTTAAAGTAATGACTAGTTTCAAACTTGAACAGGTCCCTTATTCATGAGCTGGTTATGCGGCAGTCACAAGCCAAACTTATAGAAAGGACCTCCAACGTTTGAAGAACGTCCGAAGACAAACGTGAGTAAAACCGGCATATATAGTAAGTAACAAGTTAGAAGATATCATAGGTCCTGGTAATCACCTGTCTCCAACCGAAGGCTTGCCACCTTTGCTGCTGAACAGCACCTCTAACGTTGCCTTCTCTATGCTCTGGCTCTGCATCTTAACATCTAGCGGTCCATTTACACTCACTAGAGCTACTGTCTCACCTGGAAAATTATTAAAGAAATATACATTTTCAATTTTGATGTTTGTTCTTAGGAAAGACTAGAGTGAAACAGGTTTCCTTGTTACTAACAGAGTACAATAAGTTTAACTGACAGATTAAAAATACCTATGCAAAAGCAAGTCATAACACCACTTTTAACAGGTAAAATGGTCTGTTTACTAAGAATTTGTGAACAAGGTAAGGTCACAGGAGGGATATAGATGTAAGTCTAATGGTCTACACAAGTGGAGCTAAGGTTCTTTACTCTACGTTTTTATCACTGCTACTACGACAGGACGTCTCTACCTACTTTCTGGCAATAAACAGGTAATAATACAGTTACAATTATTAATGTTTATAAGAACAACGCATACCTTGTGATAAAATAGCTGAACCATCGGATTTGCTTAGGTAATTGCACTCGCATTTCAGAGGCCTTAGCTTGAAATCTTTTAAATCTGTGTTCTCACATCCCATTATGGCGAACTGGTTGATATTATATTAAGTTTTCAAATAAAAAAGCTTTGTTTTCGGCTACAACACAAACATTACATGTGCATGACATGTGAGTGTGACAGAGACAGTGACACTTATAATGACAGTAAGATATTCGTTCCAAATCGTATACGATAAACAAAAACTATAATTATTCATATAATAAGTATTAGCTTGTTTATTATTTAATGTCATTATAGTTCAATCATGTTGTTTTATTATTATTCAAATTATTTAACATTTAACTTGTATTTTACATTTTTAGTTTTTTTAACTATTGTCTGAGATTTATTTGTTTCAGAAATATAAAAGCGTTTTGTTTATTCTTGGAATTCTACGCGATGGATAAATTCAATATAATTCAATATACGTATACATTATTAAGTTATGCCTTTTTTTAGATGGATAGGAAGTGTCTACAGTTTTATTTTTGGCTGTGATCCTCACTTACTTCTTTTCTTCTTATTCTCATTACAATTTTTATAATATTTAATTACGAAGATTATCTTGTTCTTAGACCCATAAGTGATCATATTTTTTTTAGAGGATCTTTGTTTTTTATACAAATATTTTGTATGTTTATTTGAATATTTAAACGCTCTTGAATCCACATCATTAAACTTACAACACCTCACTTCCGTTTTGTTACAGGTGTTATTGTCTTAACTGTCAGATACCTGTCAAATGTATAACTAGCTTACTGTCAAATCAAATCTCATTCTCACATCAGCTGTTCATCGAGTTTTATGAATAAATCCATTCCGTTTCATAAAGGAACAGTGTATTAGAAAGAGAGAAAAGCATATAAGTGAAATCCATACGACTATTTTCGTCAGATGTTTTATGACATTTAGAACGTGCACCCTTGGTAACGCTTCTTTATTGTCATTTTATAAATCTCTTCATTATTTTGACGATAAATATTGTGTAATGTTGTGAAAAAGTGATATTAAACCGCAAAAATGAAGAATAGATTTAATACATATGATATTATGTGCATGGTCACAGAATTGCAAAGGTATTTATGATTTTAATCAATGAAAAGTAAAGTACAAGAAACCTTGACGTTGTTATTTGTTATGTTTTCATGAATTTACTTATATTTTTTATCCCTTATTTGTAAATTAAACTATTATGATCTCATAAATATAATGCTTCTACTATTTTTCTATTTAGTAGGCTTTAAGTCGATTGTTTACACACATTGTATGCATTATTATTGGTTATGTTTTATCAGATTTATCTACAACATAATAATATGCCTGCGAACTTGGCAGAACGTTTTATATGCCCATGAATAAGTTATAAGATTGGTCCCTTTATTCCCATAACCTTACAGAGTGGAATATGATTAATTTAAAGTAGCCTAGATATTGTTTTCAAAATAAATAAAATAATAATTACAAATTAACTTAGAATGTTACTACTTCTCACCTTTGAAGACCTATTTAGCACAATAACTAACTAACTAGACTGCTGTGCTAAGTGTTGCATGTTTGGTTCGCGTGGGACAAAAAAAATTATGATCTGCAGATGTTTGTCCCGAAATTGGGTGTTTGTGAGTGTTATATTACATGTTTGTGAAACTCATCTATACAGGAGAAGTTTCTAGTGTGGAGCTATGTTATTTTTTGTTAATCAAGAATATACTACCTACAATAATTTATTTGATATTTTTGGTAGACAATCCTTGTAAATTCCCTTTAGATAGGTATGCAATTCTTTTCTTAGTTTTATAAATACAACAACCAAATTAGTTCATCATACTGTTTTACACTTGCAGGTTAATTGGCATGCGAGTGAACCAAGTTTACGATATAGACAACAAGACATATGTGATCCGTCTGCAGCGGTCCGAAGAGAAGAGTGTGCTGTTACTGGAGTCCGGTAACCGGTTTCATACTACGCTGTTCGAGTGGCCCAAGAATGTTGCTCCCTCAGGCTTTACTATGAAGGTAAGGGTATAGGTCCTGAGATGTCAAGATTTTTAGGTTCTTTTCAGGATGTGGCAGAATTTTTGAATAACATAACATACATAATATCACGCCTGTATTCCCCGAAGGGGTAGGCAGAGGTGCACATACATTACACCCGCATTTCGCCAGTTATGTTTTAAGTCCCAATGTAATAGGGGGTGAGCCTATCGCCATCAACCGGGCACAAATCCAGACTCCGTGCTGCTACTGAGAATTACCAGGAAAAAACCAGTAACACTTTGCGCGACCCGGGGTTCGAACCCAGGACCTCGTGCTCAGCAGTCGCGCTTAGCCACCACTAGACCAACGAGACAGTCTAAGTCAGTCAAACAACACTTAAAATTACAGAAACTGCTAATTACTGGTAAAAACCTAAAACTGTATGTACCTAGTAGTTATAAACGAAAATTGTGGCGACATTGCACCTTATCTTATTACGTAACTAACCTGATTACAAGATAGTATAATAGCTGTCGGTGACAATAAACAGCTGACTCGCGCCTGATGCCGATGTCGCAATACCTTGTAACTGTTACAATTGACGTTTTTAATGCTGTTTTCTTCGTTTTGTAGACTTTAGACTAGGTATACTTTTTTGTTATATTCTGGGCTGTTTTTACGATCTAAATATTACATACAAAAAAAGCCTAGTAAACACTTATAACTGTAAATATGTCCCATTTATTTAGCTTTTGTTTATTATATTTTGCCATGCTAGGCTTAAATTTTTAAATTGATTAAGGGAAACTTGAAAAATTATGGACACGAGAGGGACTCGAATCCGCGTCAGTCGCCGTACCGTGGCGCCGCTCTGCCAACTGAGCCACCGTGTCACTGCTCGCATCCATCAAATTTTGTTTATTAGTTTAAAAGGTCACAGTACAATAGCATCAACTAAATAATATATCTGCTAGACATAACACTAAACATAAAACACATAAAATAAAACATGATAAGAAAAAGACAGTTATAAATCACTCTCTCAAACCTTCTGAAAGCTAACACAATCATCACCAATCCGTCCACAATCCGGTATGAATCCAGAAGATTATTTAGCGCAGTGAGTTTTCGTGGTATCGGCGAATTGGCTTGTGCTACAGTAAGGCAAGTAGGCAAACAACTTGAGCCTTCTGCAGCGGCCCAATGGACCTAGATAGATTCAAGGTCGTAGCATACATATCAACCCGGAAAGGTATCGTCACCGAATAACATAACATCACGCCTGTATACCTCGAAGGGGTAGGCAGAGGTGCGCATATAGTACACCCACATTTCGCCAGTTGTTTTTCGGTCCCAATGTAATAGGGGGCGAGCCTATCGCCATCAACCGGGCACAAAGCCAGACTCCGCGCTGCTACTGAGAATTACCTAACGGGAAAACCCAGTAACACTTTGCCCGACCCGGGATTCGAACCCAGGACCTCGTGCTCAGCAGTCATTACTAGACCAACGAAGCAGTATAAACCCTACTGCAAAGCACTAATCCAAGCCGTTACGTAGTCGTCTCGCCTCGGGCGTAAGCCGTAAGCGCGGCGTCGCCTTTACATGCTCACTTAAGGTTGACGGCGAGGCGAAAGGCGACACGGTGACCGTCCCTTTCCGAGTTGATATGTGTAGGTACTATGACTTTAAACCAGCGAACCATAGCGAAGTTGTTCAAATATTATCTACTGCGGTAAAGTGTTTGGTAGAGTAATGTTCCTCTCTCTTTGTCTCCACTCAGTTTAAAGACGGTATTCTAAGCTAAACCTATTGCTATGTGCTGAGCAAGGGTTTTAATCTTCTTCTTCTTATATATAAAATTCTCGTCACAATGTTCGTTCCCGTACTTCTCCGAAACGGCTTGACCGATTCTCATGAAATTTTGTGAGCATATTGAGTAGGTCTGAGAATCAGCCAACATCTATTTTTCATACCCCAGCTAGTATAACTATGGATTACCGAGTATACTCTCTGTATTAATAATATAATAATTAATATTTGTATCATTAACTTATGTAAATAGTTAAACACATGGTGTCATTTTTATATTTTCATAAGAGTTGAACGACCTATAAGTAATGTATGCGCGATGACAAACAGAGAGAAATGATATTGTATTAAAAATTATAATTACTCAAGTGTGCAATTTTATTGTTTACGTGAGACGTTTCTGTTAATTCTCAGATATACATAGATGTTCGGTAGTAACATAACATCACGCCTGTATTCCCCGAAGGGGAAGGCAGAGGTGCGCATATAGTACACCCACATTTCGCCAGTTATGTTTTTCGGTCCCAATGTAATAGGGGGCGAGCCTATTGCTATCAACCGGGCACAAATCCAGACTCCGTGCTGCTACTGAGAATTACCTAACGGAAAAACCCAGTAATACTTTGCCCGACCCGGGATTCGAACCCAGGACCCCGTGCTCAGTAGTCGCGCTTAGCAACCACTAGACCAACGAGGCAGTCTAGTCAATTAATGGCAGTAGGCTCGCCCCCCTTTAACATAAAACCTATAACCTAGCTGGCGATATGTTTGTGTGCTATGCACCTTTACCAACAGGCGTGTTGTTATGTGATGTCGGAAAGAATACCGGAAGACGTCCACTGTTGAACAAAGGCCTCCCCCTTAGAACGCCATAATGAACGACAGCTTGCCAATGTGAAGTTAATTTAATGCAAAATATGAGCCATCTTAACACCTAGCCAAAGTTCGTCGTAAAAGGTTGCGCAGTAGTTTTAAGTATTATATGACGGTAAAAAGAGATAGAGCGAAAAATTACATCACATATCTGCGCAGTGCGGTTTGAAATTCGGTCAAAAATAACTTCAGAAGGTCCAATAACTTGTACAACTTCTATACTACTAGCTGCGCCTCGCGGTGTTACCCGCTACATTTATTCGGGATAAAAAGTAGCTTATATGGTAATACAGGGTGTCAGTTATCTCCATATGAAATTTCGTCAAAATCTGTCTAGCAGTTTCAGCGTGAAGAGGTAACAAACATACAAACACTTTTACAAACTTTTGCCTTTATAATATTAGTGTGATAATTATAGTTGCATGTGCACTATATAAATATATATAAAATCGGTCAGAAATACATTATTATATTTAAAGTATTCTCCTCCAGCTCCGCAAACACTTGAAGAACAAGCGTCTGGAGAAACTCTCGCAGCTGGGCATCGACCGTATCGTAGACCTACAGTTCGGTAGCGGGGAGGCCGCGTACCACGTGATCCTAGAACTGTACGACAGAGGCAACATCGTGCTGACGGACTACCAGTGGACCATACTCAATGTACTGCGGCCGCACGTCGAGGGAGACAAGATCAGGTCAGTTCAGCTGTGCTTTAGATCATCATCATCAGCCGGAAGACGTCCACTGTTGAACAAAGGCCTCCCCCTTACTTTAGATACGTATGAATTATATGAGAGTTGAAGACATCATACGTACGTTTTACTATATATGTTTTCAAACAGTGATAGCCGAGTGGAATGACGATTGAACTGCCAAGTTCGCAAAGCTGCGTGAACCAATGTATTTTCGAATTCATGTGTGAACTATAAGTTAGTTATCAATTACTAAAAACGGTGAAGAAAAGCATCGGGAAGAAACCGACACACCTTAGAGATTTTTCTTCGGTGTGTCAGAAGTCTACAGGCGGTTTAAATTCAGACACCAGGTTGTTCATCAACCATACGATAAGAAGAATAAGACTAATATAATCCATACTTAATAATATTATATATGTGAAAGTAACTGTCTATCAGTCTGTCACGCCTTCACGACTAAACCGCTGGACGGATTTTGATGAAATTTAGCATGTAGAATGTTTAAGACCCGAGAAAGGACATAGGCTACTTAACGCGGGCGAAATCGCCGGCAAAAGCTAGTATTATATAATTTGAAATTGTTATTTTAACAGGTTTGCAGTAAAAGAGAAGTATCCTCTAGACAGAGCTAAGACGAGCTACGCGGCGCCCTCTAGCGATGTCCTACAAGAAATACTGACAAACTGCAAGCCGGGGGATAATCTCAAGAAAGTGCTCAATCCTAAGTTGGGTAAGAATTTCATTGAATACTATGTGTACTCTAAATTAATAAAGGAAACTTGGAAAATGATGGATGCGAGCGGGACTCGAACCCGCGACTTTCGCCGTACCGTGCAGAGCGGCGCCACGGTACGGCGAAAGACGCGGATTCGAGTCCCGCTCGCGTCCATCATTTTTCATGTTTGTATATATGTGCACCTCTGCCTACACCTTCGGGGAGTACTGGCGTTATGTTATGTATAGTATATCGGCCAAATCTTGCTATAAAAGCCTTTTCTCTTTCTTTCTATATAAAATCCTGATAAAAGAGAACTCCTATATCTAACTCTTAGTAAATGTTCCTACTTACTTCCTTCCTACTTCCAGAGTTCGGTGCAGCCATCATAGACCACGTACTCCTGGAGAACGGACTAGCGGGCACCATGAAGCTGACAAAAGACCCTGGTAAAGGGTTCCATGTGGAAGACGATCTGGAGAAGCTGCTGACGGCGCTGAAGCAGGCGGAACAGCTGCTGGACGCTGCCAGGGTTGAGGTCGCCAAGGTAAGTCGGTTAGAAGTTATATACATAGCTGCGCCCCGCGGTGTTACCTGCTACGTTTTTCGGGCTAAAAAGTATCCTTTGTCTTAATCCACGGTGTCAGCTACCTCCATACCAAATTTTATCAAAATCGTTCCAGCCGTTTCTGCGTGAAGTGGTAACAAACATACTCACAAACTTTCACCTTTATAATATTAGTGAGATAATATTTGTAGGAAATTTTACAATATTGAGTTAGTTTTACAAAATACACAAATAACACAAAAAAAATATATGGACTCTAACAAAGTAAAAAAAAAAATTGATAATCCAAAATTTATCCCAACCTATTAATATTATTCACTCATGGAAAGACTGTACTGTAAATGACTATGCCCGACCCAAGAATCGAACCGAAGACACTGTTCAGAAGTCTTGCTTCGTGACCACTTGACCAACGCGGCAGTTTTCAAGTCCGTAAGACATTACTTGATTTGAACGAAGAAACTGCTATCAATTCCTAATTCTCAAACTCTTCTTCTGTGCTACCAGGGCTACATAACACAGAAGAAAGAGACCCGGCCGAACCCCGAGGGTGAAGGCACCAGCTTCCTACTGACTAGCCAGGAGTTCCACCCGAAGCTGTTCGCGCAGCACCGGGACCTGCCCCACGTGGAACACGAGACCTTCGACAGGGCCGTCGACGAGTTCTTCTCCACTTTAGAAGGCCAGAAGATTGATCTGAAGGTTTGTTGTTATTTTCATACAAAAATAGCTCTTATTCCAACGCGTTAAGGTTCATAATTATCAGCCAGAACACGTCCACTGTTAAACAAAGGCCTCCCCCTTGTAGTGGGTGAGGGGCGGGGGGGTTACGGGACAATCCCAATGCTTGGCAAGCGGCTTGGGGATCGCAGTATTGGTGGTGAAGTTACAGAAGACGCTGCTATCTTTTAGATTTTTCCTTAGTCGTCTCTTACGACTCCCACGGGAGGAAAGGGGGGGGGGGTCAGGGAGGGGAGGAATGGCCGGATACCACTCGGCAATGTTAATAACGCAGCTGATATCCGTGATTGTTGACAGACAGTACAAGTAGAGCGCGAGGCCATGAAGAAGCTGCAGAACGTGCGTAAGGACCACGAGAAGCGAGTCACGGAGCTCGCGCGCGCGCAGGACTCGGACAGGCTCGCCGCGGAGCTCATCGCGCGGAACCAGCCGCTCGTGGACCAGGCGCGGATGGCCATACAAGCTGCTATCGCTAACCAGGTCAGTCAGTGTTTCTAATTTAGATTTGACTTAAACAAACTCACATACGTATGTATGTGGTACATATATAAAAGTTTCATCATCATGAGCCGGAAGGCGTCCATTGTTGAACAAAGGCCTCCCCCTTAGAACGCCAGAGTGTAAATAAAAGCTTGTAAAAAATTAAATATGTAATTGATTTTTTAATTTAATTTTTAAATAAATTGGGTTTTGTATTATATTTGGTATGGCCAATTAACCATCTTTCGCACTGCTTTTCCGGGCAGGACGACGTCTGCCGGGTCCGCTAGTTTATTATAATATCAACCCTATCCTCCCAGATGTCCTGGGATGACATCAAGCTGCTGGTGAAGACGGCCCAGGACAACAAGGACCCCATAGCCTCCTGCATCAAGCATCTGAAGCTGAACACCAACCACATCACCGTGTACCTGACGGACCCCTACGAGGAGGGCGAAGCCCTACAGCCCCAGCTGGTGGACATCGACCTCTCTCTCACAGCACATGCTAATGCCAGAAGGTATAAAATATTTTAAATAATAGGCTGGGCGATGACGAGGTAAGTTAGACATCTTTGCGGATAAAACATGGCATTGGACAGGGTTTTGTGGAAGAATAATGGGGAGCCCTTTGCCCAGCAGTGGGACACTGAAACAGGCTATATAAAATATAATAACTGGACACTTATCTGGACTCCGTGCTGCTACAGAGAATTACCTAATGGAAAAATCCAATAACACTTTACCCAACGACCCGGGAAAAGAACTCAGGACACACGGCAGTCGCACTTTACGACCTCTAGGTTAACGAGACAGTCTTCTTATTCGTTTTGGGCGAATCCGCGGGCAAAAGCTAGTTACTAATAACATTGACAATCAATAAGTAATCACACTAATATAAAAGCGAAAGTTTGTAAGTGAGTTTGTAACCTCTTCACGCTCAAACGGCTAGACCGATTTTGCTAAAATTTGGTATAGAGATAGCTGACACCTTGGATTAATACATAGGCTACTTTGCATCCCGAAAATGTAGCGAGTAACACCGCGAGGCGCAGCTAGTTCAATCATAAATCAGTCTTTGGCAGGTTATTGAATGAATTTAAGAGACGCTTTATTTAAGAGCCTTATAACTCTTTTAGGTATTACGACCAAAAACGAAACGCCGCTAAGAAACAGCAGAAGACCTTAGAGTCAGCTGGCAAGGCCCTGAAGAGTGCCGAGAAGAAGACGAAGCAGACGCTCAAGGAGGCGCACACCGTCAGCAACATCATCAAGGCGCGGAAGACCTATTGGTTCGAGAAGTTCTACTGGTTCATATCCTCAGACAACTATCTGGTAAGTTTCGTTATCTACCTACGTTAAGGTGTGCCTCGGTTGAGGAGGTTCTTAGGTAGATGGAGGAGGATAGGAGCTCCTGAATTCGGTGTTCGACTACACCAGTCAATTGACACACTTTTTATGAGCTATGATGTATATTCAATAATTATATCAAAACGTAAATAATATTCTGTTGAAAATTACCTGGCGAACGAAAAATCGGCGATAAACTGCAATCGTCTTTCCACCTTTTATTATTAACCCAATTCGTGTGATCTGCATACATACCTAAAATCACGCCTGTTTCCCAGAGGGGTAGGCAGAGACCACGGATTTCCATTTGCTGCGATCCTGGCATACTTCTTTTGTGATCTGCAAATATCTGTTTATATTCTTCGTCAGTTCGTTTGTTTGTAAGTGAAGTGTGTTTACAGGTGATCGGTGGGCGCGACCAGCAGCAGAACGAGTTGCTGGTGAAGCGCTACATGCGCGCCTCGGACCTGTACGTGCACGCGGAGGTGTCCGGGGCCGCGTCCGTGGTGGTCAAGAACCCCGGGCCCGGGCCCGTGCCGCCCCGCACACTGGCCGAGGCCGGGCAGGCTGCCGTCGCCTACAGGTATTGTCTACTATCCATACCAATATCTCTCAATCTCCGAAACGGCGGGACCGGTTTTGATGGAACATTCACTGGCAGATAGCTAATGGTTTAATATAGGCTACTTTGAATTTCGAAAATGTTTAGCGTTTTACAGAAAAGAAGCAAGACGCGGGAAGTTCGCGGTATACAGCTACTCAGTTACGTCTTGACGGATTTTGAAGGGACTTTTACGAGGCTGTTATGAGGAGTAACTGAACTACTTTTAATTTTGAAAATATTTAGGGTTTTGAGGGAAAATATAAAAACCCAAAAATTTTTTTAACGAAATCAGATTTAAATAAGTAAGTCTGCTTCCCGCAGCGTGGCGTGGGAGGCGAAGGTGCTGACGCGCGCGTGGTGGGTGCAGGCCTCGCAGGTGTCCAAGTCCGCGCCCACCGGGGAGTACCTCACCACCGGCTCCTTCATGATCCGCGGCCGCAAGAACTACCTGCTGCCCGACCAGCTGCAGTTCGGCTTCAGCTTCATGTTCAGGGTACGTGGGGGAGGGGGAGAAGAGTTTAAGGAGGGGAGGGGGAGAAGATAGTGAGGAGGGGAAGGGGAGAAGAGAGTGTGGAGGGGAAGGGGAGAAGAGAGTGAGGAGGGGAGGGGGAGGTTATAGGGGTTAGAAGGGTGAATGAGTTATTGGAGAAGAGGGGAATGAGTTAGTGAGATATACGAGGTAAGAGTGTGTAAGTGAAGGAGGAGGGGAGAAAAGTTAGTAGGGGAGGAGTGCAGGTGCAATTAGTTGTTAGGGGAGAGTGGGGTGAAAATGTAATGGGGAAGAGTAAGTGAGTGAAGGAGGGGGAAAGTGGAACAAGAAATGAGTAATTAGGAGTATCGGAGAATGAGTGAGTGATGCTTGAGTGAGCGGGTGGGAACGTATCAGTGAGGGAGAGGACTAGTTAGACATGTGGTTGTGTACGTTGGGATACGTTATATAAAAACCGCTATATATACAATAACTATTATATCATTATTTGTTATACAGTTGGAAGACAGCTGCATTGAGCGGCACCGCGACGAGCGGAAAGCGATCGCTGTGGAGGACATCAGTGACGTCACATCCACCCAGGACGTGGAGGAAGACCAGGAGATCGCGGTGTCGGATGATGGTGAGATATATATGTATATGCGTTTGTTTTTCCCGCTATAGTACTAGTTAGGTAAAATATGTGTTTGAATTTGTTTATTTGAAAAAGAAAACCCCCTAATATTATATCCATACTTCCATACTAATATTATAAATGGGAAAGTAATTCTGTCTGTCTGTTACGCCTTGACGACTAATCAGCTAGACGGATTTTGATATAATCTGGCATGTAGAAAGTTTCTCATAACATTCCTCATACACGCTCATCGGTTCAAGGTACTCCTCACTAATATTGAGTAAAATTAAGAAAATAATCTTACAGACGAACCATCAGACAAAGAAGATGAAAAACAAGACTCAAGCAAGTTAGACGCCATCACAGAAGAGAATTCAGCGGCAAACGAAGATGAAGAAGAGACTACAACAGCAGAAGTAGAAGAAGATGAAACTACAACAGCAGAAGTAGATGAAGATGAAACTACAACAGCAGAAGTAGAAGAAGATGAGCAAGAAGAGAGCCAGCAAGAGATCAGTGAGAAGCAAGAGGAGGGCGGCTCGGAGAGTGAGGGTGACTCGACGGAGGATGACTTCCCCGATACTCATATCAAGGTATGTTATTATTATTATTTGAGTCTTATCTATATTATGTCCATCATTCATCAATGACGGTCATCGCAGTGACAGCCGAGTGGTATGACCGTTGGACTGACAAGACAAAGGTCGCAAGTGCCAACCCCGGCACGCACCAATGTCTTTTCGAATTCATGTGCGTACTATAAGTTATGAGTTGCTAAAAACGGTGAAGGGAAACATCGTGAGGAAATAGCACACCTGAGAGATTTTTCAACGGTGTGTAAAGCTGTCAGAGGCCTACAGGCGGTTTAAACTCTGACACTGATGAACAACCTGACAGAATTGACAACACTTGATCTGGTATTGAAATCGGGCCCTGGACCCTTTCAGCAGCCGCGCTTTACGACAAACGATAATCCTGGCTATCCAAAGAGTATTGTCTTAAGATATATGGTAATGGGACCTAAAACATAACTGGCGAAATGTGGGTGTATTATATGCGCACCTCTGCCTACCCCTTCGGGGAATACAGGCGTGATGTTATGTTTATGTATGTTTTATGTTTATATATGGTAATAAGCTTTGTTTCCGCCTATAGGTTGACCACGGTACGGGACAAGTGTTCGTGCAATCCAAATCAAGGACGTTCTCCGAGACGTCTGACAAGAGTGAGTATTTAGTTACATACATAACTAACTAAATATGTTTGTGTTAGGACGAATCCCGCCAGAATTAAGTTATTTAGATACCTAAAAATTCTCCTTATAATTTCCTTTATTTTGATACCCTACTCGACAGGTTTGGTCTTTTTTTTTTAATTACTTACAATTTGCCCTGCAGTGGGACGATCATGGCTGAAATAATAATAATAACTTACAATTTAGCTCCAATAATCCGGCCATTTTGTTTTTTTATAATTTCGATATACCCAGTGTCATTCTCACAGTAGAGAGAAATCTAAAGACACCTCTCAAAGTAAAATGCATCAAGCCGTTTAGGCTACAAGGCGTGCCGAAGAAATATACATACACTCGAAAAACATAGCCCCCCTTAGATGCATTCTTATTGTTATAATTACACCATCTGTTGTACGTCTTTGTTAAGTTCTATAGTTATGTATGTATTACCTGCGCCCCGTGGTGTTACCCGCATATGAAATTTCAATAAAATCCATTCAGTAGTTTTTACGTGAAAGAGTAACAAACATCCATACATACCTACAAACTTTCGCGTTTATAATATTCACGTTCTATAGTTATGTATGTATTACCTGCGCCCCGTGGTGTTATCCGCTATATTTTTTCGGGATAAAAATTATCCCATGTGTTAATCCAGGGTGTCAGCTATCTCCATATGAAATTACATTAAAATCCATTCAGTAGTTTTTACGTGAAAGACTAACAAATATCCATCTATACTTACAAACGTTCGCGTTTATATTATTAGTAGGGATTGACGATTTTTGATGAGGAGTCTTTATTTTATAAATGTGGTACTTAAGACCATCCCCACTAATTTTGTTTTATGAAATATTTTTTTATTCAATGTGTTTTCGTTCACACTACAGCACAGCATGGCATGAATTACTTAATGAATTGTAAGTATAGTATAGTCGGCAAGTTTAGTAGCTTAGTTGAGATATGTTAAGTAGACTAACAAACAGTAACTAACAATCTAGCTATAGTTACAAATAAGAGTCTAATAACGGTGACCTTATTAGTGCAGTGGCTAAACGATTGGACCGCAGCTAAAGGTTCGATCCCCATGCTTCCCGCTTAAGACAAAAATTGGTGCGGTCTGCAGATGTTTGTCCCGAGTCTGGGTGTTTGTGTGTGTGATATTGCATGTGTGCAATGTACCCACGATAAAGGAGAAATTTATAGAGTGGGGTGACGTCATTAAAAATGTTATCTTGTAGTGTTTTAGATGCTTCAAATAGTTACTAAATTAACTGTTTCTATAAAAACTAAAATAGTCGGCCATTTTTTTTTGTAAATTGTGTGCACACTAGTTAGAATTAAACGCTAGCACTTGATCATAAAGTATCCAGTCTATTTTATGCTTTAAGTACTTGATTTAAGGTCCATAATTATATTGCAATTAATTATTTAATTTCTCACTCTAGCTTGGGTTATACGCTCTACGCAAGTGCCACGTTAAGATCAGACTAATTAGCCTACCTGAATTTAGCCTATCTCCTTTTTACTCCCGATAATAACGACATGCCGTCCCACACTTCCCTTGTCATCTAATGTATTGTTCACCAATCATGTTACACTATAGAATATGGAGTGTGTCACTACAATATCCGATTATCCGACAAAGGCCTCCCCGTTAGGTAAGGGGGGATTGCCATAAGCCCCACTCTTGGCCAGCGGCTTGGGAATCGCAGTATTGGTGGTGAAGTTACAGAAGACGCTGCTGCCCATCTTCTGGATTTTCCCTTAGTCGCCTCTTACGACACCCACGGGAGGAAAGGGGGTGGTCAATTCTAGGCCGGGTACCACTCAGCAGTTTAATGACATACTTCTTTTTAACTGTAATATCATTGTTAGGCGAAGGCGTGCCATCATTCCCGGCGTTACCAAAGAAGGGTAAGAAGCCGCAGAAGGAGAGCAAAGTACAGAAGGTGGCAGAAGAGAAGAAAGAAGACAAAAACTTAAAGCGAGGCCAGCGCGGCAAGATGAAGAAGATGAAGGAGAAGTATAGGAACCAGGATGATCAGGATAAAGCTGTGATGATGCTGTTACTCCAGGTTAGATAGGGTTGTGTTTCTTTCTTTTTTTATGTGATATAGCGCCTGTATTACCCTTAGGCGAAGGTGTGTAGTATTCTTTTATTTATTTATTTTTTACAGGTACACCAACAGCATCCATATCACACTGTAACTTACAATACAAATATTTAACACGTAGGGAACTAATATAGATGCCAATTATAGGTATACACAACACTTAAAAAAAAACCATAGCAGTCATCAAGTCTTCATATTAGTTCTACATTTATTTAAGAGTATGAATACAAAAAAAAGTCATCATCTCTATTTATTGGGCGTGAAAATAGAAGCGAAATTTGGGTTTGCACACTTCTGCTTACACCTAACCTTATAGACGTGATGATGTTAAAGTAGAACTGTCAGAAACGAATGTCAGATAACATCTTCACTATTGTTATAGTCATCAAAACCCGGCAAGGAATCGAAAAAGGCCCAGAAGAAGGCGGCCGCGGCGAAGGCCAACAACGTGAAGTCAGGCCCTAAGGGGGTGAAGATCCCGCAGCCCGCGCCACTCATACTGGAGGCCGAGTCTGATGGCGAGGACCTGGAGCCCGAGCCTGAGGTAACGTACCTACTGCCTAGCCTATCATTATAAAACTAGGATCGATTTTTCGCCATATTGTGACGTCATAGCTGTCAAAATGGTTATAATACCGTTTAAGGATTTTTCAATCGCTAATTAATTTTTACGTACATACATACATAAAGTCACGCCTGTTTCCCTGAGGGGTAGGCAGATACCACGGACTTCTTGCTTTTTTAGTTCAACATTTGACAGCTAGAGGATTGGAGCATTGATTGTCCTTAGCTGAATCACATTGTATTATGTATATATACAGATTATACAAAAAGTGTGTAGTTTTGGAGCCTTGTGGTGGCTGAATTTGACTCAGGATCATTTTTTATCCTCGCCACTCATTGATATCCTCCTGTAGTTGGAGCAGGGCGGGCCTGATGCTGACACGGAGCTGCTGTCCCAGCTGTCGGGCGTGCCGCTCACGGAGGACGAGCTGCTGTTCGCCGTGCCTGTCGTCGCGCCCTACTCCGCTCTTGTCAACTACAAGTGAGTTCTACCTCGTACACTGCCGCCATAAGCCACGCCCCTTTCTATCTGTCTCTCTTTGTTAAAGAGGAAAGTCTGTATTTTATTTTTACCCGACTTCAGTGATAAAGCTGAAGCAAGGTTAAGCTAACCCTTAACCAAGGGTAAATAAACTAAAGGTAACTAACTAACCCTTAACCTTAACCTAGGGTTAGGTTATCTGAAGGAAAGACGACTTGTCCTTTCTTCAGATACGCTAACCCTCTCGTCACTCTTGCACATGACGCTGAAGTTGGTTCAACATACAAAACGTTCAAGCTTGAGACAAATACCGTTAAATTACATCAATCGGATATCGAACCCAGAACCCTGTCCAAACCACTCTGCACTTAACTGTTTGACCATAAATATAATTTCACGTATCTTTATAGATATAAGGTGAAGTTAACTCCTGGCACCAGCAAGCGTGGTAAAGCAGCCAAGACAGCTGTCCAGGTGTTCCTCCGCGACAAGAACAGCACTCCCCGCGAGAAGGACCTCCTCAAAGCCGTCAAAGAGGAGAATATCGCCCGCAACTTCCCCGGGAAGGTCAAACTGTCTGCGCCACAGCTGCATAAGCATAAGAAATAGATAAGTATATCTATTTTTCTCGGCTCTATACGCATGGAGGTCCGTATATAAATATACTGGTCCTTAGATACGGGTTAAGGTCAGTATGTAGTTGCACTGGTCTTTCAATGCACAAGGTGTATTTAATATACCTACAAAGTACCAATATTTGTATAATAAAGTTATCAGTAAAGTTTCTGTTGATGAATACGTATTTTTATTTGCCTGTGCCTCAAAGAAATCGTCGTCAACCGGAACATCCATAACATATAACATCACGCCTGTATTCCCCGAAGGGGTAGGCAGAGGTGCACATATAGTACACCCACATTTCGCCAGTTATGTTTTAAGTCCTAATGTAATAGGGGGCGAGCCTATTGCCATCAACCGGGCACAAATACAGTAACCAGTACCTAATGGAAAATCCCAGTAACACTTTGGATCCGGAAAATCCACTGTTGAACATAGGTCTTAGGTAAAGGGGGTTGCTATAGTTCCTTGTCAAGCGGCTTGGGGATCGCAGAATTGGTGGTGAAGTTACAGAAGACGCTGCTGCCCATCTAGATTTTCCCTTAGTCGCCTCTTACGGCGGGAGGCAAGGGGGTGGTCAATTCTAGGACGGATACCACTCGACTGGCCTCAAAGAAATGAATATATACTATACGAAACAAAAGGGAGTCGACATTGAACACGACATCACGCCTGTATCCCCTGAAGTACTCCCTGAAGAGGTGTGAAGTACTCCCACATTGCGCCAGTTATGTTATAGGTCCAAATGTAATAGGGGGCAAGCCTATTACCAAGCATAGTCATATAGTAACGAATTATAAACTGCCTCGTTGATCGACTGGCATAGGGCGACTGCCGAACATGAGGTCCTGAGTTCGAAACCCGGGTCGGCCTGTTACTGGGTTTTTCCATTAAGTTATTCTGAGTAGCAGCTCTGAATCTTTATTTGAGCCTGTGTGATGGCAGTAGGCTCGCCCCCTATTACTGGCGAAATGTGACAAATGTGGGTGTACTACTTCTGCCTACCGTCTTCGGGAAATACAGGCGTAATGTAACGTTCTGTAATATTATAAACTCAAAGATATTTTTAACTATAGCTAATAAATAAAACTTTAAGTTGCAAAATAACAATTATAATGAAAAATAGTAAAATTATAAGTATAATCATAAAATAATCTTTACTTTAAAATCGTAATTATTACAATTGTGTAACAGGCAACACCAAATATTTGCGCTTATCTCTTGTGCTGCGCAGTAGGAAATGAGTGTTACTAGTTACAAAAATGTAATAAATATTATTAATCTTCTTCGTCGACTTCTTCTCCAAAGCCTTCCCCTTCTCCTAGGACTTCAGGGGGTGGTGGCGGAGGTAGGTGGGCGATGCGATACGCCTGAAAGAAGAAAATGCATAGAATTACGGACATGCTTCGTTTTTGACGGTGTTTTTACGTATTTACTTTTGGCATGATACACAATTTTTTCGCCGATTGTTGACCGATTCCTAAATCATAATTAAAAACAGGAAAGCTTGAAGATTAATGTTTTGTTTTCCCTATACTACATACTAACACGAGGTTGGTTCAAAGAATATAAATAAGAGTATCGTGACCTCTTCATCAGCAAATGTGGGGTCAGTCATCTCCATGACCTCGGGCCCGATGGGGTACTCATCCTGGGGCCGCGGCAGCTGCAGGGGGGAGAAGTTCGGGGGCTGGAACTTGAGGCCCCAACCGATGTACATACACTCCGATTTCCTGACCAAAAAATAAGTTTACGTCGAGATAGAGAGCATTGGTAGAGAAAAAGGGAGGCCTATCCCCAGCAGTGGGTGATACCGAGCTGAAATAATGATGATGAAGGTAGGACTGGTCACTGACTAGACTTTGATAGTAACCACTTTTTCATCGGATGTAAACGACGAGACTCTTGTACGCATATTAAGCGTTGTAATATTCCGAGCTAGGACTAAAACAAGCAAGTCCAGCTATAAAAACTTTTATTTTCTTAATCAACAGCATGTCAAGCAAACTAAGCACCAGACTTACTACCTAGTATTAAAGCATACCAATTGTAAGTAAACGACAAAATATTCCAAACTTACTACAGTACAGCCGACGTATCTTGGCGATCCAAAAGTTAGCCGATCGGCTGCGGAGTAGACAGTTTTGTAAAAGATCCATTCCCAAACGAACCCACGCAACTATTCACGCTAAGTTCAGGACCGCCAAGGTACCTCCGCCGTATTATAGTACCTTTAGTAATGCAAAGAATAAATACACTAGTTACATGTTAGCTAAAATAGTTTAAAATATCTAATTCCACTGTCGTTTCAATGAATACTTTTTAGGAGTCTTCAAGTACTTCAATATCCTCTATGTACTGGTCATAATACTAACTTGCCAGCAGTAGCATAGGCCACCGCGCCGGGCCAGATGTTGCTCCTGATGATGGCGATGGCCCGGTCGGGACACAGCGCGGAGCTCACGCGCGTACTCCACGCGGCCAGACCCTCGATCCTCGCGTCTTCCGAAAGGGGCGTGAACATTGTCGGGCCTGTCTCCGGCTCGATAGGCGGGGGTCCTTCGTCGTCTTCTTCTTCTAAAGCTTCGTCCTTACCAGAATTGTTTTGATTATTTATTATGAATAAAGAGAAATCTATCTATCTATCTATGAATAGACCCGGTGAACTTCAAACTGCCATTTAAACCTTCCCTAGAATTTTACGAATATTTCAAGACTAAAATTAACTAAATCAGTCTAGCCGTTCTCGAGTGTTAGCGAGACTAACAGCAATCAATTTTTATTTAAAAGAAAGAAGATAAAGAAATATTAGATAGATAAAGCAGTGACTACATAGCTAGTTAGCTACTAGCTGCGTATCTAATGATACCAATATCACAATAATAGATGAACCAGCCTAGTAATTTATTTACAGTTTACTAAGCTGGTTCATCTATCAAGTCCTGCATCCAAAGATCACAAGAAGCAAAGCGTTGTCACTACTATCAGGAAATTCTCCATTGCAGTATTTGTAGTTCTCAGATAACCAAAAACCTGCGATAGGTTACTTACGTGGGACTTAAACCTTCATTAGCAATTTAGCCCTTCGAATGTTGGTTGAAAATAGTCCTGCCTACCAGAAAAGCTTTTTAATAAAGCGTCAAACTAACGACGTCCACGTTAGGGTTCCACCACAGCGTCCTGCCTTGCTTCAGGATATGTCGGCCGTGGTGCACCCAGTAGGTCAGGTTGGAGTCTAGTAGATCCTTCAGAGTGTGGCCCTGGTAGAACGGGTTGGGGTTGAAATCCATGTCGCCTGAAATAGAAGACATTCTTAAGAGTGCAAGCTTTGAAGTCGCATATAGCGTTCGCAGTGTGATTTTTACAGTTTAAGTGGGTAATCCTTTATTTATTTTTGCGTAGATCAATCATAGTTTATTAAATACGGACCACCCCCTTCTTCCATGTCGAGGTCCTCCTCTTCTTCTCCGGAGCCGAAGGTGAAAAATCCCTGCGGAGAGACGGAGGTAGAGGCGGCGATCCGAGCAATCTGGGCCCGCAGGTAATGACGCTCCATGCCTTGGAACGGGGGAAATGTTATCACCTGGAAGGGAAGATACTAGAAGTGTTAAGTGGGTAGGATCAGCGGTGGGCCTGTGAAGTTATCCTAACGATATCGTTAATTTTAATGATGTAGGCATTCATCATGATCATCAGCCTAACTTGGTCCACAGTTGGACATAAGCCCCTCCTATAGCACGCCACTAAGCTCGATTTTCGGCCCTCCGATTCCAACCGCATGCAGGCATTGATTAAATTTAATTTATTTGTTATGAATGCCGATGTATTATACGTACATCTCGTATAAGTGGGTATAATGTCGACGAGACTATTGTTGGTGTTGAGCTATTGGTGGCATTCATAAATTTTGTTCCAAAACCTTAAGATGATGTCTCACCTCGGCGTCAAGGTCTCCGGTCATGCAGCGCACGGTGAGCCTGTTGACGCGGATGTGGTCAGGCGTGATGTCGGGCAGGCAGATCCACTGCTCGCCAGGGTTGTTGCACACCCAGTACACCTGCAGAAATAAACACTTACAGTGAGGGCCAAAACATCCGTTTTTAAGCTTTCTAGTGATAGGCAGGGATTGCCAGATAGATTGGAGTAACTAAGTAGGTAACTAGGAAGTTGGTGGAAGAATGCTATTGCGATCCCGCCTCCCCGCCATCATAAACAAAGAGCAAGTAACATTGTAAGATTTTTAGTGAGAGCCCTTGTGGGTCGTATTGGGTTCATGGGGGAGAGTTCCACATACCCCCTTCGTCTCCCAACGTGGGATGTGTAACGCTCACGTTAAACAAAAGGGTAACTAGGAGACTATTACATGTTTATTATACCCTACACAATATAATACTACCTTCCTATTGATCCCCTGCCCGGGCCTCTCGACGGGGATGGGCGCGGGTGGCTGCCAGGTGGACTCGGGCTCCGGCGGTATTTTAGGAGGCACCGGCTCCTTGGATATCGGCTCCAAATCCTCACCTTCACCCACTGTAAGCAGTTGGGATACGTCTTACTCACGGCATTAACTTACGTATTGGTCTCAGGTCAATGTATCTTTATAGTCTAGTTACTTTTATTCACTATAGTATTCTGACTGCCTTAGGGTCTAGGTCTAGGTCTAGTGGTTGCTGAGCTCGACTGCTAAGCATGATTGGTTCGAAACCCGGGTCAGGCAATGTGTTATTGAGTTTTTCCATTAGGAAAATCTTGGTAGTCAATCAGTAGCAGCACGGAGTCTAGATTTGTGCCCGGTAGATGGCAATAGGCGCGCCCCTATTAGATAACTGGTGAAATCGGGTGTACTATACATAGGTACATCTCTCTCTACCTCTTTTGGGAATACAGGCGTGATGTTATGTGTTCTTTATAGTATTCTTTAAATTAAATAGTATTAAAAATATCTTCCTAAACTGCACCGCCGCCGCAAATTAAAGTCTTAATCCTCTGATAACCTTTTCAGTAAATAATTAACTACCAACCTATGATTGGAAGATCAATCGTATACTTTTCGATAACATGAATCTGCCTTCGTTGGTGATAGGATTAATATTCAACTTACTGAGTTCAGCCTGCTCGTCTGGACCCGGGGGGCCTCCCTCATCTAAGCCCTCACCTTCACCAGGCATGTCTTTTAATTCGAACTCCTGAAATTTTTTCATTTGCATAACTTAGGAAATTTTATTTAGTGTTATATGTACGTAACCGGATACTAGTTAGTCTAACACCTTTCGGATTCAAGTTCGTTGACAATTAAAATGTAATGATTATTAACGCACCCTGATTCTTCTGTCGAGTTCTTCCATAGTGAGGTCTGTTTCAGCAACATAGTAGTTTGCCTTAGTGCCGAAAATCTTACCGAAAAACCTGCGAATAAAAGGGTAACTTATACTGCGAAGAAACCACCGCCTAAACAGGATAAAGATGATTGAAATCAATTTTAATTTTGAGAAGTTAAGGAAAGAGAGTAGGGAGGCCTTTGCCCAGCAGTGGGACATTCCAGGCTAGTAAAAAAAAAAAAAAAAAAAGGAACTAATCGCCGACATAGCTCAAAGAATATGCAAGTTAAAGTGACAATGGGCAGGCCATATCGTTCGAAGAACCGATAACCGCTTTGGAAGAAAGGTTTCGAGTGGCGATCACGAACAGGAAGACGCAGCGTTGGCAAGCTTCCCACCAAGTGGTCCGACGATATCTTCAAAGTTGCGGGCAACCGGTGGATGTAAATGGCAAGTTGGCGTTCTAAAGGGGTGGCTCTAGTTCAACAGTGGACGTCTTCCGGCTGATGATGATTATGAAGTAACGAGTTTAAGATCACAGACCTCACGGTGGCGACTGACTCCTTGATGCCCAGCATGATGAGAGCTATGTAGAGTGCGTAGCATTCTCTGTCTGGCAGGCCATAGCCACCCTACAAGTGGTAGAACATGTCTTTAAAAACTGTAAAACTATAATAATTGTAAACTAATTTGAGCACTTCCTTATACCGTGACTATGACCGACTCGGCCCCCGAGTCCTTCGATATTAATTTCAGGGTCCTCACCATGAACTCTTAAAGCAGGCCTTTTCCATCGTAAAAGCGAGATGCCGAAATTAATATATTTAAATCGAATATGCGGTGTAGCGCGGCGTCTCACTTGCACGACGGAAAACGTCCTGCTTTGAAAGTGCATGGTAAAAGGGCAGCTGTTACTTTATTCTTGCATTCAAACACACACACTTACACACACACACACACACACTCACACACATAAATACACACTCTCTCACACACACACACACACACACACACACACCATAAATATGATCTCATACATGCACTAATTCTAAAAGTGATTAATTATAACAATGTTTGGTAGTATTAGGACATAAAAGTTTATGTAACAATCTGGGCGAAGACACTGACCCCTGTAACACAGGTTATAAACCTAGCACGGGTGTCAGGGTTTCACAAAACTGTATCTACCTCTTTTAATGTCAATAAAATTTTTATTATTTATTTTTATTGTTTATTTATTTATTTTGGTAACATTTATTTTTGCAGCAATTTGTCTGTTTTATTTAAAGTGAATTGCAAGAAACTATACATTACCTGTTTAAAATAAAAGTTGTGGTCGATGAGGTCTGATATCGTAGGCTTCGTGGTTTCTTCTTCGAGGTCCAATTCCTGTTCTTCCTCGCCGAGGCTGTCTATCTTTGACGCTTTGCTTTCCACCAACTAGGTACAAAGTATCAAAAACATTACGTAAGTAAGAGAGTAGGGGATATTTTAAAACATCTCTCATAGTTAAAACTAACTCGAAAGCTAAAGGACACTGTATCTCAAGCGACTTTTTTGCTCACATACGATTTCTACGTGGACTCAGTTACGATTAAATCATATCGGATCTATCGTACCCTGAACATTTCATCCACTCTCCTCACGTCAGCTAGCTGGGGTGGAGACAAGTAAATATCATTGAGCATATCAAAGTTAGGTCGAAACTTCTCCTGTTTGACCTCCCAGGAGTACTGCTCAAAGTTGTCCACCACATCAGGAGGTTTCTGGGATAGTATCTTTTGAACTATATCGACCAGATGATCATAACTGAAAATAAAGGATAACAGTGTAAATACCATCAAAGTTCTGCCTAAGAACCGGATAAGTAGGCCCTTAGTGATGTCTCTCCTGTGGAGTTGGCCTTCTGATACCAAGGCTATATTGGGCCAAAAATAGTTTCAGATGACCTATCGGCTACATGACTTGAGTACCCGGTACATAGCAATGCCGAAGAATACACAAGATGTCTCTAAATATTTGTCTATAAGTATTACTCCTTACAGAGAGTCTCCAGTTGCAGCACTTTGCTGCTTCAAAAAGTTCTTTGCTAGAACCAAATCGTTATTGAGATCTGGCATAACATTTTCGGTTGCTGCTATTATATCCGGCTCTAATAAAAATGTTTGCGACATTTTTAAGCCGTATTTTCATGAACCTAATTATGAAAATTTAAATTAATTATAATTATAGGTATTTATTTTTTATTTGTTGATAAATAAATCAATGACAAGTGGTATTTGACGCGGCTCGAGATTAATTTATTTTGTTTTTTTTTTAGTAATTATGTGGTCTTGACTGGCCTGTATACTAGCTAACACGTATTTCATAATTATTAAAAAATATATGTTTTCGACAGTATTTTTTTCTCTTTTTATAGTGATTTACTGTTCATAAGTCATAAAAAATGTATTGTTCATTAGAAATGGCAGTTAATAAAAGGTACATTACTTATATAAGTATATACATATTTTCTAAGGGGGAGGCCTTTGTTCAGCAGTGGACGTCTTCCGGCTGATGATGTTGATGATGATGATGATACATATTTTATAGAATACTGGAATTAAACGCACTGTGACTGTCACCCTGACATTTCGTAATTTTTAACCTATAATATTTACTGTCATTTACAGAATGTCAACAAATAAATAATTGTCAACATTCTTTTACGTTATTAATTTTACGTAATAATTTCCCAAACATATAATGAATAGAATCATCGAAGTTACATAAGTGCTATTCTTGATTTTATCTAATGATTTTGGTTAGTTATTTTGTATCACCTATTATAACATAACCTATAAATAAAAACAAACAATTCAGTGCAATGGCTACAAAATTCGACGCAGCAGCGTACAACTTTCGCAAAAAATGTCCCTTTATAACGAAGGACCTGCTTCGTTGGTTTCCCGGGCACATGAACAAAGGTATAAAGCAAATGCAGCGGAAATTAAAAAGTGTTGACTGTGTGATCGAAGTCCACGATGCTCGAATACCGTTCACGGGTCGCAATCCTATATTTGCTAATACTCTAATAGGTAACAAGCCTCACATATTAGTTCTAAACAAGAAAGACTTGACGATACCGTCGCTAGTGCCTCGAATAAGGGACCAGCTGAAGGCTGAACAGAATATACAGAACCTAGTGTTCACCAACAGTAAGGACCAGCACTGCCGAGGTCTGAAGACCCTGAAGCCCCTCATGGTGGACCTGATCAAGGGCTCAAACCGATACAACAGGAGCGAGGAGTTGGATTACAATGTGATGATCATGGGGGTGCCTAACGTGGGCAAGTCTTCAATGATTAATATGTTACGGTCGAAGAACATGAGCATACGACACGCGCTGCCGGTGGGTGCGGTAGCGGGGGTCACGCGGAGTGTGCTGATGAAGATCAGAATCAACAATGACCCTGTTATATTTATGCTGGATACTCCAGGTACAGCTGGCATGCTGGCTTTAATCTTGGTTATTCTTATTACTATTATTATTTCAGCCATGATCGTCCCACTGCAGGGCAAAGGCCTCCCTTTCCTTCCTCCATTCCTCTCGGTTGTGAGCTGCAATAGACCAATTTTCTTTAAAGGAGGTTATTCTTAATTAACTTAAAACCAGAGAGATTTTATCCATAATATCATATTACTAGCTGCACCCCGTGGTATTACCCGCTACATTTTTTCAGGATAAAAAGCCTCTGTCAATCCGGGGTGTCAGCTACCTCCATATGAAATTTCATTAAAATCCATTCAGTCGTTTTTATGTGAAAGAATAACAAACATCCATCCATACTCACAAATGTTCGCATTTATAATATTAGTAGGGATAAACCATACTGATGCATGTGTGTGAGACTTTGTTGATTTTTTTTCGAACTTGTCTCTCGCAGTTAGCTCTGAAGGAGCTCTTACTGTTTAACCAGTCGTTTGGCGAGACCTAATAAAAGGCATCCAGCCAGAAACGTTGTTGATTCATATATTACCAAATATATAGTCTCTGTCCATCAATATTTATTAGGTAGGTGTCTCTAATAAACCCTATTATTTGTTTACTAACTTAATTAAACTTGCATTCTTTGATTCCTCTTTTCTAGAATTCAATTAAAACAAGTCACACAAGGCACAATCTCTTCAGCTGTACCTATTTGAAATAGCGTCATTCCACCGTTTTTTAACTACTTTATAGAAGCAATCATCATCACGACGGCCACGACAGCCTTCAATATCCCATTGCTGGATATAAGCCTCCCTTAAACAATTCCGTCCGCCGCTGTCCTGTGCCAATAGAAGCCATATTAAGTACTTATGTGCTTGTTGCTTCTAAATCTTAGTCTATTGTTTAACAAAAACAAACCATCTATTTCAGGTATTCTAGAGCCATCCGTGACTGATGTGGAGATGGGTCTGAAGCTGGCCCTCTGCGCCTCCCTCCAGGACCACTTGGTGGGCGAGGAGATCATCGCGGACTACCTGCTGTACTGGCTCAACAAGCATGGCCAGTTCAAATACGTGGACTACATGGGCTTACCGGAACCTTGTGATGATATCAATAAAGTGAGTTGTTGTTTTAAGAGGGTTATCTCAACTCACTAATATTATAAAGGTGGAAGTTTGTGTGTGTTTGAATGTTTGTAACCTCTTCACGCTTAAACGGCTAGACCGATTTTACTAAAATTTTGTATGGAGGTAGCTGATACCCTGGATTACCACATAGGCTAATCTTCTTTTATCCCGAATGAACGCGGCGTTTAACACCGTGGGGCGCAGCTAGTATACTCATAACGCGTGACTCCAGCGTCTCCTGACTAGCGTTGAAAATGCCGAAAAAATCAATTTGTTTTTTTCCACGAAAAAAACAAATTGTGGTTTTTTTCCGTTTTTTTCGCATGTTACATAGAAAAATTAACAGAAATATCCTTTAGAAAGAAACAGGTTTTTTTCGAATACTTCGCTTGATGTTTTGAAAAATTAAAAAAAACATGTTTTATTGAAATGTTTTTAATGAGAAATAGGTAAACTAGAATACTACATGTCGAACAGTGGAGCTGCGCCTACCCTCCGTTTTTATTAATAAGTATCATTAAGGATGAAAAGAGTTAAAACATATGAAATGTTTCCTGTTTCTTTCATTTGCTTCGGTTTTTTTCGGTTTTATTGGAAAAAAACATGAAATATATACTGGTAATTTTTCTTGAAACTTTCGAATGGAACATCGAAAAAAACAAAGGATTTGGAAAAAAACAGGAATTTTTCCTGCTTTTTTCAACGCTACTCCTGACAAGCTTTACATAGTGAGGAAGTGTCGCTTTACGCTTTATATAACACTATCCTACTCGGGCGACACACTATTCATCACTGGGTAGTGTGAACAAGGTAAATGTCAAGCGACATTGTCCCACAAAGCCCCAAAGACACCACGTGAAGGTTGGGCGATATAACCCCTAGTGAAAACGCGGCTTAACGTATTTTCTTGATTATATTTTTAATTTCTATCGTTACAGGTACTGGTAGCAGGCGCTATAAAGTTTAACCGCGTGCGCCGCACCCGGGACTTCGACGGCCGCATGAGGGACGTCCCGGACCTACTAGAAGTCGCGCGGACCATGATCAAGGCCTTCCGGACCGGGGAACTGGGGAAGATGCTGCTGGACATAGAGTTGTTGGACAATCGGTACCAGAACCAGAAGGAGAGGTCGTTGGCTTGAAAATGGCTTCTGTTCCCAGTTGTTGACTTGTATGCGTCATCTCAATAATCAACATGAACTCTCTTAAATAATCATTATTATTATTTCAGCCATGATCGTCACACTGCAGGGCATTCCTCCCGGTTGTAATATGATAATTAATATTTATGAAATAAGTTTTACAAAAACAATTTTACACTTTTTTTTAAACTAGATGGCATCGGCATTTCCTAACTGACTACCTTTACGAAGAAATACCGAAACAAACTCAGAGTTCAAGGCCTCTTTTAAAGTCCAGACAGGTTCAATAAAATGTCCTGACAGACGCCCCGTCTCGTACCATCTGCAGGACATTTTGGTCTGTATAAGATACTCAAACCGCCAGACAAGAAACTATATAAAAAAGATAAATAATAGCTTGTACATTCTATACGATCCATAACTGGGAAAGACTTATTTTTCTCAAGCTTCCTCCGCATAGTCCATGTGACACCACAGACCTTCTCGCACTGCCCCGAAGACTCCGAACCTTCTCAGTGCGTGAGACGGTATTCCCGATATTATCACGATAAATATCAAGGGACTGTGAGAAGAGAAGAGAAAAGAATATTAAACACGCGCCCTCTGCCTTCTATTTTAAACTTAACTACTTTGAGTTAAGATCCATTTTATTACAACTATGGGACCTAAAAACATAACTGGCGAAATGTGGGTGTACTAAATGTGCACCTCTGCCTACTCCTTCGGGGAATACAGGCGTGATGTTATGTTGTTTTTTTTTTATTACAACTATGATTAAAGAGAAATTCTTTGGGAGTGAAAAGTGTTTTTCATTATTTTGTAACAGGCCGGCCAATTTTCGTGGTCTCTGCCTACCCCTCAGGGAAACAGGCGTGACTTTATGTATGTATGTATGTAGGCCGGCCAATTAAGTGTGTGTATGTTTTACAATGTTGTATGGCATCACATTGTGATTGTAATGTATATATGTAAATAAATGTAAATTTAGTTTAGTTATAGCTGATTTTGTTATGTAAATTAAATATTTAAGAATAATTAAGCAATGCTCGTTTTATTTTAAACTTTAGTCCGCTAAATCACAGGTAGGTTAATATGTTATTATGGATAATAGAGGACTTGGAGAGGGAAGACCTTTGCCTAGATTTGGCACTCTAGTGGCTAGGGTAAAGAAAAAAAACGAATGAAAAATGTATAACTTACAGCAAAAATATAGGTACCTATTTTTATTTAAAACATTCCTAAATAATCTAAAACTTAGAGTTGTTGCTGATAACTTTGTGCGTTGATAATATTATAAAATCTTATATAAGATGGTTAGGTACTATTCGTAAGAAAAAAATGTTGTTAGAATATAAAAGAGTAGACGTCATTTCTTATTTATTTTGTTACTTATGAAGTGGTTAATAATTTTAGTACAGCAATCGCCAACGTCCATACTACGTTGAATACACCGGTTCTCGTCCGATCACCGAAGTTAAGCAACATCGGGCGCGGTCAGTACTTGGATGGGTGACCGCCTGGGAACACCGCGTGACGTTGGCTTTTTGCTTTCTTAACATTTTTTTTATAATTTATTATTTATTTTCATAGTTTTTAGAGAAATAACATTATTTATCGTCTATATTATTTGAAGGTGTTGCTAAACGCATATTTTACTCGTATTATAATATGTATTTTAATTAGTCCTTTTCGTTCCATTCTTTGATGTCTCAGAGTCAGAGGTGTTTTTTCAGGTAAATTAATCCTGCTTGGTCTCAGCTTACCTACTTCATGCTAAAGCTTTTGTATGCTAGGTAGCTTCACGAAGGTTGAGGCAAAATAAAGCAAAGCTATTTATAAGTATTTAGTTTTTCTTAGTACAATTTTTTTCTAGTTCGGATCCAACCATTGTTATTGTAAAATACCGTATTTTGGTATATAACCCTAGGTTTTTACTGCGTCGTAGTTGTCATAACCTGCTGAGCGCAAGGTGTTGGGTTCGAATCACGGGTCGGGCAGTATTATTGGGCGTATCCATTAGGTAATGTTGTCCGTATTGTTGAGGTAAGTATCAGCTTTTTGTGTAGAGTAAGCTACGGCGAAGGCTGGCAGGCAACAATGCTGGCCCTTGTGGCAATATTTGCTTTGTAGGTAAACAGAGTAATACCCAAAACTAATTGAATTATTACCTAAATCTGTGAATTAAATTCCCTAAAATAGGCACTAACAATCCTACTAACTACTAATAATTAACATCGTCGAATCGTTTATCATTTGACCTCCAACTCCAACGACATAAAAACCAATTACAAACTTCATGCACATCAAATTTCAAAGATAACAAAAACACGTCACAGCTCAGCACAGTAAAAAAAGCAATCTGTCAAATTGAAACTATTGTAATATAAAATAAATATCTTCATGCACTGCCCAAAATTTTACGACAACGTGTGAAAAAATAATGGTAAGCTTTTATTTTAAATAGGGTGAGCAGGTCTCATCCAAATAAAAATGGACCCAATACAATACATTCAAACATTTGTTACTTCTATTCAAGAGTACCGATGGCTCATCGACGTAGCCAACGACTGCTACCCAATAGCTATTATGTCAAAGATTCATACAGCATGACGACATAGCCGATGAAGATTGAACTAAAGAAATAGCCATCACGTGCGATGGTATCGCGAAAAGATATTAATATGGGCAAAGTGCCCGCCGCCGAGAAAGTCGCGAAAGACAACACTCACACAATGAGTTCAGGGTATGAGCTGAAGAGTACGGCGTCGACCGCCACGTTGTCGATGACGCAGGACGCGGACCGCGCGGACCTGACGACGTCGACGCTCAACACGCTGAGCATGATCAGCACGCCGTGGAGCACGGAGAGCTGGTACTCCTTCACCGACTCGCCGTCGGAGCTGTCGGAGGAGAGCGACTCCACGTCGTTCCTCTCGTGGACCAGCACCCTGGACTCGCTGAGCACTCTGAGCGTGGACCCGCGCTCCACCAGCACCACGGGCGTGCACAGCCGCACGGTCGGCACCCTCAGCAAGACCACGCTCACTATATACAGCTTCGCGCCAACGCCGTGCCACAGCAAACAGATACAAATAGCCACAACGAAGAAATCCGATAAGTCTGTCTTCGAGACAGTGAGCTCCTGGACTATGGAGACGTTTACCAGTGTCGGTTTGTTGTCGAGCAAGTCGCACATCGTGAAAGCGAAGTACCCGTGGAGCCCCACGTCGGCCTTCACCTGCACTGACTATTACCCTAGTAGTCTGGAATCCCTAGCGTCTAGGAAAGGGAGCAGGGTGTCCATGGTGTCTGGCAGTGCCAGCACGAAGGTCATTCACTATCCTATGAACTACATGAAGTTTAACACTAAAGCCGAGGACCACCCCCGAGCGGACTGGGCTTTAGCCAAACAGAATGGTATCCCTGTGATGTGCACCGCTAAATAATTGACATTGGTATAAAAAAAATAGTAAAAACGATTAAAAAATTTATTACCAACAAAATATATTGTTTTACATTACCTATTTTTCTTAAAATGAGGTATTAGTTGTTTACCCAGATAATATTATATTCATTAGACGTAGAATATAGAAACAATAATAATACTATTGATACATTCTGCTTATAAACATTAGTTTACATGTCGAGCACAGAAGAGTAGCTAGGCTAAACACCTACACAGTGCACTATGATGAGGATAGTCACAATTATCATACACATAATCAAATGACTATATAAATGATCTGTAATTAAAAAAATAGTAAATGCATTAATATAAGAGAGTCATATATAATTATATTAATATATCAAGCATCGAGAAATTTGTTGATTTACACTATTCAATGTTTGTACAATTGTTAGCAAAATGATGTACACACAACGAAATGCAGATGGTTCAACTTAAATATATTATTACAATTCAATTTAGAATTTAGTTCAATGATACAAAAATAATCCACTTTTTAATCATCTTTGATGTTGAAATTTTAATACACTTATTGATAAATATAATTAATTAACCATAAACAATACCCAATAGTAATCGGATTAAGAATTTTCAGAAGTCCTAGAGGTGTACCGTCTGTGTCCCATAGAGGGTAAATAGAGGTGTGCAATGAACATTCACATTTCGGTATCGATGACCTTATTAAGAATTCCATTTATTTTAATTTCACCTGTAACTGTGTTGTCAAGTGACATCCAAAACAATTAATAATAATAAACTTAGTAAATATTAAACTAGCTCTAGACTAGTTAGGCTATCAAATGTTACCAGTGTTAAAAAATCTCCTGAAATTCTCACCCCGATTTTTCCCTAAATTATTTTAAATTTATTTATTTAACCATCTACTTATTGGCGATGCCGATGACAGACTTGTAGTACTGAGGGTCGCTGACTGAGTCCACCAGGAAGGTCCCAAGGTCCCACTTGGAGATGGTGCGGCCGGGAGTCGTTGTTGGGTTGATGGCGATCGTCACCTCTCGGCTCGGATCGTCTGGGCCGAGGAAAGGGGAAATAAGGTAAATTTTGTATAACGATGGTGTTTTGGTATAATCAGCATCATAAGTAGCTTAACATGTTCAGAAACCGTAAGTCAAATAATTTAAAGAAGCAAACATCAATACAAGTTATTGTTTCAAAGGATAGCAACGTCCAAATGACGATCTGTAAATATTTACAGCTACTTATGATGCTGATTGTACATCTAATTCCTGATAGCGAGTAGAAGAATCGTATCAGTCTGTAATGTATTCACATTGTGAAATGTGTGAGTGAAATAGCATAATTTGGTTATACCTTATGTTTTTACCCTTAAAAGAATTGACTCTTTTTTTGTCCGGCAAAATCCAGACACGAGAAAAATGTGGTATATCGATAAAAAAACTATTTCGGAGAACATAACGGAATGCAACTCGCAACTAAGAGAGGCATAGATATCCTAATATAACAAAGGGAAACATATCTTGGGCTATTCAAGACTCATAAATCAGTTACTCCAGAAATTGCACAAAACTTACCATTGATATGCGGCGGGAATACGGCGACCCAATCCAAGGGACTCTCTTTCAGAGCCTCGTACATCCTCTTATGGTCCTCATTGATGACCGCAAACCTCGGAGGCACCTTCTCCGGCTCGTAGAACAGGAAGGCGGACAGACAGCAAGACACAGGCTTCACGTTCTTCGCTCTCATAGAGTCTATAATGTTCTTCGTGCCTTCAGTCATGTCGGACGCAGACTTCTCGTCGAGCGCGTTCCTAGTGCCAAGAACGATGACCACACCGTCCATGCCCTCAACAGCGTCTGCGACGGAGTCAGGCTCCAAAGCATCGCCACGGAACAGCTCCACTTTGTCTCTTAAATGCTCTGGCATTTTGGACTCATCGCGGACGAACGCGCGGACCGATAGACCTGGAAAACGGAATAAATTGGTACAGTATTAAATGTGGGAGTAAAGCTTATCTGTTAGTAGCTTTCTTCCGAATGTTTCATAATTTGTGGCTTCAAGAAAAAACTATAGGTACCTATAGACTTTTGATCCCAAAAAACTGCAATGTATAATCTTTTCCACGCGGACGAAGTCACGACAGAAAAAAAAGGTTGTTCATATTAATGCTTTCGGCATAGCTTACAATAAGTTTAGTAATATTATGTATTTAGTTGCAATACCTAATATTATGACATGGAAGTGGCAGGGCCGCGTCCGCGTCGCCAGCTCATGAATAAGGGTCCAAAACTAGTCAGACATTATTTATAGACCAAATTTCAATGAGTACAACCGCAGTTTATATAATAATGCAATGTTAGCTTGTATGTATCGCGTCATCGCGTGGCATCGCGTAGCAATCAACACTTACGTAGGACGATAGTTTTTCTGTAATACGCAAATAGTTCTGCTAGCTTACTCACTAATTTATTCAATGTTATTAGCGACTATGTTGTAAGTATGATAGTGTAACCGACGCGCGACCCCTGTCTACATTCTTTATGTTCATAGCACACAATTCAAATCGGAAAGGGATCGTCTCCGTATCGTCTCGCCTTCAAACAGGCGTCAACCTTACGTAAGTACGTAACCAAAGCGGACCAACCTTAGGACCAACCGCTCCGATACGTCGACTCGGCTACGGGTAGGCGACGCCGCGCTTACGGCTCTCCAGGCTCTCAATAAAAAAAATGCGAAAACAAACAAAAAACGAACGAAAAAGTAAAAATCCAGTTTCATCACAGTCGGGGACCGTAATCGGCCGTTGTATCTAATAAATCTATCACCACTGAGTATGTTATAGGATCTACATAACACATTAGCATGTAGACCATCTTGAATCAGCGAAATGCCCATACCTATCCTAGTGTAACGCGCGTAATATCATTGCCTATTCGCGATGGGACAGGTGTACAAGAAACTTAGTTCTCGTGAGTAAATCTATAAGTGATGCTGCGAATAACTAAAACAGTGACGAAATTAGTCAATGATAGTTCAAAGCCGTCTAAAATATTATAATGACAAAGGTCACTATGTAGATAGTTATGTTAATTTTCCGTACTAGGCATGTATTGTATTTAAGTTTCAAATTATGAAAAGTCTGAATAATTAGAATAGAATAGAATTTTATTTAACTAAGTATTACATTGTGTTAAATTGACTTAGTGGCATGACACGAAATTCTTGTATAATGTTTCAGTATTGTCACCCATGGAGGCCCTCTTCTTGCACTCCAACAGTCAGCTAGCGTTCGGTTCTTCCCCATCTAGGAGCTATAATCAACTCTTGTCGGTGAATATTTGCACGTAAACTGGTGGCGCACTATCCAATTTAATTTCAATTCTAATACAAGACCAATGCAAAATTAATTGATTTAACGAAAACGAAAGAAGCATCCCAGGATCGTAGTAAATGGAAATCCGTAGTCTCTGCCTACCCCTCAGGGAAACAGGCGTGACTTTATGTATGTATATTAACGGAAACATGATTCAGTTTATTGAAAAAAGATGCTGTAAATTTTTTGATCTTAGTTCCTCCCAATGCAATGGACACATAAAATTCAAATAATTTGACGCCTGTGTTAAGTTTAAGAGTACGATGCTTTGCAATTCCGATCCAATTTAGTCGGAATTATATTGGATAGTAAGCAAACTGAATAGTGTTGTAATTTTACAACAACACAGAAAATGCAGTAATAGCCAAGTGGTATGACCGTTGGACTGCCAAGTCAAAGGTAGCAAGTTAAAACCCCGGCAAACACAAACGTCTTTAAGAAATAGTTGCTAAAACAGTGAAGGTTAACATCGTGAGGAAACCGGCACACCTGAGAGATTTTTCAACGGTGTGTAAAGCCATTGGCAGAGGCCTACAGGCGGTTTAAACTCTGACACCAGGTTGTCCATCAACCGTACGATAAGAGAATGACATACATGACGTCATCAAATCGTAACCACCAATAAAGATTCAATTGTTTTGTCGCGATCAAATCTGGGGACGTCTAAATTGCACCGGAAAAGAATTGTTTGCTAAAAGGTGATGGTCGGCCTACAGTACCAACTGATAAGTAATAGATGATTTTAATGCTATATGTGTTACAAATTCATCATTATTTTGAATTAGAAATCAAATCAAATTATATTTATTTCGCTTAAAACATGGGTACAGACAGATGGTTATAAGTCAAAAATTGATTCCACACATTTTGCCTTGTGCGGCATGCGATAGATGGTATGAGAAGAAATACCGAATCAAACTCAGGGGTCAAGGTCAATCTATTTTAACGTCCAGACAAGCTCAATAATTTATGTGAGAACAGTGCAGGTGGTCTGAGAAGTGGTCTTTTTAGGAAAGAACCACGGCGAGTTTCAGACCACCTGTCCCCACACTGTACTACTATTCACTTGCTTTTATATACAACAACCAATTCCAGTTATCTTTCAACCATTGTTCCATTGTAGTCTAACATTGTTTCTTAAAATCATAAGAGAAATGACACTTTTAGGAACCATTAATTTTAAGCTGTCGTCTCTGCCTACCCTATTGGGCAGGCGTGACTTTATATATGCCTACATATATATCCATTTACTATATAGAAATAATGAAGAAGAGTGACAAAACGAATATATGAGGCGAATGGTAGTGGAGTGTCGGGAAGGGGAAGACCTAGGCGAGTATACTTAGACCAAATCGGATATGTTCTGCAAAAGGTTCAAGTGAGGAGTACGCTTAACCGACGAGCGTGTATGAGTAATGTGATGCGAGTGAATGAGGCGAAAGCCAGGATCGTAGCAAATGGAAATCCGTGGTCTGCCTACCCCTCTAGGAAACAGGCGTGACTTTATGTGTGTATGTTTTATCACCATTGGCGCAGTGACGATATTTTGCTGCCGACCTGTTCGATGCCTGTGTAATGTGATAATATAGGTTACTTAAAATGATAAAATCTTCCGCATTAACTTGTCTAAAAGTAGTAGATTATACTATCTTCTTACCGCGATACCGTCTGCGTAGGAAAGTCGCGGCATTGCTGGGATAATAGCAGCGGTCTCTCGCACATACTATCCATACTTCCATACTAATTATAAATGTGAAAGTAACTATGTATGTTACGCATTCACGACTAAACCGCTGAACGGATTTTGATGAAATTTGGCTTGTAAATAGTTTAAGACCCGAGAAAGGACATAGGCTACTTAACGCGGGCGAATTCGCGGGCAAAAGTTAGTATTTTTATAAGCCTCATATTCTGGGCCCGAATCCTCCAATGCCCAGCATCACTACCGGAGGCTTGTAGCAACCTGAAAAGGCTGCTCGCTTTCTGGGATGATCTGGGATGGTTGGAATAAAAGAAAAAACCCTTCACGCACAATGGCCCACTAAAGAGGCTAAGTGCGGAAAATGCCCAGCAATACCATACCATACCATACCAAGCCTCATATTCTAGGAACAACCCCCTTACCATGAACTTTAAAAACAAGACAGTTTACGATGTGAAAGCGAGACCGCGCCGCGCCGCTACGTGCAGTGTCATGCGACGTACTCGCTTCCACAACGTAAACAATCACATAAAACCTAAACATACTGTATTCCTACATTAATTCATTCATATAAGAATCTCATAAGACGCCTTGGAAGTTGAAAATTACATAATATTATATCATTTATTCAAAACGAATAATTTTCAAACTAATAATTAAAAAAAAACAAGTTTCATCGCAATCGGGGTACCTCTTGGATAAGACAGTGTTCCACAGAACACCCCCCCAACTGAACCAGACTTTTACTTTTTAGTTCGTTTTTAAATATGGCAGTCGTATTTTTATCCGTGTCGTTGTGGATCCCATATTTATTATGCTTTTGGCATATTCATTTTTGTGTCTCCCGCTTGCTATGGAGGGAAGTCGGAACTAAATTTATATTCCTACTCCTCCTATATATTCTTCTATGATTAATTTCGTTGCGGGTTCCAAGACAGTCGAGTCATTTCTCTGGGACGCCTCGAGCTTCATTGCCTCGATGGTTCTCAACGGTTATCATTGTAGATCCTGGCTTACAGGAGTTGCAATGATGGGCACGAGTGGTGGGCTTGTCCCAATAAAAAAAAAAAAAAAAAGTCGTATTTTTAATTTGCTAAATATACCAAATATTTTAGTTCTGTAATTTTTATTATAGCCTATGTCACTCGCGATGTTGTAAGGATTCTACCGAGACTCCACACATCAAAATCGGTTCAGGCATTCAGAAGTTATGGTGGAATAAAGAAACTCATTTACATACATGAACCCCATAAACATTAGATTTTTTTGGGCGGTCGTGTAATAATTAGCTTCTAACAGCGACTTGTCTGCGTAGATTCCGAATGTTTTATAGCCTTCCTCGATAATTGGACTATTCAACACAAAAACAAGTTTTCAATTCGAACCAGTAGTTCGTGAGATTAGCGCGTTCAACTAAACAAACTCTTCATCTATATAATATTATATTATATATTATAACTAGCTTCCGCCTGCGACTCCGTCCGCGTGGATTTCGAATGTTTTACAGCCTATAGCCTTCCTCGATAAATGGGCTATCTAACACTGAAAGAATTTTTCAATTCGGACCAGCAGTTCCTGAGATTTCAAGCAAACAAACTCTTCAGCTTTATAATATAAGTATAGATATACCATATTTACCATCAAGATTTACTAATAAATAAACTAAAATACCTTTCTTTACGGCAGCTTCGACGGCGCAAACACCCGTCATTCCTGTAGATCCAAATATCACAATCTTCTTCATTTTCTGCAAAAGGTAAGGTATAATAGGTATAAAGGCAATTGTATTTCTTGTCCTACAAGTCTAATGGACCGGCAACTTGTAACGCAAGTTTATCTCAGTATGTAAGTACGTGATTTAGATTACCTATATCAACTTTATCGTGTACATGCAATAAGATATCACAACCAATTGTAACAAGCGTGAGTTTGCAATAAAAAATACATTTAATACTTCTCACCTATTTCTTTTCTATAGCGTTAAATAAGTACACAAGTATAAATGCAGATATCACTGAAAATAAATATGTTAATACGCAAACCAACTTAATTCATTTCATTCAACTAAGTCATTGGTTATTATCTAATAAATCCAATTGATTATGATACAGTCGACTTACCGACGTGAGCACTTTTAATAAAATGGTACTAATGTATGAAACTTATCGATTAAATTAACAACTCAAATTATGGAAACAACAACAATTTAAAAGCGTATAATTTTTGATAATTTAATGTAAAATACGTAAGTAAATAATTACAATTTGGTACGTACCGGCGCGTGATGTAAGTCCAAAGTTACAATAACTTCTATGTTGCCAGGTCTATGAAGTCCACAATCCCACTATATATTTTAATACCACTTGGTAATAAATGATAATTTATTAATAAAGTACTCTTATAGTTCAGATTAGAAACAGGCGATTCCATGAATTTATTAATATGTAATATAATTAAAAGTAAAGTTTCATTCGTTTTAGCAATTATTCGATGGCAGCACTGAACTACGTTTAGTTTTAAGCTTCAGCCTTGAGCGCAAAGATAAATAAATACATCATAACATTATAATCGTAGAAAGATACTTATAATTAAACATTTTGATCTGTAAAAGTTATAAATCTTCACACTATATAATTTTCTGCAATTTGAAAATCTTGAAATAATATTTTGAATAACTTCTGGGATCTTTTTAAAATAATTTTAATAAACATGTGTCAATAACATTGTACTACCGGTTCCACAATAATAAAACGTAGATAACCTAATAGTTTCATGCGTAGTAAACAGATGTGGTTGTGGTGTGAATATTTAGTTGTTTTTAGGTTTATAACTTGAGATAATTATGGCAGACACAGAGGAATACTTTCCTCGAGGAGGAAAAAAACCTACAACTACATACTTTAAGCAGAGCGCCAACGTAAGTATTAAGTAAATAGTAATTTAATTTCATAATATTGTTCAATTATGTATTTATTTTAATTTATAGTTTCTAGGGGCTCCTGAGAAAGGAGAAAAGAAGAGGAAGAAGCCGAAAAAGAAAGCTGAAGGTGACGATGGATATTTATCTGATGAGGGAACGAAGGAAATCGATCAGGCTTTCAAGAATTGTGCAAATAGTCTTAGCTATAAGGTAAGGAAAGTTAAAAATAAATAAAATAAAAGTTCTTATTTCAAATTCAAATTTCTCAAATAATAGGTGTACAAAGTATGCTCTTGAATATAATAATAATGTCTCGGTATATTCTTCCCTAAAATAATATAAACATAACTCCCTGTATGTAGGCAGAGGGGTACATATAGTATACCCACATTTTACCAGTTATGTTATAGGTCCCTATGTGAGAGGGGTCTAGCCTATTACCATGGACCAGATCATAATCCAGACTCCATGCTGCTACTGAGAATTTCATAATGGCAAAAACCAATAACACTGCCTGACCTGGGATTCAAACCCAGGACCTCATGTTCAGCTATCCTCTTAGTAACATAATATAGTGCCAAAAATGTTTAATTTTAAACACATATTTATATACACCGCTGACTTTCGGTAATTCTTCTCAGAGGTAATTAGTAAAAGCCGCCACTATCTACTTAAAAAAAAATGTTCAAAAGCGTGTTTCACAAATAAAATCATTTATACCCTGTGTTCTTTTACAGACAATCAAAGAAGGTGTCTTAATACTAGGTAGAGTGAAGGATATCCTAGAAACTAAAGTAGTAATCAGCCTGCCTTGTCGGATGATTGGTTCCGTGATGGCATGCCACATCAGTGAACCATACAATAAGCTGCTTGAAGACTATGTTAACGATAAGGTGAGTAAACCATCACACCGGTATTTTTCCTTGAGGAGCTGTATTGCCCTAACAATGTCCCACATCTTAAAATATATAATTCATCTGTATGCTTCTGTCATCTAACTCCTAAACGGCTGGATAGATTTGAATGACATTTTGTGTGTATATTTCAATGGGTTCCTGGTTTGAAAATAGGTAGCTAATATTAAAATAGACCTGCTTGTCTAATTGTATTTGCTACTTCATCATCAGCATTATCAGCCGGAAGACGTCCACTGTTGAACAAAAGCCTCCCCCTTAGAACTTTGCTACTTCATTAAGTAGCAAATACAATTTGACCAGTGGGAAGAAAAGATGATCAATCTCACTAGGTTGAACATCTTTTCTGGGCAGAACGACATCTGTAAGGTCCTATGGCTATTAGGCAGATACTAACCTAGACCATGCTGCTGCTAAAATGCCTGAAACTCAGCAGTCACGCACTAAACTGCAGTAGTGATCAATTACATAGATTTTACTTTCAAACTGTATGTCATAATAGTTTTCCTTTTGATACAGACAGAGAAGGTGTTAGAATTAAGCGAGATGTTCCGTGTGGGGCAGTACGTAGCTGTCAAAGTCCTGGAGGTGAAGCAATTGAGTCTGATGCTCTCTTTGATGCCGCAGCACATTAATGGACAGAGAACATACGCTGACTTGCAGAAGGGTATGTAGAAACAATGGAACTGTTGAGTTGATAACATGTTACAAGTGTTTATAATTTTATATGTAGTATATTAATTTCTATTATCTAACTATTCACTGTGGGTCAACTTTAAGTGCGTCTGTACACAAGCTCTAAGGAATTTTAAGGAATGGTAACACATTGAGCTGGCAAATCACACCTGTATTCCCCGAAGGGGTAGGCAGTGATGCACAATAGTACACCCATATTTCGCCAGTTATATTTTCAGGTCCCAATGTAATAGGGGGCGAGCCTATTGCCATCAACTGGGCACAAATCCAGACTCCGTGCTGCTTCTGAGAATTACCAAATGGGAAAAGTAAAACTATTGATCAGGGTTGTGATTTATTGTTTTTTTTTGTATATAGGCAACTTGATGCAAGCTGCAGTGACGTCAGTGGAAGACCACGGGTATGTGATGGACATCGGAGTGGCGGACACCAGGGCCTTCCTGCCCAAGACCAACACTAACCCGGAGCTGGAACTGGGTAAGATATTTAGTAACTAGGATTTTCCCTATTCCAAACAGCCAGATTTGGGACAAACATTTTGCGGTTTGCACAAAGTTTTGCCCCGTGCGGGAATCGAACCCAGCAGCACTGCAGTCCAATCGCTTTGTCTCTGCGCTAATTAGGTCGTCAATTTTAATCCATAGTGATTTACTGACTAGTAATTGTATTATGACGTAGATGTGGGCATGGTGTGTTGGTGCTGCATCAAGTCTCTGTCATCCTCGGGCGGCAGCGTGGTGTCGCTGTCCAACGAGCTGGAGGTGCTGCAGAACTCCTGGCTGCGGCAGCGCCCCGCCGCGCCGCTGCTGCCCGGCTCCACGCTTGACTTCCTAGTCGATACGGTATGTATACAGGTTTTTTTTTAACTTTTTCGTTGCTTTAATTTTCATCAAAATGGCTTTAAGTGTAAATAGAGTTTTCTTAAGTTCCGTCAAAATTAGTTGATACGTTTCGGAGAATAGCCGGAACAAACAGACAGACAATTTTTTTTTAATTGCATTTTTTTATGTGTTTCCTGTATACATTGAGTAAAAACCCATTTTAACGTTACAAACAGACCTTCCAAGTTTATTTATGTGTATTGATTGAACACTATGTCGGCAGCCATTGGAGAACGGGATCGAAGGCCACGTGTTCGGAGACACCACTGCCTACATCCAGCGGCAGCACGCGGACACCGTGAAGGGGAAGAAGCCAGCGCTTGGACAGAAGGTGACCACATCTACGATTCATCATCAGTCGGAACAAGTCCACTGTTAAATAAAACCTTCCCCCTTGAAATGGGAGGGGGGGGGACATAATAAAAGTGTTGGCAGGCCTCCCACCAGGTGGACCAACGATATTTCATGCTCATTGTGGCTTTGTATGTCTGTATGTGAAGATGGCGTTACCCATCCAAATAAATACCGTGTTAGCCGTTGCTTCACTTGTAAACAGTTATAAAGCTAACCTCTTGATGTGTGTGTTGGTTACAGATTCGTGCGCGCCTCTTATATGTGATGCCGACGAGGAACACTCCATTCCTGACGATGAAGAGCATCTTCGAGTCCACCCACCCTGACATGAGCGTGGAACAGAAGCTCAAGGATGGAGACATTGTGGAGGAAGCAACGGTCAGACTTAATGTTTTTTTTATATGACGTCACCCCGTAATTTCTCCTGTATAGTGAGTGTGTTCCACAAACATGAAATATCACATACACAAACACCCAGACTTGGGACAAACATTAAATTTACTATTTTATTCTATACTGCCTCGTTCGTCAAGTGGTCGCTAAATGCGACTGCTGAGCACGAGGTCCTGAATTCGAATCCCGGGTCGGGCAAAGTGTTACTGGGTTTTTCCATTAGGTAATTCTCAGTGGCAGCACGGAGTCTGGATTTGTGCCCATTTAATGGCAATAGGCTCGCCCCCTATTACATTTGGACCTGAAAACATAACTGGCGAAATGTGGGTGTACTATACATATGTGCACCTCTGCCTACCCCTTCGGGGAAGGGGAATACAGGCGTGATGTTATGTTTCTATAGATATTTGACCATTTTTAAAGCTTTTACCCAATTGTTGGTGGTGTCTGCAGGTCCTGAAGATCACAGGGCGGTCGATCCACTTCCGGCTGGGCGGCGGCTGCTACGGCACCATGAGCCTCAAGCGCATCCAGATAGACGAAGACCTCACGGACGAGGAGGTGGTGGCCAAGTCTTACCCCCTAGGTATGCTTATACACATACAAAGACCAACAGCTACATCCCTATTTCTTAATTAGTGCAAAAACTTAAAGGGCTTATTAGGAAAGGTATTTTTATTATAATATATTACTAGCTAATGCCCGCGACTTCGCTCGCGTGGATTTCGGATATAAATAATAGATTTTTTGCGCTAGAAACCCTCTCGAGCTTAATCTAACCCTACCAAAGTTTCATCACAATCCGATCAATGAATTAAGAACGCATTGGGGACAAACATACAAACATTTATTTTGATTTATTTATAGAAGACTAAATGCGCCCTGCGGTGTTACCTGCTACATTTATTCAGTATAAAAAGTAAACTATGTATTAATCCAGGGTCTCAGCTACCTCCATATGAAATTTCATCAAAATCGGTCTAGCCGTTTAATCGTGAAGAGGCACACACTCACAAACTTTCGCCTTTATAATATGAGATGAGATGGGATGGTTATCAAATTTTATTGTTATTGAGAGATGACATAGCCTTCGCTTCGTGTCCCCCAGGCAGTACCCACAAGGTCCGCGTGCTGTGCTACAACCTGTCGGACTACGTGTACTCTGTGTCGGACGAGCCGGGCGTGCTGGCCGAGCGGTACTTCAGCCTGCACCAGCTGCGCCCGGGGGACCTGGTGGACGCGGCCGTGCGGGCCGTGGGGGACAACCACGTGCTCATCAACATCGGCAGGGTCACAGGTACAGATTCATTTTATTTATTTATTTTGCTGACTGGTGTCCGGCCTAGAATTGACCACCTCTTTCCTTCCGTGGGTGTCGTAAGAGGCGACTAACGGAAATCCAAAAGACGGGCAGCAACGTCTCTTGTAATTTCACTAGCAATACTGCGATCCCAAACCCGCTTGCCAAGCGTGAAGATTATGGCAACCCCCCACTCTAAGGGGGAGGCCTTTGTAAACAGTAGACGTGTTCCGGCTGATGATGATGTTAATTCATAACAACATTGATAGCCGATTGGTATGACCGTTGGATGCCACGCACCAATGTCTTTACGAATTCAAGTGCGTACTATTAATTTAGTTATCAGTTGCTAAAAACGGTGAAGGAAAACATCGTGAGGAAGCCGGCACACCTGAGAGATTGTTCAACGGTGTGTAAAGCTCTCAGAGGCCTACAGGCGGTTCAAACTCTGACACCAGGTTGTACATCAACCATACGAAGAAGAAGAAGAACTAATCTCCTAAACCTCGCTCCTATGTCGCGTGCCATTAATTGAATAAATACTCTTAATACAGATGATTTAGATATTTTTACATAGTTATACATATTTTATGTGGTATGTGGTCGTAGCGTACGTGCCCCAGGCGCACGCGGTGGACTCTGGAATAATAACGAACACCAAGAAGTCTACCACTTCTAAACTGAAGAAGAAGTTCAAAGTAAGTGTATTTCACGTTTTTATGCTATTGCAATTTGCATAGCTTCTATCGCGGGCCTTGAGACTGGAGACCGAATCCAGAAATTCCGTAACGAAAATAACCTAACACGGTGATACTTTTTAGTTTTGCCATCTAACGATTAACAGCAGAACTTTTTTATGGACCGTATAGTCTGAAAATAAAACTTTTTATTATTATTATTATTATTATTATTTAATGATTTTTTGAAATATCACGCTTGTCTCTTTAGTTCTGCAAATCGCCTCTAGGTGGCATTGGTTTTATCGGCGCTTAAAAATGCTATGCAATAGCTTTACTGCGGCAGTCTCCGAGTGCCACGCGTCTTTTTTTTATACATTACTCCCTGTGTAATGATAGGCTTGATTTTGTAAATAGAAGATGTTTACTCGTTGAGTGTACATCGTATAATGACTCAAGTATACAGGATACAATGGATAGAAGGCTCGTCATACAACACACCTGCCTTTTTTTTAAACATTAAGATCATACTTTAGCTATGTCTCTTACAATTTATACGAACTGTAATGTACTTTTTTAAAGAAATAAAAAAAAAATATTATTTATTATACAAATATTAAATTTGAATTTATATAATTAATTCTGAACCATTATGCAATTGGCAAGCTGTCGTTCATCGTGGCGTTCTAAGGTGGAGGCCTTTGTTCAACAGTGGACGTCTTCCGGCTGACGATGATGATGATTCTGAATCGGTCCCACACATAAAAATAATCAAATTACACCAATCACTGTCGTTTGTATGTCGGAAAATAGAGATGTCAATAGACTTAAGGGTCTAAGTTAATAAATCTTAACCTCACTTATGAATAAGAAGGATTAAGTCTATCAACCCGGGCATGTATCAATGTGACTTTTTCAATGTTTTAAATACTTTCTTAGTTATTCTAAGACACTACTGACTAACGGTGACGGAAATCGTGAGGCAACCTGGATTATCTGAATAATCGCCCGCAGTGAGCTAGCGTGGTGATCAATACTCAATCCTTCTCTATACGAGAAGAGGCCTTTGCCCTGCAGTGGGACAGTTATGGGCTGGTATGATTTATATAATTAAGTCTATCAAGTATTAATCCAGTTCCGTGCGTGTTGTAGGTAGGGCAGGCGGTGCAGGCGCGCGTGCTGTCGTGTGACGCGGGGCGGCGCGCGCTGTTCGCGACCCTCAAGCCGTCGCTGCTGGCGCCCGACCTGCTGCTGCTGGCGGAGTACGAGGCCGCGGAGGTCGGCAGGGCCTACACCGGCGTCATCAAGGTACACACACTAATATTTTTTTGATACAAGTACACAATTTTATTTGCCTAATGTTATCCGGCCTGGAATTGCCCACCCCGTTTCCTCCCCTGGGGGTCGTAAGAGACGACTAAGGGAAAATCCAGAAGTTGGGCAGCAGTGTCTTTTGTAACTTCATCAGCAATACTGCGATCGCCAAGCGTAACGATTATGGCAAACCCCCAGAGCTCTGTGGATGAGGCAAAAGAGTATGCGTAGCAAATGGGAAACCGTAGTATCTGCCTACCCCTCTGGTAAATAGGCGTGACTTTATATACGTATGTGTGTATTGATAACCTGATTGGCGCAGTGGCTAAGCGATTGGACTGCTGCGCTATGGGTTGCGGGTCCGATTCCCGCTTATTTCCTATTTTTTAGTTCGGTTTTCGATAAAAAGCGTGTTTTTTAGTTTTTTTAAACTATTATTTATTAAATTTAAATACTATTATTAACAGACGATCCGTGACTTCGTGTTGGTGTCGTTCTTCAACAACGTGGTGGCCTACGTGCCCAAAAACTACGTCACCAAGGAACCCATCGAGGACCTCTCACAGGCCTTCCACATCGGACAAATTGTAAGTATTCTATTTTAAAACTAGCTGCGTCCCGCGGTGTTACCCGCTACATTTTTTTCGGGATAAACCTATGTGTTAATCCAGGGTGTCAGCTACCTCCATATGAAATTTCATTAAAATCCATTCAGTAGTTTTTACGTGAAAGTGTAACAAACATCCATCCATACTTACAAACTTTCGCGTCTATAATATTAGTAGGGACACACACAGCGTGTAACTTTCCGTCTAACACTACTCTTGTTATCTGTTACTCTTGTATATCCATCCAAAAGGGCCAAAAAATATACATTTGGGATAGAATCTCTTAACACAATATCAGCTCAAAACCATTAACATTAAATAAATTGGCTATATCCTTTTTATGTAATGGAATGGTGTTTGTTGGGCGGGACCGGTTTGGCTAATTTTGGTCTTCAAATATTCGTGAAAGTCCAGGGAAAGTTTAGGTATACTATTGAGGTGTATGTATAATAACCTTTGTGTTTCTTATAACAGGTAAAGTGTACAATATTGAAGGTGGATGTGGAAAATAAGAAGATGTCAGGCAGCCTCACCACGCCCCCCTTCTGGCCGGCACCGGTAAGTGCGCATCATAAATTCTATAAACTAGACTTAATACTTAGTATCTAATATTAGCTTTTGCCCGCGGCTTTGTCCGCATTAAGTAGCCTTTATCCTTTCTCGGGTCTTAAATTTTATTCATGCCAAATTTCATTAAAATCCGTTCAGCAGTTTAGTCGTAAAGGCGTAAGACAGACTTACTTTCACATTTGTAATATTACTATGGATAATACCTTCTGTTGGGTTTATGTACCACAAGATAAGGTAGCTAGGAGGAATAATGTATTATTAAGTTAAGTTGCCTGAAATTGATTTGTTTTTAATTTCATTAGCATTTTGGCAGTTATCATTATTTGTACTTTAAACACAGCTAGATGTTGATCCAATATATTTAAGAAACAACATTATTTAAAGTTTAGATCACCTAGCCAAGCGGAGTTATCTAAAACTTAGTTACCAAGCTAGTTGAAATTACTTAGTAGAACAACTCTGTAACATAATAAATAAATTACAATATCTACTAAGTGCCGTGCTACCTAAAGCTAGGTGTTATCACTTGTTTCAATTATTAAAACGAGAAATATGTAGCATAATAAATAATAATACATAATTTGATTTCATACAGAAACGTAAAATCAAAGATACTAAAGAAGTACCTAATAAGAAACAAAAGAAAAATAAACTTGCGGCGGCACAAACAGAAGAATCGGACCCAGAAGAAGATACAAGTAAAGATACCAAAAGAAAAAAGTTAAAACCTAACACAGAAGAATCCGAACCACGACAGCAACTCAAAAAGAAAGACAAGAAAAAGAAAAGTCTAGATTCAGAAGAAAACACTGTAGAGTCTGACCCACAGGAACAAAGCAAAAAAGGTAAAAAGAAACAAGCAACAGAAGACTCAGACACGAACACAGAAGAAGAAAAACCGGCTAAAAATAAGAAGAAGAACGACGAAAGCACAGAAGACAGTGATGAAATAGAAACTGACATTTACGATGACAATGACAAAATACTCAGTCCGCTGGATGCTAGACTCTTAGACTTGACAACATGCACGACTCCTAAACAATACAAGAAACGAGTGGTATCCCTTCTCAAAGCAATTAACAACAAATCAAATAGAATTAATAAAATAGAGAAGAAATTGTCCCGCATCGAGGCGGGCGGCCTGACCGCACAGAATAAAAAGTTCCATACAGCTATGTATGCCGAGAAACTGGTCGTAGAAGAAACTGTGGCCAAGTTCTTAGCAGCATTGAAGATTGGACAGGAGAAGTTAAAGGAATTAGGAGTGGAAACCTTCCAGAAAGTTAAAGGAAAGAAGGAGAAAGATACTGTTGCTCCTGTGAAAGGTTTGGAGAAAGATAAAAAAGGTAGCAAGCTTGAGGTGAAGGTTCTGGACAGTTTGGAGCCGGCGTTGGAAGCGCCCAGTGTGAAGGACTTCTGGTCTGCTCCCGTGGACAGTCTCCAGAAGAATGAAGAGGATGTACAGTCCAGCAGCAGTGAGGATGAGGTCAGTAGACCTGAGGACCTGATTGGCGCAGTGGTTAAGGGTCTAGACTGCTGCGCGTGACCAAATATTTGTGTGATCTGCATTATGTTTGTCTCTCTATGTGTTTGTGTATGTGATATTTCATGTTTGTAGAACGCACCCACGATACTAGGAGAACTAATTGGCTTTATCAATTTAGATTTAAGTTCAGCATTGGCATCATGGTAAAACGACAAACGCCATCTGTGAATCACACAAATTGTCGCGTGCGGGAATCGTATCCGCAACCCTTAGCGCGGCAGTCCAATCGCTTAGCTACTGCACCAATCAAGCTATCATCAAAGTAGAGTAAGTTCTCCCTTTCATATTTCCACTCAACACATTCCTTTTGCAGGACAACGACCAACCAAAGAAGAAGCGTAAGAAGCTGACGGTGGCGGAGAAGGTGGCGAAGGCCCGCGAGGAGGAGGAGAGACTGAGGGAGTTGGAGAGGAGGGCGGTGGAGAGTGAGGCGGCGCCGCGCTCCTCTGAGCAGTTCGAGCGCGCGCTGCTGGCCAGCCCCAACTGCAGCCAACTGTGGATCGCATACATGGCTTTCCATTTACAGGTAAAAGGAAACCCTTATAAAATGTACGATTTTCAATCATCAGCTGGTAGACGTCTGTGGAACAAAGGCCTCCCCCACAAAAGGGGGGGTCGATAATCCCCTTTTTGCCTACTCTTTTTATTATTATCTTGCTCTCACAATCAACATCACCCGGAAGACGTCCACTGTTGAACAAAGGTCTTCCCCTTAGGTAAGGGGGGGTACCATAATCCCCAAGCAGCTTGGGGATCGCAGTTTTGGTGGTGAAGTTACAGAAGACGTTGCTGCCCAACTTCTGAATTTTCCCTTGGTCGCTTGTTACGACAACCACGGGAGGAAAGGGGTGTTCAATTCTAGGCTGGATACCATTCAGCATCTTGCTCTCACCTGTACATATTTTTATTTTTCCTGTAGGCTACAGAGCTGGACAAGGCCCGCAACGTGGCCAGGAGAGCGCTCAGCACCATCTCCTTCCGCGAGGAGTCGGAGAAACTGAACGTGTGGCTCGCTATGATCAACTTCGAGACGCGCTTCGGAACTAAGGTAAGTCAATGGGGCATATCGCGTGTGAATTCGCCACTAGAGGCGCTAATGTAGTGGTGGGTCTCTGAAATGTCACTGTTTGTAGGGAGGGCTACGCGGGTTTATTTTTAATAGAATAAATTTGTGAATTTTTTTGCATGATATGGTAATGACAAAGTATGTTGCAATTAAAAAAATAAAGGGCCATAATATGATGATTTTTTCTAGTCTCTAATGAATATTCAAAACTTTACATACCATTCATTCTTAATAAATATTCATTCGTTCATTCACCAGGAGTCACAACAGAAGACCGTAGAAGAAGCTCTGCAGATGAACGAACCCTTCGCGGTCCATTCGAAGCTGCTGGACATCTACGTGGAGACAGGCCGGCCGCAGGAGCTGTCCTCTCTGGTGGAGCTCATGCTGAGGAAGTACCGGCGGGAGACCAGCACCTACACGCTGTGCGGCGCCGCCTGCTTCAAGCTGGGGCTGGCCGATAAAGCCCGACAGGTGAGAGCTGCAGGGCAGTAAGATCCGGTCCGGACCTTTAAGGATCCGTTTGATAAATGCCCGTTTAAGCCCGGGCATGCACGGGCCGTAGGATTTGACCCCGGACCTGGTCAGGGCCGACTTGTTAAGTCTGTCTGCGGAAGGCCCATTAGGTTAGGGCCAGGACCTGTGCACTGTTGTAAGATCAACGCCCGGATCTGCGCAGAATTCATTACATTAGGGCCAGGAAATACGCTGGTCCCATTTGGTTTGATTAATTAGTTGTTATGCCCGGACCTGCCAGAATCCCCTCGGGAGACCGAGGACCTACTGAGTTCCAGACCTTATTTCCTTCCTAAAAGTAAATTTCATGAACAGTATTTTTGTCTCTGTTTCTCCAGTGTAAAAACTACGCTAGTCACTATCTGATAAAACATAGATCAAAATACTATCGATACCAAACTACTTGATGTTTACTCTATATAAAATAATAAACTCTTTTGATTTTCAGGTGATGCAAAAAGCAATCACAGTGCTTGAGAAGAAAGAGCGTAAGTATCTGACTTATCTATACTTCTTATCGTTTATCGTATATGTGACTTTTTCAATGTTTTAAATACTTTCTTAGTTATTCTAAGACACCACTGACTAACAGTGACGGAAAACATCGTGAGGAAACCTGGATTGAATTATCTGAAATCGCCCGCAGTGAGCTAGCGTGGTGATCAATGGTCAATCCTTCTCTATACGAGAAGAGGGCTTTGCCCTGCAGTGGGACAGTTATAGGCTGTTATTATTATAATTATTTATTGCACTCACTAATACATATACAAATAACGTGATAGGAAAGTTTGGTGTATAGTATATCTACGTTTCGCCAGTTATGATATGAATTCTAATGTAATAGAAGGGTGAGCCTATTGTCATCACGGACACAATCCAGAGTCCGTGCCACTGTGTGTGCTACTAATTAATTATTGTTAATTAATATATGCCATGACTGCCTCGTTGGTCTAGTGGTTGCTAAGCGCGACTGCTGAGCACGAGGTCCTGGGTTCGAATCCCGGGTCGGGCAAAGTGTTACTGGGTTTTTCCATTAGGTAATTCTCAGTAGCAGCACGGAGTCTGGATTTGTGCCCGGTTGATGGCAATAGGCTCGCCCCCTATTACATTGGGACCTAAAACCTAACTGGCGGAATGTGGTTGTACTATATGTGCGCCTCTGCCTACCCCTTCGGGGAATACAGGCGTGATGTTATGTATATATGTATGTAATTAATATATTGCTAATTAAGTATTGTAAAGAGTTCCACTTTGCCGTGTGCAGACGTGTCGGTGCTGGTGCAGTTCGCGCTGCTGGAGCGCGCGGCGGGCGGGCGGGAGCGGGCGGAGGCGCTGTTCGAGCAGCTGCTGGCCGTGTACCCGCAGCGGGTCGACGTCTGCGCCGCCTTCCTCGACATGCTGCTCAAGGCCGGGGACGCCGAGCGTGTGCGGTGAGTGCGGGATGAGGAGACAAGCTAAAATCAACCTAATTGACTAAGAAATAAAGTTGATAATATGACACCATAGTAGTAAAAATGATCGTGGCTGATCGTTTTCTGCTATATGGACTGATTTTGATGTTTTTCTATTTAGTAGTATAAAAAATATTGATAATTTTAAAGCGCCACCTACGGGGTTCTACTATACCTAAGAACCATTAAGCTGCAATGTCTGGTCACCAATTTTCTTCCGTTCTATGCTCTATTCTATTCTTCTAGCATTTGTCCCGTTTGTCTAGGGCCCATGCAGTGTGGCAGACAGAACGACAGGTGATTTAAAATGTATTAATTGAATTTAATACTTATTCAATTGTAACAAGGTGTATATTTCAATGCTCGGTAAACGTATTCTATGTATAATTTTTGTGTCAATATTAATCTTCTATTCTCTAATCACTAGGCAAGTAATGGAGCGCATGACGTCACAGAAGATGCCAGCGCGGAAAATGAAGATTCTGTACAAGAAGTGGATAGAAGTAGAAGAGAAGATAGGCGATCAGGAACAAGTTGAGAAGATCAAGCAGCGCGCGCTACAGTACGTGGAGAAAGCCAAGTTTTAAACGTCGTGTGAGCTCGGGTGTGTTCGGGTAAGCTCGGGTCTGCTCGGATGAGCTCGGGTGCGTTCGGATGTGTTCGGGTGATTTCGGATGAGTTCGGTAACCGTCGGGCGCACTCGGAAACATGTACAGTATGTAAAGCAACAATAAAGTGATGACATATTTTTAATTGTGGTTTTATTTTCCATAATCAATGGCTTGTTCCACAATATAATAAAAAATAATATTCCATCTTACAACAATAGATTAAACTTACTACATGCTAAATTTCATTAAAATCCGTCTAGCGGTTTAGTCGTGAAGGCGTAATAGGCAGACATATTAGTATGGATCTAAACTTTATTGTTATGTAGATAAGTACCTACATAACAGTAAAGTTTATATAACAGTTACAATTTACACAAATTTAGTTATTTATTTTGTTGGAATACAGATGGTATGTCTTTCAAAAGGAACAGATATCAATTCAAAATATTATAATGTACCAATGAAAACAACAATATCGTTCGTTGATTTTTTTTATTATATATTTACAAATACTTAAACATATAGGTTTTAGTCGATCTCAAAGTGTTGTTCATCACCAAACAGTCAGGTTTTGGCAACGGTGGAGGCGGCGGGGGCGGGGGTCCGGCTTGAGTATTACTATTTACTGGCACTGGATTTTGATTCTTATTACTAAAATTTGTAGGTGCATTATACAACATACCAGTACCGTATATAGATACTGGTGCGCACTCTTCGTATCCTAACTTCGCATAGAAATTTTCCTGTCCTTTCGTCGATAAATGAAGCATTTTTAACTTCAGCACATCCCTACAATATTGTTCAACTTGTTTCATCAGGTAACTTCCTAGCTTTCTACCACGCATTGATTTACTTATAACTACAGTTTCTATAAAACAACTTTCTGGTATGCTAGGTATAACAGTCAATTTACAATGTCCAAGAATGTGTTTCATACTGTTTATAAGAATTAGACTGGTAGGAAGATTGTCGCAAGACGCCTGTAGTGACATCATCCGGGCTGTCTCACTGCGCGGCCATTCGTCGTTTATCAACTCACAGCATGGCTTTAAATATTGAGGATGTTCGTGTAAACGTAATACTTGTAGGTTTTCTGGCTCCATTTTCTTATCCTGAAAAAAACAAAATTTCATTATGTTTTGTTTACATCTTTAACTATGGCAATCCGTTATTAATTTTTTTTGTCGGTGGCAACTCGAATACTGTTAAGTCAAGTGTCAACGAAACGTCAAAACCAAGATTGATCGAGGTTATAATTATTTATAATCATAATAACTTTGTAATAACATTATAAATTATAATTAATTAGTATCATTAGATACTTACAGATTAAACTATATCCATTTCTGAAGGTATGCCTTGCACTAGCCCAATGCTTGTCTTATACATCTAGAGATTTTTCGATACATATTGAGCGTCGCGTCGTCAGGCACAAACTAACCTATTTTTAGCTGTCACATTCACATGCTAGTGCTAAAAGGCACCAGCAGAGTTACACAATGCTATAAATATAATCTACCTATTGTAGGCACGATATAGAATGTTATACTGATAACGAAAATCGTTGCTTACTTTATAGGATTCACTTATTTTCTATTGTCATCATTTTTTCTAATATAATATGTACCTAGGGACTCCTTATCTTGAATTTAAGTATATACTTACTTCAGAATAAAAACACTTGAAAAGTGGCTGTATAAAAAAAACAGAATTCTCTTGATACAGCCCATACTTAATTATAAAATCATCATGAACTGTATAGGTACCAAATAAGATAAAATAAAATTTTAGGAAATAGAATTCAACATTATAATATAATTATGAGTAATAACCAAATTACTAATTAGAGAATATTTTTAACTGAAAGGTCATTGTCATTGAATTCGGCCACAAATTCCTTCCTTATATTTTTAGTTTGACATACCCATTGTAATGAATAACAATTCATCTGAGAATTACAATAGATCTTTTCATTTATGGCAGTCTGACTAAAGTATGGAAGAAGACGATGATGTGCCAACACTGTCTGCAGAGACATTTGCGGCACTTCAGGAGTTCTACACGGAGCAGCAGAAGCGGCAGGAGATCCTTGAGAAGTTGGAGGCTGATAAGAAACTGAATGAAAATATATTGTTTGATGAGAATTGGGTGAGGACTGATAATATTATGATTATAGAGCTCAAAGCTCATCTACCTTTACTGAAACTTGAGCAGCAAAATGTGGGTGTATTAGACTTCTGATATAAGACAATACCACTGTCCACCTCTTCAAGGATTACAGGCTTGATAATATGTATGTATTCTACTAATAATTTTAAAATTATGATTTTTTTTTTGCATAAACAGCTGAACATATTTCTTCATCTTATTGTATGGTTGATGAACCACCTGGTGTCAGTTTCAACTGCCTGTAGGCTTCTGACATGGCTTTACACACTGTTGTAAAGTCTCTCAGGAGTCCCGGTTTCCTCACGATGTTTTCCTTTGCCGTTTTTAGCCACTGATAACTAATTTGTAGTGTGCACAACAATTTAAAAAGACATTGGTGAATGCTGGAGTTGAACTCGCAACTTTTAACGTAGCAGTCGCAACTCGGATAACCGCGCTACGTGCTAATGTGAACGTATTACATTGGATGTATCTAAAATATTATAGGTAGAAAAAATAGGCTACTATTCCCGAAATATATGCATTAAAATTTTCTAAGACACAAAGTCCTTAATATAATTGAACTGGTTGCAGCAACTGAGTCAGTTTTGGTACGACGACGCGACAGTGCAGGCGCTGGTGAAGACAGTGGACGCGTCGCTGGCTGATGGAGGGCGGGTCGCGCTCATTTCCTGCCCCACCCTGTTTGTGCCTGTCAAGAGGCAGATCGGCCAGCGGGCCACAGGTATGCTGGGTTTTTTGTTATAATAAATAAAAATGTCATTATCAACCAGAACACATCCATCATTAACAACACAATTATTTGGCCGTGTCCCGTGTGGTATCTGGCATAGAATTGACCAGCCCCTCTCCTCCCGCGGGTGTCGTAAGAGGCGACTGAGAGAAATACCAAAAGATGGTCAGCAGCGTCTTTTGTAACGTCACCACCAATACTGCGATCCTCAAGCCGCTTGCCAAGCGTGGGGATTATGGCCCCCCTACATTAAAAATAAACTTGACTACATTTTAGTTAGAGCAGCATTCTCAAAGAAGTCAAGTGCTAAGTTTAAAATCATACCTCACTTTGTTTAATTTCATACAATCTGAACAATAGTTCAGAAAATGTATCAGTAGATATCCACATAAACTATTATGAACCTTTTCAAGGCGCTTACATTTTCAATCAGTTTTACCAATACTGAGAGGTAGGTAGTTGGCACTTACTAGTATTTTCCGCTGTCCAGTAACCCTGCTGGAGTACGACCGGCGCTTCGAGGTCCACGCACCGGACTTCGTGTTCTACGACTACAACAACCCAGACAGACTCCCTCCCGAAGCCCTGGCCTCCTTCGACCTGGTGGTGGCTGACCCCCCGTTCCTCTCTGAAGAATGCATCGCAAAGACCTCGCAGACCATCAAACTCTTAGCCAAAGATAAGATTGTAGTGTGCACGGGCGCTGTCATGAAGGACCATGTGAAGAAGCTTCTAGATCTAAACCAGTGCAAGTTCCAACCGCATCATAGGAATAATTTGGCGAATGAGTTTTCGTGTTACGCGAATTTCGACTTAGATGATATTTTGAGGTGATGCTTTGTACCTATATATTTTACTTGATTTGTAAGGCTACATTTTTTGATAATTATTGGTTAATTATCATTCTACAACTTTAATTTATGTCGTTCTATTTGCAATTCGATTGCATATTCTATAGTGTGATTAAGAAATATTACATTTAAGTCCAATTGTTCAATCGCTAGGTAATTCTTATCTGTGCAAAAGTTGTCATATTGATGATCTGATCGGCGCACTGGCTAAGCGATTGGACTGCTGCGCTAAGGGTTCGATTACCGCACGGGACAAAAATTTGTGCGATCCGCAGATTTTTGTCCTGAGTCTGGGTGTTTGTGTATGTGATATTTCATGTTTGTGAAATGCAGCCATGATATAGGTGAAATTCCTAGGATGCAGCGGCATTTTCTGAAAAAAAAAATACATATACAAACTGTCAGAATGACAATTTTATCCATTGAATATATAATTAATGTTTATCTGTCGATTTAAAATCGGCCTTTACTTTAGATAATCAGTCTAAAACTGGCAAATAAATCAGTGATTTGTTATCCTCAGCGCCAGAATGAGCCGATACCATACTTTTAGGCGTGTAACATCGCACGTGAAACATTGTTATTTTATTTTATATTTTATGTAAAGACAAAACTGTATATACACAATATTACTCGTACGTGAGGGTACCTTGGTTATTAAATAAAACAACGATTTGTAAAACTTTCCCGTTTTATTGTTCCTTAACAAAACTAGTTCATTTGTTACATTACATTATGCTGGTTAACCTTCAGTTTCATTAATTCTCTCAATTTGATAATTTGCAATTATTTTCTATGTTTAAAATATGCGCGCATATGCAATAACGCTACAGTAAAATCATGATGACTTACTTTATAATACGTTATATTATATACTAGTTAGAGTCGTCGACTTCGTCTGCGTCACGTGGCCAAAACTACGCAATTTTCAAAAATGCCATACATCAACTGTCATTTTTGGCAATGCAACTGTTAAAGATGCACGCAGACGATTCCGCGGGCACCAACTAGTAAGCTATCCATAAAATAAGTCACCACCATCATCAACCCCGTATTCGACATTAACAATAGTTTTAATTTTATCGATATTATTACATTTATTATTAATATTCATGCGCGATATAATTGTATCGATGTCGATAGACAAATATTCGATATATCTAGACTAATTTTAATATATAGGATTTTTAATTAGGCATAATATACCTATTACAATAATAAACGTAAAAAAACGGAACATTTGTCTATCGATATCGATATCTAGCTAGAGGCCCTACAACGTCGTGATGTAATAAAATATTAATGGACACTCGTTTATTAATATTTAATAAATTCTTCACTTATCTCTATGAAATAAATAAATGATTTATACATTTTAACTGTAACTCACAAGCAAGAAAAACAAAGAAATACATTCAAATATCTATTGCTAACATAAAATTTGTGTTTAATATAATTATAAAATATCATCAATTTCAGGCAACACTTTGCTTGCCTAGAATAATTAGTTTAAATTAAAATTAAGGTGAAATTACAAATCAATATATTGAGATTTTACCTTCATATATACTACGATTTAATGTTGTCAATCGATCGTTATAATTCCATTCAAAATCGATATATATTTTTCGTATCATTTACTATAAAGTTTATCGACAACATTCCTAGCACTTCCCAAACAAACTGTAATTTGTACTAAAATAAAATATTATTTTTCACTCAATAAATCAATAATATAATAAATTTAATAATTGAATCGTCTATTCGTTAATTAATTATTATATTTTAAACATTAATTGGGTCTATCTACAAGGCCATATCATTATTTTCTACTTTGGGGTTGGCAGATAAGCCGATTGTTAGTATAATGTCGTAATATTAGTCAAATAAATACTCCATCATCATCAGCCGGAAGACGTCCACTGTTGAACAAAGGCCTCCCCCTTAGAACGCCACATTGAACGACAGTTTGCCAATTGCATCCACCGGTTGCAGCAACTCTGACGATATCGTCGGTCCACCTGGTGGGAGGCCTGCCAACGCTGCGTCTTCCGGTTTAAATACTTATTTAACATAAAAAAGTTTCTAATAAAAGATTGTCTTAAAGATCAGTCCCATAACCATGAACTTTTAAAGCAGGACAGTTTACGCGAGTTTACTTGTGAAAGCGAGACGCCGCATTAAACTGCACATAGCGACGTCTCGCTTTCACAACGTCAACTGTCCTGAGAGTCCTAAGAGTTCTAAGAGTTCACGGTAAGGAGGCAGTATCGAGACGAGCCGAATTAAATAATATTTAAGTTATGTATTTAATAATAAGTCTAATTGCAATACCTTTTTCATTAATATTATTTTTTGCAGTCAGAATTTGTTTATGTAATAAATAATTATTAATAATATACGATTTACATAACACAAGTTCTCATAAGTTAATTTAGAATCTCAATAGTTGGATGTGGGTGTACTATATGTGCACCTCTGCCTACCCTTTCGGGGAATACAGGCGTGATGTTATGTTTTTAGTTGGATGTGTTAATTAATTCATCAGTTGCATATCCATCTAATTAGAACCCGGCTATGTTTTTTCTAGATATGTTTATTATAATGTTAAGTGTCAACTTCTTTGTCGCATTAGGTCGAAGTAGTAAAGACAATTGTAAGTGTGAGTGAAACAAATAAATAAATGTTGAACTAACTCTAAAATTCTAAAACCAGGTTTCAGCTACGACTAAATTATCAGACGTCTTTAGTATCTCTGAGCAAAATCAACGCGACCACTCCGAGAAGTATATCCACGATATTAAATGGAAATAAATTAGCAGTGAATATAGTATATAGCATGATGACGTCACGCTCACGATAGTCTAGTACGCATGCGTCGGCTTTCTTGTTTTTTAAAAGCTTACAGCAGCTGTACCGTCGTAGTTATAGAAATATGAGACGTCAAAGTTAATCTCGAAGCTGGCGTAGTGCTTGCTTCCCAAAGCACTTGCTATGCGATCAAAATAAGAATAGGAACGTCAATGACCTCTGCCAGTCAATTGTCACTTGAAAAGTACGTTTTTCAGAAAAGACTTGATTGTGAAAAGTACAATTTATAATGAAAACTAATTTGTGAAAAGTACAATTTTGAGTGAATAATCATAGTATTTTATTATCTGTAGAAATTTTAATTGTATCTAAACAGTAATTAAACATTTATTACAGCAATGACGTCACAACATGGCGGAAAGTCCATCGTATTCTTACTTTGATCGAGCTGCATAAGCGATTAGGGACAAAGAAAAATACGCGAATTCATTAAGAATTTAAATGGAAACTATTAATAAATAATAATGTATTTATTATTTATGATTTGTGTTAAACGACAACCCTGTTATTAGTCTACAGCCCCCTTACCATGAACTCTTAAAGAAGCGAGACGTAGTACTACATCGCACGTAGCGGCGTCTCGCTTACACAACGAAAAATTTCCTGCTTTAATCGTTCATGGAAAAGAGGCTAAACTTTAAACGCAATGAATAATAGCTACAATACAAAAATAACTTTTTTTTTTCTAAAATACACACAATAGCAGATCACTTGAAGTATTAACAACTAAGTTAGTTGATTATGTCTTTTCAATCAATTAGTGTTAAATAACGTAGTCTTAAATCAGAAGGAAACACGAAAAACAGTTTTAGCTTAATTTCTTGTGTCACATTGAAATTTTTACAAAAAAATCTACGCACTTTTGTTATTAAATCATTGAGTCTACGTTTTAAACTTACAAAAATGCTAATCTTCTCTGGATTTCGAAAATAAATAATAATAATTCATTAAAAAATATATATATACGGGTAGTAAATAGTAATATTAATTTCATAGATCAACACTGAAGTTTTAACTCAAACATAACATGTATTTCAACAAAGAATCCGACGAATTGAAAACCCTCCTTTTCTGAAGTCGGTTAGAAACTAATTTAAAAAAGGGTTAGTGTTAAAATTATATGAATATCGCTTAGTATCAGCATGATTGATAGCAACCAGCAATACTACATGAAATGTAGATGTATAGACAAAATAAAAACATCACTACCTACCCTCTAGGGGAACAAGCTCGATTATTGTATATACCGCTTGTAATGACTTTATAGGTGATGTAAATAATAATCACAACCGCAAACCTAATTAGTAAAGTGCAAGACTGCGCAGATTGGAGGACGGCAGAGGATTTTAAATGTATCAATTGAATTTAACACTTATCTAATTGAAATAAGGTATATATTTCAATACTCCGTCATCGAACTCGAAGCATCGCAACTCTGATGCGGCGGTTGAAGCGGATTATTGAAATATACACCTTATTTCGATTGGATAAGTTTTTAATTCAATTGATAAATTTAGTATCTTTTGCCGTCTGCTAATCTACGCAGACTTAGTTGAGCACAGATTAGTAAGACTAACTAATACAGTCTGGCCGCAAGTTCAATATTTTTATAACCGAATGATAACTCGACTACAGTATCAATGATATAGATATCGATTATCTAAATCGATTAGGGAGAACAGACAATGTCCCTCAGCTTAGTCTATGGTCTATCAAGGTTTTATATAACATACCTACAAGATAAGCTACGATTGTGGTCAATACATTATACATATAGAATAGATATTTGTTTACAAAAATACATAATACGTACGTAATGTTTAACATCGATATTTAACGTCTTAGTTTTCATTAAATTTATTGTCTATGAATGAACGTAGTGTTGTTATGAAAAATAGACTATAGACTATTGGTTTTATAGATACAGGTTAGTAAGAGCACCTACTGTGCATGGAGACAGGTACGAGAGTGGCGACATCTATGTGTAACTGAAAGAATTCATTTAAAATTATGCAAATATTGTTCAAACAAATTCGACTATGTTGGGATTTCTTGGTCTCCATATTGATTATCCAAATCTTAGGCTCTTCCCTGAGTTAGGGTAAACTTTGTCCCAATCGGCAATGGGCATACGTCACAAAGGTCAAAATAATTATGACATTTGCGACATGAGACCAAAATTATATTTTGAAATTTAAGTTTTAAGTCTTTGTATCGTACTGAGCAATCTTCATTGCAACGATATGAATCACGGTATCGCTTACATTTTAATATAGAGAAGATAATTTATTTCATTATGGATCTAGCTAGCTTTTTGAAAAAGCATATATTTTATAACGTCATCAAAATCAAAGTCAATGTCTTACTAATGTGATGCAAATCTATAATATAAGACAATAAATTATAAATAAATACCTAAATTTGTGTATACCACCGCACAAATCATTTTTGAAAATCAAAACGCTAATAACATAAAACGGCCATCATTAAAAAAATATCCTAAAACTTGTGCATGTTAGTAACTTACTAATAAAAACAACACGAGCTATACCGCCGGTAATTTTAACACTAAATATCAACTATCACTTCGCCTTTATTACAAGGGACGAAGGCTCATTTTAGAACTCGCCACGTAAAAAAATATACTATAAATTTTGGGTGCTTTATACAAGTTTCTTACATATAGAGACACCGTTCTGTGAGAGATCCGTTTACTATGAGAATGTAGGTATATTGTAGATTACTACAAACTAGAAATGGAGTCATTAAAATAAATATTTAGCTAAATAGTATTAAAAATAAAAGGCATCAAGGAAACCCCACACAAATTGCCATAATTTACTTCGATTGTAAAACTATAAAATAAAATCACTACGACACCATTTCTCGTTTGCAGTAGTACCAGAAATACCCGAAATCCCCGTCATTCTTCAAAGCAGTCGACATTCTTCACGTTTCAATAACTTAGCTAAATCTTAGACTCAACAGCGGTTAATGATGAAAAAAATATTCTTCTTATGCTTCTCCATATTCTTGCTAGTACGTCAGTGCTGACGTCACTGCCCGGCAATGGATCAACAGTAAGGCACCCATGCAACCACAACACAATCAATGGCAATTCGAAACAACTGTATGGTACAATCAGCAACTGAAGTAGCTTACAAGTAAACATTTTCCCTGTGATTGTTTAACTATTCTGTCTCCCACCTGGACAGTCAAACTGATAATAAATATATCGCTCACCTAGTTAAATATATGCACATAATCCCTGCTAATATTATAAACACGATAGTTTGTAAGTATGGATGGATGTTTGTTACTCTTTCACGTAAAAACTACACGAATTTAAATGAAATTTTCAACAAAATCTAAGAATATTATTTCACTATGTAATAAATTAATCTTTAATTTTAAGTTTTAAAATTCAAATGTCTATCTACTTTAGTTGTTGACTGTACCAGTACACACATACCAGGTATTTAATACCAAAAACACACCTGCACCCTGCTGTCCCAAAGTGTCTCTACCTGTAAAAGGGGGTATGTCCTCTAATGAAGGGAAAGAAAGAAAGACTTAACCTATTCATTGCACAATATACAGAAAAACAATTATAATATAAAAATGATATGTTTAACTGAATTATTACAAGTATGTGCTTGTGTGTTGGAGCAAATGTTTTTATTGCGTCCGATAGATGGAGCCACTTTGTCAGCTGTTTTTTCTATCTCAGGAAGTCCATTTGACTTCGAATGTTGTCAGGCGAACAGATACATCGACAGGTACGAACAGATTGGTGTAGTGTGTGTGTCTTGTAGAGAGCTCCGTCGACGGCGACACACGCGACCGCGCTTATCAGTACACGTTACAACTATAGCGAGAGCCAAACAGACTTCGTGATAGAACATTAGTATCACTTTATATGGTATAGAGTACCATATGTTTGGTCTTTTGTACCACTTTATATGGTATAGCGTACTATATATTTGGTAGGTACCAAATAAATGGTACACGGCGTATATTTAATTATTGTCAAAAGCTCAATTTACCACAAAGTTAAAGATACCTCATAGAATACTCGCAGATAGTCATTAAAATACTTCGAAAACTTAACACTTGCTTCAACACATAAGTACTAAATATAATTAACATAAAATTCAAAATATTACAATAAAAAAACAATGTCTTTTAGAAATGGAATAACTATAAAACTATAGTAAGTATTCACAAAGGAAGGGCAACGTCATTCACTCATTAGTTCATTCGTGAATGATAAACAAACTTTACAAAGTACTAGAAGGCGTCTCGCCGGACTGTTTTATTTTTATTTAACATGTAAACACAACACAAGAGATAACAGCAGGGATTTATAACGTTGCTTAAAATAACGTTATTTTTGTTAGCATAACGTTATAGGAACAACGATAACGTTTAGTAGCTGGTATGTTACAAAATAACGTTATCAGAACAAAAATAACTATATTTTGAATAAGGTGTTGAAGTCCCTTGCTTGTAAGATAGAAGTTAAATTAATTATTACTTTTTAAAATTTCCAGTCATAGTTTTCCAAGTTCATGCGAATTGTCTCGATTTTTTTATAATATAGTCGTAGTAGAAAAAGATACCTCTTCTTTTTGGTCTAACTTCTTTTGTAAAAAAATAAAGAGAAGACTATTTAAATTAAGTCTTTGAACTAAAATTAAATTAAAAATTGCCAGTTATCAAAAGTATTGTTTATATTTCATAAACTAATTGTCAGAACGAAAGTATATTTATCGTGACATTATAAAAAAAAATTATCTTCTAATTTTATTTTCGTCAATTCATGCAATCTTAATTGCTTCACTAGTATATACAATTAAAAAGGTAGGTTCACTATCATCTTTTCTAGCTAGATACTTTATGTAAGGTCATGTTAATCGGTTTAAGTAGTCACAGATCTCCAAGATAGTTGGGGAAAAATCGACTTTGCCAATACATTACGTTGTCCTAATGCTGTTACCTTAAAGTAGGCCTCCTAATGAACACAATTGGTCGTACCATTGAAGTTGGAGCAACAAGTATTGGAAGACTTTCTGACGAGTTAGTTGGCAGTCATCGTGTGCTATATCATTCTAAAATCGTCAATCAAGACGCTAATAGTAACACCTTACATTTTGTGACGTGAAAACATACTAAATTCAGTCAAACATTGCACAATTTGACACTTTAATGCACCTGTGACAAAAATGTTGATTTACCCTAAAATATAGTTAAAATCACAAAACTTTGGCTCGAATTAAACTCCGTCTGCGAGACGCCTTAGAATACGTATAATAAAACAGAATCATCAAGGACAACCCTACGCTAGGTACGTTACAGTATAAGCCGTGCACCCGCGGCGGCGCGGCTCAGCTGCGGCGGCGCGCGGCGCGGTACAGCAGCAGCAGCAGCAGCGCGGCGCAGTGCAGCAGCAGCGCCGCGGCCGCGCCCAGCGCGCGCAGCAGCGCCGCCAGCGCCGCGCCCAGCGCGCGCCACGTGGCGAGCTCGGCGAGACATCATCCCGTGCCGCACTTGCCGCTCTCGAACACGCCCTGCGCACAGAGGCCGCGGTCAGGCCGGCCCGGGCCGGCGGCGGCGGGCCGGGCCGGGCCGGGCCGTACGTACCTTGCGGAAGAAGGGCGAGAAGCTGACCAGCGCGTCGCGCGTGAGCGGCCGGCTGGGGTCGTGGAAGGGGCAGCGCGCGTCGCTGGACACCACGGCCAGCAGGCGCCGCAGGAAGGCCTCCAGCTGGCCGCGCCGGGCCCGCGCCACCGCCTCGCCCGCCCACAGCTGCCGCGCGGGGAACGGGATGGACGACACCTGCACACGCCCACACGATATATTAAACGTTCCGAGGCCTCCATATACTAAAAAATACGCACGCTACCCACGCACGCACGCACTTACACGCACACACACATGCACGCCCTCGCACTCACACACATATGCACACTATATATTTCCAGCCATGTCACGACATCAAGATCGTAATTCCCAGAAAAACACAAACAAATAATACAATCTACAATGGTTACGAAAAGGTCTTTAAAGGTTCAAGGGGTAGAGAGACTCATAATCCTACCTTGGGCCCGTACAGACGTCGCATGGTGAGGTAGAGGTCCCGGAAGCGTCGATAGCGGCGCAGGAGCAGCCAGCGGCAGTGCTCGCCCAGCACGATGCGCACCTCGTACTCGTGGTGCGTGGATGCGCCTGCGCCGCGCGTCACCCAGCCCGGGATGCTAACCACCTGGCCTAGGGGAGGGAGATATTTATCGGTGTCCTTATCTTAGGGGGTCAATCAAAATATGTATTCAAATTACGGCTAAAAAGACAGGCAAAAAATATTTTTTGTATTGTTTTGAAAGGAATTTTTTACCCAAGTGTAAAGTGTTAGGGTATGTAATGTATGTATACTGTTTTATACAATTTTATAAAGAAAAAAAAAGTAGTGTTGTACTTACTGAAGTCTATTGGATGCAACAATCCTGCGCAAATTGTAGGATCCTGTGGACAAATAAGATATTCCTAATTATCATACTAATATTATGTTCTGATTTACAACGACGGATATAATTAAGATAGACGACCTGATTGGCGTAGTAGCTAAGCGATTGGACTGCTGCGCTAAGGGTCGCGGGTCCAATTCCCGCACGAGACAAAAATGACGGAAGTATCTAGAACGCCATTTGTGTGAGGAATAGAAATGATATTGAAAGAGCGTAAGCAAGTTGTATAATAATTGGTGTCATATGATTATTTTTTTATTTAAAATCTCATTAGTTTTAGTTTTACTAACGGGTAAAGGCGTGTCGGTTCCAGCGCGGTCGATACGGTCGCTGCGGTCGCAGCGGTCGCGCTCCCCGCGGTCCACACGCGCCAGGCGGCGCAGCGGGTCCTCCCAGGGGGGCTCCAGGGGCTCCGACGGCAGCTCGTCGTTGGACGTCGACACGTTGTCGGAACCCTCTAGCTCTTGCTCCTTCAACCTGTACCGATTAAAAGTCAATTTACTATCTTTTAGTTGAAATAATTATTATTGGCTTTATAAAACCCATAAAGTGAAAAATCGAAAAGATATAATTATGATATGCACTAAGATAAAAGGTAAAAACCGATTTTTATAGCCCTGTAAATATGAAAGTAAGTTGTAGTTAAATCAATACTGCACAGTTCAATCGATCTTTGAAGTCAAGCTGCGTTTACCGTGGTCAGTTTAGTGATTGGTGAACGTTCATGCTGAGAGACTCTTCGTATTTTGGCAAGCATGTTGGTGGGGTAGTCCTGAGATGGATGGCTTTCCTGTCGTGGTTGGTTCACCAGCTCATTGTGCTGTAGGGTGGTGACGTCATACCTGTGCAGCAGCGGGTCGGCGACGTGTCCGTTCTCGCTGACGTCATCGTTGTCGTCGGTGGCGACGTGCATGTCGCTCTCGGACAGCGTGAGGGAGGGCGTCTCCTGGATGGGCGTGACCATCATGGGCCGCCGGGATTGGTTGTCGAAGAACGAGTACTGCAGCGCCATCTCTAGGCGGACGTACTTCTTTTGGAGCTCTTGGAGTACCTGCAGAGGTAATGGTAAGGTAAAGAACTTTAAAAATTATCCTGGAAGTAGAAATAGTTACTACGAGTAGTCAAAATTTGTCCGACGGCAAAATGAGCTCATGTCATTATTACCGTTGGTTAAATGTGATTATGCTAATGAAAAATGAAATTTGATAGTGCTTGAACTCTACTGCAGGACATTGGTATTTTTTGACAGCAAATTCTATTAAGAGGATAGGACATGCACTTGCGTTTGCGCACATACTTGTGCACTATAATACCTCCTGGAGTTGGTTAGGCCGTGACGAAAACTCGGTCAAAAGGACATTATTCCTATTATTATTAAGGTGAAATTACCGCGATCTGCCTGTTGAGTTCCTCCTTGGAGCAGTCGTTCTCCAGCGAGGAGATGACGAGCATCTTCTGCGATGCGATCCGCGAGCACAGGCGCTGCATGGCGCGCAGGGCCTCCACCTCCGTCACCTGCCGCCGGCCCGGCTTGCCCTCGCCTGCGGAACAATACACTACTGGTAGCACCTGGCGTCTGCCTGGGGATTGAACCCACAGGGAACTTACTATTTGATACAAACTGACAACGATACGGTGTTTTTAAAAAAATATTATAGTAATATAATAATATTTAGTATAAATATATAATTATAATAAAATAACGGGCACGCGGCGCCCGCCCGACTCTCGCCGACAACAACGGCCGAGGTAACACGTCATTCTTTAATTTTTTATTCAATAATTATACCTACTGAGAACTACCTGGTTACTTTCAATTCTTATCCAGCCCCAGCAGTATCAATCAATTGTTTTTTTTTAAATTTAGCTTTGTTTGCAGTAGTGTGGTACCTGCTATCCTCCTCTTGTATTTGGCCCTCTGGTGCCTCTCCTCCGGCGACCTCTCCACGGAGCTAGACGACTGGCCCTCGACTATCCTCGGCTATATAAAACAGACGGTAATGCCTTTTTTAATTCGCGCTTAAATATTTAAAAATCATGGGTAAAAAAAGAAATAAATTATACAAAACGAATCTCTCGTATTAAATTTTCAGTAAGTCTTAAAAGTAGCAACTTTCGTTCGTCTGTAAAAAACATATTTACACATAAAAACTCACTAAGGTCACGTGACATTACACCTACAAAAAGACCCAGTCACGTGACAATTCATCTACCGTTTCATTGTTTTTTTTTATCAAGCTTAAAAAGTGAGTACATATTACCTTCTGATAGTCTTCAGTGCTGGACATGTCATCACTGTCATCAGCGCGGGGGGCGCGGACTGCTGGGGGTGCGGGCCCCAGCCGGAACTGCGGCGCGGGGGCCGCGGGGGGCGTGGCCGCGCTGGGGGGCGTGGCGGGTGCCGCCCACTCCGGGAAGCGCTTGGGGGAGGACGACGCCGTGTGGAACGTCTCCTCCGTGTTCAGGGTGGAGTTGGGAGACGCCAGCGGGTCCAAGCTAAGGCTGAGACTGAGAAGCGACGGTATTTAGCATCGTTGGCGGAAAATTAATATATTGTAACGTTTTCAATATTTACCCTAAATATAAAACAATAGCCTAATTTGCGTTCGCTTAAAATGTAATTTAATAAAACAATTGTCTAATTTTATTTCTTAGTAGCATAGATGCTATGTCAATAACCTAAAATGTTTATAACATTATAAGTTTTTGTCGTATTTAGTATGTAGGTGTAGAATACATTAAATTGTCAAGATTTTAAGAGATCAATCCTATTCAACTACATCACTTGCCATTTAGTATGTTTTTTTAATGACAATTCTACACCTATTTTCAGAATATACAAAATCTTGGAGATTTTTTAAATGAAGAGATCCATTTCACGCAAATACATAGGTCCCTCACTTGATCCTCTTGAGGCGGTAGTCGTCCCTCTCGTCGGCCGACAGCGGCTCGTGCACGTCCTCCCGCGGCGTGCGGCGCAGCACCAGCTCCGACTTGCTGCGCTTCACGCAGGCGCCCTCCGCGCCCTCCGCGCCCTCCAGGGGGGGGGAGTCACCCGAGCCTGCGGCAACCGTACTCTTACACAGGGGGCGGGGGGCGGGGCGGTACAACTCACATGCAATTTTTTTAATTGGAAAAATTGGGATCGTTGATAAGGTATTGGTTATTTTTCAAGTTTAATGACACCGTTAAACATTTTAAGGAACTTCTAAGTATTTTGTGGTTGATAGACAATCTGGTGTCAGAGTTTAAACCGCCTGTACCTTTGACATGGCTTTACCCACTGTTGAAAAATCTCTCGGGTGTGCTGATTTGCCTCGCTATGTTTTCTTTTAGCGTTTTTAGCAACTGTTAAATAATTTATAGTACGCACATGAATTCGAAAACACATTGGTGCTTATTATTTACTATATATTCCGGTTATACTCACGGGTGTATTCGGGAATGCCCGACTAGTTTCGGACTCGACCGGAGCCCTTATTCATGAGCTGGTTACGCGGCAGAGTCGCGAGCCGAACTGTTCGGCTCGCGACTCTGCCGTGACACCCGTGAGTATAACCGGAACATATAGTAAATAATATGGATAACATTGGTGCTTGCCGGGGTTTGAACTTGCGACCTTTGACATAACAGTCCAGCAGTCATACCACTCGGCTTTCGGTGCTGTTATCGAGTTGAAGGATGTGTGTGACATGCTCACCCCTGTTAGCCCCGGGGCCGAGATCGGAGGCGAGTGCATGCTTCAGCCCCAGTTCCTGGGTCCCCAGCAGAGCCAGCTCCGCCTGGAGCCTCTCGATCTTCACGCGGTGCGACGCGACCGATGCCACCCTCGTCTGCAACTCTTCTTCTAATTCTACCAGTTCTTTTTTCTGTTAATTAAAAAAGTACTTCTATTTACGTGGTCATTTTTTAATCCACCGAGTGGTATCTTCTCCTCCCGTGGGTAACGTAAGAGGCGATTAAAGGAAAATCTAAAAGATGGGCAGCAGCGTTTTTTGTATTTTACCACCAATATTGCGATCCACAAACCGCCTGCCAAGCGTGGGGAATATGGCAACCCTCCCCCCTTTTAACGGAAAGGCTACTGTTCTACAGTGGACTTTCAAGTGAATTTCTCAGCCTATATTTAGGTATTTAATTTTGTTTTTCATAATATATACATTAATGAATGTCAGACTTCGTTTTCGACGGACCGGTTTTCCACAAAAAGGAACACACACAGAATATATTAAATACTATTTTAGGTCAACGAACTATACAGTAAACACCGACCTACAGATAGGGGCGTGACCTTGTTTCCCCTATAGTTTAGGTAATCAATAAATGTAAAATAATGTTCTGTATCACTTACAGTAAGGCATTTTTTTCCCAACCTCGCCCCATACTAGGATTTACTCCTGTATCGTGGATGCGATCTATTAACATGACATCACATATACAAACACCCAGACTCGGGACAAACATCTGCGGATCACACAAATTTTTGTCCCGTGCGGGAATCGAACCCGCCACCCTTAGAGCAATTTCAGATCCAGTCTCGGATACTTACAGATCCGGTATCGGATAGTTGCACATCCGGTATTGGATAGTACCAGATCCGGTACCGGATAGTTACAATTATGGTGACGGGGCTCCATAACGTCTCTAATGATGATCACTCACATGTCTCTCCACGGTGTCCTTGATGCTGGAGGCGACCTTGGGCTCGCACTGCTGCAGCAGGTGCATCAGGCTCTCGGTGCTCGTCTCAGACGCAGGGCTGTCAGGACTCGGAGTCGAGCTCTGTGTGGAACATACTTTATAAACGACGTAGAAGAAGTAGGATCTATCTTCATCTGTTGTTTTTGTATACAGACAGACGGATTTCAATAGATGTATGATATTTATGTTTTATAGAAAGGCTACATTAATTATACTAGACTAGTATGCATTACTAAACTTTGACGTACTACATCTAAATTGATAAATTAAACTTGAAAAATGATGGACACGAGCGGGACTCGAACACGTTACTTAACCCGCGTACCGTGGCGCCGCCGCTTTGCCAACTGAGCCATCGTGTCACTGAAATGATGGACACGAGCGGGACATGACACGAAGTGACAAGTTCGAGTCCCGCTCGTGTTTATCACTTTTTAAGTTTCATTTATCAATTTAGATTTAAGCTTAGCATGGGCCACATACTAAAATGACACCAAAACTCATATACTACATCTATTTAAATACATAATATAAAACCAAGCCATGCGACTAGCTGTGCAGTTTGTAGTATACATTGTTTTTATAATTTTTATTTTCGTTTCAACTCGACTGTGACGGTCATTATAATCACAGAAACAATTAAAATGATTTATGCACTACTGTCTTACCTCATTTATATTATAATTTACTCTGAATAATTATAAAAAGGCAAAAATATAATTGAATTGAGTTATTTTAGTAGATTTTTAACTTTTAAGATTAACAAAGAAATATTATTAATATAAATGATTTAAAATCACTTTTGCCTAGTTTTTATTCGCTATTTCAGCTGATATAATCAAGTGCAATTTACTGGCCTTAGTTAATATTTCTGCCAGAATATAACATACCAGTAAAACGGGGTGAAACTCAAAAGTAAAATGACTGATTAATAAAAAGAATAGATTGTTCCCATGAAGGGCCATATACTGTAAATTGTAATAAAGAACGATCTAAAGTCATTTTTGACAACTAACTGTAATAATTTAATGTTAAAATCAGTGCTAACGTATGGTTTCTATTCACCTTTGAATTTCAATTCACCCCGTGTTACGATATATTCCTTTATCCTTATATAAACGCCATTATAATCAGAATAGGAGTTTATCTACATCATATGTAGTTATCCTGATATAATATACCACTGCATTGTCTCCAGCATTTTATTTCCTCATAATGCCATCACCAGTTTGGTCAGAGCCTTACCTCGTCCAGCCTGCAGCCCTTGGCGACCAGTTCCTTGACGCTGGTGGAGACGAACTCTTCAAGCGCCAGCTTCTTGTCATCGACCCTCGAGCGGAGCGCAGCCACGCGGCCCTCCTCGCTCTCTGCCTACACCCCATAGCAACGGAAAATATAACGTGAAGCTCTGGACTTTTGTTATAAAACTTTAACTGAGGAATTTTATTTCCTTCTTATCGTATGGTTGATGAACAACCTGGTGTTAGAGTTTAAACTGCCTGTAGGCCTCTGACATGGCATATTATGTAGGCTAACAATAGGTATTCAGGAATCGAACCTGGTATAGAACACCAATTTCTCTGTCCAATGCCACTGAACTAGTCTGATAATGTTCTAAAGATATGCAAAATTAGAATACGGGAAAGTTTGTTTGCAAATAAGTAAAATTAGTTCATATATCGATTACAAAATTATGACCTTGTAAATAGAAATTTAGAAACGAATCGCGAAGAAAAGTATATGTAAAAATGAGTAAGAAAAAGAACAAGAAAAATAACAAAATCGCAGTATATCCAAAAATCCAGAGCTCCAAATAAAAATTAATATAAATAGCATCGCCTACCCACATCGATATGGCTAGCACTGAAACTTGCACAACACACACACACACACACGTGTACGCTTCACCGCGCTGCAACTAAAAGTGACAGATAGTGGGAAACACAAAAAAACAATAATTACATTGTTTGAAGCACTAGTGCACTACTAATTGCTCTCGAAGTCTCGTACGCTGAATGAGAATGCTGTGAGAAGGTCAATTATCGTGATTTATGTTCAAATACGTTCAATTCAATTACGTTCTAGTTTTAATGTTGCAACAATTAGTAGGTTTTTACCGAAATATGACTGCAAGTACACTGCGACTGAATGCATACTATATTATGAACATTTTTAAATAACGATAATTTCATCTATATGTTAATGTAAAATTTGATCACACACGTATTATATTTAAACTAGGACATTAACTATTTTAAAAGTCTATAATAATAATAAAAAATCACAACAACAATAACCGCATCTCTTTTGTCAATAAAAAAATATATTATTTAGTCTATAGTTCTAGACAAAACACCCAGACTCCTTTCAAATAAAATCAATTAATTGCATTCAATCAAATATATATTTATTTATTTTTTTTAAAAAAACGTCGCCCCACACTAGGAATTTCTCCTGTGTCGTGGGTGCGTTTCACAAACATGAAATATCACATACACTAACACCCAGACTCGGGACAAACATCTGTGGTTCGCACAAAGTTTTGCCCCGTGCGGGAATCGAACCCGCGACCCTTAGCGCAGCAGTCCAATCGCTTAGCCACTGCGCTAATCAGGTCGTCGAATCTTGTCAAATATTGTTAATGCTTTTTAATTCCATTTTATTTCAACATATAGTTTTTAACGTACTTTAGATAATATTGTTAAACAAAATATATTATAGAAGGTAGCTATTATTTAAATGTGTATACATTCTTAGATATAAATTATGAAATTTAAAATTAAAGAAGAAAAATAATCACTTATTTAAAATAGAATAATAGTACTTTTTGAACGTCAAATTACATCAAGACAGCCCCCAATATGCCCGTCACCGCGTTCTAGTACTATAGCTGGGTAGAAGAAACGCAACAAACTACCAAATACACACTAAACATTAGTTTCTTTTTATTTCAGGAAAGCTGTTGTCATTATTTCACGCGATCGCAATAACGGAAGCCTGTTTGAACGAATGAAACATGTCAGCTAATACAATGTTTGTCCGTTCGAGTGCCGATAGTAAATAAAGAAACGCTCATATAGGACATTGACACCGATCATTGCACATAATTACGCAAACAGTAATTAGATCTCGGGTATTTACCTCGAAGTAGAGTACTTTCCTTTTTAAAGATAAATGATATAACATACGTACTTCCAATTGCTATATATTTTGACGACCTGATTGGCGCAGTGGCTAAGCAATTGGACTGCTAAGCTAAGTGTTGCGGGTTCGATTCCCGCACAGGGTCAAAATTTGTATAAGCTAAAGATGTTTGTCCCGAATCTGGGTGTTTGTGGTATTACATGTTTATGTGACGCACCCACGACTCAGGAGAAATTCCTAATGTGTGACAACTTTTTTTTTTAAAGTAAAAAATTGACCTTGATCTACTATTTGTGCGTTTTTGTTAGGAGTCTGGGTGTTTTAATACATATACAGGGTGACTTTAAGATGGTGAGCAGTATTTTAACCCAACTTGTTACATAACTTAATTAACGATATCACATACAGAAAACAGCTGTTCACTTTTACTATGAGAGCATTTCCAATATCACAAAAAAATTACAGCTGTTGTTGTAATTTCGCGGTTAGCCTCATAGTTAAAGTTGTTCATAATGTTATGAAGAATGTTGTGTTAAAATAGTACCAACTATATAAAGGTCACCTAGTATTATATATATTAAGCATATTACTGATATTTACGAAGACTAATAAGAATAGAAACTTACCTTTATAAAATCAACCTATTTAACAGGAAATTTTATGTTTATAACCAATACAGTAGAGCATGCGTATAGTACGGAAAATTGTATAAATAACTATTCTTATACTACATAATAGACGAAATGCAGTATTATTCAGGCTGTAGCAACTACCTGTGGGAGGTAAATGATACAAGTAGGTCAACATTCGTGGAGCAAGTCCAGCCCACTGACCTCTATATTACACTGGACTGGCGATCGCTACTCATATATCGTGCCTATTTGAAAATCGCCATACTGGCGCTGAGTGACAGGCGTGACAGCAGTGTTTGTACGTGGAACTAAAACTAGTTATGTAATCAAATTAGTTCACTGTACAAAGAATGCTGGCGTTTGAAATCGGCACAAGAAATAGCTGTCATTTTGTAAGGGATAGCCAGTCCAGTGTATTAGAGGTGAGTGGTCCAGGCAACACGCGTGCACTGACCGTGGTGCGGTGCGTGTCGCTGAGCGCGGCGAGGCGCTGCCCGCGCTGCGCGAGCTCCCGCTGGCGGCAGCGCAGCGCGCGCCGGCGCTGGGTCCAGCCTCGCTCTAACGCCCGCCAGTCCCCCGACAGCCGGCGGCACGCGGCTGCATACTCCCGCTCCATGGCCTGCCGCTCCTAGAGACCACATCAGTCGCTAATATCGTCTTTTACACTGGCAGGGTGGACATTGACGCTCATAAACGAAAAAGACAGTTGGTCCCAGTATGGTCCCTTGATGACCCCCCCCCCCCCCCCCAGCGCCGACTACCGCGCACTGACCTCATCCAGCTTCCGCTGTGCCTGCAGCAGCTCCTCGCGCTCGGCGTGCCAGCGACGTTGCCGCTCTTCCTGCTGCATGAGGAACTGTTGCCGCTCTCTCTCCAGCTCCGCGCGCTGGGCTTCGATGCGCTCACAACGGATCTCGCTCTCTAGGTCACTATGACAATAGAAGATGTATTGGATATCATAATTAACGGCCAGAAATAGCAAAATTGCTTATTTATATACTTTATCGGCATTAATGAAAATCTAGAGACAACGTTGTACCCTTATCGATTGAATATTTTATCGATTAAACCTGACGATCGAGGTCGACTTGGTTCAAAAGTAATTTAATTTGGGGACAAAAAAAGGTTATTAGGCAAAAAATATTGTTGTTAATTAGATGTAAAATAATGCACTTGGTAGTTTCCCTGGATTTAGCTATCAATATGAAACACCACTGCCTCTGCTCTGAATATCCTTGTCTGCATTATTATATTTTGAATCTTAAGGTCACTAGAGAATCTTAGGGACGGAAAAGGGGAACTTTGGTGAGGGGGGGGGGACTTAATCAAAGGTCTCAATCTCCCTCCATACTCACGACAGCGTAGTGTTGAGGTTCTCAGTACTGGCGGCCAGATCCGTGGTGGACCAGGACAGCAGCGACAGGCGGGAGAGGTTCATGACGGAGGCGCTTCCCTCCTGCCGCAGCTTGGCTGCCTCCGCCGGGTCGTTGTAGCGAAACATGTTGGTGCGACCCAGCAACAGGATGCAGCCTGACCAGCAGATACACAACTATAAACCATCTGTGTGATGGGATTTGGGGTAGGCAAGTAATGCCTCCAAGATTAACAATTCATACTTAATATTATAAATGTGAAAGCATCTCTGTCTGTCAGTCTGTTACGTCTTCACGACTAAACCGTTGGACGGAATTTGGCATGTATAAAGTTTAAGACCCGAGAAAGGACATAGGCTACTTAACGCGGGCGAAGCCACGGGCAAAGGCTATATTTTATCATTGTGAAAGAATTAGGTATAATATACCGAGTATGATCAAGGTTAAAAAAAAGACTATTTGTAATTTGAAAGAAGAAACAGGAGGCAGTGGAAACAAAAAAGGCTATTAAAAAGTGTTACCCTGGCTAAGTTTGGCGGGGCGGTCCAGCAGCACAGTGTTGAGCCAGCACTGCGCGCCCGCGCTGGGCAGCAGCGTGGCCGTGCCGCCGGCCAGCTGCACGCGGCAGTGCAGCGGCAGCACGCCCGCGCCGCTCAGCACTATGTCCGGCGTCGGCACGTACTCCGCGCTGCCGATCAGCGTCTCGCCCTCCTGCGGGGGGGCGACACAGAGATGTACTGACGTCTTCGTACCCAGGGTGATTACGTCATCGTGCCCGGGGTGATGACGTTACCATGTCTAGGGTGATGATGTCTTTACGCCCGGGGTGATGACGTCAACATATACCAGGCCTTTACCCAACATGTTGGAGTCGGGTTTTAGTCCAACTAGCAGCTAAAGCAAGTACTTTACAATTACATGGAGGGTCTGCCTATCTGATCTCCACAACTCTTGCGTAATTCAATACTCCTTATTCAGGTTACCTCTCCATAGCTAAACCCCATAAAAATTTACTCCCCTATTTTTATCAAGAAAATAATCAAAAAATCTTAATTGATGACTAAATCATTCTCTTCTTCAGTCTCACCTTGAGATGGTACAGCGTGACGCCGGTGGACAGCAGATTATCATCGATGCCCACCAGGTGGGGCATGTCGGAGTCCAGCACGACGCCCAGCCCACTCTTGCGCAGCCCCAGCGCCTTCTGTTCCTGCAGGATCTGCTGCGTCTCCCGCCACTTCTCCGTCCACTTCTCTGTGAGGACCTTCTCCTGGGCTTCCTTACGTTGGAGTGTGGCCAACACATCGGGTTCCGTTTCTATTGGGTCCTGTTGGCAATTAATTATGTTCAGTATTCAATTGCCTTGAAATGTGGGTGTTCAAGCATCAAAACCTTGCTTATGTGCGCGCCACCGCACGGCGCCACTGTGCGCCGCCTTTTTTATCTGTGGTACATCTTGCGTCTCTGTATGTCTTTTTTTATCTGTGTTGTACAACTTGTAAAAACTTCACTCTTAACTTTTGATTAAGAATATGGAATCACACTCCGCCACCAAAACTAAAGTATTTTAATAAACCCCAAATGAAGCACACACAACGCTTAACAGTGGGTATTACGCTTTATTCGAATGAAATATAAAAAAAAACACGCAGCAATGAATTGTCTTATAAGATAAAGAATAGAACTCAGAAGCGAGACGCCGGATTACACTGCATGTACTGGCGTCTCGCTTCTAGAACGTAAACTGCTCTGCTTTAAGAGTTTATGGTAAGGGGCTGTTTGCTGAAACTTCTTCAAAACTATTGCTTCACTGATATATTACTACGAACCCTCGACAACCACGTTCCGAAATCAAATAGATTAAGGCTTGACCCCCTTACTCATCAAAAATATTATTTCGAAAATTCCAGAAATTGGAATTCAATGGCACTTCGAGTAATAAAAAAGTTGAAAGTGCAAACTTATCTATCCTATTTAAACTCAGTGTCTAGCCAAGATACTTTGATGGATATGAATGATCATACTATACTTACAGTATCATGCGCGATCTGCGCGCGCAGCTTCTCGATCTCCTCGCGCAGCTCTCGGATGAGCTTGACGTTGGGGTCCTCGTTGATGGTGGGCTTGTTGATGATGTTCTTGGCGCGGTTCGCGTAGCGGAGCGTCGACAGCGTCTCGCCGTAGTTGCAGTCCGCCGGCGATATCTACCACAAATATTTGAGGTTATATTATATCTAAGTCCAAATAAAGAAAAAGTATTGGTATAATTTGGGTGCAAGTAGAAAGTCTCCATGAGTGACGGTAGGTGGGTACGTCCGGTGCACCCTGGACAGTCAACCTCGCTACCATCCTTGTTGACTGACCAATCTCTACACCATGTGGCTATTGGCTCATGGCTTTGGCATTGGCTTCATTGACGGTATGAAGAAGAAAATAAATAGAATTATTATTATAGTGACAAATCACACTTCACACTAATATTATAAAGGCGAAAGTTTGTGAGTGTGTTTGTATGTTTGTTACGTCTTCACGCTGAAACAGCTAGACCGATTTTGATGAAATTTCATATGGAGGTAGCTGACACCCTGGATTAACACATAGGCTACTTTTAACCCGAAAAAATGTAGCGGGTAACAACGCGGGGCGCAGCTAGTATAATATATCACAAATCATACTGGATATATATAACGTGTCAAAAGTTTGAATATTTGAAATTATGAGAACTGACTTTTATAATGTTATTGTTTGGTTCGCTACGCGTTCGGTACGATGATAAATTAGTTTCAGCATTTTATTTACACCAGAGATAATTATTAAACTGTTCTATACCACTGGTGGTACTCACCGCGGCTATCATGATGGTCTTGGAGTTCCCCCCCAGCGAGTCCTTGAGCAGCCACGTGAGGACGGAGTCCCGGTACGGGATAAACACCTTCTTGTTGCCTTTCTGCGCGCGCACTGCAAAACCAACATTTTTGATGTCTTTAGATTTTTTTAAGAGCTTTAATACCTTCTTTAGGGAATAAAGAACAGGAAATGTGGGACTAATTCCCGTAATTTAACAAGTTTTAAAATTCCGAGAAATTGCTGTGTCAAAAATTAAGACCAGAATTTTGGAATGTTTCATTTACGAGGTTCTGTTATTGTGAAAGGTTTCAATAGAGGTGTTTTCCTATTGTTAAAAGTTTTAATTGAAGAGATCTGCTATGATGAAAAGTTTCAAGTAAGAAGTTCTGCTATTGTGAAAAGTTCTAATGGAGCAGCTCTGCTATTGTGGAAAAGTTCAATGAAGGCGTTAGTCTTCTTTTCTTGTATCCTCACCTTCCAGTGGCTGGCTGGAGTCAGCGAGCGCGGAGATGACGGAGCCGAGCGTGACGAGCGACTTGTTGATGTGCGCGCCCTCCACCAGCCGCTGGCCCGTCGCGCCCGTCGCGTCCGCGCGCTCACTGCCGGGACACAGCCAATATATACAACCTACTGCTGCTTGGGCTCTAAGCATCTGTTTAAATCTACGTGACCCTTACATATTCATCCATACTATCATCATCATCCAAAAGACATCCACTGTTGAAGAAAGACCTCCCCCTTAAATAAGGCGGGGGTGAGCCAATAGCTTAGCCACTGCGCCAATCAGGTCGTCAAAATGGTTGATAAGCCCGAGTGAAAATATCATCATCATCATCAGCCGGAAGACATCTACTGTTAAACAAAGGCTTCCCCACCTTAGAACGCCACAATGAACGACAGAAAAATATGTGGAATACAAAATCATAACATCATCACACCTGTATTCCCCGAAGGGGTAGGCAGAGGTGCACATATAGTACACCCACATTTCACCAGTTATGTTTTTGTGAGATACAAAATAATAATAAATCTATTTATTCCCTCTCGCAGTGAGTAGATAACAGCCATTGGTCCATCACATACCTGCCGGCGAGGTCCACCAGATGGACCTTGGAGACAGTCTCGCTGGGCATGTTGTTGTGCCGCAGGTAACTGGCCTGCACGAACGTGATGGTGAAGATGGCGTGCGAGCGGGACGACACGTCGTTCATCTGCGTCGACGCCGTCGTGCGGTGCAGGTTGCCGCGGTGCATGCACTCCTGCGCGGGCGCACATGTTTGGTTATACACTTGGATTAGATGGATGTATCAACTAGGTTGTAACGGGATTATTTGAAGTTGTGTTTGTATTAAGGAAGATTTCTCTAACGAAATTCAGTTTCAATGCTAAAATGTTTCATTTCCATTGAAAACGAAATTCGTTAAAAAAATCTTCCGTCTTTATTATTCACAAAATTAATTCAAAAATCTAAACCGAAAAAACTTAAAGAAAGGATAATATAAGAATATAATCACAAACCTGAATATCATCATAATCCGACACTAAATGCTTGGACAAGTCCTGGACGTACGGTCCCAGCTTCGGATGCTCTCGGACCCTGAGAGAGTGTCCAGCATCAGTAGCCAGCAGATCCTTGACCCTCTCGTTGTAGATCTCCAGGTAGCTGACTTCTGTGCGGTAGGAGGCGCCGGACTCCTTGCCGGCGGCCACCCGGGAGAACAGTTGCCGACATATCCGGGGTATGAGGCCTTGGTATTCCTGGAGACGGAATTATGAGGTATAGGAGCTTAGAGAACAATTTGAGCACCTAAATAAAGTCCTGGCTAAATGTTTGAGAGAAATATTTTGCTCTGAGTTTGTAGCCTACTCGAATATGTAATGTCTGTGGCTATATTGTTACATCAGGTGATTACTTGTTTGCATTATGTATTGATATTATAAATAAAGTAAGTAAATGTTTGCATGGCATATTTATGGTTCGATAGATAGATGACGAAGTCGACGTGTTGTGTCTTGCAGATAGGCATGTATCCTATTCCTGCGTAAGATCGGTCTTGTCAATATAGCGAGCTAGGATAGCACTGCTATGTTCTATGTTGTAGGGTCATATCATCACCATAGGAGTGCTATCTGACTTAAGATCTGTCTGTCTGTAAGTCTTGTAATATAGGTATGAACCTATATTACAACAGACTGAATCTATCGAGAACACTGTAGACAAACTCTAGAGTAAGTTTCACAGGACTATTGTATTACCTATTTATGTAAGTTATCCAGGATTAACGATCCAAAAACCCATTATTATTATACACAACATCATACCACTACAGAATGCAGGCGATTATAATACATACCGAGGATCCCATCATAGTAAACGTCTTCCCGCTGCCTGTCTGCCCGTACGCAAACACGCAAGCATTGTAGCCTTCAAAGGCACTATCTATCACGTCCAGGCCCAGATCCGAAAACACCTGGAATTAACATGTTGAGGAAAATCAAAATATAGGCGATCTATCGAAGTCTAGTCTGCCTTTAGTGTTATATAAAAGTCAGACAAGTCAGTCTGCCGAGTTGTATACGGCCTAGAATTGACGACCCTCTTTCCTCCCGTGGGTCGCATAAGAGACGACTAAGGGAAAATCCAGAAGATGGGCCGCGTATGCTATCACGTCACCACCAATACTGCGATCCCTAAGCTGCCTCACAAGCGTGCGGATTATGGCAACCCTCCCTTACCTAAGGAGAAGGTCTTTGTCCAACAGTGGACGTCTTCCGGCTGATGATGATGATAAGTTAAGCAAAAAAGATACACCCCGATCTCGAATTGGGATGTGTCTTTGAAATATTTGTGCGATCCGCAGAATATTAATTATGCATATAGTTAAATATAAACGGTGGCGTGCGTAACGTAACCACCACCGTTTATTTATCTATTCTTTTCAAAGAAGAACATTGGCTCACTCTAGGAATTTTTCCTGTATCGTGGGTGCAATTCATAAACATTAACTATCGCATACACTAACATCTAGACTGGCGCCAAATATCTGCAGATCGTACAGATTTTTGTTTCGTGTCGAATTCGAACTCGCAACCCTTAGCGCAGCGACCCAAACACTTTACTAATGCGCCAATCAGATCGTTCGTGTCATTTTGAAATCGGTAAGAAGAATATTTTGTATGATCCTCAAATATTTCCAGAAAAATGTTTTTAGTAGTGTGAGCCCAACCTGTTCCTGTGACGCGTATTGTTTGTCCTCGTGTGCGAACGACCAATAGGAGTGGTCGAACGTGAAGTCCTTGTATTTCTCCCGGCTACCGTCATTTTGCTCTTTGCTATTCTGTAACAAACAAATGAGAAACATTCAACATGCGTCCTGTACTTTAAACCTTTTTGTTTGGCATAGCGACTTGCATTTTGGTACTTCACAAAGTGCCACATTAAAAATATATTTTTAAATGTTATAGTACATTTTAGAAGTCAATCCAGAAGATGGGCAGCGGCGTCTTCTGTATCTTGACCACAAATACTGCGATCTAAATAGAAGAACTAACTCTTATTTACAAGTACCTAGTAAACATGATTTCTTTACACATGAACAACAAAGAGCTTGCATCCATTTGTTCATTCTAATAACAAAGAAAATAACAAACTACCGTTATTGTATTCCAATTACTGTCCAACTGACGAACGTTATAATAAAAATATTTTCGGGCCTTTTAATACAAACAACGCGTACAAAGTTTTAAACCGTAACGAAGAATATTATTAACATAAAATACCATTGTAACCACAACAGTTATTTTACATAATGATGCAGTCGTTAGAGTAATGTTTCAAAAAATAATTATATATATATATCTCCATTTAAGATGTTTGTTTTAACACTTTTAAACTTGCCATGCGATTAGTTGTAATAATCGTGTATTCGATTATAGTTCCTATGGGCCTTAAACTACATACTAGACCCCTTACCATGAACTCTTAAGCAGGACATATTCCGGAGTGCGGCGACTCGCTTCCACGACGGAAAATATCCTGCTTTTTATTAAGCGCTCATTGTACGCTAGCTGTACACCGCATCTGGGGGACTATGCATGTTATTTGCGTTTTTGAAACGAATTTACGTAACCTTATATATGTATTTATTAAGGTCTTCCCACAACTTATGCGTACAAAGTCAACTATTATAAAACATACTTAGGATCATCTAAAGCCTTACGCACTAGCCAATTACAATATAGGTACGATTACAAATAAATAAGTGGTTTAGTAGATCGTTTAGCAAGAAACGACATAATACGTATTTTTACTACGGAGGCCGTTATCGATCCACGCTGCAAAAGTTCAAAGAAAAGATATATGAATAACTTGCTGTTTTATATGTCAACTATTCTAGCATCAATCTACCTATTACAACCCTATCGCTGTAGAGCTGACCTAATTTCGGTAAATATTCATAGGACATATTCCATAATCAGCGCAAACTCGGAAAATCAGGTTAATAAGACCTTGAGTGGCGCAAATTGGAGCTCACGCTATTAGCAGGGTTAAGAGCCTCTAAACGATGCGTGACGTCACGTACGAGTTACGTCAGCGGTCATCATCGCGCAGATTCCGGATTAGATAAGAGTAAGTATCGTATGGCATCCGATTGTCTATGGGCTATTGTCTTAGTTTTTATGGCAATGTAAAATCCATAAATAACATTCCTAAGTTAACATACTTAAATTGTTTATACTTTTAGCATATAGTGGCCGGGCAAAGCACAATATTTTAAAGTTTCATTACAATATCTAAAGTCTAAACATACATTTTACAATGTCAATGACCTAATTGGGGCACTGGTAAGTGATTGATTGGTCTGCACCGCTAGGGGTCGCTACACGAAACAAGTGTTTATTTGATCAGATATAAGTCCTTTAGTCAGTACATTAGATTTTTTATTCAGTTAATAATACATAATTACGTACAACAACACAGGATAAAATATCAGCGGAATATTTGTGCCATGCGGCCCATGCCAGCGCAGTAAAATCTCCTACCAGTTGCGTCTATCGGGAGAGAGGAGGCGTAGACTGCCAGATGGCGGGACGACATAAGAGGCCCGGCAGCCACTGGATGGAAAAAGCAGCAGACTGTGTACCTTGGGAGAGGCCTATATCCAGCAGTGGATTGGAACGGGCAGATGATGTTAAAATAGCCTCGTCTAGACTCGCAGGAAATGCAGTTCACATCCAGCGTGGGAGACAGTCGCGTTATAAGAACATGACGCCCAAAACGTTATGTTTTCCATAACAATGCGATTTTGTTTGACATTGAGACTTTTTGTACAGTCTTATTAGGTATATTGGTTTTGTTGATATTATAAGCAGGTAATCAGAGTCACGAAGATTAAAGATTAGACTAGCGTAGTTATTTTCGTGTATAATCAGTAATGAGCATTGAATATTTATGTAATTGAGATGTTTACAAACAAAGGGAATAATTACTTAATTACTGTCATGTCGCTGTCGGTAAACTGAATGGTTTAAAGGTTTTGAAAGTAATGTCGATTACAAACGGATTTTACATTTTGTCATTGAAATAAAAACGGATTTCATAAATCAATTCGACTAGATGTTGCCTAACCGTTTTCAACTATTTGCAGGCCAATATCTTAACAAATTCTCATTGCACTCTGTCTTTTATTCGCTCAGTTCATCGCTCATTTGTTTCCAATTCTCAACGACCTGCAGGCCAATCTATTAACAAAACTACATAGCACACGCTCTCAAATTTACTCATGTTTACCATATTTCTTCTGGTTTTGTTTCCAGTCCTACCTGGCTGACTACCAGCAGTATTTTCTTTTTGGAAACGTACATTAGATTTTTCTTCGAATAGCACTTCACAGGAGTTTGTATAGTGCACAGGATTTGATACAAACAGGTGCATTCTATAACCCCAATGTATTTCCAATGGGGCGACAGACAGATAGACGCAGATAATTGTAACAACGCTTAGTCATAGTGTTATATGTATAGGGTACAATTTACAAAACGATTCATCGACATTGTTCAACAGAGTTCTATGAAGAAGAAACGGTAAGAAACTGGTAAGTTACTCTAATACCTAGTTTATCAGAATGTATTATCAGAATAACCTCAACAAGGAAATATGCCTATATCATAGGAGACAGAAAGCCTGACTATGACAATACAGACAACAGGAAAGGTCAAACAGAAACAGGCCCGACAAAATTTCAAGTTTATTTCTTTTAATTAACGTGCAAATGTAGTAGCAAAATTCAGACACGGGAGTTACGCAAAATCTCAAGCGTTTAAATACAGCACGCACTGATATAACAAGAATAATAATTGATGTCGAACACGCGACGCGGGCGCGTGTAATGGTGAAGAATACCATAGATAACTTACTTACATTTATGTAACTATTGATGAAATATTTTGGCGATTAAACGGACGGTTATACACGCTCTATCTTAGATCTTGGTTATTTATAAAAAGACTTGTTTTTTACGTGACAAATGGCAAAACTTCTTGATTAATAGAAATGGAATGGAATGAAAAATATATTGACATCAATGGGGTTTGACATCATGTCATCGAAAACATAGTAGAAACGTATATCATCCCCATCATAGATTTCCTATTCTATTAGATTTCTATTCATTTTGCCATTTCTCAAGGAGGGCTGGTCAGATAGTGGTGGAGTAATAGAATAAGGCAAGAGACAGCAGCTAATATTATAAACACCAAAGTGAAGTGAAGAGCAGCCTATTGCCTATCGTCATATATCGGGAAAATATTTATTTTGTGTTCTTGATCTAGATTCTACATAGATAACGAGAATACACAGCATCAGAGATAAGATGCAGATCATTGCTATCAGTTCTGTATAATAAGCCATAGCCGTTCACAACTTATCACACACATTAAATGATAAATGATTTTATCTATGCAAATTGGTTTTAAATAAACACTTTTTTAAAACTAGATGACATCGGCATTTCGTAACTGACTACCTCTGAGAAGAAATACCGGAACAAGCTCAGGGGTCAAGGTCTCTTTTAAAGTCCAGACAAGCTCAATATTTTATGTGAGAACAGTGCAGGTGGTCTGAGAAATGGTATTTTTAGGAAAGAACCACGGCAAGTTAGAGTCGACCTTCACTTACAGACGCTCCGTCTCGTACCATCTGAAGGACATTACATACAATGTCGAACGTGTAAGAGAAGTCCGTGGTTCAATAATCTGATCTAAACCTTTAAACATGACCATACATTTTTGATACACGTTGTATTGGCCGCCAGTTATCTAAAGTTATGACGGTGACCACGGATTGTCACTTATCGTGGGAGTTTAACTGCTCTGGAATATAGGATAGCCATTGATAGCGGGTGTCTTGACTCTAGAGTATATATATTTGAGGAACATGATTTAGTAGCATTGATAGCCGAGTAGTATAACCGTTGGACTGCCAAGTCAAAGATCGCAAGTTCAAACCCAATGTTTTTTAGAATTAACATGCCTACTATAAATTTGTTTCCAGTTACCAAAACGGTAAAGGAAATCGTAAGGAAACCGGCACACCTGAGAGATTGTTCAACCGTGTGTAAAGGTATGTTAGAGGCCTACAGGCGGTTTAAACTCTGACACCAGGTCGTTTATCAATCATAAGATAAGAAGTGAAACATGATATTATAGAAAAATAACTCCTTCATTACTCTGTAACTGGAGTCAAGAACTGTTGGCACCAAAGCAGCATCATAACGGTATTAGAATAAAAACCGATTAACTATTGTTGAACACTCAACAGGTGCTGCTACGATTATGTTATAGTTCGTGACGTTCTTATCATTCGATACGCCGTTTAACGTGAGAAGCGCGTTTCGGCAAACTGTTTTTACACTAAATGATCAGTTTTACATGACTGTTACTGTACAACTGTTAGCGATAGAGCATGAAAATAGGCTTATAAGGCTTATATGTTTGCCCAAAAAGAGGAGTGTATATAAGTGAAATGATTTCAGGGTTCATGTATTTAAGTATGTATGTTTCTTTATACCACCATAACTTCTGAATGCCTGAACCGATTTTGATGTATGGAGTCTCGTTAGAATTCTTACACCATCCCGGGTAACACAAGCTATAAAATATTTAGGAAATTTCAAAACTCGACTGCCGTTATGATACAAATCTAAGATGCTTCTTATTTTCCATATGAACTTCGACTATGCCAAATCTCACACTCCTGCGTGCGGGCAATATTCCAAAAAAGGGATCCAACATTTCGCTTCACATTTTAACATACTTCCAATCTAACTCGATGCAGATGAATAGATATGATCTACAATAAAAGATCGAACGAACGGTCCATATGACCTCCACAACTCAGTTGCTGGTTACACCTTAACAATAGATAGTCAACCCATACTGACCATCAAAGATCAACAAATACCAGCTAGAACCGGCAGTTGACCCTTCTGTTCAAGGCACGAAAAGGGCTAGGCATGAAACTTTATAATAATAAATTCCCAGACAGATTGTGGCAAACGTAGACTAATCATAAACGATTGATCAGACTTTAATCTTGATAAATTAATTAGATCGCGTAGGATGAGAGTAAAACCTCGGACAACAGATAGTTTATATTTTATCTGTGGACATCCCCAAGTCCCAGTCCAATTATTACATCGATCAAGACTCCAGTCTAGAAGGACGTCATCTGATTACGTGACATTTATCTTGGTAATTCTTTACGTGCTTGGTGTGACCTATGGTGCGTACATACCTAGTCTTATAGAATATTTAAGTGGCAGAATTATAAATTAGTTATCACTTGCTAAAAACAGTGAAGGAAACCTCGTGAGGAAACTGGCACACCTGGGAGATTTTTCAACGGTGTGTTAATTTGTTAAGCCATGTCATGTTTAAACTCTGACATCAGAGTCCACCAACCATAGGATAAGAAGTGGCCGTTTATATATCAAACTGTATGAAGACAATATCACTGCAGTCTACTCATAAATACTTTTTAAAGACCCAGGAAAAGGTCAGGAGTATAATACTACTGCCTTGTCTACTATGAGCAATTTAGCAGGACATTTTCCGTTGTGAAAGCGAGATGCCGCTACGTGTAGTATAGTCCGGCATCTCGCTTCCACAAGGGAAAATATCCTGCATTAACAGCTCATAGTAAGAGCCCAAATGTACTATGACCTTCAATGCAAATTCATATGGTAAATCCAGTATATTATAGGTTGTTAAAAATTAATAAAACATTTTTTTCCTCAATAGACATATAGTATAAAACTGTCGTTTAAAATTAACTATAGGTACGGAAATTAGTGCGTACCCAACATAAAAACAGCCAGGAGACCTTTATATCAGTCGATTTTAAACATTTATGGTTACACGGCGTACGCTACGTTCACACGCAGACACGGATCTATTATATGCAGGTTACGGCTTAGTCACAATATAATAATAATATAGGTGTTGTGTCTACCTGGTGTCTTATTACCTTCCACATTAAAGTTGTCAACGGGCATCTGCGTCTTGGACCTGTGTCCCTACGTAAGCCTTTTAAAAGACCGGGTATCTTCCGTATGGTTGATGGCCCGAGTATAAAAGCGAGATACATAATAATAATACATTTTTATTTGCTTATAAAATGGTTTACAACAAAATATTGATAAATGATAAATAAATGATAAATGATAAATGATTTTATTTCTGTAAATAGGTTTAAAAAAAACACTTTTACACGTCATTTTTTTAAAACTAGATGGCATCGGCATTTCCTAACTGACTACCTCTGAGAAGAAATACCGAAACAAACTCAGGGGTCAAGGTCTCTTTTAAAGTCCAGACAAGCTCAATATTTTATGCGAGAACAGTGTAGGTGGTCTGGGAAGTGGTCTTTTTAGGAAAGAACCACGGCGAGTTTGAGTCGACCTGTCCTTACAGACGCCCCGTCTCGTACCATCTGAAGGACATTTGGGTAGGCCGCATAAAATACTCAAACCGTCAGACACGCATAGGAATAAAAAAAAGGAAGGAAAAAAAAACCTACGCAATGCTCACATTTACAAAAACACGACATGTACAATGTAGGACGTCTGTGATGGTCTTTTAAAGAAAGAACCAAAGCAGATTTGAGTCAACCTGTCCTGACAGACGCCCCGTCTCGTACCATCTGCAGGACATTTGGGTAGGCTGTATAAGATACTCAAACCGCCAGACAAGAAACTATCTAAGAAGGAAAATCCTACATCGTACATTAATATAACAATAATAATGAGAATAAAGAAAAAAAAAATACATTATGTCAGTTTGTAAAAATATAAAAAAACAAAACAAAATGGATCAAAAGATCAAACAATGTCAGTTTTGCGTCAAATATGTAAAAAAGGGTAAACAAATTAAATGTCAAAATTAAACAATACAAGAAGAGGCTTAAGCCCAAGCATTTTTATCTAGCATATAGTCAGACACTTTATAGTAACCTTTTCTACATAGTTTGTGCTTGATAAACGACTTAAATTTGTTTAAACTCAGGTTTTGAATGTCGTTTGGAATCTTGTTATAAAAACGTATGCATTGACATTTGAATGAGTTACTAATTTTCTGAAGCCTAGTGGCTGGTACAACAAATTTGTGTTTATTTCTAGTGTTAATGTTGTGAACATCACTGTTTCTAATAAAAAGATTAATATTTTTATGAGCATAAAGCAAGTTCTCGTAAATATAATGTGATGGGACAGTCATAATACCAATCTCTTTAAACTTTTCCCTTAGCGAATGTCTGGGACTTAATTTATAAATTGCCCGAACAGCCCGCTTCTGTAGTACAAAAATTGTTTGTATATCGGCAGCATTCCCCCACAAAAGAATGCCATACGACATAACACTGTGGAAATAACTAAAATAAACGAGTCTAGCGGTATCAACATCAGTAAGGTTTCTTATTTTAAATACGGCGTATGCAGCAGAGCTCAGCCGTTTGGACAACTTATGTATATGTGGGCCCCATTGTAACTTAGCATCTAAAGTTATACCTAAAAATACAGTGGTATCCACAAGTTCCAACTCTTCGTTATTCATATGTACACTGGTTTTCACATGTCTAACATTTGGTGTAGTAAATTTAATACATTTGGTTTTTTTCTCGTTCAAAAGCAAATTATTAACATTAAACCAGTGGACCACTTTAGAGAGAGCACTATTTACATCGTCAGTAACTTGGTTAGAGCGCTTAAGTTTAAATAAAAGAGAAGTATCATCTGCAAATAGGACAATCTCATGAGAATCCTTAACAAGATAAGGCAGGTCATTTATATAAACGAGAAATAGGAATGGACCAAGAATAGAACCTTGTGGCACTCCCATTGTCACTAAGGACCCCGGGGATCTTTTTCCATTGATATCAACTTTCTGAACCCTATTACTCAAATAAGAACTAAGAAGGTTCAGAGCATTGTTTCTTACACCATAGTGGTACAATTTCCTGATCAATGTTTCATGAGGGACACAATCAAAGGCCTTGGACAAATCACAAAAAACGCCTAACGCGTCGTGTGAGTCCTCCCAGGCACCATATATATGACCTAGTAGTTCAACACCAGCATCAGTAGTTGAACGACCCTTTGTAAATCCGAATTGTTTAGAGTGAAGCAGCTTATTTTTGTTAAAAAAACTGAGCATTTGATTTAAAATAAGTTTTTCAAAAATTTTACTAAATGTCGGTAGCACTGAAATTGGTCTAAAGTTAGTAGGGTCAGAAGTGCTACCAGATTTAAATAGAGGTATTATCTTACTGCTTTTCATTAGGTCAGGAAATTCACCAGATTCAATACAATTATTAAAAATAAACGCTAAGTCGGGTGCTACTAAGTCTATAATTGACTTAGTCATATCAACTGAATGACCCCACAAGTCGGCAGTCTTCTTTATATTTAAATTACAAAACGTTTTTTTTATGTCTAAATAATTTACATGACAAAATTTGAATTGCTTTTGACAGGCGCAAACATTTTCCATCAGTAAACCTTCTGCAATAGCAGGTGACGAGTTTAGGTCTTTAGTAGTAGAAACTGGAATGTTAGTAAAAAAGTTCTCGAATGCGGTGGCTACATCAATGTCCGATTCAACTTTCTTGTTGGCGATAGAAAGGCTGTAGTTACTATCTTGGCTCTTGACTCTTCCAGTTTCGCGGTTAATGATGCTCCAAGTCATTTTAATAATATTATTGCTATTTTTGATTTTAGTGCTAAGATAACGGGATTTAGCTATCGAACAAATCTTTTTAAACAATTTAGAATAGTTTTTCACATAAGTACTAAATTCAGGAGTATTAATAAAGGTCCTTTCATGATATAACTCATAAAGCCTTTTCCGACTTACATGAATTCCAACAGTCGCCCATTCACTAAAGGAAGCATTGCCCTTAACCGCGATCGTCTTAGGAATAAAAGTAGAATCAAATTCTTTACAGTACACTTTGAAAAAAGAATTATATAAATCATTTGAATCTTGAAAGTGAGGTGTGATAAGGTGTGGTAGTTTATCACTTAGTTTAGTTTTAAATTTATTCAAACGACCAGCAGTTTTAGGGTTAACAGTGATGTTCTTTACAGCCACTTCCCTACATATATTCGAAATTGAAATTAGCTGTCCACAGTGATCAGACTGTAACATATTAATAACTTGCTTATGCTGAGGAACAATGTCTGTATAAATATTATCTAGGCATGTGGCTGTAGTAGGGGTTATCCTAGTAGGCTCCAGAAATAAGCTTTCAAGATTGTATGACTTAAAAAGACTTTGAATCTTGCTACATACAATAGTATTCTCTAAAATGTTAACATTAAAATCACCACATGTGATGATAGTCTTGCTCAACCTACAAAGCTTATGCAAGACTTCATCCATGATCTTTTCAAAATTGTCATACAATGCTGAAGGAGGTCTGTATACACTTAATACAATAAACTGTTCCAACTCCACACAGGCTATTTCTATAGTTCGCTCAACTGAGAGGCTTACAATGTCTTTACGTTCTTTAAACTTCAGTTTGTTGTTTACTATTATCAATGATCCCCCATGAATAGCATTTTCTCTGCTGAACGAACTGCCCACCTGGTGGTTACTAAAGTTGAACATGAACTGGTGACTCCGCAGCCAATGTTCAGTAATACAAAGAATATCAATATTATTACAGTTCATGAACAATTCAATCTCTAAATCTTTACCCATTATTCCTTGTATATTTTGATGTACCAGGTTTAATAAACCTGAGTTAGAATTACTATTCAATAGATTAAATGTTGGGCTTTTTGGCAAATCATAAGTTGTATTGTTTATATTATCTACAGAACTGCAAGAGATTGTCTCTATTGTCTCAGATTTTAATTTAAATTATATGACATGTCAGAGACTGTACAATTAATAATGTCAACTGATTGCTCAAAAGAAGCAATATTGTTATTAGCCAAATTCTTGGCTGTTATATAAAAAAAATATGATAGCGATACAGCTATTTGTCGTTTAAAATGTTTGGAAAGATAGTAACTATCTTTAGTCATAGATAAATGTTTATTAACATAACTGTTAGTGTCAATTACATTAAATTTATTATTATAAAATGTCAGGTTATGTAAACTTAAATTAAGCATATGTCTAAATTTTTTTTCTCCCTCAGACAAACTTTGTGATATAGGCAAGGTGAACATAACAATATTTTTCACATTTAAATTTGATAGTTTTTCATATGATTCAGTCAGTGTTTTTTTATTTAAGTTATTTCGACTCCCAATAAATATAATAATAGTACTATTGGAACTGCAGGGAGTGTTAATAACTTTATCTATAATGCATTTATAGCTCATGCCAGGCATACAGTAGTTAGTTATTGGTTGACCATTAAGTTTATTTGACAATAACTGACCCATATGTTTACCAATTTTGTCACTAAACATTAATATGCTATCTTTTTGATTTTCTATTGAGTTATTTGACAAATGTATAGAATTTAGTGTTGGGTGCATTGAACTATTCATATTAGCAGAGCCAGCAGCACACACTGGCAATGACCGAGCCGGACTGACATTCAAGTTGAATGTGCTATCACTAGTCAGAGATTGGGGGTGCTCACCATTGCAGGAACATGAGCTTACCAACTCATTCATTGCCAACATGTACTCCTTCATCTGCATTTCAGAGCTTTTGTATTTGTTTGACATTGAATTAAGTTTGTCTTTAAGATTATTTATTTCAAAGTTGAAGCTCTCTGAGTCAGCTTTATGTTTAATAGTATTTTGTTTTAATTTTAAAGAATATATATCTAGTTTCTTAAGCAGCTGAAGGCGCTCTCTATTCAGTTTTACATTTTTAATGAAATATTTTTGTCTTTTTACTAGTTTTTGAGTTTTTCTAATAAATTTATTAATTTTTACATATTTCTTGAATTTGTTTCTACTACAATTAACTACCCTTACCGAGTTATTTTCATCTTCATTAGTCAGATCTATAGTGACTAAGGGCTTTACATTGAGTGTAGTAGAAACCATACCCGGGGCACTGTCTATCAACTCATTGAATAGACTTTGGTTCGCTGTGGCAGTGAGGTCTAATTGGGAATCCTCAAGTTTGATTATTTTGTTATTGGCCTCATGTAGCTGTTGTTTGAGACTTTGAATTATTGTAAGAGCTTGCTCATACTCTGTGCTACACTGGTCGAACCTGTCAACAATGAGTTGCAGCTTGTCCCGGGCATCAGAAGCTTCTGTATATTTCACATGTAACTGACTCATATCAGATTTGAGGTATTGATTTTTTTGTAATAGCTCTGTAAATTCCTTCTCGTTGTCATCTCTTTCTCTATTTAGCTGGTCACACAACTCTTTAGATGCCTTTAATTCTCTCAAAGCCAGTTGGAGTTTGGACTCCTCTTGGCGAGATAGGGCTCTGCGAGTCATCATAGTGATGAATAAATAGTAAAAGAGGTAAAATAAAGGTAAGATAGAAGAAATTCTAATAGAAAAAGCTAAAGACTAATTCGATTGAGAAAAAACAAAGTATGAAGGTGAAAGTATATAAAAGTTGTATCACCAACTAAAGTAGGGTTATGTTGTTGTTAATAGAATTATTATCAACAATATTTGGTCTAACAGTATTTTTTACTGATTCGCTATGTTTTAACAAAATACTACAACGAATTAGTTTATATTGAATTTGTACCTGTAATTCACGAGATGACAACAATTACTTTGTTTTTTGACCGGTAACTGAACACCTTAATTAACACATATTACACTATTAAACACTACGATTTATATATGTTTACGTTTCTTATAGCTAATGAACACTATTTAATGGGTATTTAAGCTAAATTATGCCTTAATAATTAGTTTTACAAATAAAATATACGGACAAATTTAAATCAGCTGTTAGCTGCAGTATTGCCAGAGGGAAGCCTTGACTCCTGCCCCCTTACCATATACTCTTAAAGCAGGACAGTAAACGTTGTGGTAGTCAGACGCCGCATTTCACTGGACATAGCGGCGTCTTGCTATCACAACGTAAACTGTCCTGCTTTAGCAGTTCATGGTAAGGGGCCAGTGCTAGGCGTAGTATCTGGTTTACAGGAGCCGGTATACTCAGAGATCTTATAACCCAATACATGTGTATATATATTACTATACATAAATTATATTGAGAATAAATCGCATCCTACTAATTCTGATCTGGTCTATCTCAGGGAGAACGTAGCGTTACGTGCACAACATTGAGGTTATTTTTAACGAGCACCATAAACAATACACCGCTAAACTACCCACTAATGACGTCATTATTATTATAGCATCAATTAAATACGTAATAACTGTTATATAACTTACTTTTACAGTCATCAACCTTGTTTTCTTGCCCTCCATCTGGACAATCAATTTCGCGCCCATGTCCTTTTCTCTGTAACAAAAATAAAACATAAGCTTAGTACTAGTATATAGGAGCAATGTAACTACACCCGATTTTTTTATATTATGTGTAATATGATGACTTGTATCTCGAACTGGAATCGAAACTGTAACCCGTAGCACGGTATTACAATCATGACACGGCAATCATGTCAAAAGCATTTAACGGAGGTGTGATTCAAGCTGTGGGTACTACTTTTACCTACATACGGAAGTTAAAGACAACCCCTTTGATTTATAAACGAGGATCATACCGGCATTAACTAATCCCCGTATTAAGTCTATTGACACCTCTATTCTTTGGCATGCAAACGGCAGTGACGGGTATAATTTAGTCCATGGTTTAAATTGTCATTTTTTATGAATAAGGGTGAAAATGCCAAAAGCCCAAAAGCTTTTATTATGTTCTCAGTAATCGCGAAATCAACATTATTTATAGTTGGTACATGAATAGCCCTTTTGTAATCCCTGTCGTGTATACTATAATAATAAAATTTTCGCGTTTTCACTATTAAACACGTCGCCCACGCTAGGAATTTCCCCTATACGTACTGTGTGCGTTTCACAAACATGAAATATAACATACACAAACACCCAGACTCGGGATAAACATCTGCGGATCACATAAATATTTGTTCCGTGCGGGAATCGAATCGTAGAGCAGTAGTCCAAACGCTTAGCCCCTGCGCCAATCAGGTCGTCAAAATTAGTTGTCATCATCATCAGCCGTTGCAATTAGTTATTGTTTTCGTAAAATCCTATGTTATCAAACAACGGTTTTTTGCGCTCCCACACGGCGACGATAAAAACTAATTAATGAAGATAAATACAACTTAGTGACAGAAGTGAGTCATAACACTATCTTATTAACTTTAATGTTTTTATTTTTATTGGCATTGTGATTCAGCCTTTGTTTACCATCGGTAGCGACATACGTTACGCCTACGCATATACCGGCTCTACTCTTTTAGGGTTTTTAAAGCACCTACGGTTTTTTTTAACTGTAATACCTAGTTATTTTGTGAAAACATGACATTAAAGACCAAATTCAAGTTAGAAGTTAAATACAACTTATAAATAATAGTTTGATTGATTAATTAGGTACTCTATATAGAGTAATTAAAGTCGCGAATCGTATTTCCATCAACATACAACCTTATACAGTAGAGCCTCGCTAATCCCGACTCCCGTTTATCCGGTGACCACTGTAATTCTGACAGCCAGCCAACCACAGTGGGGACGGTGGGGGATGATTGTGGGGAAGGAAGTGCGAAAATTATAAGCAGAAGAGTAATTATAAATTCGCATTACTTACAGTACTTTACATATTGCAAATAACATTTGATAATTCACCTCTGAGCAGTCTGTGAGAGCTATGTTTTTAACCTATCACAGACTGTTGTGATACTATCACTATTCTGTTTATGTAAACCCTATGATAACATCTGAACATAAATTGATACATTTATCTTTACATCTTCACTTCCTACTACAGGCATATCTAATAAATAACAACATTTTCCTATTAGAGAATTAATTAACAGGTTAATTAGGTAAATGGTTTGTAATAGTGACTGTTGGGGAGGAAAATCAACCAATTCTGATATGAATACTTACAATTGTAGCTGTGAAAAAGTCCAATAAATAGATTTTTGAATAGGTTTAAGTGTATTACATTGTATCTTTTTTTAGAATTATCACCCCACACTAGGAATCTCTCCTGTATTGCATGTGCATTTTACAAACATGAAATATCACATATGCAAACACCTAGACTTGGGAGGAATATCTGGGAATTACACAAATATTTACCCTAAGCAGGAATTGAACCCACAATTCTTAGTGCAGCAGTCCAATCGCTTAGCCACTGTTCCTGCCATTGATAATAACTATAACCATAGAGAATGAGGAAGGAACTGGTACCAGTAACAGAAAAATGGTGCATTGAAACTGGCTCCCTAAGTGACAAATACTTCAATAATTATCTGAAGCAACTTGGTCAGTCAGCCTCACTGCTGACTGGCTTACTATTTTCCATGGTGATAATTTTTTATACTATGTGCCTACATATTCTTACAATAGAATAAGGGACAGTAAAGTTAATAGGGAAGGATTTGGTCTGGTGTGAACCACAGTGATGGGACAGTGCATATGGATACAGGGATGATGAAATCAAGAGGAGTAAGTAGCTCAATATTCCTTATTCTTCTGTATTAGAAAAATCCATGTTAGTATATTGGTAACAATAATGTCTAGCAATGTAGGTACTAATTGCACTCTAAATATGGACAACTTCTATCCATCTCTAGCATGCACAGATAATAATAAAATGTATGATAAGTGTATATTTGTGCAGCCTCTCCTAATATTTAAAAAAATGCAGTGCACATAAGACCAATAACGAAATAATAATAAAGTTATCAGGGAAGCCATTGGACCATAAAATAAGCCTAGAGATTCTTAATCTTACTATGGAATTTAAAATATCAATAACAAAGTGCATTGTAAACAGGAACTCTCCACTGTGTATCATTGTTTACAATCCACGAGATGATAAACAGACAAACAAGCATTCCATCAGTAGCCACACAAAATACCCTGCAATTTACTCTGGCTTTTCAGGTCGCTGAGTTTTTTACATTTTTTCGACAACTTTCATCTAAACGGCACTGGCGAGGTACAGTTTGTGCTCTAAATGCAACTGAACCGTGAAAGTCATTGTCATTTAACATGACATCATTGCTTTTTTACACTTTCAAATGCCATGGAGAAGTTTCATATTTTAACTACTTATAATCAACATTTCTACGTAGATAAGCTCTTGTACTATCACAGTAAACATACAATGTATCGAGATATAGTCAATTATCTGCATAATAGACGTCAAAGTGAACGAAACATCCTTAATTCGTCCAATACGTAAACTCCCCCAAAACATATGATAAAATTTGAACTTTCTTGAACACTGTAGCAACTAACCTTTGATTGAATGGGCGAACCCTTACAGCCACTTTCACCGAAGCCATTGTCACACATTATATTGTCAATAGTGTTATTTTTATTTTAAAATTACATCTAACCACACAAATACGACACCACAAAGCAAGTTGACATTTTTCTTTGCTTGACAGATCATTGAATGACGTTGCAATGCTGAAAAATATTTTTGACGTTAACGCGAAAACGTAACGTAATTAACAATTTACGAAACGCAGAAAATGCTTTTATCGTTTATTAAATGATTAATTACAATAACTGCTAATTCACTTTCTTCTTGTTTGTTAAATTATTGAACAATTTTGAAATTGGAACTAGCGTAGGTCACAAAAGGGCGCGAAAACCAGATTTAAGAGATGCACATAAAAAAAACATTTTACAATTATTACATACCATTTTTACTATAATATCGAGTACATAAAATTATTATTTTTTCTATACTTAAAATGTGATAAGAAATATTTAATAATTTGTAGTAGATTAACTCGACTCGGAAGATTTTAGTCGATTAAAGTAACATGTATAATTTTCAGGTACGACTCTGCAGCTGTCGATTATCTGTCTGTCGAAGGAAAGGTTAGGATTTTTATAATTTATATTCCACATCTAAATCTTGGTAAATATTGTAGATTCTATCGTTTATTTCTAATAGATACATTTAATATCAGCAAATAGTAGTATATTGCCATTACACTTGAATCTAAATAACATTGACATTGAAGGTAAGTTAGGGTAGCATTACATAATAATCCGTGTGTGTTTTCCGTCAGATACCCGTCGCAACGATGTCGGACCCTCCAAGCCGCCCTATGAAGTTCCCCTACACGTTCAGCGCTAAGATCGCACAGTTCCCGCTTAAGTTCTACATCCAGAACCAGTGGATCTGGCGCTACTGGATGATCGGAATCGCCGTCTCAGTCCCCGTGTTCTACAAGATCCACAAAATGGGTAAATATGATGTTACAATACTCGATTACTTGCTATTTACAATACGAAACACATTAAATATCTTTAAAATCATGTTACCTAAAAATGATTTATAGGAATTTAAAATATAAGATGGAGATGAGATTTATGTTAAATATGACAAAATTATAACAATTCCTTGTCTGATAAATACGGTAGAACTCGTCAGTTAACATTTTCAAATAATATTCCTACTTAGTCTTACTTTATTTTCTTTGAATCTTATTAGACAACTCTAAAGTAAAAATGTTCAACTTATCGCGACATGTAACAATAGCATAATGAATTATAATTGCGTCAAGACCTATAACTATATTGCAACTATCAAAAGAAATTAACATGGAGTAAATAAACGAAGAATTTGCAGGGGTGTATCTTCACACATTACTGCAAATTCACATTTAGTTGATTTTATCCATGTTAATTCTGTAAATAGACACCAATTTGGATTTCCACAGTAATAATAATATCTTGTGGGACAGTTCACACATTATTATGGCAACGAGACAAATGATAGACTACTTAATATAGAGAGAAGGATAACTAAATTTCTAAATACATACATATTATAGATAAATTACACAGTCACAGAATAAATGATAACAACTGTATCTTGTTGGGTGTTTTAAAAATGCTTAGATTTTGGACAGGTGTGTCCCACTAGTCTTCTCTGAGACAATAACCTAATGCTTCTGATGTCAAAAAAAATTGAAATAGTAGTAATATTGCAGAGGTAGGCAAAGATTTTCTTTTAGGAGTCTACTCAAGTCATAATGAATAATCTTCCTTCATAGACAATTATTTGCAGCAATATTTTTAATGTTTACTTTGTCTACAGCTAACTCACCCGGAAACGTCAGCAAATGGGCTGAGAGCAGGAGGAAGGAGGCTGCTGCGCACCATTAAATTAAGGGCAATCAATAGGGTGAACACCAATGTGTATGATTTATTTAAGTTGTAAGCGAAATATTAAATCATGTATTAGTTACTTGCCATTTTATTCATACCTGTCATAAAATTTGTCTGAAGCCGTGGGTTGTTTTACGAACCAGTGATAATTTTAAACATCACTCCTGTATTTCCTGAGAAGTAGACGGTAGGTATACATCCACATTTTGCATATGTTTTTAGGTTCCTAATCCTATGTAATAGGGGTGAGCCTATTGCCATCAACTGGGCACAAATCCAGACTCTGTGCTGCTACTGAGAATTACCTAATGGAAAAATTCAGTAATACTGCCTGATGCGGGGTTCGAAGCAAAGAGTTCGTGCTCAGCGGTCGCGCTTAGCAACCACTAAACCAATGAAAGTCATGATAATTTAGCTTGTTTTCAAGAAGCAGAAATTTTTTGAGGATGGTATTTTGCTGCTGTATTATTTTTCGAATTTGAATTACGAGGAACATAATTATAGTGAACCTCTTTTATAGAACTCGCGCATTGTCTAGTCCCTGTTGATATTGGCCGCCGCAATGGCAGACTTCAATCAGGGAGGCATTATTATGTATCCTGGGTGCTCGAGAAGTAAATAGCAGTACCGCCACCGCTGTGTGAAGCTATCCAATTAATTGTCAAGGGTAAAATTAAAATAACAGCAACTGTACGTGGGTGCTTTATTCACTACAATATAAATTAATATAAAACTTATAAATTACATAAATAAATAATCGCAGACAAAATGATCATCACTATTATGGAAAACAAATCACTGAGAATATTACCGTGTTGTATGTAGGAATGCACTGGTACGATATTTAAGAACAGCTGGAAGTTTAACACAATACAGTACTCTATTACATACTGATTAACACTTCATGCACTGAATATGTACTATCTGTTAGAATAATTAGTGCACGCAACATAATTTGTAAGTACAGCACATGGAGGTAAAAAAATACAGTATAATTTGAGCATTAATCACCAATCAAATCACCAGAATACCAACCATGTATAATCAAATACAATTCCAAATTAATATCAAATTAAAAACTCGGCTTTGCCTCAGTATTTAAAACCAATGTTAACTAAAAAAAAGAAAACAAATAAAATTTAGCAAAACAAAACACAACTTTGAGTTCGACTGATCATACACGAGATTGAAGTGTTGACAAACATAAGACTACGTTCAAACTTATACACTAACAATTTAAAACTAAAACTATGTCTAAAGGCTAGTACACGGCCCTTGGGCATTTGGGTTTACAGGTCCAACAAAGCAGGTAAGTCGAAATGCGTCATCATTGGTCAGTGGTAGATCAACACCGGTGTGCTACAATCACTCATAAAATCAAGAGAATAGAGAATCATAGAGATACAAACGTTGTTTAAAAAATATTTAAATTGGAATTATAGTGCAAAATCAATCAAAATACTCGCAGTGTTTAAAAACGACTGTTATAATGTGTTATTAAATGCTTGTCTCTCACAATGCAGCACACCGGTGTACATAGTTATTTAAGTAACATAGCAGCAAACACAAGCTTTCACTGTCTCATACAGGATTCTTGTCATTAATGAGGTTACACTAAATGCAGGGGGGGGGGGAGGTCAAAATCCAGTAATCGACATCGATATTTCGATTCTACTGCATTTTAAACCGTCTGCAGAACTTTTGAGTCCCAAAATGCAAAAGAATAACACATGATATTATGTTAAATTAAATTAAATGACAATATATTCCCAAAATTTGCCGTAAAAAACATTATTTGAAATCAGTCTATTTTATTCTGTTATAAATAGTGATCTGACCTTTTTGTCTTATAAAAATAAATTGATTTAGAGAACTGATATGCACGTTGTTATAATTCAATTTGATAACAATGACATTAACAATAAAATTAGACTACAGAGCATACTAATTTATCGGCCTTCGTCTAGGTCAGTAACCAAAATGCTTTATGAATATTCTATTTAAATAAATTTTATTATCAATCAACAAGAATGACTACATAAAATAAACTTTTAGAAGTTTTGATTTTCAATATAATTTAACCAATATTTTATAAGTAAATTTATTTCTATAGGACAAAAAAGTATTGGATTTTAACCATATATGTCTTTAGTCATAACATGCACTTGTGAAGGTATATAAAGTATTCAGGGCATTGTACTGATGTGCAAAAATAATGTAGTTCTGATTTAGGTACAACTTATATCGGTTTTAGATTAAAAATGACAGTTGTTCACGAGTATAGTGTAGTAAATTTACGGTAAAACAACTCACACCAAATTCTTTACATCAAGTATACGTTATCAGATCTCACACTATAGATTTATAAACAGTATAAGTTACTTACAAAATTGAATTACAAATACTGTTTCTGTTTGTATATATGTAGACATTTTATTTGTGCATTTGTTTGTCAATTTACTTGTTAGTATGTTTGCTGAAATTTAGATCTCTCTCAAAAACTAGGAAGATTAGTCTTGTGTTTTCAAAGGCAATACACATTTTGGATGTATTTAATCCTATATAGGGAATGTTTACAATCATTATTATATAATCTAGTCTATTCTTCATAACATAAGTCTTAGGCATGCGTTTTTAAGGTGTGTCCATTCGAAAGGTCGCCAGATTTGCCCTCCCCAACCAAGTGGCAAATTATATATTGATGAATAGAATGAAAATTATGGGTTTGACATATTATGTCATCGATAACATTATGTCATTCCTATACATTTATCATTCCATTTCTATTTGTCAAGCCTTTAACAAATTGTCTAGGGGGCTGGACACACCTTTAGATATTTAAGCATATTACCAACAATGAACGAACTACAAATTTATACAAATTAAGTAATCCCAACAATAGGATACAAATTCTAAAAATTTGAAAATGATTACTATATCGTTACGGTACGGTTTTAATACGAAGAATGACTATATACCGAATATAATTCGAATTCGACAGAGACATAGAAAACATTTTTAAATTTTTACAATATCCCCAAATATAACTTTCTATGTTATAACTGGCCCCACACGTGGTTGGTGGTGGTTAGCGTACGAACATCCACCTTCCCAGATGGCATTTTTACGTTGCATGGGAAGCATTGGATTGCGTACCGTACAATTTTGTGTCTCAATAGCATAGATTTTCATTCAAAATCAATAGCCTTGATATCATAATGCGTTGCATACGTGGGACCAGCGTGTCTCATTACATTATTCTTGCTTGCAGTTTCAATTTAACATTTCAATCATCTAATCTAATAATTTATTCTGTCTTTAAAACTACAATTGACAATTAACTCAATTTGTAATAACATTGGACAAAGAAACCCTACTTACAGTTTGTTCAATCAATTTTGAATTCTATTCCGTAGACATAAGGACTGAGTTAAAAGCAAGAACGTATATAAAAATGGGTATTTGACACCAACAATCAATGTCCACATACTTTTTATAAGCTGTCTAAACGCTATTCTTCCATAGATTTTGTATGGAAGTAGGCACCTGTGACGTCACTTTTTTGCCAACTTTACTGTCTTCCTATTGATTGATTTTCAAGCAAAAAAAAAAATTGAATTTTAAACAATTAAATATTAGGAATTTTAAGGGGTAAAATGAAGCATTATTTTTAGAGAAGTAGTCTCTTGGAATCCTATTGTTTACTGCACTAATATCTGTATTACCAATGTAATAGTTTGACGACCTGATTAGCGCAGTGGCTAAGTGATTGGACTGCTGCGCTAAGGGTTGCGGGTTCGATTCCCGCACGGGGCAAAACTTTGTGCGAACCACAGATGTTTGTCCCGAGTCTGGGTGTTTGTGTATGTGATATTTCATGTTTGTGAAACGCACCCACGACACAGGAGCAATTCCTAGTGTGGGGCGACGTTTTTTTTAAAAGAAAAAAAAAAAAAAAAAAAAAAAAAAAAAAAAAAAAAAAAATAGGTATCAAATTCGCTTGAACGAACTACAGGCTCAGTGTCATGTTATTTCAAAAGGAGAGTAGTAAATTACATAGTTATCAACTATACCTAGTCATTGTCGATAATCGCCGATAGTTTAAGCGACTCCTTGTTATAATTACGCATAGTAACCAGCACTTAGCGTAAACATAAATTCTTAAACAAAAGGATAATTAATATTTTTATTTTGATTATTTCTTCCTCTTTAATTTTTCATCAATCACAATTTTATTAGCCGATATACATTTTTGCATTTTATATAGATTGTCTACAAAGACACCTCTATTTGCTATCTCTTTCCACCTTAAAATTTCAGTAAAAGTGAAAGAGACCACACTATTTTTCTCAATCATTTTATAAGTAAATTGTTATTAATAAATAACCAATGGATATCTCAGTGATTATTTAATTAATTCAGAATACTGTTATTTTTCATTTAGCTTACTGCTTAGGAAACTAACTCAGGTCCATGAGGTCCATACTACTTTGTCATCAATCCTTAAGTACATACACGTTAGAACATAGATAAAATACCGAAAATATGCAGATTCTGATTCTAACGTCAAAATATGACATTTAAAACATTGAGACTGGATCCAAACCCTATTTTTAATAGTTTTAATTCAAGAATTAGACTTCAGTATTCAAATCAAATATGTCCTAATGTATTTTGTGTAGTATGGACCTTAGATATCAATTTCCAAGAGTGGACTTAGCAGTTTCGGTAAGGTCCACACCTTACCGAAACTGCTAAGTCCACTCTTTCAGACAAATACAGTAACGATACATACAGATATTTGGTCATTATAAATGCTTTAAACTGACTGCATAGATCCTTTATTCTGATAACCTTGATGAAGACATTTCGACTAAAATGAAGTCCAATTTGGGCTGACGTTTCGACTAAAATGAGGTCCAACTGCCAAATGGCAGTATATATATAAAACAGATACGAATCTTGACGAAAACGCGACTATTTCAAAAGCCCAAGTTTAAATTAACTGAAAACAGCGTAATACTTATAATAAATATCACAAACTAGCAGTTTAATTTTTAAAGTATATCACGTAGTAGCCGCCGCAGGCTGTAGGCTAGGATATTAATTTATTTGCAACGTATAAAGCAAAAACACAAGATATATGCAGTCCAGTTATATTGAAACTAATATTGTATGCCGATCTAATATGTATATATTTGGTTGATTTCAGTGGTTTCGTCGATAGATACAAGATAGACTTGCCCAGGTTACAGTAGACGAGAATACCGGGGTCAAACGTACCCCATTGTAACATTCATCGTCAGAAGCTTTAACATTATACGTCACATCTAACGTTGACGTCAGGTCCGAGCATGTTCAAACACCAAACGTCACTCATAGCCCACAATAAACTACAACAAATTTACATTTCAATACTTATTACGTACTCGAAGTCCGCAACACAATACAATGAAATTGGAACCTTATGCGGTAGGCAATAAAGCGGATAATCACTAGCCTCAGTAACACACGTAGTCGGCGAGCCGCGGGGGCGCGCGTCACTTGAGCTTGGCCCGCTTGTGGAGCGGCGCGTCCTCGTCCGAGGAGGGCGAGGGGCGCTTCGTGGCCTCCGAGCCTGACTCCAGCTCGATCTCCGGGAGGGGGGGCAGCTCTAGCTCTTGGCAGCGCTTGTTCATGTACTTTTCTAGGCGGTAACCGGCTCTGGAATGGCAAAAAGTTACGATAAAACCTAATGAACTTATAGTTATAATAATGTCATGTACCGCTTGACCTACTTACTACTGTCTTCCAACCCATTATTTATATAAAATAAAAGTAAACGACAAAAAAGCTGCTTCCACACATTGCTAACATATTCTGGTAAATATGCGAACAACCCATATTTTTCTAAGTCTTTTATGCAAAACTCTTGGAATGATTTGTGATAAAAAATACGCATTTTCAATCAATCCCCATACATGTATCGTTCTATTCTATTTCTATGCGACAAGCATTTTGTGACTTGCTAAGGAGGGGTTGGGTGGCTTTTTCTTTCTTTACTAAAGAGATGGGAATGATGGTATCTCGTATATCCTCACTTGGCCACAGGATGCGAGTCCTTGTTGTAGGTGTAGCAGTTGAGGAAGACGAGCGCGGCGTCCCCGATGAGGTCCTCGTCGGCGGCGTACTGGCCCGCCTCCAGCTTGCCCGCGATCGTCGAGAAGTCCATCGGCTGGTCGATCACCTGCAGGTAATCGGGCACCTGGCAAGAAATAAGATCAATTAGAGATGCACTAAACTCAAAGGCAAACGAATCAGAAAAGACGTAGAAATAAAATAATTATATTTGTTTTTCTAGAAATAATTGTATTATTTAGCCTTTTTTAGCTATGTTGGGGTCGGCTACCAGTCTAACCGTAGACAACTACTATTCAATCTCCACAAACCAGTTACCTGGATAACCACTTAATAAGGCTGGTTATTGCCTCTACTTGGTAATGAGCGGTCACTCGTCCACGGACCGACGTACCACCGGAAGTACTTAGAAATATCTCTAGTTTATGTCTTAATCTTGTGTGGCTGTACTTTTATTTATTTATTTATTTTATTTGGAACAACAAACAGATATACAATGTTTTTATATATGGAATTACAATAAGACAGTTTTACTAATGTATATCCAACTACGTTATTCACAGAATATCTAGGTTGCAATCCTTAAAACTACGTCATGCTGGTTTTGCATCATTACTATAACTATGATTATCAGTAAAAACAAAATTAACATGGACTTTAAAAAGGAGAAGATACAATAAAGAAAAAAATAATAATAATAATAATAAAACCCCTCTGGGCACATCGTTACCTCAACATGAGAATAACGTAACACCGGAGGGGACAGTAGTATAGCTTTACCAACCCTCGTGATAGAAATAAAAAATATATCACAAGGACTTGTACTAAAAGCACACAAACCGCAGGGCAGCTTGTGGCGAGCTGTTTGTGAGTGGCGACACAACGTGCCTGATACCCCAGAGAGTCGGTCAGGGACTCATCCCCGGTTTGCCCGATATGGGTAGCTGGAGTGGAAACCGAAGAGCGCCCGCAGGACTCTCAGCTCTTTCTTGCCTTAGTTGGCTGGTCAGAGAGGGGTCGCCAGAGCTATATGCTCGGGGGTGGAAGTGTCTAATGGCGTAATAGCGGGGAAACCCGCTCCGAGTCTTCGAGACGCGCGATGGTGAAACCGGGGCCGCACCGCTCTACACCCCTAGCCACTCGCATCGGTGTTGCTCCCTGTTGCCTATAGTGGCGACTGTTTAGGGGGCCCATCTAGTGAGTGGCGAGTCACCGTCTGCTAATATACTGCATATTATATGGTTAAAGGCAGACGCCGTTGTTATTCAGAATAAACTAAAAATAACCATTCCACGAAACATCCCAACACAATAGACCAAATCATTTTAGTATCCATTTTTCTCAATAGTCCTGCACCTTTTGGGGACTTTTCATGGCTGTTCTGTTATAGAGCAGTTGTGTGGTGTCCCTAGCTGGTGTCCCATCCCCTTTTAGATTAAAGTTCTCAACGGGCCTCTGCGTGTTGGACCTGTGTCCCCACGTAAGCCTTTTAAAAGTCCGGGTATCTTCCACATGGTTGATAGCCCGAGTAAATATAATGAGATACAAATAATAATAATAACAAAAAACAACACACATTGGTTAACTGTTGAGTTGAATAAAATATTATTGATGTTAAATTCAGGAGGATTCTATGGAGACTATTATATCTATTACATGTTTTCTAAATGTCTTAGCAGAATCGGCAAACAAGTCAAGATTCTTGAAAGACATATTAAAATTGCTTGTGAGTCGGCGCAAGGGCGCACGTAATCCTGCATTTGTCTTACATGTCGATACGGCAAATACAGGTCGTTCACGTATACTACGCATCATCGCCTTTCTAGGAACCACATAAAACAACTTATTGGTAATATCTGGACAATCGTAGGAATTATTACAGATATCAAACAAAAACATTGTATCCAGCTGCAAGCGTCTGCTTTTTAATTCCATGAGTTTGTACCTTTCAAGTAGGCTTCCGTAAGGCAAAGTAGATCGAAAACATCGGTAGTGCATAGCTTTTAAATATTTTCTTTGTACTCTCTCGATAATGTCAGAGTATTTGTCATAATGAGGGTTCCACACTGAAACTGCGTACTCAAGTTGTGATCGAATTAAAGATTTATAAAGATACAAGTAAGTATCCGGACTCTTAAATTCTTTTGCAGATCTCATAACAAAGCCATACATGCGGAATGCATTACCCACAATGTTAGCAATATGAGTACTTACGTCTTCAAGTGACACTGGCTCGTAGAAGGGCCAGCAGTCCTTGTGCTTCATGACGTCTCGTAGCAGCTGCTGCAGTAAGTCGGTGTGCAGCTGTGGAGACTGCCGGCTGACGCGCTTCCTACTGCTGGAGCGCTCTTCTGCAATATATCAAACATTAGTTATGTATTATTATGTTGAACAAAGGCCCTTGAATGAACGAAAACTTGCTGCTAAAATTAAATTACTACACGGGAATTAACGCGAACACAAGTTTTTAATTTTGGTTTGACGTTTCGGCCGGTTTGCATTGGCAGTGGTCTCGCGGTTTACTATCTATCGTTCGGATGACCATCGTGTGTGTGTGTGTGTGTGTGTGTGTGTAACATGTAAGTATGCACTCTTACCGTGGACACCGTTTGTAAGTGAGTTCTTTGATCTTCTGCCTGTGTGGCCACTTGTGTTGTTGTCCTCGTGATTTTTTGGTCTGAAATAAGGATATTATTATAAAATTAGATGAAGATAGTATTTGCCTTTAACTGTTCCCTTAAGTTGGGAATGACTTCTCAACAGAAAACGAAAGGATAAAATAGTCGACCTAGTAGGCAGTGTTCTCCTTAGTGAGGAGTCTCCCATTTCTCTACTCATGATTCCTATGTATTACGCAGAATTTAGTAATAGTTACCAGCGGAGCAAACAGGAGCGGGGAGCGAGGATAAACGCGTGTCTGCTACGCTAGCAGCTAACTTCTGCCCAAACGCTTGTCGAATATAGTGAAAAATATATGGGTTTGACATAATATGTCACCGAAAACAGTGAAAACATTATAACATCGCTATACATTTATCATTATAATTCGATTTCTATTTGTCAAACTTTTTTTACATGTCTAGGGAGGCTCATCTATTACTTTTTATTGTGTCTAGAAGGTTTTATCACTACTTACAACCATTTTCCCAGCGACGAAAGAAATCTATATGCTTATTGTTTGATCTGTCCCTACATAACAAAACAAAATAAAAGAAACATTATTATTATTACTGCCACTTACTTCCTCCCCCTCTTCGCCCCGTTGTGTACCGGCGAGGACTCCTTGCTGCTCCTAGACTTGCGGGTCTTGAGCTTCACGAGCGCTGTGTTGTCCTCACTGTCGTCCGAGTCTGTAAGTAACTATCTATTAGTCGACCGTCAAGTTTGGCGGCACCACGGAGTGACTAACAAATGGAATGCTTAGGTGCAAACAGGTAGGGTAAACCAAATTTTCGATATTGTGAAATAAACTTGCTTACTGTACCTAATATTGTTGTATTTGGTTGATAAACACATCTATCGTTTATGAATATGTGCATATATTATGTGCAACGCTCTTGAGTGCCTTTCAATAAGGTTGAATTTACTAAAGCTTCAGGCAGTTACGCAATTAAACTCGTGAGGTTACATACTTATGTAACCTTCAATTTGAAATTTTGTTTATATTTCAATTTTCAGTTTATATTTGGTTAATTGTATACAACACGACTTCTTTTGCCAGAATTAAATATAGAAAAGTATTCATGGCACTCCATTTGTTGATTATTCCGTGTCTGTTAGTTTAAAATGAAAGTCAGCAATTCGTAATGATTGTTAGTGAGCGCTTCAAGCGACGTTATCATGCGCTGAGTATGGTGTTACATTCCATAAGAGACAGTAAGCGATAGGTGATTTTTAAAGGGAATATATATATTTTTGTATCGAATTGCCTAATAATTTAGGTTCTGTAGAATTTTGAGAGATTTTAAGTACAGCTGCGAAAACCTTTGTTTTTACAGATTTTCACGTATTTTTTGACACCCGTTGGTACATTTATAGTGGTCTTAAAACTTTTATACCAACTTATATAAGATGTCAAATAGAAAAGGGTGTATAAACCAATTTCACTATTTCCTTGGTTTTTAATAAAAAACCGTCGCCCCACACTAGGAATTTCTCCCGTATTGGGTGCGTTTTACAAACATGAAATATCACATACATAAAAACGCAGATTCGGGACAAACATTTGAGATTCACACAATTTTTTGTCTCGTGTGGGAATTGAGCCCGCAACCCTTAGCGCGGCAATCCAATTACTTAGCCACTGCGCTCATCAGGTCGTCCGACTAAAAAATGTTCAATCCAAAATTTTGAGCCAACATAGAGATCTTAAACAAATTGTTTTCATCGCGATAGCCGCGGGTTCGAACCCCGCTCTAACCATTATTTTTCAAATTTCTATTGTTAAGTCAGTCAACCCTAGCCTCCCTACGAGTGTAGCCGAAGATAGCCGATGTATTGGTTTTAAAATCTTCGACAAACATTCGGTATAATAAACCAATAAGGACAACAACAAATGCGCAAGAGATGATGCAAGCTTGTGAAAAGCCGATGAGTTAGTACAGACGACAGAACAGCCCACAGCCGAGGTGATCAAGGACTTCCTTACATCGATCAGCTGCGCAGGCGACGGAATTATGCTTTAATTTGGTACATTTTATTTGGTATTGTAAGTTGACGTGAGTGAATAATAACCTCTTGAGCTCATTGGACTATTTTCATGTATCAAAACCTGTTTAAAGTTTCAGATTATTTATAATATCAAATCACTCATGATCGAACAATAATACCAAATTAAATTAGGTTATGCGCGTGCGCAGGCCTTGCCAATTTTAAGACTTTTTGCCCATCAGCAAACATACTCAAAGTGAGCATGTGTGTGTATCACGGCACATGTTAGTTCCGTCGCCGCCGCAGCGCGCACGCACCGGTGGAGTGTGTGTTGTGCAGCGCGCGCGTGTACTGGTGGATGTTGGACATCGCCGCCGCCGCGCAGCGCCGCCCGCTCGTCTCTTTATAACACATCCACTGTTACTATTATATCTATGTATACGTCGTGCTAGAGATCTCTTCAATACATAATATGAATGTTATATTTTTAATCCTTTCGATTAAGTTACAAAAAAGGATGTCGTAGCCAACTTATCTCCTCTTAAAGACAAATTGATCGATTTGAGAGCATGAGGGGGTGGGAGGTGGCTCCTTGTCCAAGTAATGGACTCTTTCAGCAGGGCAGCTGTGAGGGAGTGCCGGGAGTACGTACCCCTGTGCGGCGCGAGGCAGGCGGCGCAGTGCCAGCGGCGCGCGGCGCGGGCGGGGCGCGGCGCGGCGCACTCGGCGTGGTAGCGCGCGCCGCACGCCACGCAGCGCGCCGCCAGCCGCCCGCCGCTGCCGCACGTGGCGCACACTCCCGCGTCTAGCTTCGACAGCTCCGAATCACTGGAGGAAGCGAGATGGTGGTCAATACCAAAACAAAAACAACAGGAATTTGCAATACGAAAAAAAATACCAAAAATTTCGTGACCGACGTTACCAAGGCCTTCGATACGATGTCGATATCAATTTATGTACAAAAACTTTAAAAAATGTTATAAAAGGTCTCAAATTCAGAACATTAAACAGCTACTAAAAGACCAGGACTACATCGCAAAAATTATAACTATACAATGTAATCCACTTTCAGTTACATATGGTGTGCCTCAAGGCAACATTCTTGGGCCAAACCAGTAACGTAACTTTCAAATTAATAAAATATCACTACTAAGTATATGGATTAAACTTACTGATAATAATACTTATGGAACCGTCTATCCGTATGTAAGACATATAAAGAAAACAATAAATACATCAGTTTCATTAAAACTATACCCCTCTTATTCATTAACGAGGATCATACCGGTATTAACTAAACCCGTACTAAGTCTATTGACATACAAGAACAGAGATTCTTTGACATGCAAATGACAGTGACAGGCATAATTTAGTCCGTGGTTTAATTTGACATGATTTTATGAATAAGGAGGTAAGTGTATAATTTTACTATATTAACTTTCGTGAGTGTTATCCATATTATATACTATATATTCCGGTTATACTCACGGGTGTATTCGGGAATGCCCGACTACACCCGTGAGTATAACCGGAATATATAGTAAATATAGTGTATAATTTTTACACTGAGTGTAATTCCAGCGGTTTATATAATATTGACATATTCTTACCTGTTATCCAATTCGTCTTCGACATCATCGTCGGAGAAGAGTTTCCTCCTCTTGCGAGGTGTCCGCTCTTTGGGTTTGCACTGATCACAGAACCAGTCGCCGTCAGGTACTTTCTGTAACACATATCATGATGAAATATACTCTACAACATAACATCACGCCTGTATTCCCCGAAAGGGTAGGCAGAGGTGCACATATAGAACATCCACATTACGCAAGTTATGTTATAGGTCCCAATATAATAGGGGGTGAGTATATTGCCATCAACCAGCCACAAATCTAGATTCCGTGCTGCTACCGAGAATTACCTAATGGAAAAATTGAACTCATTGCCCAACCTGGGATTCGAACCCGGGACCTCATGCTTAGCAGTCGCACTTAGCGAGCACTAGACCAAAAAGGTAGTCATAATATTATACAGTTAAAAACTTGAGTTTCACTAAACATCGTTCAAAAGAGTCTTAGAGAGTATGTCAATAAGTAAAACAATTCAAAGATAAAGATAGTGCAGGCTACTTGCGCGTGCGCATCACAAGTTATCTAAAAACAATAAGTGTTGTTACCTTTCTATGTACACTCGCCTGTTAGCGTGAAATTAGTAAACAAACGATACATATACAGTTAGTATATACGTTATATATAAGCAATGTCGTGAGATACATAATATGTGCTATATACGTGCCTTATGTACACTCACGTACGATAATAAGTATATAAAAACATTCATATGTGATTATTTCCATACATTTTGCAAGATTTTGCAGCTTATTTAAAACAGTACATGAAAGAAATTCCGTATTTACACAATTTTTTATACATGACTACATTAAATAAAATTGCAAAAAATATATACATTTTATGGGTCTATTTAAAAAATAAATTATTTTAATTGTTATTTCTTGCAAAAAGTTCAAAATAGAGGATAAATAATGTCGCATTGTACCGGCTTGAGTCCTAAACACAATCCGCGCATGCGCATTAGCGAACCAATGAGAAGCATTCGATGTCACGTGAGCCACAAATAGATAACAAGAATCAAATGTCGCGAACCAATAGTGACAAGGTAACTTTTTAAGCCCCACCCACTTTAGCATATAGTTTAAATTGGTTTTAAGTAATGTCAGGCAATGCTTGTGCTTATGACCCATAGCGGAACAATTAGTTTAGTAATAATTATGAAAATATAAACATGAAATATTAAATTATAATTCGTTTTATCATGAACTGTTATTAATGAATTAATGTAATACAACTTAGTTAATAAAACATAAAATTAAGCACAACCAAAAAAAAAACGCAAATTTACTGCAACTAAAATGGTTACCATAGCAACAAAAAACAAGTTTCAAAACACCATCCATAGGGCTGGCACCTACAGACCCTAGGATGTCTCGAATCTAGTAAAAAATGGACAAAAAAACTCACCGTCAACTTAGGCTTCAAGCAGTACAGATGGTGTCCCTTATTACAGCCGTCACATAGCAGCATATTATCAGGGTCTGTCTTCCGCCTGCACAGCCTGCAGCTGGCGTTGAGGATGCTGGCGGACCACGTGATGCTGGAGTCCAGCGTGAACAGGTGCAGGACTATCTGCGAGAAGCTCCTGCACTCCATGAGGGACACCTCCCATCGCTCTAGAGCTTCCAGGTCTAAGGGCTTGTTTCTTGCTTCGCGGTCTTTACGTTCTTTGTCGTCAAGACCTGTGTGGTTAGTGTATATGATAAGTGAATTTAATTTTTATGAGACTTTAAAAATGGCGGAGGTTATTTATTTGGGAGCAGTACCTCCTTTCTGCAAAGAATGATGATGAGTTTATAACCGGATAGGTAATTTACCAATCAAACCCCCATCCCTAATTGACCCATTAACAATGGCGACGATTCGAATATTTCTTCCCATTCTTTTTGGCACATTTAGGAAATCGAGTCTAGATTCAAGAAGAACATATTTTTGTGAACATTATTATTATCCCATGTTGTACTACTGCATCAAAGGGCCTCCTTGGTTCGCTCAAACGTATCGGTCGAGTGATCGAGAGTAAGTGACCCGTCATACCTGTAGGCAAATACTTCATCCAGCTACTTTAATGTCTGTGCAAGGAAACTTTGATGATGACAAAACCAGTATAAAAGCACTGATGGGAGTGCGTAAGAATGTTAAGTAGTTACCGAGCGGTCTCTTGAGGTACTTGTGGTGTATGGCGCGCGACACCTGCAGCAGCGCCGAGGCCAGCGCGCGCACGGCGGCCGGAGCCCCGGGAGCTCCGCCTGCCCCGGGCGCTCCGCTTGTCCCGGAGGCCCCGCTCGGCCGCAGCCCGTTGCCGCGCGGTGCCTCCAGGTAATGCCCAGGGTCGCGGTACTTATTCACTGCTATCGATGAGCGCTCTTCCTCTTCCATGTCTGAACACATGAAATCACAATATATTATTAAAAATGATTCAAATGTTGAATATAATATGATTACGAAATTGAGAAATATGTGTGGTGTGACTTTAAGAGATAGAGTGTAATCAGGAAAATTGAGCAAAATATGCTTGGATGGCTTGGGCATTTCGAAAGGATAGATAAAAGAAGAATAAGTAATCGAATATATGAGGCGAATGTTAGTAAAGAATCGGGAAGGGGAAGACCTCGGCGATCATACTTGGACCAGATCGGAAATTTACAAAGGGGTTAAGTGAGGAGTACTCTTAACCGACAAGCTCTCGACTTAAGCGATGAGCATGTGGAACGTGATGCAAAATGAGGCGAAAGAAGTATGTCAAGATCGTGGCAAATGGAAATTTACAGTCTTTGCTTATTATGCATGACTTAATGAATGTCTGTATGTAAATAAATACATAACAATAATTTCCAATTGGATTCAACAAAGACACTCACCGGTAGGTACTTGCAGCACCCCGTTGGGCAGGTGGTAGTCGTCCCGGTACTGCTGGCGCGGGCCCCACGTGAGGAAGTCGGCCTGCTTGTCGTAGCCGCGCAGCATGATGGTGCCGCGCCACGCCTCGCGGTCCTGCACCAGACATGCGGTACATGGAATATGCAGGAGTTGGAAAATAATGGAATGGATGATGCATTGCGTGGTAAAAACCAGTTTTAGGTTGTGGATCTATTAAAATGATATATGAAATGGGAAACTAGAAGACCTGGCTGTAAGGGTCTGTAAATAGTTACATGTATTGTGACCTAGACCAAAATCGAGCAATTCACGCAAACAAATTAAAAAATCGAAGATCGAGTTCGATGGCGTGCCAAAAAAGAGGCCTATGTCCAACAGTGAACAGAGATAGGCTGATGATAATGAAATTAAAAACGACATATTGCCACCAGATGAAGTCATCATCGTCGAATTTCTTATTGACGCAATGCCATCGAAAACTAAACCTTATCACCTACTGCAATAAGTATTCTTTCAATTATTTCCTTCCTGTGTCAGACGACGACGTCATTAAAGGTACTCTTCAATCTTCTCGATGACACATACCTTAACTTTGAGCGCTCCAAGGCAGCCATGGAAGATCTTCTCCTCCAGCTCCAGGATGTGGTCTCTGAGGGACAGCTCCAGGGCTTCAGACAGGGAGCAGTCGGGCGGCACGCTTAGAGACGGCTGGAATTTCTTGTGGCGCGTGTAGTGCTGCGAGGGTGGGGGCGGCGGCTGCGGAGGGAGGGGGGGACACTTTAGAATACATTTTCTATATGTGCCTTATGCCACTGCTGTGTATGTCGATTCCATCACCACCTAGCTGATGGTTGAGAGTTGAATTTTCATCTCAGTATGCTGTCATATTCATTTATAGTTGTTTTTATATTTTTTTTTAATTCACAGTAGATTGATATTTGTTTGGCAGTAAAAAGTTTTTAACAGCACCATGTAATGTTCATTCATTGATTTTAACAATTTTAGTTATTAGTTTTCATTAGCAGGTAGAATTTTCTGTTTTTTTTGTCGCGTAAAGTACCTACATTATTCACGAGTGTAAGTTTAAAATATAATTTAGAGTAAGATAGGTAAAGTATGAACTCACGGAAGCGGCCGCCGGGTTGAGCAGGTGCACGGGGCACTTGGCGATGTGCTGCAGCAGGTGCTGGCGGTCCAGCTCCAGCGACTGCCGCAGCTCGTGCTCCCGCAGGCCGCGCTTGTTCAGCGACGAGATCAGCGCGTCCAGCTGCTCGCCCGTGTGGTACACCCACCAGCGGGGACGCTCGGCCTGGGGGGGGAGATACAACTTAGTAACATTATACACGGGCTCATAGAATCCTGAAAATAATGACAACTGTTGGCTTTAATCGACCTTTTTTTAAATGGTAAATTCTAGTATACTATTGTTATACAGAATAGAAGTCAAAAGCGTTCGAATAAACCATACGTATGTTCAAAAACTCTTAATGACAGTCTATTCAATAGAATTTAACACCTTACACCTACAAAATAAGGTTCAAAATTGTCTGATAAACATTTTTTACTCACCTTTCCATGCACGAGGCAGGAGTTAGAGTCCCCGGTGCACATGAGCAGGTCCCGCAGCTGCTGCGTGCCGCCGTCCAGCCCGTTGGGCTTGTGGGAGAGCCCGTTGAGGTTGGTGAGCGGCTTCTTGGGGGAGCTGCCGCGGGAGTTGGCACCTGACTCGTTCTCCTTGTCGCTGCCGGCTGAGGGGAGGGGGAGGGGTTGGTTGCTCACTTTAATTTCGTACATACATATCTTAGTCATTAACGATGTTGACATCTCTCATAATTTAATCCCATTTTCCCTTTATTCATAAAAATATGTCAATTTAAACCATGGACTAAATTATAGACGGCACTGTCGTTTGCAGACTTAATACGGGGTTTAGTTAATGTCGATAATTATGATCCTCGTTTATGAATAAGAAGGTTTTATGTCTATATACATCTCTTATGACTCTTCTTTGACATGTCATCTTATATGAGTAATATAATCCAAATTGTAATAGATTGTGCTGTTGAAAAGTTTGTTGCAGTGTTTCTTATTTCCAGCTATAGCACTGGGGAGCAGTGACGGAAGGCGTATATATAATATAATAATAGTAAATTTTCGTTAAATGATCATTATTTTATATTTATCTGTGGATAGGCTTGGGGATATAGAAACGTGTGTGACATACCTCGCTCTTTCTGCTGATCGAAGAGTGCGGCGACGTGTGCGAGCGTGTCGGTGGTGGGGTGGGGCAGCGCCGCGGGGGTGACGGGCTTGGGGCGGCAGGCCCCGCGCGCCTCGCCGCCCGCCTCCACGAACAGCCCCGCCAGCGCGCGCTGCACCCAGTAGCGCTGGAAGGCGCGGTCCGAGCCTGGCGACACGGAACGACACCATTGTACTCATATAACACGTAACCGGAATAGACAGTTACACGCGATCGACGGGTGCAACCCAACCCGCAGCGACTGCGACAATAGTCACACGGTCTACGACAGACGCGCACTATACATAAACAAATTACATATTGTATTTCAAAACACATATTTCATCTATATTTTTAGCATAACGCTGAAGAGTTTGTTTGGATGAACGCGCTAATCTCAGGAACTACTGGTGGAAACTGAAAAAAATTGTGTTGGAAAGTCCATTTTTCAATGAAGGCTCAGCTATACAAAATTCGAAATTCATGCAGACGGAAGCTAGTGTAGAATAATGACGAAGCAAGTTCTCACTCACCAACATAGGAGGTATAATCGAACAGCTCCATCTGCAATTCCTTCAACTTCTTCTCATACTCCTTCCTCTTCTCGTCGCTGTCTGCCGTCAACTTCTCTATAGCGGCCTTCGTCTCCTCGTCCACCACTCTAGCCTTCTCCCCGCTGAGTTTGTTCTCTTCTTTCCTGGCTGCTGCTTCTTTCTTTAGTTCTTGTTTTGCTGCTTGTACTTGGACCTCGCGTTTACGTTCGTTTGTCTGTGAAGAGGGTAAACTGTGTTAGTAGTAAGCAAAGCGAAGATTTGAAAGAGCTTTTGATACGTTAGAAATTACACGTCGGTTCCAAAGAAGAATGGTGAGAGTCTAGGTTGACTTTTTTAGTGTGTAAGGTCCAAAAGTATAGTTGATATATATAATAATATGATGATAATGTTTTCGTATTTTAATATTTCATTATCTTGACCTTAATTAAAAAACAAATTATTTAGTGTACTTACATGCTTTAATATTGCGCCATATAATTAAAATTATGGAAACAAAGTTTTTCTTGTATTGGTCTTTACGCACCTGTAGCAACCTAAGTGCTTGTTTGGTATTTTTCATTTCTTCTAACTTCTCTTCGATGACGTCACGCACTGTCGCGTAGCTCAGTATTTGGTTCATTAGGCACTGTATCACTAAAAACTTGTCCTCTGTAAAGAAAAGATTAAATAAGATATTAATTAATTATTGATTACAACTGAAGCTTGATCGACACACAAAGTGTTACCGTTTAAGGAAGCTACGACAGTTGCAACAGCCACAGCTGCGCAGGCGCAGGTCGCCGTGCACCTGGTAGAATAAACTCACCGAGCGGCAGGTCAGCGACGTGCGTGGCAGCGAGTGCCCGCAGCAGGTGCGGGTGCTGCACGCGCAGGCGCAGGCCGGCGTCGTCGGCGCTGGTGTAGCCGCCGCGGGCCTGGTAGCGCCACGTGGCGCAGCGGCCCCCGGGGCCCGCGCCCGACGACAGCAGGTGCAACCTGAGGGTATACCTCACCGTCAAACAAGGACGTACTATGTGGCAACACTGTACAAATACTTACAACGACATTTCAAAGAATACTAAAAATGCTTAAAAAAAGAAGTAAAGAATACCTCTTAATAACTCTGACAAAGGTCCAAAGACCATACTACCTTGGGGTAAACCTAATATTTGTCGTTGATGATTAACTATATTACCCCGTTAATAAGTAAATGTATCAACTGATATTTGAAGCGACGCTGTATAACACTGGCTATAGACTTCAATATACCTAAATAAAGGAAATAATAATTAAAAGTATGTAGTAACTTGATATTGACAATGTCGAATGCTTTGACCAGATCGACAAATATTATTGTTGTAGTTATTTTTTCTTACTAACCTCAAGACTTCACTAACAGTGGTGGGGTCTAGCGGCAGCTTGCTCAGCGGTGTGCCCAGGTAGGTCTGTGACCATTTGCTGGCTTTTGTGGCCAGTTCCATGGCCTTAGTGACGCCCATATCACTGTCTATGTGCTGATCCTCTGCGAAAACGAATACGTGGTTAAGCTATCGTGCCTTAATCATGTAGAAGTAGTACTATTATTTTGTGCCCCCCCCCCCCCCCAATCTCAGGGGTAAGCTTTTCTTCAACAGTGGACATGTTTCGGCTGATGATGAGTATTATTCTTATAATACAATTCTTTGTCTTCTTCTATCAAATGTTAAATTATATGAGTGAAAAGAGAAATTGATGTTGTAACTTAGAAAAGAAATGTTTAGCATTTCTTTATCCTTTGAATAACTTTAAAACCTATAATTAACTATACATATTTCCACTCACCAGTAGACAGCTGTATTCCACCATTCTCATTGTACTCTTCAGCCTCATCTTCTTGTAAGGAGAATACAGTAGTCAGAAACATCTGTATGAGGTCACTGAACACGCCAGCATGTTCCTTCATGGTCAACGCCTTCCTGAAGGTCTCCAGGTCCAGCTGGTTGTGGAACACGTCCTTGACCTTCAGGATCTCAGAATACATGTGAACGAACTCCAGGACAGAGAGGAAGTCTCCAAAATGCTGATGGGGAATGCCTTCGACATCTATTGGAGTGCCTTTTGGAATTATCTGTGGATGGACGAGCAGGTTAGATTTTGTTAGGAGTGATGCTGACGGCTCACTCCAAATCAGCTGAAGTGATTCTGACATCAATATTTTATTTAATGTTCTTATCCACATAGATTCAGATATGTATGTAATGAATTGGGTCAATTTGGTAATGATATAGTAAAAAAGTAAATATAATAAATTTCTTATAAATATTTTTTAACACTTTACATTATATGTACATTACAATATTTATACAAATTACCCTACGATAAAAACAAATAATATATACAAATGAAAATTAGCATAGCAAGGTATATTTTATTATCATTTAATAAATTCTTTGTTCCCACCTTATGGTCTTCTAATTCTATATCATCCTTGACTTTCTGCCACTCCTTCATGTAAGCCTGTAGTCGCGCTGTCTTCTCTTTCTTTCTGGCTCTCTCTTCTTCTTTGCGCTGTCGCATCTGATCTTCTGCTCTGCGCATCTTTTCCGCCATCTCTTGCGCACTCTTCTTGGCTGCCGGGTCGGCGGGCGGTTTGAATTTTTGTGCTGGAGGGTAGATGAAGAATATTTAGTACTTTACTTGTATAGATATTTTGACTAGTGATATAGCTGTGTGGGTATATCTTGTATTTGTTTTAACCCAGTTTGCCCTAGTCTTAGCAGTGTTATTTTAAAAATCATGGGTTTTTGTGCAGACTTCGTTTTAAAATACAGTACATCGATGCGTCCTATGTATATAGGCTAATCAAAAAATTTGAGAAGTTAAATGCTTCCTTTTACTCTAGTTGACAACTTGCACTCAAAAATTCCAATTTATAGGTGAAAATACTATTTAAAGCAGCAATAATTGGGGTTATCAGTTGAAGCATGTAATATATTTATATCAAATTGAAACTTTAAGAGGTTCTATTGATAAGTATAGTATATAACACCATACTTATTGAAGTAACAGTATAAAAGCGTGTCTAAGGTAGAATTTACACGTACCATCATTCTTGTCAGTCTTCTTGACAAACTTGTCCATGGACTCCTGCCGCCCCTTCGTGGGGCTTGCCTTCTTCAGCGACTTGTTCAGCTTGGAGGCGGACCCCGGCTTGGCCTGGCTCTTGGTAGCCGGCGGCGACTTCAATAGCTTCTTAGACGAGGCGAACACTGGTGGGACGCCCGTGAATATTTGGTCAAAGCTCACTTTGCTTATACTGTATTTTTCTTGTGCTGATTTCTGTAGACGAAGATGTTAGGTTAAAATAATGTTCTCCATAATATATACGGAATACAGGCGTCATGTTATGTTATGTTCTACATAATAATAACATAACATCATGCCTATCTTCCCGGAAGGGATAGAAACAGGTTGTATGGTACACAGTCATTTCGCCAATTATTTTATAGGCCCCTATATGATAAGGGAATGACACCGGATGTTGTGCCGCAGCTTGGGAGAGGCCTATGTTCAGCAGTGGATCGCCATAGGCAAAGAGATGATGATGATGATAGGGGGCGAGCCTATTGCCATCAATCAATCGGACACAAATACAGGCTTCGCGCTGCTACTGACCATTTACTAATGGAATGGAAAAACACAGTAACACTTTGCCTGACCCGGGACCTCATGTTCAGAAATCGTGCTTTCGTTCGTTGACAACTAGCCCAACGAGACACTGCATAATGAAGATTAATACTAAACATAAACATAATCGAAAACTAGTATAAAAATACTTTCAAAATGTAAGTTAAGTACGCGCATGCGCATGCGCAGTACAAAAAAAAACAACACTAAAAAGCATACCTTAATAACAATAACGCCTTCGCCGCCATTCTCAACAAACTGTTTGAGAAACAAGCGGTTCTTGTCGCGCGTGTATACACCTTTGCGCCTGCGCACACGGTCGAAGGGCGCCGTGCCTATTTGTCCCGTCGCTTCCGGGTTCACCTCGTCGTACTGTTCCACTTCGTAGCAGTACGAGGCAGCGGGCAGGAGGGCTTTGCTGCAGAAGATAAGGATAGAGAAAACATGGTTTATGTAGTTTTATGGGAACAGGGAGGGGGGGGGGGGGGGGGGGCAATGATGGTGATTTTCAAGGTTTAAAAAAACGTCGCCCCGCACTGGGATTTAGGATTACTAGGATTTTAGCGCAGCATTCCAATCGCTAAGCCACAGCGCCAATCAGGTCATTTGATAAGAGTAACTGCTGTATTTCTGCCAATCTCACACCACATAAGGACACATGTGAATGCTTGATTATTTATTTATTATTGTTTGTATGTTATCTCAATCTTTAATTCTTTATTATAAGAACATAATGAAGAAACATTAAATAAATTTGTCATAATTACACACTATAACCTATGTTAAAAACTAAATATATACAAAAGAAAAAATTAAAACTAAAATTTACTACTGGATTTTGCAAAATTCTTTTAACCTAATTAGATTCTAATGTTTACTAATTAAATTAAACAAACTCTTAGTAACTAGACAGTTTAATTTTAAATACAAATTAATTGTTAATTTTTATTGCAGTTTTATTTGTTTTTCGTTCATAAATAAGCAAATCTAACTATGTCCTTTAATCTGACATAAAAATATATCAAATATGTCCGTGTATGACATAGTTACTATCTTGATAAAACAATGTATTGATAATATTGATGTCAAACATATACCAGATACGAGACTTGCTCAATTTATAGTAGGTAGGTCATTGGCCTAGACTTTAAAGTTGGTGAGTAAATTAGATGGTTTGATGTAGAATATATAAATGTTAATTAATTCATTCAAGAAGTATAATAGTAGCAAATAGAAATACATGGTCTCTGCCTACCCCTCTGGGAAACAGGCGTGACTTAATATATGTATAGTAATAGTCGTAATTTTTGTCTATTGGTGTTAGTTCTCAAACATATACACACAAGTCAGATATATTCAGAAGGGTAGGCAGAGATAGTGTATTTATTAATTCCCAGAAAACTTAATGACTAAGTTAGATATTTTTGATATATTAATATTAAGATATTTAGAGAAATATGTATTAAACAATATTCTTAACCAAATAGAAAGCCTGAGCTCTCTTATACAATACTTATTCTTCTACTCATCATAAGATTATACAATCTGCCTATCTTACATAGAAGAGACATTACAAATGTCTTTGTTATCATCACTTTCTATAAAACTAAATGATATGATATTTACATACATACATTACATAAATTGATGGAATCTTCATATAATCATGAAAAGCTTTTCAGTTTATTTCTGCAATTACTGGATAATATTGTATATTTATTGATTTTTTTTATTAGACACAATTTAGTAGAGCTTTTAGCCAGTTACACTAAATTGAAGATAAAACTTTATAAACTTATATGTCTAAACTGGAATGCCATAGGAGAGGCCTGTGTCCAGCAGTGGACTGAGATAGGGTGATGATGAAGTTGAATTCAGAACAACTATAATATAGTTTCAAGTATATTATACTTATGTTTAATATTTAGTATACAAGGAAACTATACTTAACTAAGTGTAACATACATCTGGTACTATGACCTTCAACTTTGAATTTAATTGTTGAAAGTTTTTTTACTAGTTTTTTTTTAGTTTATAGCAATGTGTTCTGTTTCTGGTTTATTTTTAATAAGGTTTGAAAGGTGAAATCTTTTATATATGATTAGGTTAATGTAATTGAGTTTAATAATAATGAGTTTATTGGAATAGTAATTTATTAACTAATTCTTAGATAAGATGACTCATTAAAAAATATTAAAAGATAGATTATGTAGGTTTTCTAAGAATTTTTTGGTAATGTTTTCCTGGTTATCTGTTGTAAGTGAATGGTAATAGTTTTACAAACCTGTCTGGGTGTTGTTTCTGAGCGGTCACAGACAGTATGTGAGCCTCACTCCACTGGTCCCCCTCCAGGCAGGCTTCCACAGTCTCCCCTACAAAGTACCGGTCCCTCACGAAGTTGAACACATCCTCAGTCATCTCAGCAAAGGAACACCTCTTGGTCCTCATTGCCAGGAACAGTATTGGTATGCGGAGCTCCATTGGAAAGTCTTTCAATGCTCTCCGGGCTGCCTTCTCACTCTGCAGGGCCTCTGAGTACGTCAAATTATTCTTTCCTGTCATCTCACATGTCCACACCATTGAATTGACAAGAATAATCCTTTCACAGTATTCTCTGTAAACAAACATACAACAAACATTATTAAATAATGATAAAAATTATGACGCAAATGACAGAAATAGCGAAATATTGTGTCACGCTCGCGTTGTTGCGCGACCCGCCGCGCGCTGACAATGCCAACGGTTCCCGTAAACTGATAACTACAATTTAACGAAAGAATTTCGCAAAAATTCGGCGTTTATATTGTTTATTATTACACTCACTCATAATCTTTGAATATCTCATCGGTGATCTCGCAGTGGAAGACCTCATCGTCGTCCCTGAGGTACTCCGACGCCTTTGATTTCTCAAATGCTTTCCTTTTTAACAGAGGCATGTTGAGAGTTCGCGGGTCACTACGGTGGGAAAACGCTTATAAGTCCGTTTTAACTTATCACTTGTGTTGAATATCACTTAACTTTGTACGGCGCATCTATTCCTACGTTCCATTGAATAGTACATTAGGAAATTGATACGTTTTGTAAAATATTTCGAGCGAAAAATGTTGCGTGGTTTCGGTTGACAAGCCAAAAAACGGCGCGCTGAGGCGCTTCTTTTTACGCCAGAAACATATGAACTGGGTTAAGGCAGTACGTATAATTCTACCAAATTAGTAGAATAACATGTTCACTTAAAATTCAGAATTACAATGTTATTGATTGTAAAAAAAAATAATGATATCGATTAATGAAAGAATGCAGGTAAATAAGAATTATAGTCTCGGAAGGGTACCCCAAAAAAAGGCAGCTTTATCTACACGGATTGGTTTTCACTTTCAGGTCGTAATAGAACAAGAAGATAAAGCGATAAGAAATTTGTTGGTTCTACTACATGTATGCATTATTTCTTAATTTAAACAGTTCGTAACATTAGTACATCTGATAACGAAACAAACGTAATCACTGTTTCTTATTAAATACATACATAACATGGAAATAATAATAATAGAGAATTTATGTGTAGGTTTTTAGGTTTTGGTTGGGCATCACTAACATACGATGCGTTCAGAAATTTTTATAACATCAATTTTAATGTGATTCTGATTACATCGATAAATAAACATAAAATTTTATGTATGAACGCACTATAATATGTTAATGTCAAACAATTTACTAGCGGTATCAAAGGACATGAAAATATTGAATTCAATTTAATGGAATATTACGATAATAACATTGTACTTGTGTTACATGGTTTTCTTTGATTAATTCACGATGCCGAAGGAACAGTATCGAGAGACGTACGTTGGTAGAAAAATGTAAGTGAGGTTATGTTTACTTCATCATATGGTTTAGACTACTCCAGAAATTCGTTATTTCTAGTAAGTGCAACAAATAAGTAACTGGTTACAAATGTAATTTAGTTTATTTTACGTGTATATTATGTGCAGTTTATGTTACTTTTTAGTTAGAAGATGTATTTTCTTAATATTGATGTGAATATCATGTGTGTATCATGTTTTCAGTTCTCATGTTACATTCAATGTAGACAGTGCATCTGCTATACAGCAGGCGGCGCACATTCAGGTCATTACTAAGAACCTGTACGCTCAAGATGGCCAGAGGGTACCAGCGGCGTATGGAGTATTGGACAGGAGAATGGTATATCCACATCAAATAGATCCATAAGTTGCTTCAGTTTCATATTATTAATTAAAGAGCAAATATATAATAATATTAACATTTTCCAAGTGGTATCCGGCCTAGAATTGACCACCCCCTTTCCTCCCATGGGTGTTGTAAGAGGCGAGCAACTAGGGGATAATCCAGAAGAAGGGCAGCTGCTTCTGTAACTTCACCACCAATACTGCAATCCGCAGACCGCTTGCCAATCGGGGGGATTATGGCAACCCCCCACTCTAAGACAAGGGCGTGTTTAACAGTGGACATGTTCATGTTCAAGCTGATGATGATTTATTTTTTAAAATTTGTATTACACAGACATACATAATATTTTTTTTCCATATAGGGCACAAACCAGAAGGATGCCAACTGTGATACCTGTGGCCTGGGCCTGGCGGAGTGTGTGGGCCACTACGGGTACATAGAGCTGGCCCTGCCCGTGTTCCATGTGGGCTACTTCAGGTCCATCATCACCATACTGCAGACCATTTGTAAAGTAAGTATAAATGACAACCAATTCTAATCATTTGAATGAAATTTGTCCCAAGTCTGGGTGCTTGTGTATGTGATAATTCAGACTTGTGATATGCACCCCCGATACAGGACAAATTCGTAGTGTAGCAATGCTTTTTCTTTTTAGGAAATATTTTAAGAGTCTCATGTGAATGGAATATGCATCTTTCTCCAAAACAGCATTGTGGAAGTAAAAATGGATACAATTTCGTTTTTGTATCTATGCATGCTTCATTACTTTTTGTAAACAGGCCTTTGCAGGCCAACATTATTATTTTCTCTAGTGACAGTAAAATAGTATACCAAACAATCTATACCTTTCTACAACTAATAATCACAAAACTCGACAGGAATGCGCAAAAGTGATGATAGCGGAACCACTAAAGAAATCATTCAGACGGAAATTCATGAATCCAGAGATCTCATACCTCTACAAGAAGAATCTGCGTGCAGCGGTCCTGAAGAAAGCCAAGACCTGCACCAAGTGTCCATACTGCGAAACCTTGAATGGAATGGTGAAGAAAAGTCCGGCCGGTATCCTGAAGATTATCCATGATAAGTACAGGACTAAGAAGCCCACGGATCCTATTGTGAAGAAGGTGTTGAGAGACTTCAATGATGCTAAGGAATCTAACAAGGAACTGGCTACAATGATTAACAGCGGGCTTATCATTGAGATGAGTCCTTTAGAGGTGAGTTTAGGTCGACTGCATGTTGTTAAAGCTTGTTCCGCCATTTTTCTTCTTATCGTACGGTTGATGAACAACCTGGTGTCAGAGTTGAAACAGCCTCTGACTTTACACACTTTTTTTTTATCTAGTTTTTTTACAGGGCAAACTTTACACACTGTTGAAAAATGTATAGTTCATATAATCAATTTCTTTTTGTTACTTATTTAAGTTCCACTATATTAAAGAGAGATTGATCATCGCACAGCCAAAAAGGCTGGTGCGCGGAACGTCGAAATATTGGCAGTAGATACATCTTATATCAAAAGAAGTATTTAAGGGAGGATTCGGCGTTTTTAATGCTAACGCGAATGGACTAATATTACATGTTCTCATTGCACAGGTACTGAACCTGTTCCGTCGCATCCCCGACGAGGACATTGCGCTTTTAGGCATGAACTCGAAGCTGACGCGGCCCGAGGACCTGATCCTCACGCGGCTGCCGGTGCCGCCGCTCTGCATCAGGCCCAGCGTGGTCTCCGAGATAAAGGCTGGCACGTAAGTTTGTTATTGGAGCCAGTATCTAAATCACATTCGTCGTCACATGCTAGCAACTAATTAAAATATTTGTATGGCGAATTAAACAGCCCCTCTAGATTGATGGCTAACGCTTGATGAATAGAAATTGAAATATAGAGACCTATCAAAACGGTTGGTCGACTCTTTACGTGACCAAAGGGCTGGCTTGTTTATCCGCCAAAGAATTAGCATTGCCATTCAAAGTGGCAATGCCGCCAGCCTTTTTGGCACCCTACCAGTCGACAGCGATGAGGAAGACTTCGATGCATAATTTTTAGATTTTTCATTTGTATATATTATTTATGTATAACGTAGGTTATAGTATAAGTAATTATAATGTGTATGTAATGTAAATTGTTCGAATATAATGATAAATAATTAAATATAATTGCAATGCGGCCTGTCCCAGCCTTGTAGTATGTAGTGGTATGCGCAAGCCTTGAAGAGTTCTCTATCTGCAGCAACGAGGACGACCTAACGATGAAGCAGTCGGAGATCCTGCTGATCAACGACGTGATCGCGCGGCACATCGCCAGCGGCGGCAAGAGCGAGCTGGTGCAGGAGGACTGGGACTACCTGCAGCTGCATGCCGCGCTCTACATCAACAGCGAGATGTCCGGCATACCGCTGTCCATGCAGGTCTGGGAACTGAGTAACAACTTTATACCAGATTAACAAAAGATACAAAAAATGTAATCAAAATAGATTGTTTAAAATAGTACTTTTGGATCATATTTACGTAAGGTATCCCTCTAAAAGCTGATTGGCGCAGTAGCTAAGCAAGGGTTGCGGATTCAATTCCCGCACGCGACAAAATATTGTGTGACCGCAGATGTTTGTCTCGAGTGTGGGTATATGTATGTGGTATTACATGTTTGTGGTATTACATGTTTGTGGATTGTACCCAAAAAATCCTAGTGCTATTGCGAAAATTAGAAACGGCGCAACAATGTAAATAATATAATAAAATAAAAGAAAGAAAGTATTAAAGTAATTGAATAACTGAAGCTGAATCTATTGCCACACGACAGGCATATTTCCAAATCCCAGTTACGAACTGCCTTACTGGTTGCAGCCCAAGAAGCCGGGCCGCGGGCTGGTGCAGCGGCTGAAGGGAAAGCAGGGCCGCTTCCGAGGCAACCTGTCCGGGAAGAGAGTGGACTTCTCCAGCAGGACTGTCATCTCGCCGGATCCTAACCTGCAGATTCAAGAGGTAAGTGAGGAAACAACAGGTATTAGACACTGAAAAGAACATAAAATACATAATTTATTTTCATTAAAGAAAAGAAGGTAGTGCCGTGTGGTTTGCGCGTGCCCTATGGTTTCTAGCCTATAATAGACCACCCCTTTTCCTCCCGTGGGTGTCGTTTAGAGGAGTTTAAGGGATATTTCGGGGAGATGGGCAGTAGCGTGCCCCTGTGTAGGTATTGTTTACCATACTGTGGTAGTTAACCCGACTGCCCAGCGAGGTGATTATGGGCAAAACCCCTAAAGAATTTCTCCTTTTTCATCGCTGATCAGAGGAATTAAGAATAAGAGTCCTCCCTCCTTTTTTCTCTTTCCTTTCTCGTTCCATCACCTTCATCAAGACAGGCAACCTTATATGCTTCTTGAAGAGTCCTCCTATAAGTACCACTTACCCAGGTGGGGGTGCCAGTCCATGTGGCGAAGATCCTCACGTACCCCGAGCGGGTGTTCCCGGCGAACCTGCTGTGGCTGCGGAAGCTGGTCTGCAACGGGCCCGACGTGCACCCCGGAGCCAACTACGTGCAGCAGCGCGGACTGAAGCACAAGAAGTACCTCAAGTACGGCAACAGGGAGAAGATAGCGCAGGAACTGAAGGTGTGTTGGTCTGCATTCATTGGGTGTTGTAGTTTGTTTGAATAAATATTGACAAAAAACAAGAAAACAAGGTTGACTGGTAGAAAATGCCCAATGGCTTTAAGTCTGCCTTTGTACTAAAATGTCCACTAAGTATAATCGACCTAATTGGCACAGTGAGCAATGGGACAAAAAATTGTGCGATCCACAGATGATTGTCCCGAATCTGGGTGTTTTAATTTAATTTATTTATTTAAACTTCATGTACCAAAAATAGTATACATAGGCGGACTTAATGCCTGAGGCATTCTCTACCAGTCAACCTTAGGGTGGTGCAGAGATTATAAGGTAGGTGCAACAACAAAGCCGAAGCAAATACTGTATTAGTAATAAGCGCATTTTATTTTATTAACATTATATAAATAAATATAATTATTAAACAATACATACATTATAATATATAACATAAATACAAATTATATTAATATATACCTCTAAGTATGAATATATATATACATAATAAGTTAGCGAATGGGTAGTTTCTGAGAAGATTCCGCCAAAGGAGATTGTTGTAAGTATGCGCGGACCTTCTGCTTAAACAACGCCCTATTAAGTGTTTGTGTATGTGATATTCACGACATAGGACAAAAATTATTTTTATCTTTTATAATTGTAAAATGAGTTGTATCTGTACTCCATGTAGTGCGGCGACGTAGTGGAGCGCCACCTGGTGGACGGGGACGTGGTGCTGTTCAACCGGCAGCCCTCGCTCCACAAGCTGTCCATCATGTGCCACCGCGCGAAGGTGCAGCCGCAGAGGACCTTCAGGTAACTGGGCTTCAGAACCTTAGCCAAAAGCTTGAAGCCAGAAGTTGTACAGCTCTGGAAATTTAACAAACAGCGTTACCTACCTGTTCCTTTTGTGAATTTAAACCATCAATAGATTTACAAAAACACAAAAAGAACTCAAAATCGGGCCAGCCGTTTAGGGAGTTCATAAATTCAAACTCACTGAACAATTGAATAAAGACAAGCCGAAAAAAACATTTACAGAAAAATCAAATCTAGTTGCGTGGTAGCATACTGTCGTTTATATATTAAAAAACCAGAAAAAAAGCAGTTTCCTTAAAATAAGTTAATATTGACAATATATTTTTAAAACAAGCTTTTAAATCAAGAGTACCATAACATTGTATTGTCACCAAACCTATTTAAGTATGCAACATTTCATTTCAATCGGACATTAAAAAGTGGATCTAATTTGGACTGACTCGTTGGTCTAGTGGTCGCTAAGCGCGACTGCTGAGCACGAGGTCCTGGGTTCGAATCCCGGGTCGGGCAAAGTGTTATTGGGTTTTTCCATTAGGTAATTCTCAGTAGCAGCACGGAGTCTGGATTTGTGCCCGGTTGATGGCAATAGGCTCGCCCCCTATTACATTGGGACCTAAAACATAACCGGCGAAATGTGGGTGTACTATATGTGCACCTCTGCCTACCCCTTCGGGGAATACAGGCGTGATGTTATGTTATGTTTATGTCTAATTTCGATTGCAAGATTTGACCTAAACAAACTCACATACATACATCCAAACATTGCAAGTTAAATAAAAGCATTTAAAAAAAATCGGTCATCATTCTATACTCAGGTTTAACGAGTGCGTGTGTACGCCGTACAACGCCGACTTCGACGGTGACGAGATGAACATGCACTTGCCCCAGACAGAGGAGGCCAGGGCCGAGGCGCTCATACTAATGGGGGTGAGTAGAGGAGATAATAATAATAATAACAGCCTATAACTGTCCCACTGCAGGGCAAAGGCCTCTTCTCGTATAAAGAAGGATTGAGCATTGATCACCACGCTCATTGCGTGTTGATTTCAGATATTTAAATCCAGGTTTTTTTCCGTCACCGTTAGTCAGTAGTGTCTTAGAATGCCTAAGAAAGTATACCCAAGAATAAGCTGTACCAACACTTCTCTCTCTCTCTCATCAGTTTTACCTGCACACTTACGCAGTATAATATTTCCGGTGCAGCTTTTATGAGATCACCTTTAGCCCCGCCCACAAAAATCTGTTCAGTAAATCGCTTGAATATAAAAGAACCAAACAACCTCTACCATCGTCTCCAGAACAAGTCGAACCTGGTGACTCCTCGGAACGGCGAGCTCCTGATCGCGGCCACGCAGGACTTCATCACGGGGGGCTACCTCATCACACAGCGCGACACGTTCTTCACGCGGGACGAGGCCCAGCAGCTGGCCACCTGCCTGCTGTCGGGGCCCGACACCAACATGAGGGTGGACATGCCGCCGCCCGCGATCCTCAAGCCCAGGATGCTGTGGACCGGCAAGCAGATATTCAGGTTGGCGGGCTTTGGTTTTGTGGGCCTTGTAATAATCTTGCAGTTCGTATATGTAAAACATAGTCATAGCCTGTATTCTCTGAAGGGGTATAATAGTACACCCACATTCACCCAGTCATAGGTTGTTAAAAAATTGTAATAGGTCCCAATCTAAGGGACCAAAGCGGAGTCGAGATGGAAGTGTTTTAAGCAACCAATACGATTTCGTTATTCATAAGTCACGTAATCTCTCAGGTGCTTTCTCTCTGTCAGTCTCTCGGCTCAGGTTCGTGAAGAAGATAAGTGTGGTGTTTCCATACATAATACGTGGCACTAGGGGGAGGGAGCGGAGCGGGGACTAGAATACCAGCTCCACTACACATACACACATTCTCAATCGGCTTCGCTTTGGTGGAAAATAGTCCTATTAAATGCCGAACTCAGTTAGCCATAACATAATAATGTTTTATATCAAAGTTTCAATTATTTAAAAATGATTAAGTAAACAAAGCGATTTAAAAGCATTTTTTGTCTTTATTACTTGTTAACATACGAGTTATTTATAATAATATAATCTAATCTATGAAATATTTAAACAAAGCTAAGTACACAACTCACAATTGAGAAAAATATATTTTTACAGTTTAATCATGAAGCCGAATAAGAAGTGTGAAGTGAAAGCTAACTTGGAGACTAAAGGCAAGAATTATACCGGCAACCAGGACATGTGTGTGCAGGACTCGTGTGAGTTTGTTTATATGAATAATAAATATATATCTATAATATATACAAAAAAAAACATAAAAAAACATAACATCACGCCTGTATTCCCCGAAGGAGTAGGCAGAGGTGCACATATAGTACACCCACATTTCGCCAGTTATGTTTTAGGTCCCAATGTAATAGGGGGCGAGCCTATTGCCATCAACCGGGCACAGATCCAGACTCCGTGCTGTTACTGAGAATTACCTAATGGAAAAACCCAGTAACACTTTGCCCGACCCGGGATTCGAACCCAGGACCTCGTGCTCAGCAGTCGCGCTTAGCAACCACTAGACCAACGAGGCAGTCTATAATATATATAAATAAATATAACGTTATGTTATTTACTTTACTATCATTACAGCTATTTGTACCAATAGTTTATTCTGACATATATAAACCATTTATTTTGCCACACATAATAAAGAAAAAACGTACAAAACAATAACTTAATATAGGTACAAATGTCGGATAAACACACACAATCACTCATGCACACACACCGACAAATTCACCCATCACACACAACTTACCAACTTTGACAATACACACACCCATTGAAGAAAAAAATACATTTCACATCGATCAAAACACCAAGAAACAGAGACACAAGTATTTTTTTATACTTTCTTTCGCTTACTCAAAAGCCAAAGAGAGGGTTAATCTTCCTCCCCCACCAGCCAAAACCTTCTACATTGGTCCTCACTTTCTTCTAGACGTAATAATAAGGAACTCTGAACTGCTGTGCGGCTCCATGGACAAGAGCACCCTGGGCTCCGGCACCAAGAGCAGCATCTTCTACATCCTGCTGCGGGACTGGGGCGAGGAGTACGCCGTCAGGGGCATGTGGAGGTAACGTGTTCGAACCTGGTTGGACTTGCGTGTATTGTGTTATCATGCGCATACATACATACACATACATACATAAAGTCACGCCTGTTTCCCTGAGGGGTAGGCAGAGACCATGCGCATGGCCTGTGTATATTGGACTCGATAGGTTCATGTAATTTTAAGTATCGCTGCTATAAGCCCTAATGATTGTACTGTTGGTGGTAGGTTAGCGCGCATGGCATCATACTACATGATGAACAGGGGGTTCAGTTTCGGCATCATCGACGTCACGCCCGGCAAGAAGCTCATTGAGGCCAAGAACAAGCTGCTGGAGTCAGGGTGAGTGGGTCTACCATCACTGCCATCATCATCATCAGTCGGAACACGTTCACTGTTGAACAAAGGCCTCCCCCGTATAACTGCATAATTTTTTTAAACCTCCAAATCGAACCCGTAACACTTAGCGCAGCAATCGCTGAGCATCTGCGCCAATCGGTCCTCAACTTAAATTGCCAGTATGTGTTGGATTGTTGGCCTTAGTTCGTTTTAAAATGTCATTTAGAGAAGGCCTGTAGACATGGGCGCCGCCAGGATTACTTTCAAGTGGGTGCATAAAGTGCATTTGCATTAGTAACTACATACACACTGCTACACAACTAATACAAAATGTATTAGAATATATTGACTAGACGCATTGGCTTCGTCAAACACAAAAAGATCATGGATAGAAGGGGACTGAAGGTGCATTTCAAACAAAATTAATAAAGAATAAAAAATCTATGTATTTTCCTGCATGCCAGGCAGGCGCTGGCAGGGGGTGCAAGGGGGTGCACTTGCACCTCGCAAGTGCACCCCCTTGCACCCCCCGGCCGGCGCCCATGCCTGTAGGAACGTCTGTCAGAATACGTGAATCATCAACATAGGCTTATCTGTGACTAATTTTGTATCTACTATATTTCTGCAACAAATACCTGTACCCACCAGGTACTCCAAGTGCGACGGCTACATCCTGGAGATGGAGAAGGGCACGCTGCAGTGCCAGCCCGGCTGCACCATGGAGGAGTCGCTGGAGGCTGTCATGTTAAGCGAACTCAGCAGTATCAGGTAGGTGATGATAACCAGGTACTCCCAAGTGCGAAGCTTATCCCGTGGAGTGCTGGACCAGAATAGCTCCTCTCCATTTCGTCCCGTGACTGGAGGTGACTAAGAGAAAATCCAGAAGATGAGCAGTAGTCTCTTCTGTAATTTCACCGTCATCATCCACTGTTGAACAAACACCCCTTACAATGCTTCTTGAACTTCATATATCAGGTTGACTTGTTTTTTTTAATCTTTATTTATTTAGGGGCTTTTATTATATAGTAATATGTTAGCCCCATCGTGGCTAATCATAAGCTAAGGTTAACTTGTTACATTTTAGGGAGCTGGCAGCTAAGGCGTGCTTCCGGGAGCTGCATCCAACGAACGCGCCGCTCATAATGGCACAGAGTGGATCGAAAGGTGATAACAATATAAATTATTCATAAAAAAAATCAATGATAAAAGCGAACACTAACTAAACGCGCATTGATATTACATCAAAGTAAAAACGGTGCACAAACTCCATCTAAATCTGCCAATCAATTTTTGAGTAATTGATTAACAAACATATAAATTCACTATCATATATTGGCGACAACTAGATGGGTTAAAAAAAAGATATAGATTTAATGATGAACTTGACGTAATGTCCCCCCCCCTTCTCCAGGGTCCAACATCAACATATCGCAGATGATCGCGTGCGTGGGTCAGCAGGCGCTGAACGGCAAGCGCGTGCCCAACGGGTTCGAGGACCGCTCGCTGCCGCACTTCGAGAGACATTGTGAGTCGCGTCCTTTATCGATTCTTCTACCTATTGTAATCGAATCCTCTATTTTAATCGACTTACATATTTAATCAATTCTTCAACTTATAGGTACATTGTGTGGCAAACATACATGATAATCAGAAATTGAACTTTTAAAGCTATACTTAATTCAAACGTGACACAGGATTATTTTGTTTTTACAAGCTTTTTTATCCAACTGTAAAAACTGATAACGGAATGGTATGACCGATGAACTGCCAAGTCAAAGGTCGGAAACGGAAACTGGTACACCTGAGAGATTTTTCAACGGCGTGTAAAGCCATGTCAGAGGCCTGCAGGCGGTTTAACCTCACACCAGGTTGTTCATCAACCATACGATAAGAAGAAGACTAGAAATACATACAAAGGCGCACTTAGGTTAAGTTAGAGGAGGTTAAACTGTCACTCAGAAGGTTAAAGGTTCCATTCCCTGTGCAGCCAAGATCCCGGCGGCGCGTGGCTTCGTGGAGAACAGCTTCTACTCGGGGCTGACGCCCACCGAGTTCTTCTTCCACACCATGGGCGGCCGCGAGGGGCTGGTCGATACAGCGGTCAAGACTGCGGAGACAGGGTACCTGCAGAGGAGGCTTGTCAAGGTATAGTTGGGGAAAAGGGTTTAGACCCAAAATTTCGTTTTATAAATTCGTAGCTTCGGGTTTGGTATATAGGGGTATTGGGAAAAAATAGTTTTTTGGAATACATATTATAATATCAGCTTACCCTTACTTTTTTAATTTCTCATACAGTAAGACATATTGCTATGCTCTACGTCTCCGTCCACTTTTTTGTCTTTTTAATTTTCTGGTACAGTTTCAAATATAGTTTGTACAAAATAGGTAGTATACGAGTCTTGTTTGTCTTTGCTGCAGTCTCTAGAAGACCTGGTGTTGCACTATGACATGACGGTCCGCAACGCGATGGGGGAGGTGGTGGAGTTCCGCTACGGCAGCGATGGGCTGGACCCCAGCTACATGGAGGGCCGCGACCGGCCCGTGGACCTCTCCCGGGTGCTGGCTGATGTGCGCGCGAAGTACCTGTCCAGGTAGGAACACATGACGGCAGCGATGGGCTGGACCCCAGCTACAGCTAGGGTCTATTTAAGTTTCGGACCTCAGAGGTTAAAGTCCACAAAAAATAAGTATATTAAAAATATTCTTGTGATCCACCAGATCCGAAATCCACTCATAGGTCCACCTGGACCTGCAATCGATAATTGGGTAATTCTGACTTAACCAAAAAAGTGAGAGTAGAGTAGAAGTTAATGACGTCACAGTTTAGTGCAATTTTGATTGAATAATATATTATCATAGGGACGAAGACCCATTAGACGGCGACGGAATCATCTTGGCTGCAGAGGAGACGTTAGCGCTGGATGACTTCAAGACGTGCACGCAGGAGTTCAAGAATGAGTTGCTGTGAGTAACCCTAGTTGTAGCATGGCACAATAGGCCTTATCACAATTACATAAAACTCAAATTCCATCGGAGATAATAACATTAGTGTTAAAAAAATCTCTTTACAGTTCTAACTATTTTGTAAATGTAGTCTTTTCAGGCGTGTTGTACACTCCATAGGTGTTCTTAGGAGTTTGAGACTCACCTTTACCGTTCCTAAGTTCTTGTGACGAGCTTCTAGCCGTTTTTCGAGCCCACACCGAGTTCGTCGAATTTAAAAACTCTTTCCCTACGAACTGCCTCGATGGTCTAGTGATCGCTAAGCGCGACTGCTGAGCAAACGGTCCTGGGCTCGGATTCCGGGTCGGACAAAGTGTTACTGCATTTTTCCATTAGGTAATTATCAGTAGCAGCTCGGAGTCTGGATTTGTGCGCGGTTGATGGCAATAGGCTCGCCCCCTCTTACATTAGGACCTAAAACATAACTGGCGAAATGTTGGTGTACTATATGTGCATTTCTGCCTACCCCTTCGGAGAATACAGGCGTGATGTTGTGTTTCGGTACGAAAACCAGGAATAGTCCTCTGAATCCATCCCCAGAAAGATGTATGATTTTGATTATGTTTATCCTCTAGCTCATTCCTGAAAGTGATAGCGGATAAGGTCCGCAACCTGCGCCAGCGCTACTCCCACTGCGGGCCCATCGTGAAGCAGCTGCAGCGGCTAACGCTGACGCAGCTGGTGCAGTTCCTGCGCGTGTGTCACCACAAGTACCAGCGGAGCGTCATCGAACCTGGGACCGCTGTTGGTGCGCTCGCTGCACAGGTACGTAATAATACTGTCCCATTGCAAGGTAAAAGGATATGAGAACCTCTGCCTACCCCTTTTGGGAATACAGGTGTGATGTTATGTTATGATATTTCGCGTCTAATTACATCAGCTCCTCATTAATTGGTACCAATCAAATCATTAACATTATATTTGATTATCCATCACACAGAGTATAGGAGAGCCCGGTACCCAAATGACGCTAAAGACCTTCCACTTCGCCGGAGTGGCCTCCATGAACATCACGCAGGGGGTTCCCCGCGTGAAAGAGATCATCAACGCGTCCCGCAACATCTCCACTCCCATCATCACGGCCGAGCTCATCCACCCCCATGACCAGGAGTTCGCCAGGAGAGTCAAGGGAAGAGTAGAGAAGACTACGTTGGGAGAGGTGAGAATGATTTTTTTTTATTTACACTGTTTACTATTTAGATATCGAAGTTGATTATAACTTTATTATATGGACAAATATCTACTTTTTGTCTTTTTCTGTACTCTGGCAACTTAAATACAATATTTCATGCTAATCGGTTTAGTGGTTTAGGAGTAAAAAGGTAACAAACATGAAATTACTGTTGCATTTACATTTTTTTTTAAAACGTCACCCCACGCTAGGTATCTTCTGTGTCGTGGGTGCGTTTCACAAACATGAAATATCATATACACAAACACCCAGTCTCACGACATACATTTACGGATCGCACAAACTGCGGGAATCGACCCCGCAACACGCAGCAGTCCAATAGCTTAACCACTGCGCCAATCAGGTCGTCGAACTAACAGACTACTTGAGTAGACCTTTATTCTTGTCATCAGATCACGACTTACATAGACGAGGTGTACCTGCCCACCGAGTGCTTCCTGCTCATCCGGCTGGACGCGGAGAGGATCCGTCTGCTGAGCCTCGAGGTCAACGTCGACTCCATCGTGTACTCGTGAGTATACTCCATACATTGACCTCCATACATGGTCCTGACGAAGAGGCGACGGACCTGTTGTGGGTGTGTAGGGTACGTAGATCCCGCGTCCCTCGACCTAAGGTAGTTAGGGCACCCTGAGGTTATAGCTGGTAACAGTTTTGCATATCTAGGATATAAGGATTTCTCCAGTAGAAAAAGAATTTTGATTAGGTGATATTTCGCCTCTTTCCCTCGGAAGAAATTCGTCATACGATTGTGCTCCTGGTAAATTTTTTTCTGCCCAGCTATAGCACTAGGAAGCGGTGATAGGTGGTTTTGGGAGCTGTCTTGATGTGATTTGACGGTCAAAAAATACTATTATTTAGTCTCTTCTGAAAAAATGTTTATTTATCTTGTATCCTCCCAGGATATGCACGTCGAAGCTGAAGATCAAGCCGAGCAACATCCAGGTGGTGTCGGACTGGGCCATCAAGGTGTCTGCGGAGGCGGCGCGGCAGGGCGGCTGGCTGAACATGTCGCTGCAGCAGCTGGCGCGCCTGCTGCCGCCCGTGGTGGTGAAGGGGCTGCCGCAGGTGGCGCGCGCCGTCATCGCCTGCGACGACACGCTCGCACAAGTCAGGTACACGCTACCTACTTACTATTAGCCAGGCTTTCGGATACTAGGGATTTACTCATAACAAGACTTGCTTCGAGCGCATACTTCACAAGGTGCGGGCTGAGTGATAGTGCTAGATTAGACCCCCCCCCCCCCAGGAGGAAGCTTTGTCAACAGTGGGCGTATTCCAGCTGATGATGATGAAGTGCTCTTGTGTAGCCTATATGACAAAAAACAATATGACTATGACTAGTGCGCAGTAACTGCCCGTTGGTTCACATATCACGCTGACATACGTTGTCTATGTAATGACTATCTCCCCCCCCCCTCCCAGGTACAAGCTGTGCGTGGAGGGCGACGGCCTGAGGGACGTTATCGCCACCTACGGAGTGGACGGCACCAAGACCTCCTCCAACAACATACTGGAGGTACGTACGAGTGTGTCATCAATACCTCGGAAACAAAAGATTACATAACATATCATACATAACTATATGTAATATAACTGGATGTTATGTATATGTTATGTGGGTGTAGATTACTAATAATTACAAACTTTTCTTCTTCGTATCGACATGACCCAATGACACATGGAAGTTGATCATGTCGTGATGTAGAGATTAAAGTCAACAGGATGGTAGCGAGGTTGACCATCCAGGGTGCGCCTGGCCATAAATAGCTGAACATTATGTTTTTAATATACTATTAATCAAAGAACAACTTCTTATGTAGTAAAAAGTCTTAAATATTTTCAGATCATCATTTTTTAAGACCATTTCTACTACGAAATTACTGGAATTGATGTTGTTTTCAATTATTTGACATAAGGTTTCTAAAATGGGACTGCTATGTGTTGCATATAAAAGTCCCAAATAAAAAAAAGGTTTTACGTCTACTTATGATGCAGACTGTACTTAGGTATAGTCACTCGTGGGGCCACTACAGCACCCCATGTACTGAATTTTCATAATACCCCAGGTGTACCACACGCTGGGCATCGAGGCCGCCAAGTCCACCATCATCAGCGAGATCCAGGCGGTGATGGCGGGCCACGGCATGAGCGTGGACCGGCGCCACGTGGAGCTGCTGGCGGGGCAGATGACGGCCCGCGGGGAGGTGCTCGGCATCACGCGCTACGGGCTCGCGCGCATGAAGGAGTCCGTGCTCAACCTGGCCAGTGTGAGTAGCTGGTGGATACACCACCGACCACCATTAAGATGGCTTAGTCCAGTGTTTCCCAACCTTTAATCGACCAGGGACCACGAAAAAGAAGTAAATCAATACGAAAATCAATCAATCTTTCAATTTAATTTCAAGAATATTGAATCAATCTGATTCTTGAGCTACTATATACTATATGAAATAATGCCTACCTACATTAACATCATACTATCTACCAACAGTTTGAAAAGACCGCCGACCACCTCTTCGACGCGGCGTACTACGGGCAAACCGACAGCATCGAGGGTGTCTCCGAGTCTATAATCCTGGGGGTGCCGGCCGCCATCGGAACGGGGGTCCTGCAGCTGATGCACGCGCACCCCCACACGGAACCCCTCGTCAAGAAGCAGCTACTCTTCGACAGACCAGAGCTCCATACCTCCATATGGGAATAAACCTTCAGCCGCTGGTCGGAAATGTTCGACGGCCAGGCATTTGTGATGTTAAGACAGTACTGTGTTAAAAAGTGCTAGAAGGGGTAGGTAAATGTGTGGTCATCATCATCATCAGCCTATCTCAGTCCACTGCCGGATATAGGCGTGCCCTATGCTGGGTTCTCTTCGGCCCCCAAAGGTGTATAGTTCGCCCAATTTCTCCACTGTTAGTGGTGTGATAAATACAGAAAATGAGAGACTTTCGTTTTCTGTGGAGTATTTTGATATAAATTTGACAGAAAATTACTTTTATGTAAAGTTTGAATTCTTAAAGAAAGTACGATTTTTGTGAAGTGAAGATATCTTGATACCTCTGGAGATAATATAAGCCGATTCACATCTACAGACATCGTTCGTTACAGACACTTCCAAAAAAAGTGTCTGAAATTTCTTGTTAATTTTAATACGTCCATAGGCACATGTATAGATTATACTTTTAACCGATTTTAAAAAAGAGGGTCTCAATTAGAATGACTGTTGATGTGAATTGGCTTTGTGTTTGTTATGTCTAGTATTCGTTTTGGTCGCATTTGTAAAGCCAGGACTTCCTGAAAGGACCAAGTGTTAACCGTTGGCCTAAAGATGAAAGTTTTAATTATGTTAAGTTAATAAAATAAACGCATTTAAAAATGTATGAAGTGTTTTTATCGCTTAGAAGTTGAGTAGGACACTCCTATCTGTACCGCGCTATGTCAAACAGTATAGATACGTCATATGCTAACAAAATGAACGAGATAAGTGTTCTGTACATAATAACAACTTGACAAAGACGTAAAAGAGGTAAACATAACATGCCATCACGCCTGTATTCCCCAAAGGGTAGGCAGAGGTGCACATATAGTACACCCACATTTAGCTAGTTATGTTTTAGGTCCCATTGTAATAGGGGGCGAGCCTATTGCTATCAACGGTCCACAAATCCTCCAATAATTGCTAATTTTTATTCATTTTATGAAATGTATTTTTTTCATACGATTTGACATGTGAAATTTCGCAGGCAATGATTTTTATTTCGCAAAGTCCTAATGTCACACTTGCTACTGCCAGCTAACGAATGAATGAAATGCGAACGATCTGCGAATGTTATGTTTTTGAGTGAATGAAAGTAGCAGGTGTGACAAATAAAAATAATTTCATATAATTTTTCACATGCTATTGATGAAACATTCTATGGCTAGTGGTTACAAATAAAACACTAGTTTATTTCAGTCATTTACTAACAATACTAGTAACTAAATAACAATAAATGCTCTGACGTAATAACTGGCTTGTATCATTGCACAAATGTGTACACAATGGGCTATGTCTACCATAACAGTGGCCCACGTTTCTAAGTTACAAGTTGGAATTGCCATCACTAAAATTATTAGGTCCACCATTATAATCAGCTTCTCATCAGACCTTATCCTACTTAACGTCGAAAATCAAGAAAATATTGATGAGACACTCATGAAAGTCCACACTATCCTAGCTGTAACAGCTTGAATCACGCTGCGTTAGCTTTGGTGAGCGCTGCTTTATGCTCGTGCAGCTTGGTCCACTTCTCGCTGACCTTCCACATCCAGTCTGCCAGCTCGTAGTCCTGGGCTTGCTTTGAAGGCTCCTTCTTCTTCATGTCACTGTGACGAATCATTTTATTAATCCATGTCTTTTTAAAGATACACGTTCGATGCTGAAGGGGGTAGGGGGAGGGAGGATACTCCAGACTTTACTAATAGTGAAGGTTTTGAAAATACAGTATGTCGACTGTACAAACTTTGAGAGTCGTACATCATCGTTTCTGACAGTAAAATTGTTCCACCTTATGGGTCCTCCCCCCCCCCCCCCAGAATATATACATAAAGTGTCACGCCAGTTTCCCAGAGTGCAGAGAGAGAGGCAGAGATCACGGATTTCCATTTGCAATAAAAATACCACGTGTCCACCCATCGTTAAAAAAAATACCATTATCGTCTTAAAAGGCCTAATATATAATAAAACTAACATCATAATGAAATCAAAGTACAAAGCTGGATTTACCGTTAAATTTCATTTTAAATAACTTTCATGTCTCCCATGTTTTACATCACCGGATCTAGAAATTATACTTACACATAGTAGTCCCCCGAGCTCCCCTCAAGGGCGGGGTCCAGCGCGGCGTGCAGGAGTGTCTGGGCTCCTATTTTGGGGGTCTTCATGAAGGGCCAGAACAGCGGGTACACAAAAAAGCGGGAGACGCTCTTCATCATGGACATGTGGCGAGTGATATCCGTGTCCGTTAGGCCGGGGTCCACCGCGATGGCTGATACTCCGGTGCCTTCGATGAAGAGAGGATATCAATGTACAGATTGATTCGAACCGTCGGGACCAAAAAATCAATTAAATCCTCGATAAAATCCGTAAACCTAGTTTTATATATTATGAAATCTCTTATACATAAATACCTAGACTCGGGACAAATATTTGCGAATCGCTCAATTTTTTGTCTCGTGCGGGAATCGAACCCGCAACCCTTAGCAGCAATCCAATCGCTTAACTACAGAGCCTATCAGGTCGCTAATGATAAAAATGTGTTGAAAAATTACTTTTAAAAATAAAATTACAACTGATGTTGGTAGAATTCTTACCCAGCATCCGTTTGCCCAACTCCCTGGTAAACAGGACAATAGCGAGCTTGCTCTGCGCGTACGCAGCGGGCGCGTTGTACTTCGCTGTGAAGTTGAGGTCTTCCTTGTTTATGGCTCCTCCGTAATGAGCGCTGGCCGACACAGATATGACGCGGCTGGGAGCCGATTCCTGGACACAACGGTAAGATAGTTAAATTATTTGAACATAACAAGTGTCAGAAATCGGTGATAGTCTAGTGGTATGACTGTTGGACTGCCAAGTCAAAGGTCGCAAGCTCAAACCCCGCACGCACCAAAGTCTTTTCCCAGTCATGTGCATTGTGCGTCCTATTAATTAGTTATCAGTTGCTAAAAACGGCGAAGAAAATATCGTGAGGAAACCGGCCCACCAGGTTGTTCATCATATGATAAGAAGAAGTATGGATGCATGTGACTTTTGGCCATGCTAAGCTTGATGCTTGAATCTTGAGCTTAGCATGGGCAACATGCAAAAATGACGCAAAAAGTCAAATAAATTTGGGTTAGTATTATCGTTTCAGTGATTTATAGCTGTAAAGGTGTAACACTGAGTTGGTAATCGTAGATTCCAACACAATATACCTGAGTCACCCTTAAGATGTAAATACTAAAAGGGAACTTGAAATTTGATGGGCTTAGTTGGTTAGAGCAGCGCCACGGTACGGCGAAGATCGCAGGTTCAAGTCCGAGACCATCATTTTTCAAATTTCCTTTATCAACTTAGAAGTATAGATGTAATTGAACCTTCAGGTTGTCTAGCAGTAAGTTGGTGAGCAGGAAGTGTCCGAGGTGGTTGACCCCCAGCTGCGTCTCGAAGCCGTCCCGCGTGACGCTGGCCGGGGGCTCCATCACCCCGGCGTTGTTTATAAGGATGTCCACGCGGGGTTCCTCTGATTTAAACCTTAAGGGAAAACAGACAATTTCTTTATTCATTCCAAACAATTCTTCTTCGTACCGGCATGAGCCAATAGCCACATGGAATAGGTCATGCCATGGTGTAGAGATTGGTCAGTCAACAAGGATGGTAGGAAGGTTAACCGTCCAGGGTGCGCCGGACGTACTAGTATAGTCACTCGTGGAGGCTTGCACTTGTACCCCAAGCCGATGATTGAGCCATTGAAATAAAAAAACATAACATCACACCTGTATTCCCCGAAGGGGTAGGCAGAGGTGCACATACAGTACACCCACATTTCGTCAGTTATGTTTTTAGGTCCTAATGTAATAGGGGGCGAGCCTATTGCCATCAACCGGGCACAAATCCAGATTCCGTGCTGCTACTGAGAATTATCTAACAAAAAAATCTAGTACCACTTTGCCCGACCCGGGATTCGAACCCAGGATCTCGTGCTCAGCAGTTGCGCTTAGCAACCACTAGACCAACGAGCCAGTCTATTGAAATAATAATATTATTATGTGTATCAGTCAGTAAACTCACCTCTTGACAAACTCCCGGATAGACTCTGTGCTGGCCAGGTCACAGGGGCGGCAGTACACGTACTTGTTGTTGGACTCCAGCACTATCTCCCGGCGCACCGCCTCGCACTTCTCCATGTTGCGACATGCCATGAACACCTTGGGAGCAAGCAATATGAAAAAGTTGCTAGCGGTTATTGTTTTTTCGAGCGATATGCCCTGCCCATTGTAACTTCAATTAGATTTATGATAGCTACATTATAGTCTCTGAAATGGCCTGGCCATTGCTACTTGAAATTGATTTATCATAGCTACATTATAGTCTATAAAATCTCTGACGATTTGAAGAAATGCGTAGTATCTATAAATGATTTTCTGATATTTTTTTAAGATTTGAACAAAACCTTGGCTCCTCTGTTGGCGAAGTCCCAAGCAGCCTCTTTCCCGATGCCGTTGTTGGCGCCCGTGATGATCACCACCTTGCCGTCGGCGCGAACGCTGCGGTCGTAGGGCGAGCCGCCATAGAAGTCTCTGGAAGGTTTGCCAAAGAGATGATGAATCGTAGTGTCTAGTGAACTACAAAATAAATAATTATATAATAATATCTGACTCGCCTACGCACCACTACTTGTTAGGTACCAGGCTGAGAGTACTCATATACTTATACTACAACGTCTAACGTACCTATTTATATACATGTATTTTATTGAGACCTCAAGACTTTATTGTAGACTTATTGCTGTTATAACACCAATTCACCATGTTTACCAGCAGTCGATGTATTAACAAGGACTATCAAATGACCTATGGGAATCATGTATTGAGAATACGATAGACAAGAACTCACTTGAACAAGCACAGCCCGCCGGCGGAGGCCGCTACGGTCGTGATGATCGTCACCGGCACATTGGGCACCCACATGACTGTATCCTAAGAAAAGATAAAAGAACACACTTCATTACAGCTCGTATATCTGCTGAACGATGATTACCTACCTATTAAAATTTGTAATTCTCCTCCACTGGCAACACATTTGGCAAAAAATGATGTTCACGATTTTTTTATAGTCAAAGTCGATATTGCGCTCATTAGTACAATCAGATGTTTTAGATCTGTTCTTACAACTGCAACCCTGCAAGGGTAGGGTATATTTCATTTATCGTGCCTTCGTTCTACAAGCATGAAATATTGTATACATTCCTACTCCGATTACGAGACATATCGTCGGCACGCTACTCCCTCCGCCACATCAACATCTCATGAATAAGCTTTCTAAGTCCACAACTAGTCGGGCAATCCGAAATATACTTACACGTCAATAAAACCAGCATATACTATAGTAAATAATTAGGATAACACTCAGGAAAGTTACTTTCTCTTAACTTATAATATTGTACACCCTGTGGGTATGTTACAGTGATACCATATTTGTTTGTGAACCATCTGAATGTTATATTTTCTTTACCTGTGACAAACAATAAACATAATTCTAATTCTAGAATATAGCATATAAGTATTTCTGCAAATACAAAACATCCCGAGCGGCGATCGACGTGCCACTCTGCGCTAATAGTCATCAAATATTTCTTCACAGAAAATTGAACACTGATCTCTGTGACGGTTTGCATTACATAATATGTCTGATTTGTATGGTATGGCGCCTATAAAACCCATGAGTAGATATAAAATTGGTCTTACAGCGCACCCTGGCTTGCTTACTCTATAACCGCTCTGTCTTTCGTGCCGAAATACTACAGATGGAAGAACAAAGCTCAAAGAAAGAATCAGCCACCAAAACTTTCCTTAGAAACAGTCTTTTCATGACTGCACTATCAAAATACACCTAAAAGTTTGCCTCAACATTTCTCAGAGGTAATCAAATAGGAACCACAATCAAACGCGTTATTGATCGTTATTTTGACGACTGCTTGCGGCACGGACCGAGATGGGTAGTATTACTAACCTTTGTTCTTATTCAGTAAACGAGTTTTCTCGTAACCTCCTGTTTCGTGCGCGAGTAAAAACTTTACGATGCTTTTGTTTTACGTCCAATTGTCCCTAGATACCCGGGCACGCGGACTAACTTCGAGACGGAAAGGAATGTGTACCAAACTTGACATCAGTTATTATTTTCCTTCAATGTTCCTACGTGCTCTTTGCCCCAAATTGAATATCAGCACTGCGAAGCTGCCCATATTATACTGCACTGTTATAGGTAATGGTAGAGTCCCATTGCTGGTTCCATGTATGACGACAATATATCTTATTGAATACTTTTGTCATTATTGAATTAAGGTTTTGTTGGAAATAACACAGAATTGTAGATCGCATCTCTGATTTATCTTGAGTGGAAATAAATATGTAACTGTTTTCGGATGATACAATATATCACACCACCAACCCCTGGGAAATCTACTCTTGTCCACTCCGAGAATTGTGTTAACTTTTAGGGACTGTGTGTCACCGTGCTGTGAGAAGCAAATTAGAAGAATGATGGAAACTTTTTGACATTCTCGGATAGGTTTAAGGCACAGGCCGCATTCAGCGATTGAAACAAAATGCCAAATCGTCCAATTACTCCGCTTTAGAGTAATTACTATTGCTTCACTTTTGAAATTTCAGGGATGGTTTGTTCTGTACTCCGAGGTAATAGGTATTCTCAAAGAGATGGAAATCAAACAAAGTTATAATTTGCTTATTTATATTTATCCTCTTTATATTACATCTGAGTGTAAGGCTAAGTGTGAGTCGTTTATAATACACGTGCCGTAATTCACTATTTATTTTATATGTAGGTAGTTACGTTGAGCGAAATATGTGATGATATTATGGTAGGTACTTACTTATACACAAAATAGAGGGTCATAGAAAATTAAAATAAATAAAATTAGTATATGACTGATTTGAGTAACCCTTCTTGTTCTTGAGCGATGTCGGCTAGACAAAATGACTACCCTCTCTTAGCCTAAACAGTTTGACCATGTGTAACAAATAAGCGGTTTTAAAAATGTTGTCAAATTACCATCACATATTCCTACAATCAGTAAATTAGATTTTAACACTATGTCAGTCTGGCTGAACGGAAGAATTGTGGTATAACGCAATTTACATAAATGCCGATTTTGGATATTGCACGTATGAGTGGAATACATTTTTATACTACCCTTTTTGATAATTACGTCTGATATTGGTATTTCTGATTGCACATGAAGCATAACTTCTGATTTGTTGTAAGCGCTTCGAATGATATCACAGAAATAATTTTCTAGAATTTGTCTCAAATATATTCATTTTAAAAATGAAATTAGAATGTGGGTAGATTTTAGTTTGTATATTTGCCCGTAGTTCAGCCGCCCATACGTGCAACAGTCCACAGTTAAAGCTCGGCTGTTCTGGTTTATCTTTATATAAAAATATTACTTTATATCACTTTGACCGCATTACAATAGAGTGCAAATCGTTGGAAGGTGTCAAAAATACAAAAAATACCTCACTTGTATACTTTGTGTGCACTCCATTGTAATGTTGTCCAACATATTTTACAGCAAGTGTACAATTATTTATATATATTATAAATTCCTTAGGTTTATAATACTCGCAATGCTTTAGTTTGAAACAAATATTTTTTATGCATGTTAGTTAGAGGTAAACAATATTAATCATGTTTGGTGATAGCACTTGATGTCAAGTATGTCTTGCGCTAAATGGTCTACAAGTAGTGTTTAGATAATTTTGAAAGATGGTTATTTAAAAATATATGGCAATACGAAAACGAAGTTTAGAAAATCGATTAATATTAAAAAATCCGCGAGATACCCAGTACGTATTATAATTAAATAGTCCCTATGGGCGCTTTATATGTTGTATTTCTCCAATACCAATATGGCGATCGCATCGTAAACTAACTTGTGGGCCACTATGGCAAAAATATAAATCAACGTAACTTCTAAAAACAATGAGACGATCTCGTAACTTTTCCTTACCATTTCAATAGCAGACGCGGATAGGCTAATAAATCACAAAGTATAAACAAACTGGTATAGAAAATCCGCAGACTTCGGATAGAATAAGATGTGGTATGTGATATGACATATGAATGTGGAAATCGTGCCAAATTTAGATGGAGAGACGTGAGGAGTGAGTGAGGCCGTCTGTATATAAATATTTTGAAGTTAGTGCCTGTGCTGGGAAACTTTTGCTACTCAAACGTTGTGTGGTTTTAAAGTTATTCAACTCCGAAAACTTGCGGTTTTTAAGACCGTTTTAACTTTATTTAGACGTTCGAGTTTACCGTCGAATAACAACTGTCTTTTTTGGGATCTTTTCCTTTTGCGTCTGAATATTAGGTGGTACGTTTAGAAAGATGCATACCTAAAAAAGGGGTTCCCTCATTAGCGAACAGCTTAAGAAAAGTCTGGCTGGCAAAGTACCGGAGGTACTTGTTTCTTAGAACTGACAACCAAACTGCAATAGTAGAGCGGCACAAGAATCCTTGGATATGAGGTGTGGGTCCAAAATAGGGCAGTAAATAACCGACGATTTAGCCTTCCCACGAAACATCCCCTCCCCCGCGGAGCATACCTTACCCTCCTCGGGATACCTCGGGAACCTGACCACCTACACCGAGTTTGAGCTCAATTGAATCAAGAGACCTCATCTGGCAGCACGGAATCGCCTTTTTCCGTCGCCTTTTCTCTTTCTGTCGCTTAGAACTGCCATTTGCTAGACCGAGACAGAACGATACCACGCGGCAGAATCCTCGAGGCGATCGCGTGCTATCGCATTATGCTTTCTGTCTCGGTCTAGCAAATGGCAGTTCTAAGCGAAAGAAAGAGAAAAGGCGACGGAAAAAGGCGATTCCGTGCTGCCAGGTGAGGTCCAACCCTTAAGGTCTTGATTGTCAGCAAAATATATAGTTTTATCTTTATACATAAGTAGATATAAGTTCGCTTCTATCTTCAAAACGAAACCCTGAAGAAATTCCTTCAACGTTTGACCTATAACAATAACTTTTCTTGCTGGTCGAGTTAACGATTTAAGTGTGGAAACTAGCTGAAGTACTTAATTAACAGTGGTTTGAGACACGCAACCTCGACGCAATGTGTTATTTATGAAGAGCGAAGTACAGTCACTTAAGTGTTATACTTATTTTATTTTGAAGGTGTTAAGCGACTAAAAAAAGAAATAATTTAACCCGTATTTTTCTTTTTGAGATATATCAAAGATTTTGACAGCTCGTTTATACATTTTGGGCATATTTTTAAATTCTTACATACAATTTTAATATTCAAAGGCGGGTTTTTCTTACCATTAAATATTTAAGTGTGAAGTGCAGATTGTTGGATGATGATATGGGAATATGAAAATAGTTGACGCAACATTGTTGGTGCGTTCAGTGTTTATAGGTAGGGAACCTCCATACAAACGAGAGAACAGTGACAAATCAATTACCTAGATAATTGAATATCCAATAGAATAAAAAAACCAAACGTAGTAAAGTAAGTTATTTTGGGTATAAAAATTCCCTAACCAAATAAATACTATTTCATATTGAGGATGATGTCAGATAGCACTTTTCGTCAAACCGAACTTCGGCATTGAGCGAGGTCTTAAAATAGCCACAGCCAGTTTTGATAAATCAAAATAGAAAATTGTACAGAGTACAGGCGGTAGTTTGGTATTTATCGATTATGTATTAAAATTACGTTATTTATAACGTTCTGGCTAGCAGATGACCGAATACTTATAAGACAAGTGGTACATAGACACCTAGTTAAACAACATTTTGGATAATCCATATTTACTTCCTGTTTAGTACCTTTATTAGACCGTGATTTAAAGATATTTATACTTGAAAATTCAGTTAATTTTAAGAAAATTTAGCCACTACAAAGTGGGAATTTTAAAGCATTATTTGGGTACCTATGTTGTGTAAAAAGCTAACGTTGCCTAGTTGTTATTCACTCCAAGATAAAATCTATCGAATTATGTTGAAAAACTGATATTTTATACATAAAACATAAATTAAAAGCATCCCTATAAACAAGGGATCGTTCATTAATCACGTGAAGATTGAAAGGCGGAGGAGGGTCGGAATGAAACATTAAAGGGGGGGGGAGTAGTAAGATATCACGTGCATTTATTATTTCCGTAATATAGTCGAAATTAAAATGAATTTTATCACTTCATCGAGAATTACGTTGCCTAAAAAAATATACAGTCCTACCAAGTATCGCCAGAGGGGAGGGAAGTTAAAAAGTAAGTAAAAACATCACGTGATTATTGAACAATACTTAAGTTAAATTATATAGCTGTGCTATATTTTATAAATAAAATATACATAAACAATGGTATCAAATAACTTTTTGCTGTTCATATAATTATGTACGACATTACCCAGTTAAGTTTTTTGCTAGTAAAAGGGGATGAGTTAAACATTCAATGCAAATTAATATAAGACACGCGTTGTCTAATAGAAGCCTATTACTAATGCGGATAGCTAGATAGTGTTTATGTTACTGGCAATGTATATTGATAAACGTCAATAATCCCTACTAATATTATAAACGTGAAAGTTTGTGAGTGGATTTTGTTACTCTTGCACGTGAAAACTATTGAATGGATTTTAATGAAATTTCATATGGAGGTCGCTGACACACTGGACTAACATAGGCTACTTTTTTCCCCGAAAAAAGTGTAGCGGGTAACATGGCAGAGCGCAGATAGTATACAATAAACGAATGCTCGAAAAATTGTCATTTATGTAAAAAAAATATCGACCTTTTTGCACTTTGGATAGCCCCTTATAGCAGTAAGATCTTTATTACAATTGTAGCTAAGGAATAAACAATCCAAATTGCTAGGCTAACTTATGTGAGGTTCTCGGTACTGTGCGCTTCTGTTTTACAAGACTGTGTGAGCTGTAATACTGAGAAATGGCCAACAATTACACTACGTTAAGCGTAATCTCATATACTAGGTATACATAACATAACATTACGCTTTTATTCCCCGAAGGGGTAGGTATAGGTGTATAGTACACCGACCCAATTATGTTATAGGTCCCAATTTATTGAGGGCGAGCTTGCCCTCAACCACATCTGACTCCGCGTTGCTACTGAGAATTACCTAATGGAATTTTTGTAGTAACACTGCCTGACCCGGGATTTAAGCCCAGGACCTCAGCAGCAGTCGGGCTTAGCGACCACTAGACCAACGAAGCAGTCTAGATGTACATTTTAAATAATATACATTGCCAATAACAAATTAAATACAATACATAAATGTTAATAATACTTCAGAGATCAGTATATGAATTGTTAAAATAAATGCATGTTAATACTACATTAGTTATTTGATCACGATACCTGATGAAGACAGACTCACTTTGTGAAGCAAAGTCCATTATTGTGCAACTGGACTTTGCCATTGTTTTACAGGCAAAGTCCAGTTGAAAATGGGACTCGTATGAAGATAATTCTGAGAGTTTCGGAGACAGAATCTGTGTGGATTAGTCTGTTGATTACAAGGTTTATTTTAAGAAAATAATGGTCTGGTAACATAATAGGTCGTTTAATAAAAACATGACCTAGGAAGGTTACTTTTAGACCATTTTTACAAGCTTTTATTTAACTTGCAATGTTTGTATGTATGTGATTTTTAGGTCAAATCTTGCAATCAATTAGAACCACTTTTCGACATCCTATTGAAATGAAATTTTGCTTACTTAAATAGGTTTAGTGGCAATACAATATTACGGTACTTTTGATTTAAAAGCTTGTGTTAAAAATATATTTTTATATCATTTATATTTTATCAATATAAATGATTTTTGAGTTATGTTGGTGCAGCCTGCCTTCATAGCAGTATATTCACTGCAATGTACTTAACTTACACAATCATATCACATGTGCCCGCCTAATTGTTAGTGCGCTATCTTACAAACATACAGAAATGCTTACTGGTTACTTATCCAAGGACAAATACATGTAAAATAATCTCAAAAACTTTGGGTTGTGTATATTCAAATGAAAGGTTTTTTTGCTCTGTATATAAATGTTGTATATAAAGAAATTATGTCCTTAGATACCTGCAAACTATACGGTATACACAATACTTAGAAGTTAATAATACATTTGTACAAAACATGAAAGGCAAACTCAATTCACTATCAAATTCCTTCTGATATTATTATGTATACATAATATTGTAATTATTGTAATACTATACAATGCGTGTTGTGAGATTCGAATATTCGTATTTACATAAATTTTTACTTCGTATAATTGCTCCCTTAGGTAAATATCTACAATTATCGTGATATTACAATCTAGAGTAAAAAAAAGATGTCCATTACAGGGAACTTGTTCGTGTAAAATTATTATAGGTATTTAAAACTACTTCAAGTGACTTGAATTATTGTTAAACGTATTTTTTTTCATTCTGGCAAGAAATGCAGCATAGATAATAAAATTGAAAAGTTGCCATTAAAAAAATCATCACATATTTTTCATACTGACTATATACTTCGATAGAAAAATTAAAACATTATTTACAGTTTCATTGTTTACAAAAATCCAAGTCAGTTGACGCGTTTCTTGTAAAATAGTGCATTTAAAATGACATGTGTGTGTCTTATATAATACTATTTATCTAGTAAAGCGTTAATTATTATTGTATCATACGAGTTTGAGCTCTGTCGTGCTTCCTCTGTGTATCTTACGTCTACAGACACCTTAACACTCCCGGACAGGATCTGACATACTGAATTGTGTTTAATAGACTATTTTTTTACAAAATCGTCGCTCCATACTAGGAATTTTTCCTGTATCGGTGCGTTTCACAAACATGTAATATCACATACAAAAACACCCAGACTCGGGACTAACATCTGCGGATCGCATTGTCCCGTGCTGGAATCGAATCCGCAATCCTTAGCGCAGCAGTCCAATCGCTAGCTGCTGCGCCAATCAGGTCAATAGGTTTTGTAAATTAACTATAGCAAACATCTGTAAGTAAAACATAACAACAAAATAACTATTAAGGTTAACTATAACCATCAGTAATGGATAACAAACTGGCAACATGATCAACTAAATAACTTTTGAACTGCTTTTTATCTTTGATCAGCGGGATTACTATGAACTGGCATTGCAGGACATTTTCCGTTAAGGAAGCGAAACGCCGTAGTACACTGAATGTAGCGGCGTCATTCTTCTTTAACCGGATACCTACACAGTATGTCAGACCCTGTCCACCCACCACTACTCTACACGATATGTAGACCCTTAAGCATACAGATATGACTCAACATGACTAGAACAGTTATCAATCACAATCGCCAATTAACTGGGTTTAGTGTTCAACGTGGTGGTGCTTTTTGACTTAGATTCTTGAGGCGGCAGCGGCCTCGCCACTCCAACCTTCACGACACCCCGCGGGGCACCTTTCAAAGCCTGCACCGCTTGGTCGAGGGTCGCGTTCTTAATACTGACACCGTTCACCGACATCACTCTGTCTCCAGGCGAGATCTCGCCAAGTTTCTCCGCCACACCTCCAGGGACTAAGCTCCGGACGACTATGACTGTGCCCTGAGGATCAACAGGATCTTGGTAGTCTAAAATAGAGAATCCTAAGCCTTGGTCACCTTTGACAAGTTCAACAATATCTTCTTTGCTCTGCCACATGGCCAATCCCGACACACACTCTAAGGATCGTGACTTTTTCGAGTGTCCGGAGTGGTTTGTAAGTGTAGCTGTGCTGGATGTGTTGATAGAAGTGTCTGATTGAGCTTTAACTATAGTAGTGAGGTTATTCAAGCTGCCTGATATAATCTTTCTTGCTTCAAACCCTTCCCTGTCTGGTGCTAGGTTTATTAGTGGGCGAGGACCACTATCTATGCTACTCCGTGCGCAAACTAGTCTCACTCTATTAGGGAGCTTCTTCAAGATATTGACAACCTCTGTATGTGTCAAGCCGTGCAACCTATACTCATTTGCTTCGAGGAGCTCGTCTCCAGCAGACAGGCTTCCCTGCTGGCCTACTGGACCTTCTGGAAGCACAGACCTGATATAGTGATGAGGTCTGACCTCCTGGCCTCCTTCAACATCAACAGTGCCTTCAAGGCTGATACCGAGCCCTTCAAGCTTGCTCACTTGTGCTACTAATATTTCTTTATCAGGACCAACTTCTTCCTCCCACTTTTTCTTTATCTCCTCTTCATCTACAGATAATATTTCATCAAATCTTCTGTCTAATTCTTCTTGTGTTGGCTCGTCTTGGGTGTCACACACTTCTAAAACACCAGAATCTATAGTAGTGTTAGATTCTGGCTCAGGTTCTATTTCTACGGTACTGTTATCAGCTTGGGAAGGCACTGGGAACCAGGACAAGGTTGTGGTAGACGGCGACGGGGATGCAGGCCGCTCCTCGTTAAATATAGCTAGCTGCAGGTGCTCAAACTTTGGACCTCTCAAGTATCTCTCTAACACTAAGTGCACAGATATGCCTGTATTTCTCAATATCTCTACTGCCTGCGGGTTAGTCTTATCTGCTAAAGAGGATCCATCCACTTCTATTATCCTATCATTAATCTTAATTTTACCACTTTGTTCAGCACTGCTGCCCTCAATAATACTCTTCACAAATATCCCGGAGAGCTCCTCCTTCTCACAAACATAGCCCGCTACTGTTATACCTAGACCATACACATTTTTATTCAGATCCACATTAACTATTTCTATCTCAGGCTGGTTTGGGATTTCAACAGGTACTGTGATGGTGATGGTGGGTGACACAGCTTCAGCTACGATAGGATGGTCAGGTATCTGCTGAGGATTGTCACCAATAACACTCACTGCTGCTGCCACCAGGCTGGGTTCAACTTCACAATTGCCATTCTGACTGTTGATGTAATCAGTGAAACATTGGGACAGGTCATACACAGCACCATAGCCAGTCTCGATCAGGTGGCGGTCGAGCAGCTCCGGGTCGCCGAGGATTTTAGTGGGGACGAGGGCCGTGCCTGGAAGAGGGGCCCGTAAGGCCGCTGCCGGGTCGGCGGGCCGCGCTACTAGCAGCCGCACGGCTGGCCCAGCCTGTCGCAGAACGGCGGCGACCTGCTCGGACGTGAAGCCGCGGAGGTTAACTGACCCCACCTGCAGGACGTGGTCCCCGCTCTGCAGGCGCCCGTCCTTGTCCGCGACGCCGCCAGGCAGCACGTACTTGATGACGACCCCCGTGCTGCGCCCGCCTACCAGGTTGAACCCGAGTCCGTTGCCATCGTTCGTGAGCTCGACGACTTCGACCTGCGCCCACTCGGTACTCAGCACCATCGCGGTTCTTCTGACCATCAGGGCACTCCCGTCGTTACGTGATGCAGCGAGCGCGCGCCGCGCGGAGGTTATGAGCCCTCGGTGCCGACATCACTGGCTTTAGGAAACGGATCCCGACACAAACCACACGGGCAATGGTAAAAAATTATCGCGGACCGTCGCTAACGTAAAAATTCCGTAAAATAAAAGTGTGACATTTACATACTTGCTGAAATCGGAGACAGCAGAATGTGGCCAGCTGCACGCAGGGGTGTCCGACGAATAAAATAAATTTCTACTATTTTTAAACTTAATGTCAATGAAAATATATAACAACAAAACTTTATTTTGGACTCTTTTTGGATTATAAACAAATATAAGATATATTAAAACAAAGTATTCACAAAGTCCTTTTATTTAAAAATAAATGATCCGAATTCACTGACTAATTCCACAAAGTTTTGTTTTGAAAGAGTGAATGAATACAGATAACATAAACTAAATCACAGAAGGCATTAGTTGTATATTAAAGATAGCGACATCTGTTGCCTGAACATAAAACAGTTACAAGAGAACTGGCTTAAAATTGTGTTTCTACTTCTCACTAGGTGGCAGTCTATGCCAAGTTATTACTTATTTGGTATAAGTGTGTATATTCTATAGTGAGACATGATGACACAAATTAACAATCATTTACTAAATATTGTCTCAGATTACACAATTATTAACGTTATTTCTCAGTATAGAAACTATTTTTTGTTCTTATTAGAATAAGAAGAAATTTAACCATTTGTACGGTGTAATGACAATTTGAGTTCTAGCAAGATTTCCGCATTGTACGCCACTAATCTTAATAATCTCGGTTACTATTTTCCCGCTATCGGTGTGTGCTCCATAGAAGACAAAAGGTTACCCTATACCAGGGCCGGATTAAGCCAGCGCGGGGCCCGTAGCAAATTTTATCAAGGGGCCCCTGATTTGCTTTAGGTTATTAAATAAAATAAAACTCTTACTTTTCTGGGTTTAATTTGGGCAAAATTAGAAATAATACTTTCAATATCGACTTCTCGGATCATGCTGTGGTGTTGGATTTCGCGTCCGTAAGTTTCTCATTAACAACGTGGTAAAAGTCGATAGTGTGAGCTTTGTGAACTTGGCACCCGACTTTGGAAAAAATGCCTTTTTTTAGGTTCTTTTGATAGGTTTAGGTATGTAGTGGATAGTAGTGAAACTAATTTCGTTTGTAGTAAAACCAAAAAAAATTTATTAAAAATAAAAATTCGTGAAAAAAGGCAGCACCCGAAATTGCAAAACGAATATGAAAATGGCTAATAGACATGCGTATGTGTTAGTAGAGGTTTGTAGTGAGCTTATTTTTGTTTGTAGTAACACAGAAAACATATAAAATCATATTTTCACTAAAATATCGAACATGTCCCCCTTGAAGTCGTTTTACATGAAAATGCGATTACTACAAACGTTGAAAGTAGCTAAAAGACGTGCGTGTATGTTAGCAGAGGCTTGTAGTAGAGAGCTTATTTTCGTTTGTAGTTAAACAGAAAACTCATAAAACGATATTTTCCCTAAAACGTCAAAAATTTGCCGTTGCCGTATTTTCCCTAAAAATGTTTTTGGGAAAATATCGTTAAAATAAAGTTTTATAAGTTTTCTGTTTAACTACAAACAAAAATAAGCTTACTACAAACTTCTGCTAACATACACGCACGTCTTTTAGCCACTTTCAACGAAAATGCGGTTACTACAAACGTTGAAAACTTATAAAACGATATTTTCTAATATAATTTAAATTTAAGGGGTTTATTTTTCTTTTTGTGAGTTATCGATGCATGCGCTGCGTAAACCGTTAAAGATTCGCAAAATTTATGTAAAACAGAATTCCTCTTTAAAAGTTTTAAAAATAAGTCCGCGACATCATATGTCTATCTTGTAAGTTTGGCTCTCTATAACCTTTTTTATGCTAACCAAATTTGTTCTAAAATATAATGCATTATATGCGAAGGTTTTTTTATAAACATGATCCTTATTAAAATAAATACGGTATTCATCGTAACTATTTAATTTTAAACAAAATTGCCCTTTACATCGTTCGATTTCAATGAATATCTTAGGAGATATCGCAGTTTTAAATTAACATCGCAGCAAAATAATAAGTTCCACTTTTACTGATAAAAGCCTCATGTAGGTACCTAAAATTGCTCCTCAACGTACGTATTATTAAAAAATATTATTTCTACCTTCTTCGTCAACAAAGACGCGGGTTAAAGTTATCGTAAGCCCAAGGAACTATTCCACGCAGACGAAGTCGCAGGCAGAAGCTATTAATATAATATTTTATATTAATAGTTTTTATATTATTTACTATATTATATTCCGGTTATACTCACGGGTGTATTCGGGAATGCCCGACTAGTTTCGGACTCGATCGGAGCCCTTATTCATGAGATGGTTACGCGGCAGAGTCGCGAGCCGAACAGTTCGGCTCGCGACTCTGCCTGCCTGTAAATAATATGGATAACACTCACGAAAGTTATTATAGTAAAATAATAGTTTTTAATATAAAATTATACTATATTTTGTACTATATGTGCACCTCTGCCTACCCCTTCGGGGAATACAGGCGTCATGTTATGTGTTGTTTTATGTTGCAATATAAAATTATTTACGGTCAGAAAGCATTGGTGCGCGGGGCCCCTAAATGCGCGGGGCCCGTAGCATTTGCTACTCTTGCTACGTTGTTAATCCGGCACTGCCCTATACCAATACGTACCTACGTACTTATTCTGCCGCCTCGCGCTGTCAGGACAATTCAAAGATACCTCGCCACGTAGACAGGGCTAGATTTAAGTCTGAATGTAGACCTAACTACTACCTAGCAGGTAATACTTACGGGGGAGGTAACTTCCTTACTAGGCACCTATAGGTAGGTACTAACACTTTACCGTCCTACACTGATTGGTCTGTGTAAACAGTACCTATACACTATTCCTACCTTAATATTGTTGAAACAAGTGATCAACCCCATTACCATGAATTCTTAAAGCAAGACAGTTTAAAGTTTAAGATGTGGAAACAAGACACCGCCGCTACGTGCAGCGTAATGCGGTATCTCGCTTCCACAACGTAAACTGTCCTGAGAGTTTTTGCTAAGGGCGGCCCCCTTAGCAAAAACTCTAGGTTATTAGTTACTTCGGATTATTAAGTGTATAAGTCCCTATCTACCTAGAAATAATTCCGGTCGGCACAAATGTTTGAACCGTGCGGGAATTGAACTCGCACGTATTGTGATTTCGCTGCAGTTTCAGATAACTAGATAGGGTAGGTATCTACAAGGGGTGCCTATCTAAGTAATAAAACGAAAATATTGTTGCATTATTATTTATTTCATGTCTACAAAGTTATTTAATATGTACAAAGACTTTAATATATTAAAACACATTTCACAGAACTCCAGTAGGTTTCCGATAAGTAGGTTATTTTATGATCTGCCAAATTCAGGAAACATGCATCATCTGCATAAATATGTCCACTGCTGGACATCGGCATGCCTTGACCTTAGGTAATATCTGATAATATAGTTAGTAAGATGTGTGTGTGTCCTCCTGATCGAATTCCGGTCACGGGGCGGCCTGTCTCATATGAGACCAGCCAACTGCGCTGGAGATATTACAGCAGAATATCTTAGTAGATACAAGAGTGGGTTAGAGTCACTCATATCGAATCGGAAAGTGATCGTCACCGTATCAACTCGTGCAGTATTCTTTGTATAAAACTCTCTACTTTAAAGCACACTAGGTAATCGGAATCGTAACGTAATCGCCTCGCCTCGGGACCGGCGCGGGCGAGCGCGGCGTCGCCGTCGCCTAGCCGTAGCTGAGTCGATGTATCGTAGCAGCTGATATGTAACGTAGCTTACGTAAAGTTGACGCCTGTTTGACCGCGAGGCGAAAGGCGGTATAGTTACGATCCCTTTCCGATTTGATGTGTGCTATGGCCCTTAGATATAGGTACCTTATTTAAAAACACAAGGTCTTAATGATAGGAATCTTATCTACATTAGTTACTGGTATCTAACAACAAAATGATTGAAATAATGATACAATTGAATGATACAAATAATAAAATATATGCATTATTTCTCGCCTGTATTCCACGAAGAGGTAGGTAGAGGTTACCTATAGTACACCCACACAATTTCACTAGTCAAACTTAAGTCCCAATGTAATAGGCGGCGAGCTTATTGCCATCAACCGGGCAAAAATCCAGACTGTGTTGTTATTGAGAATTACTTAATGGAAAAACCCAGTAACACTGTGCCCGACCCGGGATTCGAACCCAGGACCTCATGCTCAGCAGTACCTAGCGCTAGCATTCACTAGATCAACGAGGCAGTCAAAGTAAACTTAAACATGTAGGTAATGCCGAGATTGACTAATTTAAATACCTTTAATTCCCGTCATGTAAAAAGAACGCTGTTTTGTAATAATTCCAATTTATACCAAGGTGTTACGTAACTAGTAAAGTGCCTATAATGATACTACAATAAACAATCACACTTAATTTTAAACCACAATAGCCTAGGACCATAGGAAGCGACTATATCCAAGTACAAACACAGTCGCTGAGTCGCTCAGCGTTCTTCTTACGTGACGGGAACTATGCACCTGCCTTTGTATACCTCATCATCATCAGTCGGAAGACGTCCACTGTTGAACAAAGGCTTCCCCCTTAAAAATGTTGGGTTGCCATAATCCCCACGCTTGGCAGGCGGCTTGGGGATCGCAGTATTGGTGGTAAAGTTACAGAAGACGCTGCTGCCCATCTTCTAGATTTTCCCTTAGTCGCCTCTTACGACACCCACGGGGGGAAAGGGGGTGGTCAATTCTAGGCCGGATACCGCTCGGCAGACTACCTATACCTATTAACTTAAAATAGCCCAGATACATGTAACCAATATCTATTTACATTTAGATAGACGGATAATACCAACCTATATTTTATTGCACACCAAGAAATACAGAATATAAAAAGAAAACTTAAAACTAAAAATGCGATGAGGAGGAATACTTTGATGCATAATTTTTAGTTTCAATTTTTTCTTTTGTATATATTTATTTTTAAGGAGTGTAAATAACCTTGTAAATAAATAAATATTAGTAAAAAAAAAAAACAGCAAGTGGCGGATATTTCTGTCAGACCACCAATAATGGCCTCTACTAAGTCTACATAGTAATTACAAAATTATCCCTAAATAATTTGAACAGATCCGGCCGTCCGTTATAAGGTAGCCTTGGCTGAAGGCTCTTGGGTCTCGCCAAAATTTTAATGTTCTAGCTCCAGCTGCTAAGCCTGTGCGATGATCAATCCCTCCCTTTAAGATAGTAAGACATCGACAGAGTAAAAAAATCAAAAGCGGCCAAGTAAAGGGTAAATAGATCATTATTTGGCCTATAAAACATAGGTAACAGAAATGGTTGTATACTAATACATTAGAAGTAACCGGGCTCCAAGGTTTTTGGTGCTTTTCATGCTAACGGTACTGGACTATAGGATTTATGAAAATAAATTGGCAAGATGGGAGAAGTTTGCAAGACGGAGTGGTAAACACGACGTAGACACAGAAGTTGCTAGAAGAAAACCTCGTTCAATGGCGTAAGTATAGGGTGGCAAGCTGGCAGAACGCTAAGGGTCCCCGTCTAGTGGGGGCCCCGGCCTGAAGGGGCCGGGCGACTTCCACAAGGCACAACAGAAACTCGTCTGATGAATGTGCCGCAGGCCTTAAATGGTATAGGTATCTAGTTACGCCACTGACCTCATTAATACAGGACCTGTAAATTACACAACATATCATCACGTCTGTATTTCCCGAAGGGGTAGGCAGAAGAAGTAGGTATGGCACACGGTGCGCTATCGGTACCTACACTTCCGCAATCTGCCTACCCCTTAGGGCTGGGTAACTGAACTGGCGAACTGTGGGTGTGCTGCGTACACTTCGCCAGTTAAGTTATAAGTCCCAATGTAATAAGGGGACAGAGTACCTACCAATAAATAACACTTCGAATAAAATCTACCAAATCTGCAAACTAAGGGGTTCTAGAAAGATTTTGTGACTTCAAGTCAAGGTCCGAAACTCGAAATCCTAAGTACCTAATTAATTATTATTTACTTTCCGTAACAACAAAGCTGTTCTCCTGATTAAAAAACAGTTTCCTTTTGTTATATTCTTACGTTCGTAGTAGATTTGTAACTGATAAAATACTTATAATATTGACTCAGAAGTTAATTCCAAGCGCAAAACTGCAAGACTGAATGACACAGTGAGCTCATTTTGCGTAAATCGGATTGTTAATAATAATTAAAATGTAAGGTAGTTGATAGTAATTGTTCAAATTAGACGTTTAACTCCTCAGTCTGCCCGTGACCATGAATGCTGTAAAGGATTCGAAACGTCGGTCGGGACCAAAAATCAATTAAAAAACCGCGATAAAATCCGTAAACCTAGTTGCATTTCAATGTCTAATATTCGCGTAAGTGATAGAAATCATTATATTGACTCGGTCAAAATAATAATATACCTAGACTTACTGGACTTGATTATTATTATTTTTTTCAAATGGAATTTTTCTTCAGATTCGAGGTTATTTTCTACTTCCAAATCAAAATAGTATTTCCATCTATAAAGCGCAATAAGTACAATGTTGATTGTACTTATTGTCCGAATTTTGGCCGCGGCGGCGCGGCGGCGGCGGCTTGCCTTACTAAGACTAGTCAACTACATAGAAGATGGTTACTGCATTTACTGCAAATATAAGCGCTACCGCTAGCACGGGTGGATTTTTTTTACCTCGTAGGTACTCTAGGTAAATGCGCTACCCTGTCTCTGATTCGACTGGAGTTTTGGCGCAGAACGAATGTCTTAACTGGTTTCCGTGGCACAATCATTTTGCACTTAGATATAATCAGGAGAACATCATCAATCTATATCGTACTTAGTCCATTAGAGCATAGGCTTGTGCAATAGCCCGACACTGAAATTGATCCTTAGTCAACATTTTCTAGCTTCTACAAGCTATTTTTGACTGCTCCATCTAGCTTAAGTATCCTATACATATTATCATCGTCAGCCGGAAGACGTCCACTTTTGAACAAAGGCCTCCCCTTAGAACGCCACAATAAACGACAGCTTGCCAATTGCAACCACCTTATAAAGGAACCGGGCGTAAACAATGCTAAAATGCCTTTCAAGATAATTACTTTTGATGTCTAATATAAATGTCAGAACAGTAGAGCTTTATGGTTTTGGCATGCAAACGACAGAGAAATTTAATTTCATTGTTCAACACCCACACACCCACAATTTTTATAAGTAAGGGTAATGTTTGCCAAATCGCGGTAAGCAGGACTGAAGAAGAAGAATAATTTAATTGTTAGGCATCTATCTAAATACTTTGTCAGAATATAAATGACTATAATAGGTACCTAGATGGTATTATTGATTGTTTATGAGATGATTGTGATGATGATTTGTTTTGAGCACGTTGGGTTAGGTTAGGTTATGTAGTTTCTTTTCAATTTGAGATGTGGCTCTTCTATATTCGTTATGTAGTCTAAAAGTGTTTACAGTTTTTTATAAGTAGGTACAGGCATCAGAGGGTTTCACTTATCACACGCATCACCACTCGTCGTATCAGCGACATTAAACTTGGCATCAGTTTTCTTATTATATTTCTATTCTAATATTTCATCTGCTGCAATATCAATATAAGATGAAATTTTACCAATTTTATCACTTAGCTTGGTTATTTCATCAATTCGAGAAGAACCTCCTTTAGAACGTTTAATTTTAACGTTGTTGTTGTTGTTTACTTGATAGGGAATAGTGCAATATAATTACAATAAGACGGACCAATGCCTGCCATCCCAAATTAAAACTTTATGCTTGGATCTATCATTTCAATACCTAAGTTTCTTATTTTAAAAGGCGCAGGTAGACGTTCAAGACAGTAGTCACAGCGTGAATTACAATAATAAGCTTACAATTAACTTGTAGATAGATTCACTTAGAATGTTGTAATTCCGTCTCACTATTATTGTGTACACAATCAATTTACTCATTAGTAATTTGTATATGTACCTACAAGTGTAATATTATCAGTAACGCCTTCATATTTGATGTAATACACAAGAGATACACATACAAATTCCTAAGAGACAACAAATATAAACAATGTGGATACATAACTGCGTGTCACATGTACCGCGGCGGCGGCGGCGGCGCGCGCCCACCCCTCCCCGAACAGACTGGCGCGCCGCGCGCCGCAGACTGGCCCGGCCCGGGCAGACCCCCGCCCGCCCGGGCGCCGCGCCGCGCGCCAATCCGAGCCCCCGGCCCGCGCAATAGGAGCGCGCGCGAGCCGCGGGGCGGGGCTCCTCGAGTGCCGTAACCCGCGCCGGGGGCTCCGGCCGCCACTCTCGCCCCGAGAGCCACTAGAGGCTGAGCCGTCGAGTGGCGTCGAGTGTCGGCCGGTCGGATGTCCGCGGAGGGCGGCGACTACTCGCCGTGTCCGGCGGAGGCGCTGCCGGAACTGAGCGCTGCCGAGCTGGCGATGAGCCTGTCGCCCAAGTCGGCGCTGCTGCAGCAGAACCTGTCCCAGCTGCAGCTCCAGCACTCCACACCGTTCTCTGTCACGGATATCCTGTCGCCGATAGAGGAGTACCGCAAGCTGGAGTTGGCGAACAATCCGCCGTCGCCGTACAGGTGCGTGGATCGATCGCCGGGAGGGGGGGGGGGGCACCCTCCACCCGCTGATTTTTCGAGTGGCGAAGGTCCCGACGAGAGTGCTTGAGCGTCGTTCGTAGTCGAAGGATATAGTTCTGTGACGTTTGTTTGTGCAGGTATGTTGTGATTAGCGGTCAAGTGGTGTGTGTGCGGTCAACGATGTGCTGTAGGAGCGCGGCGCGCGGCTCGCGACTCGGCTCGATCCTACTCGACTCGTGATCGATGTTACTTCACTCGGTTCTCTAAAAATAACGTCTCACCATTCATGAATGATAGTGGACTCAACGTAGCACCCTGAGGGACGCCTTCCTTAAACTCGGCAGTTTACAGTCATGCTGGTTGAAGAGCACCATTATATGTAGGTATCCATTCATAGTGTGTCCGCGGCTAATTAAACTCTAGTGTTTGACAAATATCATCAACACGTACTCACGGTTCGACAAGTTGAGTCTATCAAAGACTTTCCAAAAAAATGTTTTTAAAATTTTAGGATTTCTTAATATCTAAACAACACTAAATAAGGATTAATAATATTTACTATTTTAATAAAATTCTTAGTTTTAATATAATCTTAATCGCCCTAGGCCTAAATTAAATAAAATAATTTCAAGCAACAAATTAAGTAAATTCCTTGATAAATTAAATTAAATTTAAGTGGATATTATTTACAACTTTAGTACGTAGTAGGTAAATATAGTTTTTTTACTAATTAAAATAAAATGATTTAAAATAATAATTATTAAGGGATTTTTAACTAGGACTAGGTACATAGCTAGATAGATACTACTGTGGAACTACTAAATAAGCATAATCATGAAAGTTCAATACTTCTGATACCAAAAACACTTTAAATAAAAATCTTCGTTTCAGAAAAACTAGGAATTCATAAAATGAACTTCATGCAAAAATAATGAGCATGGTTTCTCGGTTTCTATAAATCAATTCCAAATAAATAAAATAAGATGAAATAAATAATACTAATAAAAACGCCCTTTAACCAAACCCAAATAAATACTTGTAAGTAAATGTCAGCTATCCAGTAAAAATTCATGGGATAGATAGAGAGATAGAAGTGATGATAAATTTAAAATCAAATTAAGTACTAATAACTAAAAATTTAAGGCGTAGCGGATAGTAATGGTTCAAATTAGATGTATAACACTTCAGTCCGCCCGTGACCATGAATACTGAGAAGAAACGCGTTCGGAACAAGAAATAAAATAATACAGCGATAAAATCCGTAAAATAATTTCATTTCAATACTAGGTAGGTATTTGCGTGAGTTAATAAATGATTTTATTTCTGCAAATAGGTATTACAAAAACACTTTTATTCGTCATTTTTTTTTTCTCGGTTAAGGTCTAAGGTTAGATAGAAATCATTAATAAAGGTGTAGATTTTTTCTTGTCTTCAAAATTCAGCGGGTTATAGTGTTCAAAGTCGGTTTTAAGTTTCATAGCTGCATTTATATTTAAGTGCCTTAGACACCTATATCTTAAGTATTCAAGCTTTCCGAGTCATTTTGGGCATTTATTTGTTTCTCTTCCTAATTTTATTTTACGGAAACTTGGTGGCTTATTCCCATAATCTAAAAGAAGTGAGATTCCTAGTAGGTATACAAATTATAAATGAACTAGTGACCCGTTCGGGCTTCGCTCGGGAGCAATGTTGTTATTATATTAGCATGTACCTATTATACATAAAAACTTCCTCTTGAATTACTTAATCTATTAAAAAAAACTCGTAACAAAATCCGTTGTGGAGTTTTAAAGATCTATAGGGACAGACAGACAGCGGGAACCGACTTTGTTTTATACTATGTGGTGATAGTAATAGGTAATATATTTTCCAAACGAATAAGGGAATATCCTGCTTACGGCGCTTTAAGTAAATCAGCGAAATGTTTACCGACTTACAAAACTGGATGAGCATTAATTTGTGAAGTGAATTTTTACCGACTTCCTTGAGGAAGAACTTCTTTAGATAGTAATGAATACAAACGAATACATTCCTACTTAGTGTATCGACACAATTTAAATCTTAGATAGCCAACTCATAACGATAACTTATGCTACGGCCGTACAAGCTAGTTTTGTTTAGATTATTGCAGAGATGTAGTAACTCCATATTTTGCTAAATAATAGTTAAATAATAGTATGAATCATACAATTATATAACTCCTTAGTGGATAGTGAATATTCAAGTTTAACACTACGAAGCAGGGCAGTGAATACCGATCGAGTTTAAGCAAAATTGTAGCCTGTAACCCTATATTCCTATTTCAAGCAATCAAGAAGGCGAAAGGCAAAAACATTAAATAGATATACGCCCTTTAGTTTTATCCTTTGACTTTCTATTTGTAGGACAAGCCTTTATAACCAAAAACAGGACTGTCGAATACACACATAGGTACACCTAGATACATACAAATTTTGGTTTTCCTGTTCGAGTATTTCCTGCAAATCTAAAGGATCTAACGTAAATATGAGATAATCATTTAACCAACCAGTCTGTTTACCAAATGCAAATTAACATGCTTCTCGATAGTTGACATCATGCCTAACTGTACGGACGATATGACGTATTTCTCCAAGTCCGAAATAAAATAGAGCTTTTTTGGATCCTCTCTGTCAAATTAATGGCGTTCTGCGGTTTGTTTGTTGCAAAAGAGGTTAGTTAGCTAGTACCTAACTAATGTCTGCGTTCTCTTATAATTAGTTTAAGTTATTTACGCACTCAAGAGACATTGATAACTGGAACATATATTAAGTAAAGATTTCACATAGAAAACCTTTACGTAGTGATAGTATAAATAATCATTAAATGTTTCTAAGTGCGACGGTTAGAATTCAAAATGGGGACATGTTACGATAGGTAGCTTATTCGAAGCTGATTCAAGTGCTTGTTTGCCAATATTTTAGATTTCTACAAGGACTTCTGTATTTTTTGTTGCTGGTCTGAACGTTGTTAATTTAAGTTCTTATTGATCATAAATATACGAGTTTCGATACATCAAGGTCTTAATAACGATATTGCACGTTACATGTTCTTTTGTAGGTAAACGTATATAAAAAATGGTGTTACTTGAGATATCTTTATTTATTAGTTATTCGTCTATCGTTTGATCTTGGCCTAGACCATATTATAGCTTCTTAAATACAAGATTGCGGTTCTAAATCTAAGTAATAAACGTAAGTTTTGCTGTGTCGTAATTTCTTAGGTTTTTAAATCACAATGAAGGATATCTTTGTTTTACTTGACTACATTTAACTATGCGTGGGGTCTAAGCGTTGTTATTAATGCTTTTTCCTTTTTTACTAGCTTGACACTAGTCTAAGATAGTCCCTGAGTTACTACTACAGCACTAATCTGATTTACAAGCATATAACAATATAGGTAGGTATGAAGTTTTATAATATTATCGTAGAGCTTTTCGCAAGCCCTTTTTTTCATTATTCATCTCAATTTGGTGTCAGGTTCTAAATGTTAGTAGTATTTGTTTTGGAATTTAAAACACGTAATTAGTTTTATATTAATACTCTGTCTCTCTTATTTATAAACGAGGATCATACCGGCATTAACTTAACCCCGTATTAAGTCTATATCTCTATTCTTTGACATACAAAACGACAGCGACGGGTATAATTAATTTAGTCCACGGTTTAAATTGTCATCATGATTTAGGGGGCTTTAGCGTATATTTGATAAACTTAATGGTTTATTTTCAGATTTAGGTAGGTACCTAGTCGTTGATATTAGGGCTTGCCTGAAAATCTGTGAATTGTAACTACGGTGTAAAAATATGTTAAACCGATTCATTAGTAGCTTAAAATTAAAAGACCCAAAACTAATAATTCCTTTTTTAGACAAATTTTAAAGTTGTTTTCTCATAAATCTTATTAACTATAGGTTTTGTCTTAAACGGCTAGATTTAGAAACTTGCTTTCCGTCGGACGTTACATCCGTAGGTATAAAATTTTGTATTCGCTTTATACGTTTTATAAATTGTGAGTGGTTGATTCATAATCTGAAGTTTTATGCTGCTTTAGCAACACGAACTCATTGCATAACACGTTGGCAAAACGAGGGCAATACCTACTTAAGCGTAGCAGATGACACAGCATCATTTATCTATGTATTTCATGCTAGAATACACACGTATTATTACCAGAGCTTTTCTTATAGGTAGGTTCCATACAACCTATTTATCAAAGACAGTTTTTCTTCACACATTCCTCAAATTTACGTGCGTTTACACTCCGTTGCCGATGAGACAAGCATTCGATATAGCCTTTTATAAACTAAACATTGCATGAGCGAGTGTTTGTTTTGCCTACGAGTGGCTCACACCTACAATTTTTTCCGCTACTGATATTTAAACACTGATTTACATGACAAATAGCCCAGCATTATTCTTTGGCGTGGAAAGTTTGGGTAGGAAAAGTGATAGTGGTTGCCTTGCCTTGCCACAATGAGGACGTGTGAATCATTGAGTTGACAGTTCTTTGTTTTTATTTTTGAATTATAATTTGATACTTATTTAAAGAAAGGATATTTTTATCTATTTGACTAGGTATTTTATGCTAAAGTTTGCAACGTATTATAGGCCCCTAAAGATATTTCTCATTGGTGTGATTTCTTTGGTTAGGTAACTATACCTACTTGGATAGCAGCAGTAGACTGAGATAGGCTAATGATGACACGTACATGAAATGATAATTTTACTTTTCTACAAAATTTATATGGAGATTTGCAGGCTTACATTAAGCTCTTAGTTTTTAAACCTGAAAATCTAGGCTATTTCTGGATCGTACCTAGATTAGTTTGCATATAATATTTTTGGCCATAACTTACGCACTAGGTAGTAAATATACCGACATGTTATTAGGTAGGTGCTTGCATTTAAGTAACATTAGGAATGTTAAAGAATTTTAAGTTTACGTTTTTCATATAGGTAGGTTACTACAATAATTATGCTATACCATCAAAATATCTTAGAGAACACATGCTTTTACGATAATAGCTACATAACTAAGTAATATTTAAAGATAAAAACAATTGTCATAATAAATATTTAATGTTTTTACAAGAGAAGTAGGTACTCACCGACTTCGAATAACCGCCCCTTTTAATTAACCGATAAGTCTGAAATACTTATTAAATTACCGCAAAACCAATTAAAACTTAACTAACACGCCAAATTAAAAGACAACAGTCTTAAAATCAAATTAAAATTAACTCTAATTACGCCACCAACTAAAATGGTTCGCGCCATAATTTCCCGCCCTGTCAAAACTCAATTTGTCAAACCAAACATCGTAATGGCGGCCCTGGGGGTGTACCATAGACAAGGATATATTTACCGATTAAAATGATTGATGGCATCGTTATTTTATTAGTGTTAGGGTTGAAAATCGTTTGGAATTAGTTTTTTTGGTGCAGGGATGGTTCGATAGGGAGATTAGATTGTGTAAACAGGGATTAGGTAGATAAGCTCGCTATTGTTTGAAGGTGACGTGTTGGCGCCTCGTCGGGTAACGGTTTAGCGGTCTGCGTGTGGCAGATTTGGGTCAAATGTGTTTTGTCTGAGTTTAATCCTTAGATAACTTTGCAGATAAAAAATAGGAAGTATTACCGGAAGACAAGGGATGTTTTTTATATTGTCTAGTTTTATTGGTTTTTCTATTTTCTTTGTCAAACTTAGTTATTATAATTAACAAAGCAAGAGCTAGTGACTCAGTGTATCTTATTGACTAGTAATTTGTTTTGTCCTCAAATAGAGGTATCTTATTAGAGTCGTGCGCCTAATATGTTTCTTTATTTCAGAAGTCACAATATTCCTAGTTCTTACTGTTAACACTTGCAAAAATTCTCACAATCATCGCATGTCTAGATTGAGATTATTTTGTGCAGATTTTAGGATTTACTATTTATAACTAAGCTCTATAATAAAGTATCTACGCTTATAGTGACATTATAGTAGCTGTTTAAGCCATCTCTTTGAACACAAGGTTGGCTAAGCTATTCAAAGATGCTTAGGCTCGACTCCTAAGCTTTTATCGGTGAAGTAATTTTCCTAAAGCAACCAGGCCTAAGTCCAGTTGTGGACTGCAACAGGCGGATGATGATGATGAACATGGTTTTGAAAGTATTGTTGTTATCTTTTTTAAATGGCCTACGTTTGCTACTTCATAAGACCTTGGAAAGTTGGAAGTACAACGCAGGCCTGCTTTGGCTATCCAGTCTAAGGCTTTAATGCCGATCAGAAATTAACAAATCCCTCATTCAAGGAAGTTTCAATCTTATTTACCATCATTCTCTTTGCTCCTCAAACAAATCTAAACATAATTATTTATTTCAGATCGAACTCATCAGGCAGCAGTATTAATTCCCCACTGGGGCCATCGTGCGGGATGGCGGCCAACCCGTACGCGGTGCCGCTGTACGGCGGAGCCCCCGTGCAGGGCTACGGCTGCGCCCCCGCCGACCTGCCCCACTACGGAGACATGAGGGGCGCCGGCTGGTACCCCGCGTCCAACGACCCCAGGTTTGCCAGTGAGTCGGCTATCTTTTCAGCATCTGTGATTTTCTTAGTGTTATGTTTAGTTTTAAGGTGTTTTTTATATCTAGCCAAAATTCCGGGGATGAATCCTATATTATTTACTATATATTCCGGTTATACTCACGGGTGTATTCCGGAATGCCCGACTAGTTTCGAACTCGACCGGAGCCCTTATTCATGAGCTGGTTCCTCCTCTTGAATCCTATAGGTACCTAGTTTGTTCCAAAGTGCCAAGCTACAAGTCTATCTTAAAGGTCGACGACAATGCACCCATGACTTGATCCATATCTGGAATATTGTGTTCGGATAAAGTGTTCCAAGTTTTTCACAGAGATTAAAGCTACAAACCATTTTTTTTAAATGGATCGCGAAGGATTTGGAAGCAAAGGCTTTATTCGATACCTATTTTTCATTTGTCTATGGATGCTGCACTACCATTACCCTTAAAACTCTTCCACCTTAATGTTTAAAAGTAGAATACCTATAGTTATTTGCAGTCGTAGGTAATTATCGACTCCAGTAAAGCATGTTTTGTAGGCTAATACCAACCTAAATAATATAATCAGAATAAAACTTCAAATAAATCTACACTTTTTTTTTAAATTAAGTTAAAACGTCGATATTTTACTAATAGGTACAAACTTTAGAAAAAAAATCATTAAGTAATCCACCCAAATAATTGTCCAGTGCAGCAAAAAAAGCTGTTTAAAATCGGTTGTTTAAAAAGACAAACACTACTGATTTGGTTTTTAAAAGTTACCTATTGCTTAGCCTTAACTTACGTCGCAACAGTAAGCTTAGCGACGGGAGTGAGCACATCGAAGAATGGTTAGGCCTCGCACGTTGACAGCCGTTCATGTCTATATTGATGGTGACATAGTTAAGTATAGTTACAGTCTACTTAGTCATGGCCAATCAGGGCCAATCACATTTTGACACGATATCTATAGGTGATATATCAACAAATTGTTAAAGTAATAGGTATTTTATGTCTGTTACTCCTTATAATTATAGATTACCAGATTTATTATCTAGTTCTGTTCCTAAGTTTAATACATTCCAAAAAATTTGCTGATCATTCCTAAGGGAAATCTTTGACCTTAGTACTAAGTATCAATACCTAATCGCCAACATACATTAATACATCACCTGACAAACAAAAAACAGTGTAAATAGGTATAATTTAGTTAACATAATAACACATTACAATAAATAAATTGACGTAAATCAAGATGGCGGACGTGTGCGCGCATGCGCGTAACTGACACCACTCGCACGTGAGCGGTTCGAGTAACAAACGGCAATTTGATGTAACCTGATGCTTGCAGCTAATTCGGTATTTATTGGCGAAGTGATACGGTTAGCGTCGCTTTGTGTAGGGGAGGAGACACGGAAAGGTGCTGTGGTAGTGTAGTATTACAGGACAGATCTTTAGTGCTAGATTACGCGGCTCATTGAGAGATTGCTAAAACATTACTTACCAGTACAATACTTAGGTGTTAAATTTAGGTATATATTGGTTGTAAGCCTTATCTTGGTCAAAATATTGGTATTTACACGTCTTGGTTATAACTAATCTGATCTAAAAAAACGTTTTATGTGAACCATTTTCGAGCACTATGAATAAATAGGTACCTAGTCAAAATTGTTAAAACTTTAGGGTGTCAATTCTAAAAGTCATGCCAATAAAAAAGAACGATCAAGAAACTCTTTAATTAGATATATAGGTAGATACCTATTCAGTTTTCCTCTTTTGGACCTTGTTGATACCTAATAATTATTATCTTTCATCCATGTTACTATTTTAATTTCATGTAATATTTTAATCGATAACAAATCAAAATTTTAGTCAGTCTATCAAAATCGATAATAAAATCTACAAATCAACTAATTTCAACTCATTATCTACTCAATTACCGACATGAAAACTGTCTCAGATTGCGAGGCTCAGAGCAAACACCATTAAGAGAGGGCTACAAAAAAGAAGCTACGTGCCGCGTTACCAACACGACATCTTAACTTGAGGTCATAGATAGCGTGGCAGAGGCGACGATGCATTAAAATATTGGTTTACTTGAGCTAACTTGACAAGATTTTGGTTGTTCCGACTTTTGAATGATTGACGTTTCATCAAGTTCACATTTTTCCGATTTTTGATAAGACGAATCGGGATGCTGTTACAGTACTAAATGCATGTGATAGGCCTATAGCGGAAAGATATGTTGTGTAGAGTTGGGTATTGTAGATCTATATCTATAACGAAGTCAAATGGTTAGATAATGATGTTAGCATACTTCTTTCCGTTTTGCTAAAACATACTTTTTGTTACATTGAGTGATTAGCGAATTTAGATCATCTGCTTTGATGATGACGGGCTGTTTGAATTCGACGTTTTTGTCTCTTGCGTCATTGGCATCATTTTCTATTTAAACCAATAACAGCCCCCTTACCATGAACTCTTAAAGCACGACAGTTTACGATGTGGTAGCGAGAAGCCGCTACATATAGTGTTATGTTGCGTCCCGCTTTAACAACTTAAACTAATCTGCTTTAAGAGCTCCTGGTAAGGGGGCAGTTTCTAACTTCTGTACTCCTCAATACTTACTATTAATTTTGTAATGTAGATTATCCGATATTACTTAGATAATTGTAATTAATCGTTAGGCAAATCCATCTCGTCTCAGTTGAAGATAGTAATAACGTTGTGACGGTTTCATTACACCTTGCAAATAGACAATCACTTCTGCTCCATAATCTATGGCACTTGGTAATTCGATATTGGAACGGGAGCGCTATTACCATGGCGCAGGTGCATAGAGTATAGATTGAGTGAGTACACAAACTATAATATTTGTTTATGAGTACGCTTTCGATAGAAATTGTCTATTTCTTGGGATTTTGGGCCGCTGCTACCTTATTTGTTAACGGTTATGTAGATTAAAACTCGTAGATTATTTATTTTCGTGTTATTCTGAGAATTAATAGACCTCTTTGCTGCAAGAGGTGCTCAATTGTAAATAATAGGCAGAAAATCAGAGTAAAACTCATTTTTGAGAATACATTCGAAGTATTTATGAACGAGGGATCATTTAAAATTAATCAGGTACTTTTGTTCAACACTGGACGTCTTCCAGCTGATGATCATGATGATGCACTTATAAACATGGGCATTAATTCACAAATTACTACTTTTTATAACAATTAAGACCACTTTTGTGTCTATACAGAATGACGGTACAATCTTACAGCAATATTGAAGTTGCATAAGAGCATTATACCTAAGTATGATAATTGTCTTACATAAAACAAAAAGCCCTTTGAAAAAGCTCTTGGAAAATAGAAAGAAATTTTTTTTTAGAAGAACAAGTTGTGTTCCAGAGATATGAATATATTCATAGATAATTGCGATGATTTGATCATCATAGAAAAAAAGTAAACTTAATTAAAGTAATTTTTAATTCACAAACTGATGAAATACTTGATGATAGTACAGAAACTCCACTCGAAAGCAAACGGTAGACAATACAGAGCAAAGACAATCGGTAATGTAATCTAAACTCCGTCGAAAAGTCAGTAGTTTAGAGAAAGTTTAAATAGTTGTTTGTGGAGTAACTTGAACAAAGGGATCGAATTCGTGGTAGTTATTTATCAAAAGCAAATCGAAGCTGCGTAGGAATCTATTAACCTACAGGATTCAGCCAGTGATTTTGTCTTAGATTAAACTGTCCCCCGTTTATCGGGTTTAAATTAGTCTTTGTGCAGGTGCTTCCTGAAGATCCTTCCAAAGTAAAAAGTAACTACTAGCTTTTAAGATACCGCGTGTATGAATATTGTTACACCGGCGTGGTCGCAAACAGACCGGCCGATGCATCCCGGTCGAAACGTCAAGCCAAAATGTCAAGACAATTAAAAACTTGTGTTAATTCCCGTGTTTTAATTTAATTCAATTATTGGTAAGAATATTTAAAATCGGTTAGATAGTTCTGAAGAGAACTGATTACATCTTAACATTCGCAGATGAATAATAATATAGAAATAAAGATTCCGGTCGATTGTATTTGGATTTGTTTTGTTGTTAGCTTTAAAACGGTGGCTTGATCAAACTGACATTTTTACGTTAGATATGTCCTGTTTTTGATTTCATTTGGTAGTGTGCAAAACCCATTTTTTTGTAAGAAACAAAGGCTTAATTTAGTTTTGGTTCAAAAATAGTTTCTTTATCGTTGTACTGTTAATATCGATCTAGCTACAGGTACCTACCTAATTTGAATTTATAAGCTTAATTCAACTGTCGATTTCGTAGAGATACTGTACGAGAATTCTGCTGATTCTCGTAGTTAATTAGTATCTAATGTTTTATAAATCAGGTTTAAGAAACTTTAAAGCAAAATGGTAGTTAATTACGCGAGAGTCGGGCGAGTACGTGTACTAAACAATAAGCTGAAAATAATTGGCTAGTTGGAGTTGAAAGCAGGTTGAAATAAGTGTACAGCGGAGTACGATTCAATCTAGCAAATGTAGAATGAATTATTGAAACTGTTGCAATATACTGTGAGGAATTAATGAATTATGATGGTACTTAATTACAACCGCGATAATATCCGTAAAACTAGTTTTTTTTAAATAAGATGGTACTTGTTAGGTTATTTCAGAGAGTGCAGGTATTAGTCATGTTTATGTAGAAGTTCATTGATTGAGATGCAATAAAATATACATATTTTCATGGTATGTATCATAAATCCAAGATGTGAGGATTGAACAACATCCAAACTTTGATTTAATTAAATAATATCTCCTAAGTAAGTTACGACTTTTAATACATAAAAAGCGTATAATATAAGCTTAATCAAGCAAATATAAATGTCCAAACTACCGCGCTCCTAATCACATAAGTATAATTATTCTCAATAACTACACACTACGATGCTAACAATAACGCTATATTATCTCTGATCACAAAAAACACAATACTATCGAAACAAACCCAACAACTCGTTGAACAAAATTTACAAATAATTTAACACAATAAGACACCACGCTTCCGCACGTACGAGTATCTTTGAGCTGAGATTAAAACGGTAAACTGTCGAGTGATGTCCAACGGACAAAAAACATCTCCAATACCCACCGAATTATTGAAAAAAAAAAGATTACTAAAGTGGTCCGAAGACCGAGCCCTGAGGCACGCCTGTCGTTCGGACTTGTTGTACTAGGGAGCTGTGTAGACAGACAAAATAAGCAATTCCATTTGATCGGGCCCATATTTGCCCACCACTAGAGTCTTGACTGTGTAAACATTAGGCCTCACGTCCGCAAATACCGTGATGTCGATGCATTCGAAGGCTTTAGCCGAGTCAGGAGAAATTATTTTAGTATATGGTAATGAATATGGTAATTGGTGTTCGATACTTGTGTTCTTAGTTCGTGTGAAAGGTGGTTTGTAATGTCGTATAAATACAATAACTTGGGTGTTTGTGTAGCTCTTGGTGAGTAACTTACATAAAGTATTTATATAACCAGGTGTGCTGTGGGAAAATTTGTCATGTAGCGCGATTTATGAAGCGTAGACACTTGTTATGTAAATATGCATATTGATTCTGATGGGCCATCTACAATTTAACGCATTAGTTTCAAAAAGTCTTTATAAATACGCAAAACATTTTGAGGATAGGGTTTTCATCAAACCCAAACGATAAATAAATTCAGCCTTCACTATAAATCAAGTTTATAGGTCATAAAGTCGTTAACTTTTTTCAAGTGACCGAACTAGCTTTTTCTCCCGCGTCTCTATGAAAAGCTAGTGCTTCAGGGAAAAATATATTCGTACAATTTCCAACGCTCGATCCGTATTTTTCAAGTGTTGCGACACATCAAACGTAGCCGGTACCCACGGTCAGCGGTAAATTAAAATTGCCGCGGGGAAAAAATAAGTGTGTGACACACTTAGTCTCCGTGCAGGCGCGCCTAATGCGGGCCGAGTGGCCGCGTCACCGCCAGCCGGCCGCAGTTTATCTTCCTTAGTGTGGCAACACTGAGGGAAATAGCCGCGGAAATGTTTGCTATTTCATTTCCCGACATCTTTGTTGGTTTGTTTACTTTTAGAAATGGCGACGTTCCATTTTTGCTGGACTACGTATGAAATGTTAATAAAATTGTTTGGACATTTTTGATAACTAAATATTTAGGAATATCATTTTTATCTTACACGTTCGAAAGCTCAGAAGGAATAAAATGCAAACTTAAGAATTAGCTTTAATTAGGAACACATTACATAATCGTAACAATATCTTAATAGTTAACCTATTATTAAACGCAATATCCTCCTTTCCGAAACGATTTGTTTTCATAAATGGTACTCTAACGGATCCTCATTTTCCGATCGGCCGCTCGCGATTAGAGCTGCTCTATTTTGACAGAACACCCGGTTGGGGTTGCAACAATGCACGTATTATTGTCGATGTTTATTCACGCACAATTTGCTCGAGTTTATATAGCGTTGGCAACATTCTGTGAGGGGGCGATCTGATGCGTACGTTCGGCGAATTTTAATGCGATTATTATGAACTGGGATTAGAATTTTAATGATGAGACGTATTGCCGTTACAACATGACGTTAATTTGGGCTCTTAAAAGCATTAGCACGCATTTTAGCATTTTAATCATTCAGTTTGCTTCCGTCTTTCTTTGATTCAATCTTCAAGAGTGTAGGTAATATTTAGATATGAATGTTACAGTTTTCTTTATTGAACAATGCTACACGTTGCTTTCCTTATATTAATATAATCGAATTATTTTCAATATATTATCGTACCGTTAGCACATAGCATTCATTTGTCTAAACAACGTTATAGCCACTAGGTCACACAGACTATTTTAAGTGTAGAACTTAGTCAAATACCTCGTCACATCTCTGAACAATGCAGATACAGAATATGCTATCAATTTGTATGGATATGATTTATTTTAAATAAAATAAAAAGACGTCGACCCTCACTAGGAATGTCTCCAGTATCGTGGGTGCATTTCAAAAACATTAAATATCACATAGACAAACACCCCGACTCGAGACAAAAATCTGCAGATCGCACAAATTTCTGTCCAGTGCGGGAATCAAACCCGCAACCTACAGCACAGCAGATGTAGAATCGCTCAAAATATTTATGAGAAACCCTGATAACTTAAGTCTAAACACCAAAAATGTTATCTAGAATAATAGGTACTCTAGATTTCTTAAAACATTCGGTCCATAAAATAAAACAAACTGCATATTACATTTTACTTTTAAATCTACACACACGACCCTTCGTTCGCAAAATCCATTAGTTGTCAGCAAATATTGACCCGAGCGTGACGCGGGCGCACGGGCCGAATGCTGTCGACCGTTACCGACGGTAGCCGAAGTGGCCCGAGCACGTACGAACTCATTATGTACGCATTGTACGCCGATTTAGATTCTTAGTGCTTCAACAAACATCACGATAATTGTGATTCACCCAATCAATATTGAGATATCTTGTTTTTACGTTAATTCTATTATTTGTATTGTTAGGCTTCTATGTTGAAAAAAAGCATCGAGGAGGTTTGTTTTACTTGCCCATTCTATCCATCGGTCTCTAGGTAAAGTTGTGTTTGGTTTATAATCATCAGTCGGAAGACGTCCACTGTTGAACAAAGGCCTCCCCCTATAACACCATAATGAACGACAACTTGCCATTTACATCCACCGCTTGCCCGCAACTCTGATGATATCGTCGGTCGGGTTTAAAATCACTAACACAAAACTATGTCAGTAGTTATTCTCTCTCTAGTCTTTGTCTCTGTCATAAGTTTTGGCAGCAAAAAGCCTCCAAGAGAATATCGGCACATAATCGACACTCATTTACTTAGTTTTTACCTGAATGTACCTACTCGTAGTTTCTACAACTCCATAATCTCATATGGTGAGGATTTCGAACGCAAATTTTTGGCAAGCCATAGCGACCTACTAAATCTATTATGACCGACTTTAAAAAAGGAGGAGGTTATTACGAACTTGCATAATCTACATTCTACAAAATGTTTGATTTGATTTACTTAGATCTAACGTTTGTAGATATTCAGTATTGTATCGAAAATAATAAAGCTTCTGTAACTACATCAGCATGGAATATATTTCACCTCTTTTCCGAAATAAAATGTAGCCTATTCTTCTTGGAGTTTAAGCCAAATTGTCGTCTCAAGTGTTAAATTTTTTGCAGCAACGCCATCAGCTAACTGCGCATAGTTTGTTAGCAAAACACCTCAATAAGTACATAATTATTGACACACATAGTACATAGTACACATGCTAGCTGACACGTGCTTACGTAACACAAACTTATACTTGAATTTGAAGGTAGCTTGAAGGCACACACATAATAAATAAATAAAAATGTTATGTGTACAGTCGTGACCAAGAAAGGTACACCTTGCGAAAGTTAGGAGTTAAAACACTGTGGAATTTTTGTTGACATCCTGCTAATTATAAACTTTTGAGCCTAAGTTTTGAGATCTTTGTCCAATGTGACCTCTTTAATGTACCTAATGTGTATTGCTTGGTAATTGAAGGTATGATTTACTAGGCAAGACATCTAACACAGGGAATAAAGGTCTAAAAACGAAGTATTTAAAATACAATGAGCAAGCGTTGAAATCAGACTTCCTCATAAGAATAGGCATTTGCCCTGCAGTATTGTAACCAGAAACGTTATTAGCCAGTTTTTATGTAGGTATCTATATTCATTAACATGTATATTATACTGTATACATGTTATGCAAAATATTTAATACTTGTATCCAAAATCTAGACGCGCCTCCATTTCTCAACGTCCACTTATTTGCGGTGGCGACTGTACTCAATAATGAGGTGTTACCTAATTTATTCAAGTCGAAAAGGTCAATTTGTCACGGCTAATAGACAAGTAAACTGTGTGTATTTTGTTCTCAATTATAAAATCAATAATTTATGCTACCTTTACTGGTGAAGCGGATGTCATAACATAACATAGAAATACTAAGAGAATATCTTCACGCTTGGTCTTCCTGATGAAATAGGTAGAATTGTATTGCTCTACTTTTAAATTAGGTCTAATTGAAATAACATTATGTTTATTTTATCGCGGTTTTAATCTGTTAGTTTTTTGGTCCCGGCGTTTTGAAGCCATTTTCCCTTTGTCTGCGTTGGGACCGAAAACTAATTAAAACCACGATAAACATGAGTATCCATTTTATTTACAAGGTTATTTACACTCGTTAAAAATAAATATTAGGTTTATTTCAATGTCTAATATTATAGAAGTCATTATGTTTAGTCTAATTTATAAGCCTCTTAATTTAGGCGTAATTTAATATACATAGTTCAGTTCAAGTTCTGAGCAGGTTGAAAACGAGTTCCAGAAAGAATGCTCCTTAGACATAACATTAAATTCTAAATTCACGCAAACATCAGACAGTAGAAATAAAAACAAAGAAGCCCAAACCATTGCGACCTTCACTTCAAAAACAATTAAACTACCCTAATAATGACCAAAATCACAATCCAGAGGGCCGAGGTCCGCACAAAGTGGAGGCACATTGACCGTAAACTTAACTGAATTTTCAACTAGCATTGTCCACTGTCTAGTTGGTAATTACTGGCCAGGGGCCGTCAGACGCAGGCCCCCCTCGTGCGCGACCCTACCAGGTCCGCCGGGCCAATTTCACGCCAATCGTGTCATCAAACGCACACGTTAAAGCCAAGTGTCCGTTTCGTGCAACTATTTATTTTTCTTGTGGGTAGAATGATAATTGAGGGAAGTCTTGCCTGGCCTTTATTTGGGTTGGCAACTTCCTTGTTGTTATGGTTGCGTTCTACTTTGTTGTGGTTCGATGGCTGGTGGACTTAACACCGTTTATAAATGGAAGTGGGTTTCTCTGCTTTTGTATCCTTTGGGAAATATTGGCATGATCATATGTAGACAATACGTAATAGAAGATAGATTTTAAAGTGAATTTATAATGATGAGCAAATTCGATTAGCAATTTAACAAATAAGAGATAGATACATGTAAAAGACAGTTATTGCATAAATTCCATGACAATTACAATCAACAGTTTTGCACTTTCTACCACTCGAACATTATTTATTTTAATAGCAACCCCGACACCATTCGGCCGTGAAAATAGTTCCGTTTACAGCGACATATTTTGACGCCCGACCGTCCCTCGTCGTGGGCAGCCCCTGGTTCAATTACCGACGTATTTGTTGTCAAAATATATGCACATCTCTGCCCAACCCCTGTCACATACGGGAGAGAGAATGTATTTTTAGGAAATTTTAAGATTCGGCTACCTACACGCACTTTGGTGCGTGTGAAATTCACACATTGTAGAATAACAGTAGTAAAAAATTAAACTATAATTTTGGATCAAATCACAGAATCTAGCGTCCTTAGATTCTGGATACATGGATCTGAGTGGGGTCTCCATTAGATAGGGCCTGACTTATAAATTTAGAACTCAATAAAAAACCAACCAGTTAATCGATGATCCCATACTTCTAAACAACAAAACAAATGCACAAAAAACGCCCCAAGGATTGCATCAATAAAAATCAAATGGAAATCGTATTGAAATCAACGAAACTATAAAAAATGTTTATAAACATCCCTTTACGTGTCATTTACCGATTCAATTGGATTCTAAAAACGCGCATTCATTGCCCGCCATGGAAATAGCGCTACGTTTCAATTAAACCAGAGATCCACGGATAACAAAATGTCCGGTGGTCCATTGACGACACAAAAGAGGTTGGAAACGAGCGTGTACTAGCAGTTTTTTAGGGTACCGTAAAACATGTACTACACTTTTGAAACTACGCATCATTTATACAATAAGAAGTACCTAGAAGATAATTATTATTTAGTGGATGATGAAATAAAATGTTTTGATAGAAAAGAATTTAAGCGTGTTAAGTTTTGTACTCTGTAGTTAATTCACACACAGACAAAATAATTAAATGATTAATTAGCAGATTAAGATCATTGCCAAGTTTTAGGGGCATGTATATCAATCGATAGGTTCAAACGCCTGGAAGGTCACTGGCGCTTGAATCTGAAAGACGATCACAAGAAACCTTTGAGTAAAAACTCTAATTATTTTGGTATTATCGTAGATACAGATAACATGCACAGAACCACAAGCCAGCATCTTGCACCAATTCCATCGATGAACCATAGATACCGCACAATACAATACACGCACAATGGAGTAAGACAGAATGGGGAGTTATATTTTATTGAAAGACCCTTTTCGTTCGAGTGTTGTGTAAATACGCGGCCGGCTCGTGTGTAATGTGCGGGATATTGCGGGCGAAATGCTGATGCCGACCGACCAAATGTAGGAAACTAAGAGTTTTTTGTTGATAGGTATAATTTTGATTGTAGTACCTTAGTCAGTTGACATTTAAAGTTGTAAATCTGGCCTGTTCCTAAGTCTCAACCATGATCCGAATATAGTAATTTTAAAAATTTCGATTTCAGTATTTTTTAGTCTTGGCAACTTTTTACGACGTTATTGGCGCAGTGGTTAAACGATTGGACTGTTCTGCTAAGGGTCGCGAGTTAGATTCCTGCAAAGCACATGTACATATGTGATCCGCAGATTTTTGTCCCGAGTCTGGATGTTTGTGAATGTGATATTCCATGTTTGTGAAACGCACCCACGACACAGGAGAAATTCCTAGTGTGGGGCGACGTTTTTTAAAAAAAAGAAAAGAAAAAAGAAAGATGCTCAAAATATTTTACTGCTTAAATGAACCTGATTTCTGCTTTATATAAGAGGCGTGGACGTAAATGTAACGAAAAACTTATACTCAATTACCATTACTCGTAACTTAAAAGTAAGTAGTAACAACTTTGACAATTACAATAAATTGAAATATGAACTTATCTGGGAACGATAAAGTTTGAAATGTATGCGCATGGGTAATGAGTTTGATACTTTCGTTGTTTATGCCATTTCCACTTACATATATAATTGGGATAGCATCCATGATTTGCTTTGCAAATAAGACTACGAACACGAATTACGTAGGTATGATGCTTAATAAGCTGTGATTAGGACCCAACCAACAGTTTATGAGTGCGTTTTTGTCTTTACACGGTATTCTAGTTAACGCTGATACCTACTATTTTTGTCAATTTGTTGCCAGTTGTAACATTTATTCAATTAAATAAACAAGCATTCATAAAATAGAAGGAACTTGTCAACAAAATACAATTACCCCTTCTCTCGTGAGACGGCACGTCTTAATAAAGAAAGTATACAGAAAGCATATAAATATATATAGTCGTAAGCTCTCAAAGTGACTAAAATACGTCGCAAAGCTACTAGCGCGGAAAACCATCACGTCTAGTGTCATTAGGAAAATGGCGGGCGCCAGCTTAAATGTTGCCAGCGCTAAGAGAATAATTTCTACCGCTAGAAAGTATTAATTTTTATTTTCCCGCTACTCCCCTTGTGTAATTCGCAAGGACGGATAAAAATGTGATTAAAGTCAGCGGCATGTTTCATTTTATTGCGCGTGTGTTGCTGAATGATTTACGTCTAGAATTATGCTGAACATTTCACATTTAGGTTTTATTAGCGGCATATTTTGACTCTACATTCAGTTTAATTTCTTTCTAGTCTTATTTGGATTGACTTCTTTGTTCTTTACATATATTTTCGACATTAAATGTTATAAGTATATAGTAGCTATGATATTTGGAATAAAGATAATCTTAATACAGATAAATACTTAAACATGATTTTTCTTTGCATACGAATTTCAGAAGTTAAAAACTCTTGGGTTTGCGAGCCTCGAATAAAATAGATTCTTGTTAGGCCTAGACCAGGCTAGATGGCTATGGCCTGCCCAGTTAACAAAGTTCTGTAAAATGCAAATACAGACAAGTAAACTACGCAAAGAGTCGGCAAATAGGTATAGATAAAGATCTGTATAGTTTATCGTATTCTTAGTAACAGGCTGAAAATGGTCGATGAATACGAATATCTACTTTTGAATAGAATATAATAGAGTCCAAGCTTCCCTGTTACTAAAGAAATGGTAAACTTTGACTTTGTGGAACGCACCCACGACAGAAATTCCTAATCTGAGGCGACGTTTTCTATAAGGAAAATACTCGTAGTGTATAAGCATCGTGACGTTTGTATTATCCAAAAGAAAAAACTAACTTAAACTTACCAAAGTGAACCGACTAATTAACTTAATCAACTATCCGACGAATTAAGTTTAATTAATTCCAAAGTTTGCCAGACACAAACGCTTTCCTTACAGCAATCAAGTTCTTGAATCGAACTTTACAAAAATCATAATGAAATCCTAATAACTACTTAAAAGTTCTATAATTATAGTTGAGGACTTAATTAGTTCTTGGTAATTGGCCGCTAATCTTGTGGAAGTCGGCCGTTATTTTACGATGAATTGTGTAGGTATAATTTTTAACTAAAGGTTTTGAAAGGAATACTTACATAGTTTAATGCATATACAATTATACGTTCCTATTTTATTTGTATTATATTATATTATAGGTATTAAGAAAAACTTTATAAGAAAATTATTGCGCCTTTGCAGGGTTTCATGTAAGAACATTTATATCTTTAACAAAACATTTATTTTACACATGAACGCAATAAAGATTTTGACTTTAATTTTTCTCCCCACAATATTTCGGATGTTACAAGTAATAGTATTATGCTGTTGTTATCAATAATTACAATATTGTGGGAGACTGGAGCCTAAGCAAGGCCAGAGGCCTGTGTTTCAGAGCACCAGGTCTCCCCGCGTAACTCAGCCTCATGTACGATAGCCAACAAAGATAGGTTTCAATATGAAGTACTAATGACACTGCAATATACAGAAAGAATAGTCGAAAAGTAGGTACTTATGCACGTATTTTAAATTTTTACGTAGTTTAGTTGACCCTCCAGGGTGCACCGAGTAGGTACTAAGGTCATCAAGGAAGCTCGCTTGTCTTCTAAATGCTTTTGGTTTTAAGCGTAGTGTACAAAATTGTGCGCATCTGAGCGGCTGCTTTAGTTTCCAGGCTGATGACGTCAACATCGGGCGGGATGGGCCACGTCAACAACATGGGCGGGCTGGCCGCGTGCGCAGGGCCCGACTCCAAGCCCATGCAGTTCCCTCTCGCGCAGAGGAGGAAGAGGAGAGTTCTGTTCACGCAGGCGCAGGTGAGTTACACTGTTCTTAAAATTTTATCGAATTTATGATTGAGTATGAGAGGATCGAAGTATGTGAAACACTGTAACTAGTTGTTGCCTGGACAGGTTTTGTTCTCCAATTTAGCAGTCCAACGGTCACACCATTCTCCGTGTCTTCGAATTAGTTTTAAATGATAGTCTTTAGCAATGTGTCATTAAATGTCAATTAAGCAGTCACAATTACCCTAACAATGAGGTACAAGAGAAAAGATCTGACGACCTGATTGGCGCAGTGGTTAAGGTTCGATTTCCTCACGCTGCAAAAAATTGTGCGAATCGCAGATGTTTGTCCCGTGTCTGGGTGTTTGTGTAGGTGATATTTTCACGTTTCTAAAACGCATCCACGACACGGCAGAAATTTTTAGTGTGGGGCGACGTTTTTTTTTGAATTACGAATTCATTTGGTTAAATCTTGCTGTGTTTTTTGACTGAGAGTAATAGGTATTTGTTTCATACGGCAGTACCAACATAACGTACCTATACGCGTAAGTACCTCTGCTCCACATCCCTGCAAATCCCCGCATTCCGCCGCTCCCGACCCTCACTAGGGGAACATTATTTGCCGATCATTTTACAAATAAATACGGACTGGGGAGCCTTACCTGCCTTAAATTATGAGGCAAGAAAGATATTCACTCTGCCACTGAAGTTAGTAAAATGATTGATGAATTAATTAAATTCAGGAAGACTAAATTAAAATATGAATTGTAAATATTTTAGGGTTTTTCTGTATTACTTGTTTTCTGGTGTGCAATAAAGTATATTCTATCTATTTATTGTTACTAACTAGTTGTTAAACTGTCTAGTTTTTTCATTAGGTATTTCTCAGTAACAGCACGGAGTCTGGATATGTGCCAGGTTGATGGCAATAGGCTCGCTCCCTATTCAATTAGGACGTATAACATAACTGGCGAAATGTGCGTGTACTTTATAGTCACCTCTGCCTACCTAATGTACTGAGATTATTAACTGCAACGACAAAAAATTAGTGTCATAGTGATCTCCAGACCAAACAAAAACTCAAAAGCGTTATTCCCAAAGCGTCCTGCACGCAGGTGCGATGCGACTTAGATTCGCATCGCACCGTGAACTGACCGCTTTACGAGGGGGCTCTACCGTGAACTGTGAGCGGTTTTAGCAGGCGGTGCCATGGTGACCGCACCCCAGGGATTGGGGGTCAACTCGCGTTCGGAACAAACTGACAGGCGAAGCTTAAACGAAGATATATTTTTCATGCTAGCAATATTATTGCGTACAGTTAGCGATAACATTAAAGTGATTTAATTTAAGTTTCACTATGTGGACCACGTAAAAAGCTTGGTGTGTCCAGATGACGGAACAATAAGTGATACTAATTTATAGTTTCACCAACTCGGCACACGTGTGTCCAGTCTCTCGTGTCCACTTGGTGAAAAACCCCTCTCTTGGAGGCGGGTGAATTCATTACTATTTTTATGTCACTCGAAGCTCCGTACAGTTTCAGAGAACTCGAAAAAAGACTTCAAGCTCTCTTATTGATCTGTCTATTTATATATCTACTTGAGCACTGATAGCCGAGTGGAGTGGTATGACCGTAAAACTCCAAAGACAAAGGTCAAAAGCTCAAACCCCGGAACGCACCATTGTCTTTCCGAATTAATGTCCGTATTATAAAGCCATGTCAAAGGCCTATAGGCGGTTTAAAACTCTGACTCTAGGTTGTTCATACTAAAAGAAGTCTACTTAATTAATTTATTTATTAAACATTATAATAACAGTAAAAGTTTAAGTTAATAGTATTGCTAGGCTGTTTCATTAATTTCACATACCTATTTAGGTATATTCTAGTTTAGTTTGATTATCTAACTCTAAATACTAATTTGAGAGTACGTTCCATTTTCGTTTACAATCCGATCCTTAAACCTTGCAAACATCGGTAGAAATTACATCAACACCAACATGGCGGCTACATTTACAGCATTCCATAACGTATCAATGTAAATTAAATCTCATTTAACATCAAAGCTAACCGACGGACAGCGCCGCAGTCAAAGGCTAACTAAAGCCAAAATTGCGTTAGCTTGAGGGCGGCGCCCAGCCCGCCCTACGCCGGCCCCGCCCTCCGTAACAAGCCAGCCATCAGGCATGTAATTAATTCTATTTCCACGGAATTTTCTGGTTGCAGTTTGATTCCAGTGTCTCTGGGTATGTGTGCGTGTGTGTGGGTGTGTGTGTGTGTGTGTGTTGGTCGTACAGAGTTCAAAGCGTAACGAATTGATAATGTGTGTTTTCTGTGACTTGTGTGTGTAGTTTGTGGTGCGGTACAAGTTTAACATAGATGTCTTTGGCGGTTGTTCGATCGATTTGTACGTAAGAAAATGTATTTAAAATAGGTTGTACTAACATGACACTACATTTGATTATCATACGTACTGAAGTGTGGACGTGTATGGCTAAATATTGTAGCTTAAAGTAATGCAAGATCCAAGCAAAAAGAAGAACGGCCGAAACAAAATGTTTTTAATTTGTATTGAATTCCAGTAACATAACGCTTGAATATAATTTGAATTATAAGATACCTAAGCTCATTTACACACTATAACCTACGTTAATAAATAAAATATATACAAAAGAAAAAATAAAACTAAAAATTATACATCAAAGTTTTCCTCCTCATCGCTGTCGACTGGTAGGGTGCCCAAAAAGCTGGCAGCATCGCCACGTTGAATGGCAATGTTAATTCTTTGACATAATTTTAAAATAATAAGATACCTACTTCCTTGTGTGACAGATGATTATGAAAACCAATGTTATCATTACTTTTAGCATTTATAAGGAGAAAGCAATCTAAACGCAGCTGTTTTGTGCAGGTATACGAGCTGGAGAGGCGGTTCAAGCAGCAGAAGTACCTGTCAGCTCCGGAGAGGGAGCACCTCGCCTCACTCATACACCTAACCCCTACACAGGTGAGTCTAGTCTAAGGTTATATACCTTACCTTTAAACACAAACTATATAATTATTGTTCTACCCGCGACTTCGTGTGGAAGGTTATGCAGCATCGTCTTCAGGGAATAAAGTAGCCCTTCCTTCGTTAAGGGTTTTCGCATCAGCTTCGCGGATGGCTTGATTCACACGTCTACGAATTGCCGCTACGAATTTAAAAAAAATTGCAACAGATTTATTTTAGTTTTGACATTTTGGACCTTTGCACAGTGGAGCACTGTTATTATAGTGTGTATATTTCGTGACCTTGCATAATGGGAGCTCAAGCTCAACACGCTACGGGAAATCACTACAATCGCACTGAACAGTAAAATTGCTACGAGAAATCGTAACGTGCGTATGCAAGAACTTCATCTTTGTGTATTTAGCATTGCACAGTGTTCAATTAAATATCTCAATCAATCATGTATTAAAAAGGACTTTCAGAATTCAAAGTCTTTCCATCTGCACTTGTTTTAGAATTAATATCGTTACGCGTGTTCCCAGAAGGGGTAGGCAGATGTGTATCTACATAATATATAGATAGTACATCCACTTTTCGCTAATAATGTATCTAGGTTATTTATTATCATACATGAGAACAAATCCAAGCCAATCAACAAATTGTTAGATTGGTACAAACTAATTGTATTCTAGTTCTGCTTAGTAGGATTCTACCGCAAAGCAGTTTTCACAAATCTCAAAATAATCTTTATTAAATAAAATTACAATCACCAAAATACAAATTCCGGGTCCCCCAACCTGCACCCCTGATTTAAAGTCGGTACTTAAGAGTAACACACAAGGAAAAATTCGTTCGAAACACTTATAAGTCAAAGCTGGAGGCAGTGGTGCGGTCGCATGTCATGGCGGTATAACGAGCTGTCTTATGTTATGGTATGTTGCCAGTTGCGAAAACCCAGTTGTTTTATAAATTATTACATACTTTTTAAGATATACTTCTTATTTTTTATTATTATTGGGTTTTTACATTGGGTAATTCTCAGTCGTAGTACGGCGTCTTGCTTTGTGCCCGGTCGATGGCAATAGGCTCATCCCTTTTATATTGGGACCTATAACATAACTGGTGAAACTGTTTTTCACTGATTTAGATAAAATGTATGTAAACGTCATGCTTGCGTTCCCTGAAGTAGACAGAGCTGTATATTACCTACACCCACATTTAGTAGTCAGAGTCCGGAAAATGACCAAATAAAACTTACAACTTGCCATTTGCATCCACCGGTATACCCTTATATATTGGCAATCAAGTAGAAATGTATTTACAAAAACCATAACAGATAGGGAAATATTCGCGCGCTGGCACTTGTGAGGTCAAAGCGATTTGAAGCACTGAGGTCGGCCATCGCCCGACGGCCCATCAACTTTAACAACCTGTCATGTGTTGCCAGATTATAAAATTCGTTTGAGTCTGACAGCTCTGCGTATTTATTGGTTTATTGTTATGATTCTGTGTTGTATACTGAAATGATTTACATTTGGTCTTGTAGCGTTTCGTTAACTTTTAGATCACCGTGCATTGGACTAGGATAATTAAAATTTACATTTTTACAGCTAGTGAATTCCTCATAATATATAAGCAATATACCTATGCTTAGGTAGTACAAGCTACGGTTAACGATTTTACCTACTTATAAAAATAATGTTCTCCTGACCGTCTATCTCACTTGAGACTAACCAACTAAGCAGGAGAAATTATAGTGCACAAGTAAAGTATGCGAGAAAACACAGGTGCACTCCCTAATATCTCACTCTCATAGTCTGATGGGACGGCAGACCGACACGACCTGAGAGAGATCAGGAGCAGGACTAACGGCTTAATGTGCCTTCCGAATCATGGAGGGGTCTTGAAATGTGAAAACGGTCATCACAAGACTGACCGCGGCGAGTACGGCTTAACCTCGTAGATCGACTGGCCACTTAGCTGCTAGCCCCTCAATTATAGAAAAGCATATTTAAAAGCGTAGGAGGATTCGTTCACCGTGATAACTTAATAAGTCATACTGTAAATATTCACCCTTTTCTTAGAACTGTAGGTTCCTTACAAGAAGATCACATAGATGAATAATTCAACTAACAATAACCAAAACAACCCTTCAACTCATGATAAAACATCTGTTAGTTCCATATCTCTGGTGCCCCAAAACATCACGCCTCAGATAAAACCTCGCAATTTGCCGTGACCACAAACAGACATAACTTACAAGCATCCCACACGTGTCTGGTGTTCAGCATGGGCGTCACGCTGTGCCAACGACACGCGGTCGTAAATCACGTGGTAATCGCGTTCAGAACGCCTCCGGCGATGACCGGAGTCAATTACAGAAAACGCCCACAAATGCGTGCGGAATGCCCGCGGCTTTGAGGGTGTAGCTCCCGTAGTCCCGTGTAGGGTACGTGAGGTTATCAATTGAAGCTGATTGAGTTACGTAATGGGTGTAGGGCTAATTTTGGTTTGTTACAAAAGTAAACGCCCCTAGGGATGTGGAAAGTTTAAAAATAATTGTTGGTTAAATGCCTGTTTGGTGTGAAGTGGGAGCCTTAGGCGGTCTAGCATTTGTTGAATGTCCCGCAAATTGCGGGCTGAATGTCACTCTTTCATATCTAGCTAGCTATCTTTCACAAAATGCCCTAAGTTGTTAATTGTGACAATAACATCAGGAGGCAAAGAATACATTGTATGATAACATTTATTTTCTCATACTTTATCTCAAATCTACCTAATTGTACACATACATAACATCACGCCTGTATTCCCCGAAGGGGTAGGCAGAGGTGCACATATAGTACACCCACATTTCGCCAGTTATGTTTTAGGTCCCAATGTAATAGGGGGCGAGCCTATTGCCCATCTCTATCAATACCTAATTGTTTTGTACTTTATTATTGCCATAGTATCTAACAGTACCTATCTAACATTAAACCCCACCCATCCACGCACAATCGGACCCAAGATGCAATCAATAACCTAATTAACCAGCACTCCGGAACAATACTAACTGCACGGCCCAATTATAATAACAACGCATTATCTTCGGCTTAGCGCGCCGCCATTGTTCCCATTTGACGTTTGTTTTGGCGCCAAACGGCTGGTGTTGACACCGTCAAAATGGAGATTATTCATGGATCTAAACCATTGTTGGGGTCGCGTAGAGTTTATGAAATTTATATCGACGCGGCTAGAGATTATTGACGCATTGTTGTAAAGGATTTGAATTTTGTGAACGAATGTGGGAAATAGGGCGCGTGTCGTTGACAGTTTTATTAACGGCGATGATGTTTTTTAATGTCAATAGTTGGGGTATGGGGACATATTTCGTGATTCGTTCTATCGTGAATGTACTAAGTATGTGTGCAGTGTAAATATTATTTGTAGCTCTTATTCAGTTTTGATAGCATGGGAAAGCGCTGACTGTGGCTCGTCCTATATCATTAATAGTAGTTATTTATAACTATAATATCTTCTATGTATATAAAATTTTCGTGTCACAGTTTTCGTTCCCATACTCCTCCGAAACGGCTAGACCGATTCTCATGAAATTTTGTAAGCGTATTGAGTAGGTCTGAGAATCGGCCAACATCTAGTAATATCTAAATTTTAATTATAATATACCGACTATTAATTAATTGATGAATGGGGAAGCAGAATTAATATAGATCAAAATACCCGGTCTCTATTAACTCAAGTACACCAGTACTTTGTATCTATTTATAGGTAGTATGAGTCTCTTGCTCACGGACCCAATTAAAACGGTTTTATGAAAGGTTTATAATACAAACAATTAATAGATATATACCTATATCTATAGATAGTCGAAGATCATTGTAACGACTACACATTACATTTGAGTAAAACTGCAGCTTATAATCAATTAATTTTGACGCCCTGATTGGCGCAGTGGCTAAGTGATTGGACTACTGCACCAAGGGTTGCGGGTTGATTCCCGCCCGGGACAAAAGTTTGCGTGATCCGGAAATTGATTTGTCCCGAATCCGAGCGTTTGTGTTTGTGATATTTCATGTTTGTCAAACGCACTCACGATACAGAAGAAATTGCTAGAGTAGGACGCCTTTTTAAAAAAAGGTCCTTTACTTACAATGACAGTTGATTTCATTGGTCTAAACTATTTTAATTTTTAGTTAAATATTGTTTGGCTGCCCCGGCCATCTTGCCCCCGGCCGCTGTCAGGCGCACGACCGACGCGTGCGGCGCGCGCTAAGCTCCGTATTATCTGTATTAAGTTACTGCAATTTATAGATAATCTTTATGGAGTTATATTGTTTAGTATTTAAGTGTTTTGCTGATTGGTTTTGGCTTGAAACTTCTGATTTGTTAAATTTAAAATAACTCATTTTTCATCAAGATTTGTGCAGTGGGATGTGTGCAGTTACATCATTTAAAATGTGATTGGTCTTGCAATAATTATCTTGAAATTGACGTATCTAAAATGTGAAATTTAAAGACAAATTACTTCAAAATTACGCAATTATAGCAGTTAAAAGTGCTTTTAAAATCTATGCAAATAAAATTTAAAGAAGTCATCATAAATATATCTGAATTATCCGTGGAATTATGATAGTAATAACTGGTGTTTCTTTCGTGAGTGTATTCCATATTATTTATTATATTATTCACGGGAATATTGCGACTCCTCCGCTTCTTACGCTCATAAATAAGGGCTCCGTTCGAGTCCGAAACTAGCCGGGCATTCCGTAATATTCACGTGAGTAAATCCGGCAACATAATTAATGTTAACTAGCTGCACCCCGTGATGTTACCCGCTGATAAAAGTAGCCTTTTTTTATAGCCTATGTGTTAATCCAGAGTTAAAGCTACCTCAATACCAAATTTTATCAAAATTGGTCCAGCCGTTTGAAGAGGTACAAATGTACAAAAATCACAAGTTTTCGCCTTTACAATATTAGTGTGACACTACGTTAGTAGTAGGTACAATCATCATACGATGCGACCTAAAATTACAATTTCACAAAAACGAAATCAAAAATTCCGTGAGCCGTAACCCTAATCCCAAATTCCCAGCACAAACAAACCATTACTTTATCGAAACCAAAACGCTGAAGCTGTGCATATTCATGCCATTTAGCCTTTACCCGTGGAGCCGTGCAATAAAGACGGACTCGGCCACAATATCCCGACTGTTTGACGTTTGGGATAAGTAAATAGAGGGCGCTGTCGTCGAACGTAAGTAAATTTCTATGTTCGGGAGCCACCGTCGCGCGCCGCCGCTCCGTTTGGCTCAAACAAACTCCGATTTAATAATGCTAATGGCTATTTTAATGACTACTGTTTGTTCTCGGAGTTTTCGCTGGATTTTTGTAAAATAATCCTTTAATTTGGTATGGACGGGGTTAATGAGGACGGGAGGTCGAGCAAGGTTATGGTTTACCGCGACTGATACTAGGATGGATTGTGTTTATGAGAAATCTAACCAATTTTACATTTTTTATATCAATCATATTTGTACACCAATTAAACAAAACATGTCGTTCTAATTGAACACCTATGAAGCATTTGCATTATAACAATATTGTCAGTGTACAATCTCCACATATGTTGCTAATAAATACTTCTCCTTCTAACCTCTGCCTACTCCGAAGACTAGCACTCCTTGATTAATAAATAATTTCTTCGAAATAAGCAATCAAAATTCAAACCTAGTCATAAATTAATTTCTAATATACCGGTACTCTTACGCTCTTAACACGAAAATTAAACGATGACAAAAACAATCAAAATCTCAACTACTATCAAACCGTGAGAGCTACTGAAAATTAAAACAAAAGCTTCAGCCCATTGTTTATGGTCACGTACTCTATGGTCTTGTCTCCGGCGGATGCGCGCATGCGGGCGCCCGACACGTTTATGAGATAATGGTGCTTTATGAAACAATGGTTGTCAGTCGTCAGTTGTCACTGATGGTCGCTCGCTGGCCGACGGCAAGTAGCCGGAAAAATTATGTTTGTGTCAGACAATGATCTGATAGGTTGTGATTGTCTTTGCTGTATTGCACTTACTGTTAATGTACTTTTCAATCTTTATTTAAACTCAATTATTTGGTTAGTAAAAAGACTGCTGTCTGAGACAGGTTGTTTAGTGATGGCGCCATCAAACATTTAACTAAGTATATTGTTAGTTAGGCTTGTCTAAGACATTATCTGAAATCTGGGTAGTTTATTGAATGCAACGCAATAGGGAATTGCTTGTTAATAACGTTAAAAACTTTGGAAAAATGTACATCTACAACAACATACTACTGCCTACCCCTAGTGTAGATATTAAAGCCATGATACCATTCAACCATACATGTCACATCGGAGAGCTTACTCTGCAACTTAATTCAGAACAAATTGGATTGGAATTGTTAAATTTCAGACTTAAACTTAACACTGGCGGCAAATTAATTAAATAGCTGGGAGTCTGTCCATTGGGAGAATCTAACTGAGATCATAATAAATCAAACTGATTCATGTTTCCTTTTAATCAATTTAAATTTTGCAATGGCCTTGTATTAGAATCGATATTAAATTTGAGGGTAGGCCACCTGGACGGAGAGTGCCAAAAAAACAACCAAATTGCGGCTTCAACAAAACCTTTCTAATCAACCGAGGTAGATTTATCTTCAATAAAATAATATTTACGTTCGCATCATAATTATTTAAGCTGGCCTGGTTGAACGTCGGCGAATCCCTCAGAGCCTGTAATCTACCAATAATCCCACTCGACGTTTTTTTAATTCGATAATCGTCGTGGGATTTCAATGAACTTCCTGTGATGCCGAAATCATCTGCCGAGCGGTTATTAAAAATGTACGTGGTTAAATGCTGTGGTGTTTTTGTGGGGGTGGGTTCTAAACATACTAGGATTTGTGGCGTACCTTGGGAGGCTTCTCCCAAGGTACCTACTCTACAGAGCCTGGTCTGTAGTGTACCTTGCTCTGTTTTGGACCTACGTCCAGCAGTGGATGGTACAGACCTGAGCAACGGGCAACGGGGTGATGATGATAATCATTCTAAATAAATAATTATGTAAATAAACATTACATACAAATTGATGAGAATTGTCTAATTGTGTATCTAATCAAAATACTTTTTGAGTTGTCTTGTAACATATTTTTAGTAGCGCATTTCTGGGGAATCTCAAGAAATAGTCCATTTTATTTCTTTAGTTCTGGTTTCATGACTTTCTTACAAAAACTTCAGATTTTTAGACAGTTTTAATTTATTATACCAATTTACTTTGGTGTGCTTTGGCCAATTGAAAGTCTCAAACAACTAGGTACATAGATTACGAATATTACAGATACAATTAACTAAATAGATTTCTTATATGAAAGGAACTCCAAAATCATTATCCACGCTATCATTCCATCAAAAGGCCGCTACCTCAATGAGGCCAACATGCCAAAACAAATTTACAAAAAAGTTTTGATTCGTTTCCCGTTTAATAACCGCGAAAATTATTGCCTAGCTTTTCGCTTGGGTTGCCAGCACAATGCAATATATTTGAGATTAAATTTTTATGAATGGCAACGTTTTTGCAAGGCTTTGTGAAGGATTAATAGTATCTTAAGCGGATGATACACCTGACACAGCCCTTTGTGGCACAGGTAAGGGGCAAGAAGGGGCATTATTTGAATTGTAATGTCCCATTGTTAATATTGCGGTGTTTGCGTAGGATCTAAAGCTATTTTTGCAAATTATACATACCGATTTTGACGGAACTACTGAAGCATTCTGCGTTATAATTATGTGAACTTAATAATAATGTTCTTCTAAGCGAATTTTCGGTCCCCGCGGCCTATCTCAGTTGAAAGCCATTATAGTGCTCAAGTATGCAAAAACAGGTGCACTCCCTATTCCCTCACTCTCATAGTCTGGCGGACGGTAGACTGACACGACCGGAGAGATTAGGCTCTGGACCAACGGCTTAATGTGCCTCCCGAAGTACGGAGGGGTCTCAACAAGTGAAAAGTGTCACCCATCACAAGAGTGACCGCGGCGAGCACGGCTTAACCTCGCAAATCGACTGTTTCATCTGTTTCGGGATCGAAAACCTCAGTCTGGCCTTGTATTCATTAATATATACCTAAATATTTCCTTACACTTTTATTAAATAAACAACAGATTCATCTCCATCATCTATGTTTATTCCATCAATTCTCGATGGCTGAGTATATTTGCGCAACTACACAGTCACAAGTAACATTTAAAACCGACTTTAATAAACACTTACAAATATTAATTTGGTGGATTGTTGTGTAAATATTAGCGAGCGGGTGTGCGCCACGGTCCACGGGCAGGGGTCGAACCCGGCGACTTGTTAAACGCTTCTTAACGCTTATGTGCGCATGCCTAATTTATGTAATTACAGTTACAATTAAAGTATAAATATTATTTTTTTTTAAAAACGTCGCCCCACACTAGGAATTTCTCCTGTATCGTAGGTGCGTTTCACAAACATAAAATATTCACATACACAAACACCCAGACTCGGGACAAACATCTGTGGTTCGCACAAAGTTTTGCCCCGTGCGGGAATCGAACCCGCAACCCTTAGCGCAGCAGTCCAATCGCTTAGCCACTGCGCTAATCAGGTCGTCACTGTCAGTTATATACTACAGATATAGTTCTTATCGTATGGCTGATGAACAACCTGGTTTACCAGAGTTTAAACCGCCTGTAGGACATAGGTCTCTGACATAACTACACTGACATAACTACACTGACTATACTTACTACAAATAAAAGGTAGTTTAAAGTTCAGGAGAGATTTAAATATGGCAATAATTATAAGCTAAAAAATTTACAAAAATGTTTTCAAACTCTTGTCCGGATTTCTATTATTTTTCATATTGTCTTTTAAGATTCTCTTGATAGTGGAGCGAGTATAAGTGTTCTACCGATTAAACCTTTTGGTGTTTAGCTTAGAAATTGCACAATAACTTAAGGGTTTAGTCGCTTCGAAGGAAGCCAGTCTCGTCTCTGTCTAAATTGGCGATCATTAATATACCATTATCAAAAGCAATTCCAATCCATTGAGCCCAACAGGATCTTTACCTTCCGAGGTAGTTACGTTACAACTTTGGCCGCAAGCAAAACTTGTATGAATCCGAAAAGACAACGCGAATAAAATAAAAAATCAGAACAGTTAACACACGACCACGGTTAGATAACAAAATAATTCGAAGTTACCTTTATCAATTTAAAATTTAAGCCTAGCATGGCAACATGCAAAAAATACCTATACAAAAAGTCATATAAAATCATTCGATTTATGATTTCAGTGTCTAATTCTAAGAATCAATACACAATACATTTCACAATCAAAAGACTTCTATCACCTGAAAAAACACTGGCCACAATAATTCCAAAATTTGTAACCAGCATTCACTCACGTACCTACATTCTTCCGCCATCTTAGTTTTGCATCTGTCAAATCCATTTACCGTTAAATTTGTAATATCCTCATTGTAATAAGGTTAAAAATAGTTTGGCAATTAGTTTTTAGAACGTATCTAAAGATATTTCGCTTGATATTTTTATAAGTTACTAAATAAATGAAGCGCATTGGTGTGCTGTCATGGCGCGGTGTTTACTCAGCGCGCCGTCGGATGCAGGTCTTGATACAATAATGGCGACAATCGGCCATTGTGCGAGCTGCGGGGAATGACAAATCAGTGACACGCCGTACGTTTCTAAATGAATCGATGATGGGACGGTTTTATATATTTCTAACGGTATTTTATCCGTTTTTTATTACTGATGAATGCTATTGTTGGAGCTTTTTGCTAAATCTCTGACGTAGCTTGCCATTTGATTATCTAAAGACATTATTTCTGTACAGCACTGGTAGCCTTGTGGTATGTACTGTTGGACTGCCAAGTTAAAGGTTGCCAGTTCAAACCCTAACACGCACAAGTGACTTTTCGAATTCATGTTTCTTCGAGATGAAACCGGCCCACATGAGAGATTTTTCAAAATCTGATACCAGGGTGTACATCAACCATACGATAAGAAGAAGACTGTTTCTGTACCGACTAACAAAAAGACAATTAGTGATTGCTTTCCACAAATCCACGTCAAGCGTAAGATTCCGAGATTTAGACATTATAAAAGTAAAGTTTGTAAGTATGTACACAAATCTACTTCCAAACTCAAATGTTTGCCCCCGCTACTGCCTGTAAAATCCTAAGAATTGATTTACCAACACTCATAATGCACACTCGAGCACGCAACTGAGCCCCAAACACACCATTGTTAGTAAACGTTTCAAATATTAAAACGTCAGACTCATCGCTGGAAAAAATCACGCAGCAAATGAAGAGTTAAACAAACACAAGTGCATCTTTATTTATAATAATTGTCGCTCGATATTCCGAGTCATGGTTCAGAGAAACGGAACACCTACGCGGGATCCATATCGACGGTTGAAAGGCTAATTGATCTAAGCGACATTATTTGCGATATTGAGTTATATACATATTCGGAATCTGCAAATTTTTCTCCGTCGTTTGAATCAGGTTTCAATTTTTTTTGACTACTTTTTTGGCGCTTAGCTCCCACAGCAAAACAGGCCTCATTTCTAAGCTCCTTGATCTATACGACACAAAATTAGACAAATTTGAGGAGTCGATGACTTAAGCTATTTTGATTTTTCGTACTTTTGTAACGTGTGTCGATTAAGGCATTTAACTTTTTCGCCATGGTTGTGGTTTTGTCGTTTGGCCTATTTTGCATTAAACCAAAACAATAAGCTATGTCGTTTGGCCCATTTTGCATTCAACTACATTAAGAAACCGTGTCGCTTGAACCATTTCGCATTAAGTTATATTAATTGTCTATGTCTCTTGACCCGTTTAGCCTCTATTAAGGATAATGAGTAATGCCACTTTGGCTATTTTGACCTAACTATTTCATTACTGTTATGACGGTTGAAACATTTTGATTAAATTCAGTATTTGTAAAATTGGCATTTCCATCATTTTATCAAATCGGTTTTAACACATAGGCTGTCCAATAAATTAAGGAGATTAGCTACTCCTTAGTCACTTGGAACTAAGTTCAATTTATTGCGCGCTCTATGTAAGTGTCCGTTACGCGAGTACCGCACCCGCGCGGGCGCCTCAGTTAGCCGTCAACACTATAGGAAGTGCGTTGTGTGCGAGCGAGCTGTGAAGACGGACGATTGATTTTTCTGGTAAGTACAAATTATTTTGTTTTATCTAAGTGATAATCAATAAAAAGATTTGTAATTATGATAGGAATATATTGTAATTACGATAATAATGAATAAGGAAGACATTGTTTTGATTTACAATAGGTACCTACATTAAATTCAAGCTAGGTTTGTGTCGTGACTTGTTCACGAAATAACTTTTGTAGGTAACTTTGTAATAGTAATATTCTTTGTGTAGGTATGTATCTAGATGAGTGAAAAAACTAAATATTTATCTACCTACTCGTAATTAGAAAATCTGTATGTGAAAATAGTGAAAGTAGGTAGTTTGCACTACTTATACCTACTTAGTTTTGGGTTAAATACGTGTTTAACCCAAAACTAAGTAGTTACTTACTGCAACGATACCTGAATAGGTAAACTGATACGAAAAATGAATTACCTACCTATCAGTTCATGGTTTTCGCGTTCACCATGCTTTCTATTTTTCAAAGCCTTTAGGTACACAGCAGGTCTCCTAGATGATCCTAAGTCTCTCTTTCAATTATTTTATTATTATAACGAGACATTGTACATTGAAATAACTTATCAATATAAAATGTTCTGAAATCGTTTTTGATATCATTTCAGCAATTATGGAATCACAACGCCGGTTGTATTTTAAGAAACAGATAGTGAAAGAATTGTCTGAACAGAAGACCGAAGTACCTACAAGTGCAGAAAATGAAAACAGTAAAAATAATGTAGCTGATGAAGACTGTGATGTTACACTATTAGGAAGCCAATCCTACTATGACCAAATCCTAAGATTTCCATTTGTGAATACGATTCCTTCAAACCCAGATAACAGCAACATGGAAAATGAGCCACAGGTAAATAAAGTTTTAAAGAATTTTATTATTATATTAACATGAGTTCTCGTTGATTTAAGTTATTTATTTTTTTCTTTTAGGATGGCAGTACCACCAAAGCTCTATTAGAAGATATTACTAACAAAGATCTAACCAAAGAAAATAATTATACAGAAAATATAGAAGATATACGAATAGATATTGAATTTGAGCCGGTATGTAATTAATTGTAATACTAGCTTTTACCTACTTCATCCGCGTGGAAATAGCATAACACATAACAATAACATAGCTTCACGCCTGTATTCCCCGAAGGGGTAGGCAGAGGTGTATGTACTTTTCGCCAGCTATGTTTAAGTCCCATGTAACATGTGGCGAGCCTATTACCATCAACCGGGCACAAATCCTGACCCCGAGCTACTATTGAGAAATTCCTAATGAAAACCCAATAACACTTTGTCCGATCCAGGAATCGCACCCGAGACCTCATGCACGGGAGGCCGCGCTTGCGACCACTCGACCATCGAGGCAATCAGTGGAAATAGCATTTCTTTTATTTTTATTTTAGACTGAGAATGCCGAAGGTGTGTGGAATAAGGAAAACTCCAGTGATACATTTCCACAAAAAGAAAACTATGACGCCGAACTGATATCTAAAAGTGAAAAAAATTACAAAGAAAAAGAACCTGAACTTATTTCTACATTAACGGAAGTAATTGCTGAGAGTGAGATGGAGTTGCTGAGGAAGTCTCTTGAAGCAGATGAAGATGACATAGAAGCAGAAAAAAACAATGATACAAATAATGATCAAGTCAAATCCAAAAAAAGGAACAAGATGAGCAAAATAAATAAAAGTTATGTCGATTTTCTATCTGAGGAAGAGGACTTCGTATGGGATTCCTCTTCTTGGAAAGAAACTGGGGATGAATCTTCATCAAATGAAAGCAATGAACCTCAAAAAAAGAAAAGAAAAGGAAGATCAGAAGACGGTAAAGTGAGTGAAGCAGGATTGAAAAAGAAAAAAAGGAATAAACGCAAAGAAGCAAAAAACTTGCGAGAAAAAGGAAAAGAGTATGTGAAAAAAGACGGAAGTATTGTAAGTGGAAGATCACTTAAGCCTAATCCATGCCTAGGAAAAAATTGTGGCAACGACTGCAATAATGTTTCCGAAGAAAAAAGAAAAAATATCTTTGATTATTTTTGGGGACTACCATCCCAAAGAAAAAAAGATTGGCTAGTAGGCATGACTACTAAAACTGACATAAAACGAAAGAGGTCAAAGGACTCTGGTGTGAGGAACAATACATATTTCTACTATATTAATGATGGTGAAGGCCGACGTAAGGTTTGTAAAAAATTTCTAGTAGACACTTTGGGTGTTAGCCCAAAATATGTTAGTTATACCTTAGCCAATGCATCGTCTGGGTTGTCAAAAGAGGAGAGCAGAGGTAAAACTGTTCCTAAAAATAAAACGCCTCACTCAGTAAAGGAGTCTGCGATTAATTTTATCAAAAGTTTACCAGCACTACCATCCCATTACTGTCGTAAAGACAGTACCAGATTATATCTCCCCACTGAATTTAAAAATATAAGAAACCTTTATAGGATTTATAAACAGTCAAAAATATCAGAGGGTATAGATGTTGTTGGTGAAAAAATATTTCGTGACATTTTGAACAAAGATTTCAATATTGGTTTCCACGTTCCAAAGAAGGATAAATGTGTCAAATGTTTACGTTTTGAAGGCCAGAATGAAAAAGAAAATCCTGAAAAGTTAAGTCATTTACAGGAAAAAAAGGCATCAAAAGATAGATTAGCTTTTCACCGTGAACTAAGCAAGAAGAATAATGCAATGCTTTGTACTTCTTTTGATCTACAAAAAGTACTGAACACCCCACATGGGGAGAGTATGCTGCTATTTTATACTAGAAAATATACAGTGTACAACCTTTGTTTTTACGAAAGTGGTACCAGAAATGGATTTTGTTATACGTGGGGAGAAACCGAAGGAAAAAGAGGAGGCAATGAAATAGCTACAATCTTACAAAAGTATATTGCTGAAGTTGATTCACGTGGTTCTGTAACAAATTTAATTCTTTATTCAGACTCTTGCCCAGGGCAGAATAAAAACAAAATAGTTTTAGCCGCCATACATAGCGCACTGCTTGACACAAAAAACATTGAAACCATACAAATGAATTATCTTCTTCCAGGGCATACGGAAATGACTGTCGATAGCATCCATGCCACAATTGAAAATTCTGTTAGAAATACTATAATATGGGCACCATCGCAGTGGCCAACTGTTTTTCAGTTGGCTCGTAAAGATCCCGGCCCATATTACGTAGAAACTCTTACGCACAACGATTTTATGAATTACGAAGAGTTTTCAGAAAAGTATTTCAAAGGCAATTTAACCGGAAAGATTAGTAAGGTTCGGGTGGCGACATTCAAAAAGTCGTCACCCAATGCCATGGCTGTCAAATACAGCATGGATAAAGATGCTGACACCGATTCCATAGCCATAATTTCAAGACCAAAGGTAGTGCAGCCGAAGTATAAAACATCTGTGCCTATAACTACGGCCAAATACAAAGATCTTAAAAGGCTGTGTGATACAGGGGTTATTCCCAAAATTTTTCACCTAGAATACAGTATTTTTCCGCACCGCGTTGGTAAAGATGTTCTGATAGATACAGATATTGAAGATGAGATAGAAAGTTAAGGTTCTTTGTCATCGTCAGCATTTAAAATTTTGTTTTATAAAGAAAGTTACATTTTCTTTCTTTTTGCCTTTTGATGATAGTTATATTATAACGTCGATAGTTTTTTGATGAAAAAGAATGTTAACTTTTGTTTTTTGACGAGATTGTTGTTTTTTTTTACTTCTGATTTATCACAAGTTAGGTACTGAAAAGTTTTTTTTTTAATATTAATGTTTGATTGTTACCGATTTAAATTAGGTATGTCCATGTTGAAGATTGATTTTGAATAAATTATAATTAATAGCAATATTTGCTGTTTTATTCATAAAGTGATACTAAAGCCCAATGTATTCCGTGGTGATACTACTACCTAGGCTTAGGGTGATATACCACCTTGCCTAATATCTTGTTCCAAGACACATTGAATCAACATCTTGAATGATTCCTCTACACAAAAATGATTTTTTTTACATAAAAAACACACTGTCTAAAATAGTATAAAGTAGAAACCTCAAAAATATCTTATGGAAGTTGCTGAATTAGATGGCCTAAGCATCAATATCTACTATATTCTAGTAATGGTTCATTTTGTCTAATCCTGCAGTCCCTCTAATGGGCATCTGTATCAAACTACTTCACTCTGATGCAACACCATCATGTTGCTTAGGCTCATTGGGCATATTCAACTGTCAGTTGACTTGGCGCTAAATTCATTTTCTCTCGTATTATTTTATTCTAGGTCGATGCTTGAGTCAGTTTACTTTCAGCTATTTATTTATGGGAGGCATTTGAACCATTTTGCCTTTCTCAAAAAATAATTAAATTTGATGCATTTTGGGCTAAACAACATAAATTTTCTACAATAATACACAATTTTCAACAGCAATAACTTAAAAAACTTCCTTACTTAATTAGGGATATACTGTATTAAATAAATAAAATTCTATCAAATCGTTATTTTTTTATGATTTTTTTTTCAAAAAAAAAAACTTTGATCCCTCCTCCTGCAAGTTTCACAAAATGTCGCTTAGATCAATTAGCCTTTCAACCGTCGATATAGTATAGCGTTTCCAATGAAACTACGATTAAAATCCGACCTTAATACGTTAGTGTTAGGTTAGAATTCGTAATACCCGCATTCCTGACGAAGGAAACCATTGGCGCCAAAATTGACTTGTATTGTCGAGATGACAGCTGACTGGGTGGCCACAATTTCGTTTTTAATGAACGTAATTTTTTACGTAACATAAAAAGAAATGTCCATATAGGAACCTAACATAATAACGTCTCATTAATTACAACAAATAGGTATCTTGTCTGTATTTGTATAATACGAGTTGGGTAGAAGTGTGATGACGCAATTCTTCAGTAATACATGGTAAGTAGATTTTGATGTGATTTCATTTTTCACAATGTCGAAATCAACGCCAAAGTAACAAGTGATAGACAAGTACAAAAAAGAGAAACTAAACGCAACGGAAATACCAAAGAATTCCAGAAGCCGGCTCATAGTTAACATAGCATAATAGAAAAACATTATGCTTGGCAGCTAAGTGGGTGTAAACTCAAGCACGCAAGCCCTTGGACACACCCGAAATGTCTCATCACTCGACGAGTAACAACAGCCGTTTAGATGTAAAACAAATAAGTGAATGGCGCACTCGGCCGTAGAGTGCGTGCAAGCCAACGCCGAGCATTATGCACAAGGAGATTGAAAGAAAGTACTCCACACGAGAGCGTCCAAGCCGCGGCGGAGTGCAATAAGCGACGCCCGCTGCCGGGCCCGTTCATTAACTCTCACCTCCTCCATAAATAACCTAGCGAGCATCGTTCCTGAAGGCAACACAAAGCGCGCGTCAATGCTGCCAACGTTCCCACAACGAAGCGCCACAGAGTAAACAGAAAAAAACGACCAATAAGCTGTCTAGTGTCGTCTAGTGGCCAGTATTTCGTAGTAGCCATGTAACGTTTTTGTTTTGATAACGGATCGTCAACAATTGGCGGGAATAACATTTTGGTTTGGTATCGTATCGAAGGAGGACCTCAGTACGGGGGCGCACACATCCATTTCAAAGAATAAACAAGAGGAAACGCTCTCGATGTATAAATAATAAATAAAGTGTATATTTCGCTGCGTCGGGAGCGTGCGTAGACAAAGGCTGGCCGCTCGGTGAGGCAAACAGCGCGTGTTTATTCTTTCGTCATTAAGCTTGAGTGTTGACCGGGCGCGGCCTAGCGCTAATTTCAGGGAGGCACTGACTTCGCCTGTTGACTCTTCATGCGTTTGGAATGGGATTAACACGTAAATTTGAGTGCCATTAATCTCCTGAATTATTGCAGGGTTTAAAACGCTGATAGACGTTCTGCTTCCTATAGGAATTTGTGTAATCTTACGTATCGAGCTTATGTTTTAGATTCAGAAATTACATTGTATGCCTTCCCTATATCAGTGATGCTAGACTACAGGACACTATGTCTTTGTCTTTGATAATCTGATTAACACTTCCCGTGATTGTTCTTTACCTATTGTGAATCAATATTAACGCAAGTCATTTGTTTCAGGTCAAAATATGGTTTCAGAACCACCGCTATAAATGTAAGAGACAAGCCAAGGAGAAGGCGATGGCGGAACAAAATCAACACAACCAGGTTAGTCACCTTCTACCAACTGTAGTACGTAAATCGAGTCTAGATTTCTTACCTGCAAAATGTGTAATAAAATTAGGTCCTATTAAAACACTTTAATCACTCGAAAGAAAGGTGTAAAATATCGTTGAACCCATAAAATTCTCATCATAAATTATGCAGCCAACGCGACGCAATTAATTCAAAAATTTAACAGATCGCTAATGAATAATGAATATTAACGTGTAAGCGATAAAAATCATCCGCTGACGTGGTACCAGGGGCCGGTCCCCTGTTTGCGAAGGCGATAGACTTTGCCCACTTGATAGCAATCTCCCGCCGCGCTCCTCAATGGGTAACAAAATACGGGACCCGCACTTTCCAAATCTGGCAACCCCGTTACAATTAGAATTATATTCCGCGGGAAAATAGGGCTACCTCTCGGTTGGAATCTTAGGAGTATGTTGAGATCTGATGTTATCACTTATTCTTGTTGGAAGAGTGATTTAATTAGTGCATATTTTATAGGTACCTACTTACTCTAGATCGAAGAATTAATTAAATATTCTTACTCTACTTTAAAACCATTCAATTTTGATCGCATTCTAAGTATGGATAATGTAATAATAAGTGGTAGGCGCACATGGAAAAGAAGACTAGGGTATTGCCAATAAGCAGGGACATAGACATTAGTTTAATGTCTAAAGAACTAACTTTGAAAAACTTACATGATACTGATTTCAATCCGTTATATGGTATATTCGTATAGCTTGTGTGTACTCCGTTTCAATCCGTTATAGTCTTTTTATTTATTTATTTATTTTCAACTACTTACATCTATCATCACAGGTAATATAACCTAATACAATAGTGTAATTACTTAAATATATATAAAACAAACATAACAATCAACAAGTATTACCTACTAACTATCAGACATTATGCAATATGCGGCCAGTGTGAATGTATTCAAAGTGCAGTTGAATAAATCGGTTTGCTGCGACATCTTGTACGTACTCCCGTCCGTCAGCCATTAGACCTTGTTATTTCTACACGTACAACTATATCCCGTCTCCTGAATTCCCTTCGCTAAACAATCTTGTTACAAGCGTAGTAACCCTGCCGTGCGTTGAACATTGGCTCAATTTGCGCGGCGGGCGGCGCGGGCGGGGTTAGCCGGCTGATTGTTAGCTGGGCGCCGCCCGCCCAAATTATAGCCACCGACCTCTTTATGTACTATAATTATATCGTTATATCTATATTAGTGTTTTGTTAGTGTTATATTGCAGTTTCTTCGTGTACAGAAAAATGTAGGTGTGAATTTCAAAATATTGAAGTTATTTATCGTAGGTAAATTTTTCTAATGCCTTTAATAAACACCGCGGCTAGCTCTAGGTAGAATCCCTAACTTAGTTACTTGTAGGTATTCTAACAGAAAACCTAACCTAGAGAACCTAAGCTCTCTCTCCGTCTATGTAGTTGTAGTTGTCTACAAAGACAGAGAGAGCGTCATACATGTCTACTTTATTATCCGATTGCGCCAGAAGGAGGGTTATGTTTTTTTATTCTGAAATTTTAAGGGATATTATAATATTTATGTTGTTTCAAAGCATTTGTATAGTTACGAAAAATATCATAGTCATGAAGTCACATAAATGATATCAGGGAGCTCCAATCTCTTTTACTGTACCGAACAGTTTTATAAAATTAGTATGTATCATCGTGCCGTTTTCAACAGTCATCATCATCGCCCCGGCGAGTGGCAGTTCCCGTTCTGGTGAAGGACGGGAAACCCTGCGGCTCGGGCGAGTCCTCGTCGCCGGCGCACAGCCACTGCGCGACCCCCACGTCGGGGTACTCCGCCCCGCAGCCGTCGCAGGCGGCCTGCAGCAACCCCCTCGTGTCCTCGTACCGCCAGCCCGCGGCCTACCAGCAGCAGTGCTCAGGGTACCTGCCGCTGCAGGGCCGCGCCTGGTAGAAGTTCCCACAGCTTTACCACGAGACAATGTTCAAGGAAGAAATGTATTTCGATTAAAATCGATTCAACGCTGTGGTTTGCTTTTTAGGCTGATTGAGTTTGTCTTTGCCGATATTTTTTAATAGTGTTGCGATTGTGAAAATAATACCAACATAGTAGTTTTTTTACATTATTTTGGATTCTATAGAGTGCAGTTGTTTTGAAATATTTTCTGTTTATTCAAATTCTTTTTGCGTGTCATTTTTTTTTAAATACCTACTTTTTCCGTTCTGTATCAGAAACAATGTTAATTTAAATTAACTTTGTATGATAAACTTTTAAACCACAAGCCTCCTCTGAGAACACTGTCTCTGGTGAAGCGTCGCTGGCTGCAGCTACTAAAATGAACATTGATTGATTAGAAACATAGTGAACTGTCAGTGTTGGACATAATGTGGACATAGTCGGTGATCGCCGCGCAACGGGAGGAGGGTAATGTGTAAATATATAGAAATAGCTCTAGTTAAGCACACGTAAGGATTTGAATTGATTCTTTGTGATATTTTTTTTACTGACAATCGAACCTGAAGATAAAAATATTTTTATTAGTGTTTTTAGAGTAGAAACTTTTGGATGTTTGACAGTTTTTTTTGTAGGTGTCACGGATTCATAGTTCTAGATACAAATATTTTTCTGTTCAGGGTCTAAGAGTGCCAAACTTCCAATTTCCTGGTCGTCTCTGTTATACGATGAAGCACGAAGTTTTGCTTGATATTGTAATGATAGGATAGAGTGTTTCACCACTACAACTGTAACCTGCCGGTTTCGTTAAAAAAACTTTTTTGTTTTTTATTTATCTTTGTATCATGATTACTAATTAATTGGTATACCAAACGTTAATAATAAATAATACCGTTATTCATCTAAATAACAGATTATAATTTAGAGTACTTATGAAAATCAGCAATAATTTCGAAAAAACGTAGCCTTTCAATTAAAAAGTTGGTGAAAATCTCTATGCCCTCGTAGGAACATTACTGTACATAACTGATAAAGACGTAGCTAATTGTTGTGTGAATAGTACATAATTTAAAAGAGTCAGTGTTTGCGTGTGTAGATAATAATGTATATAGGAACATAGTTCGGCCGCTCGTACTGACGGGCTGGTTCGGGTGAAAACTCTTGTGCAATCTGTCTTTGGTTTTGACTTGGCTGGTTTTAAAGTGATTTCTACCGTTTTACTTTTGTTTTTCGAATTGGGTAACACTAATATCGTAATATCTTCTCATTTTTTAAATCCCGAATATGTTATCTGCTGCCATTATTTTTTTCATGTGGTAGGTTGAAATTGCTTTCCAAATTCAAAATGTGATGTCATCAACCAAGTTAAAACATTTAAAATTGATCTTTGGAATAGTTTCATTACTTTATTGCAAGAATAAACAACGAATTTATAATAATAAACACGAAATTTTCCTATAATTAATTCTAGTTTGTTTTTCTAACTATTTCTTAGATATCCAATGTTACTTACCTGATATTTTCAATACTTTCTTTCATTAGTTCCAATCACTTTTTTACTTATAAACATATTATGTACTTAAGTCAACGTTTTATTTTTTTACTAATTAAACCTGCGAATTGCTGCAATGTAAATAATAAATGTGTACTAGTGAAGATTTTTTTAATAAATTGTGTCGGCAGATAGGCGGCCTTGTCGCTGCCCGACGGTGAAATAATAGCAATAAGAATTTAATTAAAATTAGATTAATTCGTCAGTTGTAACAAAATGGAGTTGTAACATTTTTCAACTTAATTTATATGTTCTGAGAAATTAGGTCGATGTATAATTTGTAGGTATAGGGGAGTTAATAATTATTACTACAATAATTATAAATAATAGTATTAACGAGAAGGAATTTGTAACTATAATGAAGCAGGAAGGTGTCATGAATTTCGATTTATAAAATTAATAAAATTAATGAGTTTTATTTTGGCTTTCATTGAAGAACTTTCTAGAGCCTCTTTGATCCTTAAGTGGACCTCAGAATGATGGGGTCAAGTCTTCAGAGAACACTGAGAGCAGACATTTATATCTAGGTAGGGCACTTGTACCTCGAGTGCTCGCTTCAAAGAGAAATGCTTACATCGAGTTTTAGAAATTTGCATACAAAAGGATAGTAATTTCTGTCTGTCGTACCTACAACGTAAGTATATGTTGAAATGAGCAAATAACATGCAGAAGAGAATCTCTCCTGGCCGTGATTGAAGGTTCTTTGACTGTAAAGATAAACATTTAGTATTAAAACAATTTTTTTTATCATTATCCATACTAATATTATAGATGTGAAAGTAAGTCTGTCTGTTACGCCTTCACGACTTAACCGCTGGATGGATTTTGATGAAATTTTGGCATAAGTATCTAAAGTTTAAGACCCGACATAGGCCACTTAACGCGGGCAAAAACTAGTTTTTGTTATGAATTATAGAAACGAAAATGCGATTTGCCGAACATGCTAAAATGACCTTTAAAAGTCATGTACTTTACGTACTTAACAAGTTACTTTGATAGAACATGTGATCCGATATATGTATTTAGTTATGCCTCAAATAACATTTGAGGAAAAAAAGCAAAAACTAGAAAAACATAGCACTACAGGGATTTTTTCTTCTTTGTTTCGGCGTAACTAAAACGCCAGTAGAGAGCCTCCACGACTCACAATACTTAAGTACCTACGTCACCCTGAACGGTGAACCTCGCTACCACCCTTGTTCACTGACCAATCTCTACAACACAGCGGGACCTATTTCCATGTGGCTATTGGCTAGTGCCGATACGAAGAAGAAACAGATAAATAAGTGCAGTAAACTGTTGAGCTGATCCTGTAAACAAGACTGGTGAGGTTGACCGCCCAAAAATAAGTCATCGATTTTGCTACAAAGCTCTTCTAGTACTTGATAACTTGATACGAATAAGAATAGCTTCAAACGCTAAGAATCCTGTTACCGAAGTCGAATAACACATTTACCTTGTCAAGTATTTGGAAAACTCACATTTATCAAGGTGTCTTGTTCATAGAGCTACCAGTATTTTGTATGACTATGACCTAACATTTTAGTACCAACCTACTCGAGCTGAAGAAAAAAACAACCCAAATTTTACCCAATCCTCCATAAACAAAAATGATTATTAATCGCTGTCGGTAAGAGGTTTAAAGTAAGACAATGACTCTTTAAGTACATAGTTATAATTAGTACACTATAATGGTGTACTTACTTAATAATATGCCTCAAAATTGCCAACGCTTAACATCGTTTAATTTCAAAACATCTCAATCTGTCTCCCTCAAACAATAAATGTAACAAACGCTCACCTCTCACCCCTATTCTAAGCGGGAACTCTCTTATTATCTTCGATATTCCCAGATTACGCTATAATCTTTCATAACTCGTATTACAGTTTATTCCGCATGGCAACACCGACTTTGAACGTCAGTCACGGCCCGCCAAAACGAAATAATAACATGGCCGCCCGCGTCATTGAAACAGCACAAACGCGTTTAGTTATCACTAGGATTCAAACCCTAAAATGCGGGCGATAAAGTGTACTTTAGATTGGAATGTATTGTGTGTGATATCTTTTAGTTTTTAGGGGTAATTTTGATGGAACAAAGGCAGCGTAGGAAACACGTGCGAGTCGTTACGGTCTTGCTAATAAAATGCTGGATTAAGTCAAACGTACAGGTGAGGGGTTGAAATTGAAAACTATTGGCCTCTCGAACCAGATTATTTGAGTGTATTGCGAGGATTTGTGTCGTTAGGAGTGACGGACACGATCAACATTCTTGTATCAACGCGAGGGCTTTATTTTAATTAGGGTCTGTTGTTTTGTTACAATAAATACAATGCATTTTCTGAACACTTTGTACAAACATGATGTCAAAAAAGTTTCTACAGTCATTTTTGCATGTATCGATAATGGTTTTTTATTAACGGATAGCATCGACAATTATACTTTGTCTGAACTAGGCCTCATTATTATGATCTGGTCCTATCCTACAAAGGTATTAATTTATTTAATCGATGTAATTATTTCCAGTGGCAAAACCGATAGTTATTAATTAAATATATTATTATTGTTAATTGTCGTATCGGTTTTCATGTAGTTTTTATCAGCTTATTATAATCGACTGCTAAGCACGAGGTCTTGGGTTCTAATCCCGGGTCGGGCAAAGTGTTACTGGGTTTTTCTATTAGGTAATTATCAGTAGCAGCACGGAGTCTGGATTTGTGCCCGGTTGATGGCAATAAGCTCGCCCCTTATTACATTGGGACCTAAAACATAACTGGCGAAATGTGGGTGTACTATATGTGCACCTCTGCCTACACCTTCGGGGAATACAGGCGTTATGTTATGTTATTTTGGACGTAGCCAGAAATTATTCTATAACCTTTCCTACATTGGCATCGAAGTTTATTTAACTCTCCGGAACCGGATCCAACGTGAACAAAGATGGTGGCAGCAGGCTGCAGCCACATCGATCGCAGATACGGCACGTGTGCGTTCTGTGGCTATTGTAGCCGCGGTGAAGGGTAGATCGAGATAATGCAAGTTTTAAAATACTGGTCGAAGTGAGGATTCGAAAATAATATTGGAATGGATTGAGATTGTGGTTATTTATTAAAATTGGAAAAAGGTAGAAAACGTTGCAGTTAGCATAATATCATGCTCGTAGTCCCCGAAGGGGTAAGCAATGGTGTGTAGTACACTCGCATTTCATCAAATATGTCATAGGTCCAGTGCCAGTGCCATATGCCATAGTGTCCAAATGTAATGGGGGCGAGCCTATGGCCATCAACTTAGCAGAAATGCAGACTCCGTTGACGATTTCCCAATGAAATAAATCCAGTAAAAATTATTTACTGTATATTCCGGTTATACTCACGGGTGTATTCGGGAATGCCCGACTAGTAAAAATTGCCTGTTACTGAGTATTTCGAAATAATACATCCTGAGCATTACCATGAACTCTTAAAGCAGGACAGTTCACGATGTGAAAGCGAGACGCCGCTACGTACAGTGTAATACGGCCTCTCGCTTCTACAACGTAAACTGTCCTGCTTTAACAGTTCATGGTAAGGGAGCTGGTGTCTATATACAATAATATAAGACGAAAAAATGTCCTCGTGACCGATTTTAATGATTAAAATCTAGCTTATCCTACGTGATTAGGTCTATTCTTTTTTTGCATTAGACACCTGTCTATCTTAAAATGTTACAAAAATACATAGAGCTTACTATAATTCGCATTAATGTGTATTGTACCTAACTAAATAGCCAAAATGTACAATAATAATAAAGTTATCTTAAAAATACATCGCCACTTTTATCAAATCAACTGTAAATTGTACCTACTTTCACTCAAATCCGTCTTTTTAGAAGCGTAAATGTTTTTTCATGTATTTTTTTGCTTTTGTATTGACCTCACACGTCAGTCACTCTAGGAAACAGGAAAAAATAGATTCTTCAAGGCAGAACACGCTTTGTAATCCTAAAAAATATGAATTAAGACTTTGATTAGAATATAATCGTAGGTAGAGTACGGATTAATTGCCGTTCGACCTATAAAAACAGGCGAAATGTGGGTGTACTATATGTGCACCTCTGCCAACCCCTTCGGGGAATACAGGCGTGATGTTATGTTTACGTATCAGACGTAACATAGGTAGGTATATCATCTATCAGAAAATATTAAAGTAGATTCACGTAAAACCCCAATAAAAACAAGCCCGCGTTTCCCGGCTCCCCCATCGGAGTGTATTGTGCGTGGGTACGGGATCTGTAAACAAATTTGTGAATATTATTCGTATTTATGGTGCCCCATGAATACGGCAAGGGGTGAGACACCATTACGCCTTAAGATTTCCTATTCATAGGGTTAAGGAGGCCGTCTTGCTGTAATGGGAAGCGAGGGCAACTGTAATTATTGTAATCATTGCGTAGTATTTAAATTTACCAGTTGTTTGAATGGAAGGTTGTATTGTGGGGGCTTGAGACTAATCGATATTTGAGCGAGGCAGCTAAATCGAGGTTTACATCTCTATGTACTTATAAGTTTATGTATTTGTGTAGGCCTTCCGTAGAGAACATTTATGGCCGACTAAACTTGTGGAATTGAAAGAACCAATGTGATATTTTTCAGTCGGCCCACAACTAGAGTATCTACCTACTCTTACCTATAATAATAACTAGCGTCTGCCTGCGGCTTCGCCCGCGTTAAGTAGCCTATGTCCTTTATCGTGTCTTAAACTTTCTACAAACCAAATTTCATCAAAATAGACAGACATACTACCTTTTACATTTATAATATTAGTATGGATGTTCTATTGACCGAATTACGGTCACGACGGCCTATCTCATCAGAGACTAGCCAACTACGCGGGAGATATTATAGTGCACTAGTATCCGCGCAGACACAGATATACTTCGTATTCCCTTACCATCATACGGTAGGCAGTAGACCGACACGACCGGAGAGAGATCAGACGCAGGAGCAACGACTTAACGTGCCTTTCGAAGCACGGTCTCGATATATGAAAACGGTCATCACAAGACTGACCTCGGCGAGCACGGCTTAACCACTAATCTCCACGTACGCTGCGAGCACCTCAATGTATGTGTATCCTCATAAGTAGGTATAATATAATAATGTTCACATAGGTTTATATTGAGGTTGTTAAAAAGTGAACGAGTTGTTGATAGTTATAGAAGCCTGCAAGTTCACATCAATATGAGACAGTAAATGAAAGGCAGCCGTAGTTCATAGCAGATTTTATATAGCTTGATATAGGTATGGTTGAGATTCTAAAGTAATATTAACCAAAAATAGCTTAAAATGAATATGCCGCCATTAATGTGATCTTATAGATGAAAGTGGAATCAGTCAGTTCCTTATCGAGAAATTATATGAATCAAGTTTGAGCAAACAATTTGATTCATACAATTTCTCTTAAAATGACGAAACTTAGTCGAAGTTATTGTCAAGGTAATATACAAAGTAAACACACGTAACGTTATCGCTAATATATAATTTGTATGCAAGTGTGTAGAGTGAGGCTTAAAATATTCCTGAAACTCAATAGAGCATAGTAACGTAAACTTTTTGTAATTTCTCTACAAAACATTGGCGACGCTCCGTTGGCGGGAGCGCAGCGGAGGTCGAGAGCCGGGCCTGACTAATTAGAACAAAAAACGCGGGAAAACACAAGTACGCTTGACAGTGAGTCAGAGACAAAGAGCGCGCAGTTTTCCAACAAAAAGGTTTTATACCTCTTCCTATACATTATGGTAATACAAACCTTTTTGCTCAGACCCTAAAGTTGAATTTGGGAATGAGGTCCTAGCATTGACCGGAACATTTATTTTTCGAAGGCCTTGTATTTAGAACGCCCTATCAGATTTATTCTACAGATGAATTTAGACTCTCTGTCCTGCGTCATAAACTACAATTTCGTCTGCGCTCGTGTTATTTATGTGGCATTTGCCGTTGTCTATAGCTGCGTAGAGAAGCGCCATCGCGTCGATTGTCTCTGGCACGTTCGGGCAAAGAGGCCACAATCGATAGAGCACGGGCGTGCGTTGTAATGAATTTATTAGAGAACCTAGTACTTTGACGAGGATTTTCGTTGTTTTATTTTTATACGAATATCAAACTGAACTTTATTTAGTTTAGAGCGTTGTTTGGGTTTTCTTAACAGCGCTTATGACATAGTTTAGCTATGTGCCTTTCTTATGAGAATAAGTTGTGGCAATATGCTGCAACAGAGAACTAAGTACTGCCACCATGTTCCTTGATCAGCCCCAGTTTACGTTGTGCAAGCGATACGCGGCATTACATATAACGACTTCTTGGTTCGACATCGCATCTTAAAGCAGGACAGTTTATGTCCTGCTTTAAGAAATCATGGTAAGGGGGCTGGCCAGCTTACAAGCATATTATAATTGACATTTTATTAGCGACATTGGGTTTAAACAGACAAACTCGTACCATACCTGGACGTTTGGCGCACCCTGGGCTACCATATTGACTAGCAAGCCTACTTTGAAATTCTACTAAATAACGTTTGTGTATGTAATATTTCATGTTTGTAAAACACACCCACGATACAGCAGAAAATCCAAATATGGGGCCACGTTTACATAAAACAAAAATCGGACTTATTTTATAATGTCCACCACCCTGTAGGTATGTTACAGTGATACCAAATTTGTTGTTTTTTCAACCATCTGAATGTTATTTTTTTACCTGTGACAAACAATAAAATCATTCTAACTGAAATTATAAGCAGGCAACTTACCACTAAGGCACTAAGAGAGCTACATTCAATATATCAAGAACGGCTGTCAGCATACCTAACTAGGTGCGCCCGTACTCTCGCACTAGGTACCTACCTACCTACCTAGTACACATAGGTGCAACGTGTGAAGTGTTCACACGTCATGACGTCACGCGCGTCTCGGTGGCGCATCTCGTTAGTTCGAGTCCGGCTGTCACGACCACCGCCGCGCTCGTGCACGGACGGTGGTTCCGTAGCTCGTTTTTATTAAGATGGAGGATTAGGAAGGTAGAATGGAGTATTTGTTTGTTAGAGTAAGGGTGGTATACTAGGACTTTCAATCATTTTGGTTCGGTATTGGAGGATAGTATCAGACTTGTTATGTATCTATGTATACACAACATAAGTAGCAGAACATGTTATGAAACTTTATGTCAAGTAATTGAAAGAAACTAACATCAATTCAAGTTATTATAGGAGCGATCATATGAAGATCCGAGAATATTTATGACTAGTAGTTGTTCTTCAATTAGCCAAACGTTAGTCTACGTAGCTTTGTACTTACAAAAACGAAATCTCAATCACTATTTAATTGTCTATAGCGTTAAATCTCATGTTAAGAGTATGTAGATAAGTCTTTTGGCATCATTAGGCACACTTTAATACCCTGACAGTCATACCTATCCAATTATCCAATGAAGAATAAAGCATCCGCAATAAAGAATTTGGATTTGGATCCATCATAATAATCATGAGGTTTTAATCACATTAATTTTTTATCGAAATTAAATACCATTCCCTGTTTCTGCACTACCCAATCTATGACTAAGAAACTTAGACTGTCTTTGACTCTAGAAAATGCCTAAGGCATTCAGTCCGCTTATACATTAGTGCCTACTAAAGAATAAACAGATTACATAAAAGTTAAATACGGTGATATAGCTATGACGGAAGGTTTTCCTATTCTCTACCGGTCCCTAGTCCGCCATCGCCGCGTGACTCGGCAAATTGTTGAAATGTTCAATAAAGGTTCTTTTATTTTAGTCCATTCTGTTGCGCTCGAGCCTTATTTTGACAACCCTCTGAGCGTTGACAGGTGGCGTTAATATATTTGATAAAGGTGCAGCCATATTGACTTGTAGTTTGAATTCGAAACTGCAATCCTACATGTGGACAATCATTTCTAATTTGATTATACTAATGACAGACTCTCTATTATTTTAGACTAGCTTTTGTCCGCGGCTTCGCCCGTGTTAAATAGCCTATGTCATTTCTCGCGTCTTAAACTTTCTACATGACATATTTCATTAAAATCCGTCAAGTGTTTTAATCATGAAGGCGAACAGACAGAGTTACTTTTACATTTATAATATTAGTATGGAAGTATGGATAATCTTTAGCTAATAATGTATGTTATAACTAATATAAGCTATTCAGTTATCTACATTACTAACCTAACCTTAAATCCCACAGCTGAACTACCTTCCTCCATCTCTGCAGGATCTGCAACACCCGTCGTAGGTAAGAGCCCACCACTCGTGCCCATCACTGTAACTCCAGTCAGCCATTGAGCCTGATAACCATTGAAAACCATCGAGGCACCGCTCGAGGCGTCCCAAAGAAATGACTCGACTGTCTTGGAACCCGCAAAGAACTTACTCACAAAAGAATATAGAAGGAATAGGAATATGAATTTAGTTCTGACTTCCCTCCATAGCAAGTGGAAGATACAAAGATTAATATGCTCAAAGTCTTTAGGTACAGTAAGTCTCAAAAGTAAATGACCATATCCATAAGTCCAAAACTCATGAACACCGTACTTTCGTATACTTCATAGATTTAAGAAGACTAGTGCCAGAATTAAATTTAATAAACATCGTAAAAAAAGTTAGCTAAACAACACATCGTCTGGATTAGCTACTCGCTAAATTGTCAGAAGTCCATCAAAACGGGTCTATCGGTTTAGCCGGGAACTCGTAACAAACACACAAAAGACCTCCTGGACTTTAAAAGGGACCTTGACCCCTGAGTTTGTTTTGGCATTTCTTCTAAGAGGTAGTCAGTTAGGAAATGCCGATGCCATCTAGTTATTATTTCATTTTTCATTGAATTTTGACGTGTAAAGGTATTTATGAAAACCTATTTACAGAAATAAATCATTTATTCATTTATAGACAAAATTACTTCTGCATCGACCAACTATATAAGATGGTTGATATTTCCATCTGCTATGAACACACCTTAACACTTATAAAGGCGTTCATTATAGCAATTCATATCATCCTGTCTTAATGAATCTAATAAAGTTTTCAAATTGATATTTGTTTTGATTATAAATATCAAGAATGCCTGTCATTGTGGAATGAGATTAGACAACAAAAAATATTTTGTAATCAATTGTCTCCGGATTTTAACGCTTTTTGTGTGGCATTTGGCTCATTAAATTACATTTTGCGGGGTTCGTTTCTTAGACATATAATTTCCCCCCATTACCTTGTGATTATTTCATAACTAGTTCATCATCATCCGGAAATCGTTCACTGTTGAACAAAGGCCTCCCCTTTAGAACGCTACAATGAACGACAACTCGCCATTTCCATCCACACCGGTTGCAGCAACTCTGACAATATCGTCGGTCTACCTGGTGGGAGGCCTGCTAACGTTGCGTCTTCCGGTTCGTGATAACCACTCGAGTACCTTTCTTCCCCAGCGGTTATCAGTTCTAGTTCTAACTAGTTTCGACAATACATCACTAAATCACTTTCATAAATAAGTAGGTAGGTACTATGCAACTAGGTACCTACAAATACCCATTTATTTCCTCTGAAATTCTGTATGGTAGGTATCTGTTTAGTATTTACTATTTACATGCCTCTTGATATCTACAAAGCGAACGGCCATAAAGGATTACTTTTAAAGGCAAAGGCACGTCGACTTTCATCCTCTCGAGGGAAAATGGCGCGCGATCTGACAGCTGAGAGGTTTGGCGCGCTTTCATTTGTACGATTGTTGCCCGTTAATGGCGCGCGTCGAAACAATAGGGAAATATCGCAATCTTTGCGCACAAAGGACATTACCGTTTGATGTCGAATGCTGTTGTTGCTATACGTATGAATTCGGTTAACGGACTCGATCGCTGGTTTGTTTTTTATGTTGATCGCCTTTTAGAAGAACTATGAAAGTGTTTGTGGTCTATGTTGCGTAAAAATTAGTTAGTTTACTTCTTATTTTGGTTATAAATTAGGTGCATTTTGTTTTCATGGGAAGGTGTTTTACTGTTTGTTTTGTGGGAAATGTCGACTGACTGGATTCCCAGGCGGTAATATGTTGAAAGATTTTAAATAGCAGCCCAGGGCACGTAATTTGGTCGCTGAATGTTCTATGGGCAACGGCAAATAAGTCCTTTTTTTAGTCTCCGCGATATCTCCGTGTACCTACCTAAGTCTTAAATTGAATCTAATAGTAGTTAGTAGCATTTATGCTAAGACTTTCTCGATCATAAAATCATATTGAATGAATCCAACTAACCAACGAGGTCTCTAGTTCCTGTAACCAGATACGAGAACTAAATATCTACATAACATACTGAAAACTCAATTTACACGTTACTCAATTAAGCATTTGCGGATAAGTTTTACATTTCTCCCACAGCTGAATCTATCGATATTTTTCTATAAAACACTTAACGACTTTTTATTATTAACACGCACTGAGTACTTACACACACACACACACGCACGCACGGTGCACAATACCCGCAACGGTGTTCATTGTAGCTCATTACATAAGTACATCGGCACCTCGGCCACATGCCCTGGCCGCGTCCTGCAGCAGCCCCGCTCAATGGCCACTCGAGACGAGAGCTGGGGAGATTACGAAACAATGGATTTTTCCAAAATACATAATAATTCACAGCGTCAAATGAGGCAGCTCTTTGTGTGGCTCGGAGATCCGTGGAGTGAACGGTGATGCGGATGTGGTCCGAATGATTATTGGTAGGTAGTTTTAATACCTATATTATAGACAAATAGTGTCGTGTAAGTATCTGATGTTAGATAATTAAAAAGAATTGAATTGAAAAACTACCAATTTTTAGAACACCTGATGGCAATGCGATCTTCTTCGGGATCGAGGTTCGAAGCTGCTTATTTGTTATGTTGTTGGGTTTTCTAAATTATAATAACTTATTTTTAATGAAGTCATTGCATATGAAAGTTGCTTAAATAAGCTACTTTCACATACAAACTAAAATGTCGATCTTAGTTTGTTAAGATTCTTTTTACCAAAGGAAACTTACAACGTCATTATATATTCTCCAACACCTACCTACATATAAATATAAACGACAACATAAATAACAAAAAAACGACCTAATTAAAAATGAAAATCAATTAAGGAAGAAGCTCTACGGAACCGCGCCCAATTTTGTCAAGTCCACAACACATGGGCGGATTTTTGAGATTTTTTTGGGTCCGTGCTTGAGTGTGGTGCTTGAGCGTCGACCGCTGCGCCGCGCGAATTATTAAAAAGTAAAAAATAAAAATATGGCCCTTCAGTGTGAGGTCGCCTGTGGAATATAACATGCCAGCTTAGGTGCGGACAAATGATTACGATTTTATATATCTATTGTGAATGATCATCATGAATACGTAATGTAATCATGTCTGAGGCATTATGGACGTTGTAAACGTGTGATTGGTGTTAGGGTTCGTCGCTAACTCTTATAGTTGTGAGTTCTTTTTATGGATTTGATAAATGTCATGTAATTTGTCACTGACACTACCTATAGAGACACAACTATATAGTTGTAACAGAGACACATTTCTATGTTTTAAATCACTCGTTTAGCCCATACGTAGTATCTACGCAAACACTGTAAATACCTAGGTTACTTTTATTTCTTTTAATATTAAAAAAAATGTGTTTTTTAAATTGATAAAGGAACTTGAGAAATCATGTCACTGCTCGCATACAGCGAATTTCCACGATGGCTCAGTTGGCACTTTGGCAGAGCGGCGCCACGGTACGACGAAAGTCGCGGTTCGAGTCCCGCTCGTGTTCATCGTTTGTCAAGTTTCCTTTATTACTTTAGATTTAAGCTTAACACATTTTTTTGATGTGAAATTCATAGCCTACCTATTGTAATTTAATTTAGGTATGTGTTACGTGTAGTCCTCTACCTACCCACTACTTTTTTATTTGAGGATGACCGAATTACTTTCTGCCAACCAAAAAAAAAATCATCTTGTTGTTGTTAAAACGTTATAGCCGTTCAGCACTTATTTAGCTCCTGTCTGACTTATTAAGACCCTCAAGCATCATCGTCAATTAATTTCATAATTAGATGCTCATTAGCTACCTAAGTTAAGAATGAATTTCGGTTTAATGAAGTACCTTTTTCCGAATATTTATTTTCAAAAGGATCATTTGGCCAAAATCAAAACACATGCGTACTCAAAAACCTTAAAAAAACATATCATGATGTAGAGACACTATAATAACTTTTTCAAAACCGGTAGTCACGAACAAAAACGAGAAATGAGTTATCTCCCCTCCACGCCTAACCAACCGAATGACAAATGAATTAGTCGAAATAATACGAAAAAAAATTACACAATAGCTTTCAAACCGGTTGTGGGCGAATTTGTTACTAAAATGTAGCAACATCTGTCTAGAGGGGACAATCTAACACAACAATTATATAAATCCGCCTGAAAACATAAACAAATATTAACCTTACACCTTCACAATAAGACTTAAAATCAAACGAACAAGTTTGAATTTAACGACCTTTTGTAACTTTATGGGTAGAGTTAACGCCATTACTGTCAAATTGTGAGCCAATCAGTGGTGAGCAGCGCCGCCCAATCAGCGCGCTGCATAGCGCGTGTTACGAATGTTAAATTTGGGGGGAAATGTTGCGTTAGTTATTTTTTGTGTTGACTGAACAGGAATGAATTAGTTTTGGGTGAACGAATGTAGGTTAGATGTTAAATAGATACCTACTGCACGTTTGTTATTGTATGTTTAGGGTGGCTTGGTGGAGATTTTAATTTACGTTAATAATCCATGCTTTTATGGCAGGATAGTACGGGGTTGCAACTTAATTAAATGTTCCACTCATTTGCTTAGTTCTCCTATTTTCTTTACCTACTTACCGTTATTCTATCTTATGCAGGTTCTAAGACGGTCAAATCATGTTTCTGACTAGCAGGAGTAACTGTGATGGGTACGAGTGATGATGGTGGGCAATGTTGCTCTACGATTGTGCTCTGCAAATGTTTGGGACACTGATAATTTCTGATTTGCAAGGATCTTTAATTTTGCTAACGATTGTCAATTACCCTTATCACGATGTAAATCTAAATTGACTGTCTGCCTCGTTGGTCTAGTGGTCGCTAGGCTGGTCATGAAGTCCTGGGTTCAAATCCCGGGTCGGGCAGTGTTACTGAGTTTTTCCATTAATAGCAACACAGAGTCTATTTGTGCCCGGTTGGTGGCAATAGGCTCGCCCCCTGTTGCATCGGGATTCGGGACCTACTTTTGGCAAAACTCGCGAAATAGTTGCTTACTTTATAGACACCTCTACATATCCCTTTAGGGAACACAAGCGTGATGTTATGTTGTTATGACTGAACATAATTTAACAATAATAAAACCTATAAAATGTACCTGTATGGGCAGGCGTTTTGGGGGCAGTCTTTATGTTTGACATTCAAAAACCTTTAGTTATAAATTAATCTATTTTAAGTGAAAGATTTTTATCTTCTATCTTTCACTAGGTAGGGAAACTTACAATTCATGCAACTGTAGTGTAGGTCCCAACTCTCAGGTGGTAGGCCCAATAATATGTTAAATTCGGTAAAAGAGAGGTATCTATGACTTATAGGTATCTAGGGTAGAAGGTACCTATTTACTATTGTCTAAAATAAAAAACATCGCATATCCAGCCTAAATACCGCAATAACATGATCCCCAACCATTGGAATGTCACAAATGTATCACTCCCATACCTGCACATTCTCACACACATCACACATGAACCGTAAAGCTGGCAACTCTGCCCATTTCCCATAAACCAAGATCTAGAATGTTCACTTCACCATGAACTACCGTGTCAAAGGTCTGTCATTGTCCTTCGCCCGTACTAATGACGGGGGGATTGGCGACACCAGCATGGTACGGCCGACCCGCGGCGCTCGCGTGACTTTGAATCGCACCACGCGGCGCGGGCGCAGCGTGCCGCCGAATTCAGAATTCAAATTCTATTTGACAGATGACTTTTGATTTTCGAATCTTGAGAATTTGAGTGGCGTTTCTAAGTCGTCGGAGTGTGAATGAGCAATTTCCTTTTTGATGGGAATTTGGCGGATTAGACATTGTGTTATGAGAAGGTCAAGTGGCCGCGAATCGTTTCTCTCAGACCACCGATTGTTGTACAGTATGTGAATGATTCTTTCACCGCGTGTAGATCCTGTCGAATACTATTAAAGGTTTACACTTGGTTGGTTCGCGTTTCGCGCTTCGCGCTTGACGTCTGGGGTCTACTTTCTTTTCTGGATGACCAGGTTTTCCCATACTATTAGAGGATATTTATTAATTGAATTAACATTTGATATTTCGATTGTGGTGACGAGTAGGAACTAGGGAATAGACGTTAACTGTTCACGTCAAGCTATTTCTTGTAGGAATACAGTAGTGCTAGTAGATTAATATCACAGTACCTACTTTCAGTACATTTGGACTTATAACAACACTGGCGGAATGTGGGTGTACCTACATATTTTCCTACACCTTCTGTAAATGGGTTCTGGCGTTAAAATGTTATAACTAGGTATGAACCAACTAAAAATAAAAATTAGGATATTCAAATTCAAAAATTAATTCGCAAAAATATGGTATGCAATGGTGTTTAAGGGTGTTACAGTTAGTTTCACATATTTTATCATTATTAAATGACATAAATATTCATGATAACATTGTCTGCCTCTTTGTTCTAGTGGCCGCTAAGCTAGACTGTCAAGCATGTGGTCTTGGGTTCGAATCCCAGATCGGGCAAGTGTTATTGGGTTCGATTAGGTACTTAATTCTCAATAATAGCACAAAGTTTGCATTTGTGCCCGGTTGATGGCAATAAGCTCGCCCATATTACATAACATAACTGGCGAAATGTAGATGTCAACCGGCCAACCCAAGGCCCTGTGCAACCTGATCAAAATACCTCTGATGGTGATCTATTACCTTACTATCTTCAATTAGGTACTTCCTACTACGTATATTTCTAACTACAAGTAAAAATAATATCAACACAATAAAACAAACATTAGTACGCTAAACGCAATGAATTATTAACAGTCCATTACATGCAGGCTTGGCAAAAAATCTTAAAAAATCACCGTTAACTTCATTCATACTTCAAGTGGCTCCCTTTCATTGCCTACCTTCGCTCGTGAAAGACATTTAAAAAAGAACTATTGATCGTGCACAAACGCGCGCCACTTCAAAATCTTTTGTCCGCCATATTGGAAAACGTTCTGACATGTGCACTAATGTGTTCAGTTTATTTTGATGTAGGTAATTAATTTAATGTAGAATTAGTAATTTCATTAGGTAGGTACCTAAATTCATGCTTAATTATACTTATGTATAGTTCTATACCGTATACCTACATTTCTAGGACTTTCTTGTGTATACACAAGGTAAATTTTCTTGCTGGATTTTTTTTTTAAAACGTCGCCCCACACTAGGAATTTCTCCTGTATCGTAGGTGCGGTTCACAAACATGAAATATCACATACACAAACACCCAGACTCGGGACAAACATCTGCGGTTCGCACAAAGCGCAAGCCTTAGCGCAGCAGTCCAATCGCTTAGCCACTACGCTAATCAGGTCGTCCTAATTTTATTTCTTAAATTAATTCTATTTCATTAATATTCTACATTGTTAAACTATCTTGACTGCATATCAAGGGCAGTTAAAATCATTATTTTGAACACTGCTCTTATTGCTTCTGATGTTATGATTGCAGATTCTTAACTTAGGCCCTGTGGGTCGAACCACCCAACATAATTACCAATAATTCACGCCTAGAAGCTATTTTCTGTCGACGTGTCATCAGTTAATCATAGTTCCATTAGGATATATCAAACAAAGATCAAGTAAAAAAACATAACATCACGCCTGTATTCCCCGAAGGGGTAGGCAGAGGTGCGCATATAGTATACCCACATATCGCCAGTTATGTTTTTAGGTCCCAATGTAATAGGGGGCGAGCTTATTGCCATCATCCAGGCACAAGTCCAGACTTCGTGCTGTCACTGAGAATTACCTAATGAAAAACCCAGTAACACTGCTCGACCCGGGATTCGAACCCAGGACCTCGTGCTCAGCAGTCGCGCTTAGCAACGAGGCAGTCGTTGGTCTAGTGGTCGCTGTAGGTCAAGGTCAAGTAGGCAATAGAAATAATACAACAAACTGGAGGTGTCGATATTTTTATTACTTTCATTAAGTTTGCCGAGTCGATTCTGTATAATATAAAATTAATCTTATCTATTACATCATCGCATTATTGCACCAATCATACAACGGTATTATTTGAATTCTATTCATTATTAGAATATGTTTTCTCTCTCTAGTGATTGCTCTTGATTAGTGGTACATCAGCTAAGTAGAACAACACTATGCAATACTAGGTTTACAATAATAATGTCCTCCTGACCGAATTTCGGTCACGGCGGCCTAACTCAGCTAAGACTAGCCAACTACGCAGGAGATATTATAGTGCACAAGTATGCGCGCAAACATAGTTGCACTCCCTATTCCCTCTCTCATAGACAGATGGGACGGTAGACTGACACGACCGGAGAGAGATCAGGCGCAAGACCACCGGCTTAACGTGCCTTCCGAAGGTTTACAATGTGGCACTAAACACGGCAGTGCACCGCCAAGTCTAACAAATAAATTCTAGTAATTCGACGTATATAATTAATTCGAATATATAAAAGTTTTAATACATACCACTACTAATTGATCATGTACTATCATAGATGTCAAAGAATTTCTATAGGTGTTTGTCAAACTTCAATGGTTTGTGAAAATCTTTGTGGATATTTTACATTACCAACTACTTATATGAATATAACACCAGTCTTACAAGTAAATTTAACGTGCTCTAAGCTGCATCTCATTACATTGTTGCAGTTCATCTATCGTAAGTGCAGTAAAACCATTTCTATGTAGTATTCTTAATAGGTAGGACATTTTGGTGAGTAAACTATAATTAGGTATGACACCATTAACCAACAATTCCACGACACTACTTCTAAAAAGATGCTTTACTTTAGCCCTGGACACTTGATACAATTTTAATTAACTGACTGATTCAATTTTTCATGATCACCAGCCGGAAGACGTCCATTGTTGAATAAAGTCAAGATCAAGCTTCGCCTTAAAGGTAGCCATAATAAAGTAGATTCAATTTTTTGTTGCTTTGAAATGAATAAATAGGAATTTATTTGAATTGGCAAATTTGTGACGTCACAACTTTCTTTCGCTATGCAAAATTATTGGAGGAATAGTGTTTTGACAGCTCATAAAAAGTATGTCAATTGATTGGTGGTGTCTTATAGCCAATTATTTATATGCTGAATAACCTTAAAACCTCTTTTAAACTCCACCGACAAAATTCTAGTCTTGAAATTACCTCACATCAATTTACAACATATACAAAATGAATTATTAAAAAATAGTATTATAATAAAATTATCTGAATGTCCATTTATACAATATGGTAAATTAATATCATTGTTATATTCTTGTAATTCTTACCATCGAATGGAGAAGAACTTGGCGAATATTTTAGTTTCCCAAATAGTAAATTCAATTCTTGTAAATTAAAAATATACAATAATAACTAATCACGGTTTAGTTAATATGAAATATCAAACAAAACTATCATAAATAAAATAAATATGTATGTCTATATTTTATTCGAGTCCAAAACTAGATCGCGACTGTATTTTGAACATTTTTATTTCACAAGAATTGATCCTGAACACAAATTTACATTTGCTGGGGACAATTCTGTTGCTCATAGCACTAACCTTCAATCACACTTTCTCTCTTTCTTATAAACATCAAAGACAAGGACAGACAACATTAAGAAGTTGATTTGACGTAATCATGAATATCGATATCAGCTGGCGGACGAATTAAAAATTAAATTCCTTTCTGTCGCCCGGAATGTGGGACTTATAAGCGTAATTGAAGGTTTTATATTGATACCAATAAATTTCCTGTAAAGCTATTGCTCGTAGGAATACATTGGTGCTGGTAGATACCTACCTAACTGTTACAGTACATATTTTGGACCTCATAGTGTAGGTACCAAAGCAGACTAACACGACAGGACTCGGGACTAAGAAATGCTCTACATCCCTTTGTAATGTTGCTTTATAGAAAGAGACAATGTGATTAAATAAGTTTATGGTTGTACAACAGAATCAGCGCCGCTGTCTTTCAAACAAGGGGTGGCGATCCTATACGCAGCCACCCCGATTGGAATTTCACGATATGCGCAACGAAACTATTGTTTCCGACCGTCAACATTTTTATTACATTTCCGTTACAAAAATATAGTTATCCTCTAATGCCAGGAGCCGCCCTGGCTGGAGCCCTGATGCCGCCGGTTGGGCCCCGACTGGGGCTGGTCAGAGTTGTGCCTACTCCTGTCCCGCGGCCCCTGGGAGCTGTACCCTTGGCTTTGAGGGTACTTGTTGGTTGACGAGTACCCTTGGCTGCTTTGATGTCCGCCGTACTTCTGGTAGCCCCCCTGCGAGCTGTACCCTTGGCTTTGGCTCCTGCCTTGATGGCCAGAGTTTGTTCCAAACCTGTTCTGGTTGCCGTAGCCGTAGCCTGAGCGGTTACCTTGGCTGGGCTGGTAGCCGTGGTCGTGGCCGCCCTGGTTGTAGCCGCGGGAGCCTTGGCTGTGGTCGCGGGAGTAGCCCCGGCTGCCCTGGTCCTGGTTGTTGGCGCTGTAGCTGCGGCCGTGTCCGTGGCTCTGGTTGTTCTGGTACGGCGTGTACCCACCGGGCCGGGGGCCGAACGAATGTGAGCGCTCTGCAACAATCAATGAGTTTAATATCTTTTGAATTGATGTTCTATAAAACTACATAAGACTACTTTCAGCCATGGACCTTAATAAAATTTGACCAATTTGATATTAATAGCAGAACGCATATGCTTGAAAAAAGAAAGTCCTTTCATATTTTCAATCTCGTAACATCAAATATAACGTTATGAAACAAGACTAAATAAGAACAGAAATATATTCAAACTATCTGCGCCCCGCGGTGTTACCCGCTACATTTTTTCGGGATAAAAAGTAGCCTGTGTGTTAATCCAGGGTGTCAGGCTACCTCCATATGAAATTTCATTAAAATCCATTCAGTAGTTTTTACGTGAAAGAGTAACAAACATCCATCCATACTCACAAGCTTTCGCGTTTATAATATTAGTAGAGATTGACTACCCAACGCAAAAATAGATAGGGCTTCGTTCACAGTAGTGTATCAATATCCCGCCTGACATCTAAGGCGCTAGACTTTCGCCGTAAGTATATAGCCGTCCTTTATTTTAAGGCTTCAGGGCGAGAATCAAACGCCATCTTTCATCCAACACTTGTATGAATATAAACGTTCTCTTTGAGCACAAAACTCGCGTATTGCGACACTCGACTGAAAGTCGCAGTGACGCGCCCCGCGCGAATCGCACGTCGAGTGTTTAATCGCTCGCTTTGTCGAGAATGTACCTCGATCATGTGAGCCTAGAAGAGGTTGCTTTTGGGTATAGTGACGAATTTGAGCAGAAAATTGCCTAATGTGGGTGTGATTTGGTCTGCTTGGAGTATGAACATTTTTAATTGGTGATTTATTGATTTTCGTTTTGTTCTAGTCTTTTGATAAATAAGTAGACCAGATTGGCGTAGAAGCTTAGACTACTGCGTTAAGGATAGTGGGACCAATCCCTGCACGGCAGAAATATTTGCGTGATCATCAAATTTTTGTACTAATTTTGAGAATTTTTGACCAAGTACTCCAGCCCTCCAGGATACGGGACCAGTTCTTGGTGTGTATCACAGTATAGTGTTATATACTTTTCTACAAGTCTACCATTGCCTTACTAGTGATACTGGCCAGTTAGGTTAGCAAAGGTCTTATCTAAATTCGTAATGCAAATTTGAAAAATGAGGTAAACGAGCGGGTCTTGAGCCCGCGAACCTTACTGATTCGTGGCGCAGCTCTGCCAACTGAGCTACCATATCGCAGCTGGCACCCATCGAATTTCAACTACCCTTTTAGTATTTACTTCTTAAGGGTGACGTCTTATATTATTATATTAATTATTTATTACCCAATTATTACCCAATAAATTTTACAATAGCTAGTCACATCCAGCACTCATACATCGTCACCAACTACACGCCCATAATCTGTGAGCGTCTAAGTAACAGTAAGCTTTTCGTACATCAAAAATTTGGCGCGTAAAGAGATTGTAGAGGCGACCATAGACTAGAGGCTCAGTAACATCGCACACAGATTAAAAATCTGTATTTATATATTGTAAATACCTTTGGTTTTTAAATGGGAGTTATAAGCTTTCAAACGCCTTGGATGTATAAGTCGGTAAGTCGGTTCGAGTATTTTATTTAAGGGTTTTTTAATCCATGATTTAGAGTCAAAAGGGTTTGCAATTAAGCCGCTTAAGTACCTACTTGTTTTAAGACGTGTAAGTCAAGAATGTAGCTTTGTAAAAAATCAAGTAATACCAATTTTCAGATACCTTACGAATTGTATCGAAGTTGAGATTTTTGGCGTTGTCAAGCTAATGTAAACTATAATTTGAAATAACCTAAAACGCGTCTTTTTATGTAGATATTGATCTATTAGATACAATTGGATATTTAAAACAGCATATTCAACAGATATCGGTATAAATTGGATCCAATTTTATCCGCCATATTTAGTTATCATCAAATTGTCTTTCAAAACTAGTTTAAATTTCCATATAACAACTTCCTAAGAGGCTCTTCAACTCATAATCATCGTCGTAATTTGCGAGAGAATAGACTATTCGTACCTGTCACACGTAGCAGTGGGAAGGCATTAATAATTGCGGGAGCCGTCGAGTGCGTAACGACGCGTCGCCATTAGCTACCATTGTTATACCGGTTGGCGCCCACCGTGGGGCACGTAGAACGCGCCATTAATTCCGAGTTCATGATTGTGTGGGTGTTTAGGAGTGTGCGCCGGGTCAAAATCATAGTTCATATTGTGTAGGAAGTGTGGGGTTTAGAGAGATGTAAATTATTTTTACTGAGACGATATCAGATGTGCCATTTGAACTTGTACTAGGACATAAAGCAGAAAAAAGTAAGCCTATTTCACAAAATCTGAATTTTTCAACTCGAATCTTAGCCGTAAGAAACCCGCTTAAGGCGGTAAAGAGTGTCAAAACATCCTTTTCGGGTTTCCCGTCACACGATCTTTTCATGTAGTCTCCGAAAGTTCTAAGGCTACATTGCCACTACATCGTATCAAACGAGGTTTTATTATCAAGTGTAAATGTTTAATGAATATAAAAGTGTAAAATACCTACTGATATAATTAGCTAAATAATGGAATTAAAAAAAATACCCATGTCAAACATTTTTTAAAAATGGATTGCACGAAATGTGCGAACCACAGTAGGGATCAGGTCTGGCGCGCTGAAGGTAATCCATCCCGTCAAATACATGCTATTACCAATTCTGTAACCTCGACCTGAGAACTCCTCCGTGTGGGCGCGAAATCCGAAATGAAATAAGAATTTAAGAGCAAATCTAAATACGACTGATTATATTATAGATTACAAATTACCCGTGTTTTCATAATACATATTCGAACACGTATCCACAATATGAGTTTTAATTCTGCTACAGTACTTTTATTATTAAGTTTTCACCTAATAATAACAGTCTATAACGGTTCCAGGGTAAAGGGGTAAAGGCCTCTTCTCATATAGAGAAGGATTGAGTATTGATCACTATGTTAGCTCACTGCGGGTTGGTTTTAACTATGTAGTTTACTATTATATTATTAGTAACTAACGGGTTTTATAGGGAGACTGAACAGATTACTTAAAAGAAACTATTAATAATCTTCATCTTATCGTATGGTTGTTGAACAACCTGGTGTCACAGTGTAAACCGCCTGCATGTCTCTGACATGGCTTTACACCCGTTGACAAATCTCTCAGGAGTACCGATTTCCTCACGATGTTTTCCTTCACCGGTTTCAGCAACTAATAACTAATTTATAATACGCTCATAAATTCGAAAGGACATCGATGCGTGCCGGGGTTTGAACTTACGACGTCTGACTTGGCAGTCAAACGGCCATACCACTCGGCTATCACTGCTGTTAAAACTCAATTACGTATAAAATATAAATAATTGTGTGTTGCATGTTACACATGAGTGGATACAAGTCCTTACCAAGCGCGCAGTGGTAAAAACTAAAAAATATAAAACCAGGTGGCGGGCAGACATAATAGGCAACTAATGGGCGCGCCGCGACACATTCACGTGAGACTCGTGAAAGCGACGAGCAACGCCGGGCTCCCAAATTGTAGTACGTCACGGATACTCGGATACAAGGTTTTAAGATAAACTGACACTGATATATCTATATATCAGCATTAAAATCAGCTCCGTCCACTGCTGGACGTAGGTCTCTCCTATGGCCCCACTTTCTCTGATGGCAAAATATTGGAAACAATAATGATATATTCTTAGAGATAAGTACTTACATAATTTATTATCTACAATTAAATTTGCTTGGCCCAAAATTTGGCACGCCACTGAGCTCGATCATTATTTATATGGTTATGGTAAATTTTTTTAGTCTATAAAGTGTTTTTTAGGGCTTGATTCGTATACACAATTGACACACAGCGACTACTTATGTGGGTTTTCAGTTTCATCTGTGTTGACCAAGAATATGTAAATAAAATAAGGTCGCACCACAAAAAACATATTGGGATAGCAAGACTTATTTTCTTTTATACTTTTGTCAAAGGCAGACGTGGAATCTATCCGCAGGGTACTTCACAAAAACTTAAGAAATATCTCGGAAAGTTCCGAAAATAATTACAAAAAGGGATTCCTTGAATATTAGAAATAAAAATGTATTTTTTGTGAATACATTTTGTTTTTTACGAGAGCGGTAGAGACCACCTCTGTTCATTTCATTCCCTCCGACGTCTTTGAGGAACGCAAACGTCAAACGTCAAGCGTTCTTGTTCTGATTAATACACCGCAAAGATATCAAGTGAGGGTAGACGAGGATTCTGTGTGGCTCGGCTAATTTGTATACACAGAGCTTGATTTATTGCGTTACTTTATAAGTTTTATAATATGTGTTGTAACGTGGAGTGTCGAGAAATCTGGGAATAATTGTACCAGGATAGTAACAAGAGAACAAAGCAGTATGTAATTTAAAATATAGAAATTGGCAAAGAGCGTCGCTTCACGGCCTTGGGGCCGCAGATATCGGTAACTAAACTGATAACAGAATGTTCATCAACCATACGATAAGAAGACCTCGGAATATTTATGTGCTGTGAAACCTACCGCGAGGGACCCTAAAAACGAACTTTCAACCTTAAAGAAGCCGCTCGACATCCTTCAAAATAGCAAAACTATTTTTTTTCTTCATATCTCGTACATATGTGGAATCCTATTAGTATTTATGTCGCTGTATGTACTACATAGAGCCATATAACCTCCCTAAGCCAGGGTCAGCCACCGCAACCCGTAGGAGCTCCGCTGGAGTCGCTAGTCAGGTGGCGCGCCCTTGAGCACGCGCGGGCGGCGCCTCTAATTACCGGCGACTCGGCGACTAGGAGACAATGTGGAGTGGCGCAGACGACTCGTTTATTTTTTATCTACCCCCGGATATTGTTGAGGGCCGTGTTCGTTATGCGTGACGCGAAACTGGAGGGAATGGCTTCAGTGTGACGCTTCATTTGACTGGTATATAGATGCTAGCGCTCTGCGTTGTTACCCGTTAATCCCTATGTGTTAATCGAGGGTGTCACCCTAGGTAGGGTGTACCTCTACACCAAAATTTATCAAAATTGGCCCAACCGTTTGAACATGAAGAAGTACCAAACATACAAACACACTCAAAAATTTCGCCTTTATATTATTAGTGTGATTGTGTCAAGCTTGTATTCGCCGATTTAGGCGTAGATGTTACACACCCATATATGGAAGGCAATCAAGTTATAATCAGATAGATATCTTTGAGATATCTATCTGGTGCTTCTTCGTAGAGATGTTATTCTGTATTCCCTTACTTATAAAAAATGCCGGTGATGAACAATTGATTACCTAATGCCTGTCATTGTCTATACAGCACACTTTAGAGATTTTTCAACGATATCTAAAGTCATGTTAGCAAGCCTACAGGCGGATTAAACTCTGACACCGGTTTGTTCATCAACCAGATAATAAGAAGAACGTAATCTCAGCCAGCTAGAACATCACAAAAAATACAACTATAACCAAGGCATCAGGATTTTTTTTATCAAGATCAAATCAAAAGCCATGAGAACCTCCCCCTTAGAACATGACAACACACGTATACAGCACTAAAAACACGTCAATCATAAAATAAAATAAGCGCGTTCAATTAAAATCTACCCTTAGTTGGGGGTTGAAACTCGTAATTGGGCCGCGTGCGCCCCCGACCCTAGCCTTGTAGTGCATTGTCACGGGAAAACAACCCTTATGCAATTGTAATATGAATTACAATTATTTTAGATTAATTGAATTATAATTGGAAGTCTTTTATAGTGACTTTTGATGAGTTGTCAGCGATGACCCGGTTGGTACAGTGGCTGTACGCTTGGTATGCTATTAAGAGACGCCTACTCTTATTATAGTAAAAAACAACTTTTTAATACATTAACTATTTAAAAAAAATGTCGGTTAAAAGCAAATGTATATTTTTATTGTTTTTTTTAATTAATCTTCGCCCCATACTAGGAATTTCTCCTGTGTCGTGGGTGCGTCCGATTAGCATGAAATATCACATACACAAACACCCAGACTCGGGACAAACATCTGCGGATCACAGAAATTTCTATGTAACATAGTTTGACACGTAAACTGTAAGAATACCATATTATTTACCCAATTTTATCTATATCTGTTGTGATGGCCTAGTCGTTCACATACCGGATTTGTATGCACACGGTTGGAGGTTCAAACCCAAGCAAGTATCAATGTAACTTTTTTAATGTCATAAATACTTTTTTAGCCATTCTGAGACACCACTGACTAACGGTGACGGAAAACATCGTAGGGAAACCTGGATTTAATTATCTGAAATCACCAACCCGCAGTGAGCTAGCGTGGTGATCAATGCTCAATCATTCTCTATAAAAGAAGAGCCCTTTGGCCTGCAGTGGGGTCTTTATAGGTTAGGTAGATTTAACGGAAAATGAAAAACCTATTATGGCAATACAAACCATATTTCTATGACAATACAAACCAGTACATCACCACACGAAATTTTTATTCAATAATACGAATGTAATACTCATAAAAAACGCGTTTCTATCAAAATACCCAGCCCTCAACACTTTTAACGAAATAAAAAGCGAGCCACTTAACACAGCTAAATAACCCACATTTAAAGATCTCGATATCTTTATCCGATTATTAAAAAAAAGCTAAACCCAGCATTAAGACACCTGGCTAAAGGTTACATAATGAAAAGTTACAAAAAACTTCCGACATTGTATCGATAATCCTCTATAGGAAGCACTTGAGCTTCGATATTTAAAAAAAAACCGGCGCCCATTGTTGGCAACCCTCTATAATTATTATTTTCGTAGCTGGCGACACGGCGGCACACAATGCCTTCCCTACGCACTTCCTGTTTGCCCTCGCGCGCTATTAAACGTGAATGCGAGCGATTGGCCAATTTGAATTTCGAATGTCGTATAATGGAATACATTTGGCGGGTATCGGTGTGTAGTTTTGTTTTTTTAAATAGTGATGCGCAGTAATTAAGTTGTTAGTGTAGTGGACAAGGAGGTTTGTTGATGCCTTTGTAGACATGTTATTTTGGAGTATTGTTCGGTAACTGAGGAAGTAAACAAGCGTTTTTGTTGTTTGTTTCATTGTTGTTTACTATAAAAAGGCGCTTAAATAAAAGAGTAAATCTAAGTACAAGGACATACTACATCATAGTTTACGTTGATCACGATAATTGTAGTGTAGGTAGACCGAAAGCTATCAATATATGTATCACGTTTATATTCCTGGAAGGGGTGGACAGAGGTGCGTTGCATACTTACATTTTTCCAGACTTTATATCGCTATGAAGAGGTCAGTTAAGAGATATTAACAGGGCGCATTTTTCCAAAGTGGTTACACTTACTAGAAGCTCGAATAACCACGTTTAGACTGCTAACAACTACGTTAGACTGCGTTTTGTTTCCGCTAGGGACAAAAAATTATGCGATCCGCAGATGTTTGTCCCGAGTCTGGGTGTTTGTGTATGTGATATCTCATGTATGCAATGTACCCACGATACAGGAGAAATCACGAGGACGCGGACGCGCGACGTTTAAAAAACAATACGTGGCTTTGAATATGCCAGTCGATGGGTAGAAATCAAAACTATTCAGTTTTCGTGAACCCCTTGTACTTGCAAAACGAACTATCTCAAGTACAATAAATGCTAAAAACAACGGAAAAATAATTGAAAAATCTACCAAAAATCCAAAAATAGGCCCTTAAAAAAACAATACCAACACTATGTCTAACTTAAATATACCAAAAAAGCAACAGAAAAATAATTCAAAAGTCTACCAAAAAACCAAAAGTATACGCTTAAAAACACAATACAAAGATCAAACCATCCTTATTAGCTCAACGAATCCTCCCAACAACACGAACGACCACCAACAGCCTCAGGTCACATGTACAACAACTCGACAACTCGATAGAGGGCGCAATTAACGCCGCTCGGGAGACGTGACCGTGATTGTGAGGCGATTACATTTGTATTGTGGTACAACCCCAGCCCCGGGCTGTACGGGCCGAACGGGTTGAACGTGGGTGGGGGAGAAATTGGACGATAATAGACCGGAGTTAGATGGGTTAGAGGTTGAGTTTGACTTTAGTATCGCCTGTTTCTTATTATAAGTATTGCAGCTAGTGGGATTGGATGGAGTTGGGATCGGATGACCTTGTGTGAATTTTCCCAAGATATAACCTGATTGCAGTGACTAAGCGATTGGACTGCTGCGCTAGGGGTTGCGGGTTAAATTCCCACGCAGGACAGAAATGTGTAATCCCCATAAGTTTATCTCGAGTCTGGGTGTTTTGTGGTCACCTCATGTTTGTGAAACTCATACACAATACAGAAGTTGCTAATGTAGAGCGAGGTATTTAAAAGATAAAGATATAATAATAAGGAATAGAAAGGATTTAAGACTTGTTGTACTTTAGATTTGTCGAGGGGTATTATATGGCTTAGATTTATGGGTGGTACAAGGAATTCTTGTTTAGAAATTCATAATATGGGACTTTAAAATAACAATCACCCCTCTAAAGAACATAACATCACGCCTGTATTCCCCAAAGCGGCAGGTAGAGGCGTATAGTACACCCACATTTAGCCAAATTTCGTTATGACATAGTTCTCAATGTAAAAAGGGGCGATCCTATTGCCATCAATCGAAAATTAATCTAGACTCCGTGCTGACACTGGGAATTACGTAATGAAAAACCCAGTAACACTTTCCCCTACCCGAGATCCGAACCCAGGACCTTGTAATCAGCAGCCACGCTCAGCTACCACTAGACCAACAAGTCAATCTAAAGATCATACAAAAATATTTATTTTCCACCCTAAGTTTAAGAAAATTAGCAAATTAATAAAAATATATATGAAAAATACTACCAACGACGAATTAAAAGTAATAAAATCTCTCTCAATACCCAACATTAAAATATCATCAAATAAAATCACATAACACGTCAATCAAATAGGTATAAAGTATTAACCTCCCGTCGCTCACGTGCGCTCCCTCCGCCGGCCAATTACCGACTGGAGCCGCGCGGCGCGGGGGGGCGCGGGACGGAGAGGAGACAGGAGGGGGGGAGGGGAGGGTCACGTGACTCAATTATATCGCACGCTCGCGCCATTGTTGGCGGAAATGACGTGCGGCCGAATTAATTTTTAATAAACTCCACTACTGTTTGTTATGCCGACGGATATTAGTTTGATGTTTGATTTAATTGACGAATGTATTCATTTTATATTGCACTCGTACTTGTAGTTATATTACTATATATATAATTTCTAAGACACGTTAACTGAATCAAAAAGGGTAATTACTCGGTATGCGTAGTTATATTGGGAATAGCATGTTGTTATTTTATGAGGTACAATTTAGGCAGTAAGTAACGCGTGTGAAAAGACGCCTATAGAGTCAAACCTAAAATATAAAAAAAGGTTCGATTGGCCAACAATTATTCAGCACCTATGTTTGGCCAGAATAAGAATAAAAACAACATCATTAGTAACTATAGTCATAGATGTACTCACGGTGCTGGCCGTGCTGGTCGTGCTGCGGGGGCGGCACGGCGGCGTAGGGGGTCGGGCGCGGCAGGTGGTGGCCCAGCATGCGGCGCCCGGCCGCCTCCATGCTGGCTATCGTGTTGGAGCGCACCATGCCTGGGGGAGGGGGGCAGGGTTCAGTACGAGGCTATAAGAACCTGGTCAAATACAATAGAAGCACAAACACAGGTCTTTAAGAAGCAAGGCACATTATAGGCAAAAAATTATAATTACTTTAAAAAATTTCAGCTCCGGTGAGCTACTTACTAGGCCCATGCAAAATCAGTATTGATGAAACGAATACATGATTCAGTTTTTTTGACAAAAATTACTGGCAATCTTTTGATCTAAGTTAGTTTCTCTCAACGGACAATCACTATAATAAGATTTAAAAAAAAAACTAAATTAATGCAAGTCAGACTTACAGACTTTTTGGAGGTAGATTTATTTGGATAAGTACCCAAAGTAACATGAAGCTAATTTAAAAAACCCGACTCTGGAGGAATGAGAATAATTAATAAAGAGGAGCGATGTATTTTTTTCAATTGTATAATATCGGGTCCTGACCTATCTGCGGCCTCCAGTTCCTGTTGTCCTCGGGCCCCAGGTTGCCGGGCTTCAGCACGCGAGGCGGCTGCAGCGCGCCCTCCAGGCGCCGCGCCGGGAACTCCTTGTCGTAGGCGGGGTCCAGGAACCGCACGCACACCACGTGGTTGCCCAGCACCGGCTGCAGCCCGATCACCGGGGATGGTAGCTGGCTGGGAGGGGGGAGGGACGAAAAATTATTAGTACTTCTAATTCATCATCATTATCAACTGGAAGACTTCCAGGGTAGGGGGGGGATTGCCATCACACTAATATTATAAAGGCGAAAGTTTGTGAGTGTGTTGATTTTGATGAAGTTTTACATGGAGATAGCTGACACCCTACACAGGCTGTTTTCTATTCCGAAAAAATGCAGCGGGTAACACCGCGGGGCGCATCTAGTAATTGCATAAATATAGCCTCTAGATATACAAAAGGCAATATAAAACTGTGAATAAAGAAGCTCACCCGCCGATGACCACGCAGTCCTTGCTGAGCATGACCTCCCCAGTCACGCCCTCGCTGCAGTAGGGGTAGGCGTGCTGGTCCTGCACCAGCTGCCGCAGCCGCTCCCCGGCCGCGGAGTACAGCCCCAGCAGGTAGTCGTAGCTGGAGTTGGACGTGCCCACGTACAGGCGGTCGTGGCCGCGGATGTTGCGCTGCTCTGCGGGGGACAAGAACGAACGAAAATTATTCATTTTTTGTATCAAATACAAAAAAAAAGAAAAGTCACATGTGCGAGGCAAAAATAGTCCCCAACTCAGCGAATACGTTTGGATTCGGTAATTACATATTTAAATATATAAAAAAAAACATTAAAAACTCGTAGCATAAAAAGGTTCCAGCCCTCAGCAGCTAGGGCTTCAGAGAAAGGAACCTTTTGCCATACGCGCTATATGGAGGAGCACCGGTTTTTACATTAAGCACTTGAGCCGATCGCCCAATGTGAGCCTCCCCAGGTGTCGGTCAACTCTTGGCTTATTTATTTATTACCTCTGTATACTAATAAGTAACAACGACATTCATCAAACGATAATTGTAAACGACAACCCGCTTACCATGAACTTTCAAAGCAGGACAGTTTACGTTGTGGAAGCGAGACGCCGCATTACAATGCACATAGCGTCGTCTCGCTTCCACATCAGAAACTGTCTTGCTTTAAGAGTTAAGGAGGCGACGCGGTTACTATGACAATGCATCACAGGTTACTTTCTATTGTGAAAGCGAGACGCCGAAATAGACTGCACGTAGCGTCGTCTCGCTTCCACAACAGAAAATGTCCTGCAGTACTTTCTGACTATTATCTACTACTTTTGCTGAATATTAAACTCGCTTTGAACCTATTTTTCTATCATCTTGTACTAATTATGGATGTATGTGTTATGTTGAAGCAAATAAATATATGTTATCCTATCATACGCTAAGAAGCACACTCGCAGACCAGCTACACTGTTCTCACATAAAATATTGAGCTTGTCTGGACTTTAAAAGAGACCTTGACCCCTGAGTTTGTTTAGGTATTTCTTCTCAGAGGTAACATAACATAACATCACGCCTGTATTCCCCGAAGGGGTAGGCAGGTGCACATATAGTACACCAATATTTCGCCAGTTATGTTTTTAGGTCCCAATGTAATAGGGGGCGAGCCTATTGCCATCAACCGGGCACAAATCCAGACTCTGTGCTGCCACTGAGAATTACCTAATGGAAAAACCCAGTAACACTGCCCGACCCGGGATTCGAACCCAGGACCTCGTGCTCAACAGTCGCGCTTAGGGACCACTAGACCAACAAGGCAGTCAGAGTTCTCAGAGATAGTCAGTTAGGAAATGCCGATGCTATCTAGTTTAAAAAAAAAATGACGTGTAAAAGTGTTTTTTTGAAAGCTATTTGCAGAAATAAGATAATTGATCATAGATCACTAACTCTCAGCCTCGGTGAGCTCCGTGTAGAAGGGCTCGAGCGCCTTGAACAGCCTGTCCTCGTCCACGAAGGGCAGCAGCGCCACGCCCTGCCACGCGAACTTCTTGCCGTTCAGATCGATCTTGAAGTCCGTCGGGTAGAAGTCGATGATCGGCGAGAACTGACGAAAACCCAGGTTTAAAACGTCAATAAACCACGGTCTATACAAAAGTGTTATTACAAAAAGTGGTTTTGTGATCAACCATAGACCAATCCATGGTTTAACCCTAAACCTCAGCGGCCCCTAGTTTATCTATGTTGAACCATGGTCTAAATCATTATCTGTCAAATTACATCTTCTAAACGATTTTTATATAAAAATATCCATTATGAATACATTTTTCATAAAATAGATGTTTTATGTGTTTGTAGGTAAGGATAGCTATGACCTAACTACAAATTGGGTCGGGCATTTAAGGTAGGTTTAATTCCTTTGAGTTAAGGCTGAAATTCTTCTAAACTTAAGATTGTATTACCTTATTTTTAAGGGATGTTCTTAATTCCAGATAATTGTTTTTTTTTTTCGAAATAATTAACATTTGTATATTATAACGTAATTCCATTCGGAAGCCTATTCTAAACGAACTACTTTCAGGTCTTGAGTTAATCCTGTTACGACTTGTATAATGTATGTGGGGTATACTCACGGGGTCGGCCATGAGCTGCGCCCAGGGGCGCGGCACGTGCGACGAGCTGGCCGCCGGGAACACGCCCATCAGCTGCTCCAGGGGGCGGAACTGGGGAGGGGCAACATTATACAGTTTATATAAAACTAGCGGACTATATGGAAGATATATTACAGAAGAATTTAGACATTTAAAACGACAAACATAAGGTGTAAAGTCCCTTACCGGCTGTGTCCCCTCCTCGAACTTGGTGGATAGTCCGCATACGTTGACGAAGTCGGAGGCGAAGGGCGCGTAGTGGTAGGGGAAGTACCACTTCCAGCTGGCGCAGCCCTGGTAATAGTAGCGGAGCACCCAGCACAGCCCGCGCACGTACTGCAGGGCCACGCGGTACCTGGGACATACCACATCAACGTTGAACACACATGCTGAGCCTTTAACCGACATCAAAAAATAAAGTTATGTATTGAGGGCGTAACTTTTTAATGTCTAGTATGTTGGAGTTAGTTTATATTTGTAGTGTTAGTTATACATAACCTTTTAATACAAGTATGTCCATCATAAACACACACGGTGCATGCGTGTTTGCCTGTGTGAGTGTGTGTGCGCGCGCGCTTGTGCGTGCGTATGTGTGTGTGTGTGTGTATTTGCGTGCGTGTGTTTGTACGCGCGCGTGTATATATGTTCGCTAGCGTGAGTGTTTTTGTGTATGTGTGCGTGTGTGTGTGCGTGTATGTGTGCGCATGTGTGTGTACATAACCCTCACCTAAACTCGAGGTTGTCCCGGGCGACCTCGAACTTGCTCTCGTAGTAGCGCTCCTTGAAGCCCTCCTCCCACAGGCGCACCTCGTCGTGCTTGTCGTCGTCGTCTTCGTCCAGCCCGGCCGCCTGCGCTGACCGCTTGCGGCCGCGACCTTCTGACTGCTCCTGCTGCAACAGTTATTACACATATAAGTAACCATTTTATTTACCATCGAAAACATACATATTATACAACTTAATTATAACACTATAGTATATTGATGTGTTTGTTAAGTGACAAGTGTAACTAGCATAACGCTAAATATTTTATAAATTTAGCCGTTTGAAAAAGAAACCTAAGTTACTCCCAATAACAACAGCTATCTGCCAGTGAAAGTCCCGGTAAAATTAGTCCAGCCGTTTCGGAGATTAGGCGGAACAAACAGACCGAGAAAGCAATGCATTTTTCTTACATAATATGTAATCGTATATACTTTCATGTATATATATTAAAAAGCTGTTATTTTGATGTCACAAACAGACTGCAATTATATTACATGTATGTATTATCATCAGCCGGAAGACGTCCACTGATGAACGAACCTAATCTCCCCCTCAGGCAAAGGGGGGTGACATGTATAGATACAGTAGTATAATACTCACAGCGTCTGCGCTCTGCATGCCGGCGACGCGCATGTTGGCGGCCTCCTGCCGCACGTTCTCCAGCGGCTTGGGCGCGCCCTGACCCACCGCCTGCACACACAGGGGGGGGGGGGGGATTTAGTTGTTGTAAACAAAAAAGGTAATGTTATAAAAAGATGTTTATTATCCCATAAGCTCACCATGGGCGCAAACTGCGTCTTCTCCAGCATCTGAAAGTTGACCCTCTGCTGCTGGCGCTTGCGCATCTTATCCTTCGCCTTAAAGTTGATCTCGTTCTGGTGGCGCCGCTTGAAGATCTCGTCCTCCATGTGGCCCAGCTCCGTCATGATCACCTGCACCCGCTCCAGGTTCACGTCGCCGGAGTCTGTGATCCAACCCTGGGGACGAATGACATATAAATGTAAACAAGAGTACTCAACCTCTTAAAATAACAGCATTTACATTAAAGTAATTTTTCTTCTCTACACTGATAACTATCACGAAATATCACAGACAAGACAATTATCTGCAAATATATGTTATATATGAGCATATGATGAAATTCAAAGAACTCCTAATAAATACAATACAGGTAGAGGTAGTTTAAAAACGTGTCAGTTATAAGCAATGATATATCAACAGGTATAGATATGCTAACAAAATGAACGAGAAGAGAGTTCCGAACTGCCCTAGTCTTATATCAAATCCGACAACAATTCAACCACCTAATACTAAAATAGTCCCCTTTTTGGGTGTTTAAAATGATCACGCTAGAACATATCTGTAATTTTTGTAAATATCATTGGTTACAGGCAATACCAACGATAATTAAAATACACTTGATACCTACACTATTCACAACCCTCACCTTAGTCTTATAAACGCACTTCTTATACAGATTCACGAGCCGATCCACAGCGCCCTCCCTGATCTCCAAGCTCGGCAAGTGGGGGAGGAAGTCATTGCCCACGAAGAAGCACATGAACACCCAGTCATCCAGCGCCCTCTCGAAATCGTAGGGGAAGGGGAGCTCCGGCATCTGCAGCTCCCTCTCCAGGTACTCCCGGAGGACGCTCAGCCGCACGAAGATGAAGCTGTCCTGGTTGCCGAAGGCGGGGTCCGAGCGCACGAGGGCTGCGTCTGGACTGCTGCCTGTGCATTCCTTCATCTCGTGTCCTGTAGGAGGATATTGTTTAGAATGTTGGGTTGTATACTCTTGCTTTATGAGTAAAGATTAATTGATAACTGATTACAGTTATATTAAATGTTGGTCTCCTATCATTGGATTCAATACGATGTATTTTTGATGTATTGTATCTTTAACTGTAACTGACAAGCCTGCTTGTATCTGCAAAACTTATTTTGGTTCAAACATGGGCTGAACTGGAAAATAGTGAAATACTACTGAATTGGACCTATTTACCCAAACAGGGAAATTCACGCTCAAAAATCTAGCAACAAACCTTATAAAAATATTGACTTATAAACTGTTGAAGGCTGAATTTAGAAAACTACAATTTGGTACTGGTAGCTTTAGGGTATTTTCTTGCCAAAAACAAAATGGGGACTTAAGGCCCTATTTCCAGTTAAGTTAAGCTGCAGATGATGATGATGTTAATGAACATTCTAGAAGACTCACCCAGCTGTCCACACACGTCACAGGGGCGCGGCTTGTTGGGCTTGAACTCCTCGCGGATGATGGTGAAGTTGGGCTCGTGCGTGGCCAGCCCCAGCATGATGAGGTCGGCGTCGGCGCCGCACAGCACGTGCTGCGTGTTGGGGTCGTGCTCCGGCTGCACTGCAAGCACACGGGTCGCTCGTACGTAGTATTATAAGGTTATTATGTTGAAAGGAGTATATCAGAATCGTAAAAAATCAATATTAATTGTGTTGAGACAGCTCACACAAGGTCATCTGATCCCAAACTAGGCAGAGCCTCTATGATAACCAGACCACTGATAAACAAAATTTATCTAAATAAATTACACCCAGACACAGAACAAATGATTACTATCTCATCACACAAAGATTCCAGTCAAATTCAATATCTCAAGAAATATGAGTCAATCTTGAAAATACTAGCACGATTGTAGAGGTAAAATTTTGCTATTTAATTTTATACACATACACACACACACACATAACGCCTGTATTTTCCGAAGGGGTAGACAGAGCTGTAAAGTACACCTTGTTTTATTTATACATACTACTATTGATTGTTACGATTTCACGACTAAACCGCTGAATGGATTTTGACGAAATTTGGCGTGTAGAAATTTGAAGACCCAAGAAAGGGCATAGGTTACTTAACGCGGGCGAAGCCGCGGGCTAAAGCTAGTATTTTATATTTGTGTATAACTCACCTCTCTGCCTTCGTATGTAGTCCATAATCTTGTGCTCGCCTTCTCCGGGCACGTTGGCGTCAGACAGAATCACCTTGATGCCCTTCCAGCCAGGGTCATTGTTTAGTCTGATAAAATAAAATATTATTAGCCACTGTATTCATTTTTTTATCGTGTGTATCATGGTTATTGTGCCTTATTCCCCCTTGTGAGAGGGGCAAAGGAAAAGAAGTGAGAGCTCACCTACATACAATAACAAGACAGCATGCAGACAGCCTAATTATAATTGCCATTTGAAAGAAATACTCCATTTGAACTCAGATGAAGTTATGAACCAATAAATGAGCTATCGGCGCAGTGGCTTAGTGATTAGACTACTTGCGCTAAGGGGTTCGATTCCCGCACGGAACAAAAATCTGTGCGATCTGTGTTTCTATGTGATATAACATGTTTGTGCAACAACTCACTTCCAAGTAATTATTGGTAGATTATGATATGAAACCAGAATAGCAACAAACCTGTCATGTATATAGTAGTGCAGGCACTTGCTGAGGCGGTCCATGAAGGGGGTCCCAGGTGTGATGCAGTTGGAGTCGAAGTGCGCCTCCTTGGGCCTCTCCGGCGGCAGATAGGCGCCCTTAGCGAGCAGCTCATCACGGATGCGCGCGATCTCATCGATCTTCTCCTGGGTTTCCTTGGAGGCGCGGAAACGACGAGACCTCTGCTGGTTCATCTTTGCTCTGGGTGCCTGGTTGTAATATTGACATTTTATTATATAATAATATTCTCCTGACCGGATTTCGGACACAGCGGCCTGTCTCAGCTGAGACTAGCTAGCTATGCAAGGGATAGTACACAAGTATGTGCACAAACACAGGGTTTAAGGGTTCTAATACTTTAAACAGCTGATAAATGATAAATGATTTTATTTCTGTAAATAGGTTTCAAAAAAACACTTTAACACGTCATTTTTTTTTTAAACTAGATGGTATCGGCATTTCCTAACTGACATAACCACTGAGAAGAAATACCGAAACAAACTCAGGGTATTAAGATATTCACTCTACGCTATGTAGACACAATAATTAAACAATTAATGTGTACCATATGTAATGCACTGAGCAATGGAAGGGTTAAAATGATGAACATCATACTCTAGGTAAACCTGACACTGGACCATATCTAATTAAAAAAAATATAATATATCTCCAGTAACTTTAAATAATCCCACTTACCACTCCATCAATAGCCATGTACAGCAGCTTCCTGGGCCTCACGATACGGAACAGCCTGTCAATGCATTCGAAGATAGCCACCATCATCTCATCCTCATCCTTTGGGGGTGGCTTATCTTCAGGATGCGTGCAAGGATGAATGATCCCATTCATGTCCAGGTATAAGTTGTCAAATTCCACCCCATTGGGGTTTGGGAGTGAAGAGTCTATGTATGTAAGCTCGCCATCTACATCTGTAGGCTGTAAATAATAAATGATTTTATTTCTGCAAATAGGTTTTACAAAAACACTTTCACATGATTTTTTTAAACTAGATGGATGTATTAATATTGTTATAAGGGCTAAAGCAGCTATAATGTTTCCAAAATTATTTCAGCATGGAGTAAATGCAATAATCATTATCATCAAGTAATATTTAATTTGGGTCAACATATTTTTTTATTAGAAATGTCGCCCCCCACTAAGATTCTCTCCTGAATCACATACACACACACCCATTTATTTTCCAAAAGTTTCATTACTGCCAAATACAATGAAATACAATAATTAATTACATTTCAATGACAATTTCTTGATATACATATTTATTTATTTATTTAAACTTCATGTACCAAAAATAGTATACATAGGCGGACTTAATGCCTGGGGCATTCTCTACCAGTCAACCTTAGGGTGTTGCAGAGATTATAAGGTAGGTGCAACAACAAAGCCGAAGCAATACATAATGTCAGGGTAGGTAATATAAAATGTTTAATTAAACTAAGAAAGAAATAATTTATTTGTTAGAATATAGTAAAATTTTGTTGTATAAGCCAATTATAATTGGTTTTCTTTGGTTATTTTTTTAATACTATTCTAGTGTGACCTCTACTTTTGTCGTTATCATGTAACAGTGGTATCTAATAATAATCCTCGACGAGTTAAAGGATATATTATACGTATCGATAAGAAATATAAGAATTGTAAGATTATTTTCTTTTGAGCAAAAGGAAAGTTAATAATGTTACTGTTCAAGGCGTAATTCGATTAGGTAGTGACTTGTAAGTGTCCTTGTTGAATAAACGATGATAGGGAAACGAGAACTTATTGTCTTTTTCGAAATTTTATTGGAATTAGTAGTGTAAAAAGACTTTTCCTGCCATCAATATTGAACCTAAATTAGAGAAACATTGTTACTGGAAATCAGTGTCGTGTATGAGATAAACCTGACCTAAATATCAAAAATCGTAGTTTGGACTCAATATCACTACCTAATAATATAATTTCATTCAGCTTATAAGCAAAATATACAATACATGAATAAAAAACTAAACATATTTGTAGGTTATGATTTACCCTCTGTTCAACACATTCAACAATGACGCTCGGGTATTTTCTACTCAGCCAGCGGAAGAATGCTGGTACACCCATCTTGAGGTTTTACTTAGAATATCTAGTTCTGATTTTACACTTCGTTTATATTTTGTTACGTATTCAACACAAACAAATCGACGCACAAGATGCCATTTCTTTAATGCAAGAGAGAGATGGAAAGTTTAAATGAAAAAGACAACAAGATGGATTACGTCCAGAAATAATGTTATCGTAACCGTAACTGAAATTAAACTTATTGGAAAACATTATCAATAATTTATTTCTAACTTGTTTAGATTTTTTTCATGGACTATTTATACAAACAATAATAAGTCCATGGTTTTTTTTTTACTTATTTTTTCCTAAAGCATCAAACGGTAATTCTTAAATTAAGCGTTGATAACTGCTTGAAATTGCGGGCCCCCGGTGAATGCAATTGGCAAGTTGTCGTTCATTGTGGCGTTGTAAGGGAAGGCTTGGATTTGGAAATTATTTATTTTGAAGCCAAGCGTTTTGCTTTTTTAAGGTCTCGATCGTAATTCTACTCGATTTCTGGATGTTAAACTATATGTCACTGTCAAGTGTCAGTTCCAGTCAGTGTCACTAGTTTCAAAGTCAATGTCGCATTACAGTGTATTAGAAAAGCAAAAATTTTGTATCTAATATTTGAAAATGAGAACATTTTGTTACATAAATTACTACCGGAAATTATTTAAAAATGCCCGGTTCAGGAGATACTACTCAAATAGTGAAGGAAAACATAGTAGTGGTGTCGAAAACATTCGCAACATTGGAATATTGGCTCACATAGACGCAGGTTAGGAAGGATTACTTAATTATTTTAACAATTTAATTAATATCAATATTCCTGTAACCTCCAAATGTATGTGAGGCCACAATAATGTTCAAATATACTATAAACACCTATTTCCCGTGCACTAAACTGGAACTGATTACTAGTAATACATGAAAACATCTAAATCATTCAGTACAATTTACAGGTAAAACAACAACAACCGAGCGGATGCTCTTCTACTCGGGCACCATCAGATCTATGGGAGAAGTGCACCATGGGAACACAGTGACGGACTACATGGAGCAGGAACGGCAGAGAGGCATCACCATTACTTGTAAGTTGGTTGACATAATCTTCCACCTTCACATCTTAAATGTAAAGTAAAATTCTAAACCTTGTCATAATATCTGTAAACTAATAATATGTGTGAATGAGGCCAAAGAAATATGCCAGGATCGTAGCAAATGGAAATCTCTGGTTTGCCTAAACTCTGGGAAACAGGTATGACTTTATGTATGTACTAGAATAAAACTGGCCAAAATTCTATAGTTAAAAAAATATTATTCACCTTATTTATTTTGAACAAATATTAAGCTATATACCTACATAACCATTGTAACGCACATTGACAAATTGCATTATAATTTCATCGAGATCTGGACTCCTAGTATACTCCTACTCTACTATACCCACTATAATCATCTTCTGATGCCATCTATAGCTGCAGCAGTATCATTCCCCTGGCGGTCCAGCCAGATCAACCTGATAGACACTCCAGGCCACATAGACTTCACCATGGAGGTGGAACAGAGCCTTGCTGTGCTAGACGGTGCTGTGATAGTCCTGGATGCTTCTGCTGGTGAGTTACCAATCTTTAGCCTATTTTGGAACAGCTTAAACATGTCAGAACCTGTAAATTCTGTCATATTTTATGAGCAAAAATTACCTTACCGAAAACTACTAAAGTACTTTAGTCTACTACTTCATAATGCATGGTTGATGGACAACCTGGTGTCAGAGTTTAAACCACCTGTAGGCCTCTGACATGATGACATGTACTTCAGTGATATCACAGTATTGAATTCCACTCCTGTTTCCCTGAGAGGTAGACAGAGACCATGGATTTCGATTTGCTACGATCCACTATGTGATAAATAAGTCTAGTAGCTAGAGACAGTAATCCACATGAATAAAAAACATTGTCAGAATGACTCAACACTAATTTCTAATCCAGTTTCGACTAATCTCTCAGCCTATCGCGGTCCACTGCTGGACATAGGCCTCTTCCAAGTTGCGCCATGACCTTCAGTCCTCCATCTTCAGCAGTCTTAGTTAGTCCTGATAAAACATTTATTTTATTTACAAGGTTATTTACACTCCTTAAAAATAAATGTATACAAAAGAGAAAATTTAAAGTTAGTCCTTAGTTTTGTCCACAGCCTGAATATTCAGGTTTTGCTGAATGAGAATGATCCTTTGAAGCCGCTCCTGTTGGACTTGCATTAACGATTTCCCAAGTAGTAACGCTTAATGAAACCCGTGTTAATAAATAGGAGTGGAAGCCCAAACGCACACAGTCTGGAGACAGGCCAGCGGGTACCGCGTCCCTCGGATCCTGTACCTCAACAAGATGGACCGCTCCGACGCCAGCGCGGAGGCCTGCGTGCGCTCCGTGCGGGACAAGCTCCAGGCGCAGCCTCTGCTGCTGCACGCTGATGTGAGGCTTGATGATAGGCTTATAGGTGAGTGAGTGACAAATATCTTTGTTAGCTACTAAGGGAGAATCCAGAAGACGAACAGCAGCGTCTTCTGTAAGTTTACCACCAATACTGCAATCCCAAGCTGCTTGTCAAGTGGGAATTATGACACTTCCTTGAGGAGGAGGCCTTTTTCCAACAGTAGACGTCTTTCGGCTGGTGTGGTAGCAAATGCGAGAAATAGGAGCTCTTGTTTCCGGTCCCCTGGGTACATCCTGGTGCTTTAGTAGCCTTCTTGGTCGAACTGCGCCACTCTTGCTTCAGCCTTTTTGAACCTGACAAATCCTGAGTCAATATTATGTCCAGTCCTTCATATAATAATCAATACTAGGTTAAAAAACGCTTATTAAGGAAGTAAATTCCCCCCCCAGGTTTAATCGACCTCATCACGCTAGAAGAGGTCATATGGACCCAGGGTCGGGGTCAGACGTTTGTGCGGCGGAAACTGACAGAAAAAGACGACGGCCACAGATGGGAGGCTGCCATAGCTGACCACAAGGAACTGGTAGATACCCTCTCGACCTTGGATGACAAACTGGCAGACACCATCATACAGCAGGAGACCCTAGACATCAGTACGAAGGAGATAGAACAGGCCATCCGGAGATGTACCTTATCAATGGACGCTTTCCCTGTCCTCTGCGGCAGTTCCTACAAGAACATCGGAGTCCAGACTCTGATGGATGGGATCATCTCCTACTTACCTTCCCCCTCCGAGGGTCATAGGTTGTACAGGAGTTTTGGAACAGACTTGGCAGCGAGAGCCTTCAAAGTTCAGCATGATGATCAGAGAGGGGTGCTGACGTTCTTGAGGCTGTACAGCGGGGAGATCAGCAAGGGGCAGAAGATTTATAACCTGGGACAGGATAAGAGTGAACAGGTGAGGGATATATGATCACTTTTGCTGGTTCAATTTCTTTTTGAGAGGTATTTCCTAATGATTTCTATCACTGACTGCATCGTTGATCTAGTGGTTGCTAAGCGCGACTGCTGAGCACGAGGTCCTGGATTCGAATCCCGGGTCGGGCAAAGTGTTACTGGGTTTTCCCATTAGGTAATTCTTAGTAGCAGCTCGGAGTCTGGATTTGTGCCCGGTTGATGGCATTAGGCTCGCCTATCATTACATTGGGACTTAAAAAACATAACTGGCGAAATGTGGGTGTACTATATGTGCCCCTCTGCCTACTCCTGTGGGGGCGTGATGTTATGTTATGATTTCCATCACTACCTAGGTTTACCAGTTACCACTCATAGTCCAGTGGTATGACCATTGGTCTGCCAAGTAAAAGGTCGCAAGTCCAAACAGCACGCACCAATGTCTTTTTGAATTCATGAGCATATTATAAATTAGTTATCAGTTGCCAAAAACGGTGAAGGAAAACATCGTGAGGAAACCGGCACACCTGAGAGATTTTTCACCGGTATGTAAAGCCATGTCTAGACCGTGGCGCTCAAAGGCTTAATTACACTACAGCCAAAGAAATGTGTACTGCAATGTATTAGAAAAAAGTCATCTAGTCAGTGGTAATGCATCAAGCAATCTCTCAAAACCTAAATCTTGTTTTCATTTAAAGTACTTTTCACTTTCCCCTTATTTATTAGTTACTATTCTTGGGTATATAAGTGTGGTGTAATTCACAGACGGGAGCGTTATACATAGCGTTAGCCGACGAATACCGCCCGGTGGAGAAGGTCACTGCAGGAAATATCGCCGTCGTCAGCTCGCTGAAGGTAACCCTCTAATATATACATGTATTAATATAAAGGATTTTGCACATTTATTGTTTTGCAATATCCCCCATCCGACTATGGGCAGAATCCCCTATAACGAGTAGCCAAAGAAAATGGCCCCCAGTTCCCAGCTTTTTCAGGTAGCTGGTAGTGACAGGGTGGCGGCAACGGGGGAGCGGGCCTTGTGGCGTACCCTGGGGGAGGCCGACGTACAGCAGTAGACTGCAATTGGCTAATGTGATGATGACGAACCGAAGCGAGCTAATCTTATATATAAAAATAAATTGCTGTTCGTTAGTCTCGCTAAAACTTGAGAACGGCTGGACCGATTTGGCTCATTTTGATCTTAAAATATTCATGAAAGTCCAGGGAAGGTTTAAATGGTGGTACGAAGTTCGCCGGGTCAGCTAGTATAAAAATAATCCATACTAATATTATATGTGAAAGTAACTGTTTGTCTGTCTGTAACGCCTTCACGACTAAACCGATGGACGGATTTTGATGAAATTTGTCATGTAGAATTAAGACCCGAGAAAAGACATAGGTACGTAACGCGGTTATATAGGTAGTTAGATCTATATGTAATATTATTAATATAATATATAATACTAGCTGACCCGGGGTATGAAAAATAGATGTTGGCCGATTCTCAAACCTACTCAATATGCTCACAAAATTTCATGAGAATCGGTCAAGCCGTTTCGGAGGAGTACGGGAACGAACATTGTGACACGAGAATTTTATATATAAGATTAGTATCTATATCTAATATTTATGTGTAATTTCCATAAACCGCCATCACCATAATAAAATAACCCAGTCCCCACCAGGCTACCATGACCGGCGACCTGGTGACCTCGACACAAGCGGCCGCCACCCGCGCCAAGAGTCAGCTGGCCCAGCAACTGGCAGACCCTGGCCGGCTGGACGAGCTGGTACTGCCCAGCGCCCGCCAGCGGCTCCAGACCATGGATACACAGCCCACAAATGAGGAACTCGCTGCAGTACTGCTTGGAATTGGTAAGTGATATGAAAGAAAAAGATTGTAAAGCCATTTCAGCGGTCTACAGGCGGTTTAAACCTTGAAACCAGGTTGATCATCAAGCATACGTAAAGTCACGCCTATTTCCTAGAGGGGTAGGCAGAGACCACGGATTACCATTTGCTACGATCCTGGCATACTTCTTTCACCTCATTCACTCGCATTACATTCCTGATACACGCTCGTCGGTTAAGAGTGCTCCTCACTTGACCCCTTTGTAGAACATCTTCGATCTGGTTTAAGTATGTTCGCCAAGGTCTTCTCCTTCCCGATATCCTTCTAACATTCGCCTCATATATTCGCTTCGTCACTCATGATCACATGATCTAGAAGAAGGAACTATGACAGTTTCAGATACCTGAAATTTCCGATGTTCACTCTAAATTTAAGTTCCTCTCCATCATCAGGCACGACGGTACCGGAGCCCGTGTTCCTGTGCTCCATTGAGCCTCCCAGCGTGTCGCAGCAGGTGCCGCTGGAGACGGCGCTGGCGGAGCTGCAGCGAGAGGATCCCAGCTTGAGGGTCACTACTGATGCTGATAGTGGACAGATGGTGCTGGCTGGTCAGTAGCGGTGTATAACTAATTCTTGAACCCCTACTAATATTATAAACGCGAAAGTTTTTATGTATGGATTTTAATGAAATTTGGAGTATGGAGATAAGTAGAATATGGAGGTAGCTGACACCCTGGATTAACACATAGGCTGCTTTTTATAAGATAAGTGTTTAAGAGATGGGTGCAGTGCTAAACTACGTTAAATTTTTGCTGAAGAATTTGATCAGTGTTAACTTGTAGAGCTTTCGTGAGACAGCAGCAGAAGTCAGTAGCGGGTTGAAAGAAATCGAATAATAATGTTCAAAGTCTGCTATTAAGTATTTCAGATAAGAAATACTATAAAATATTGCCAGTCTTATAAATCAAACCTAGGAATAATACATTTTCTGATATCTCATTACCCAAAATTTTTATACCTCAGCTAGCAAGAATGAAGAAATACCCGCTTTATAGTAATTTAATAGTATTTTTGGATTTAAATTCCGTTTCAAACAACAGGTATGGGCGAGCTGCACTTAGAGATAATTAAGGAGCGTATAGTCCGCGAGTACAAGATCGACGTGGAGCTGGGACCTCTGCAGATCGCGTACCGGGAGACGCTGGCCGGCGCCGCGCGGAACTCCTTCACCGTGGACCGGAAGATAGGGGGCGCCAGGCAACTCTGCAAGGTCACCATGTCCGCTAAAGGCGTGAAGGGGATACCGCACGACAAGATATTGAAGTAAGTGGTTTAAATTGTAAGATAAATCTGAGTACCGTAAAACGGCTGAATCGAAACTTATGGGTGAATAGAGAGAAACTTTGAAATTGATTTATAGCAAAAAGAGTATAGATTGTTACCATTAAAGACCCTGTACTTTAAATTGTATTATAAACAACAATCTACCTTTTTGACAACTATCTGTTAAAATTAAATGTTAATCGCGTTAAATAAATCTTTGACTTTAAAATCGGTTCTAAAGTTTTGTGTCTAATCACTAAACCACACTCACTAAAACACTAAATCACATTAACTTTCGATTCCGTTTTATTGTTCATCTAGTTATTTTAATCAAGAGGCTAACCATGTGGAATGTCAACAAACATACATGAAATATCCGACTGATTTATTACACCAAGAAGGTAGATATGGACCAAATAAGTACCCTGTGGAACACCTTATACATTAATGATTTCTATCACTTACGCGAATATTACACATTGAAATAAAACTAATTCGAATTCGAAACGTCGGGACCAAAAATCAATTAAAAAACCGTGATAAAATCCGTAAACCTAGTTTTATTTCAAAACCTTATAAATTTCTCCGATGAATGGCCATTGACAATACTTCTAATTTATATTTATACATTTTTATTTGAAACGACAATTGCGGGCAACCGATGGATGCAAATGGTAAGCTGTCGTTCATTGTGGCGTTCTAAGGGGGAGGCCTTTGTTCAACTGTGGACGTCTTCCGGCTGATGATGATGATGATAAGCTAATGTTTGTGCCCTCAGTTTCTGACCTGTCTATTTGTCTGTCAGGCTAGATAAGAGCGGCGAGAGCGCGGCTAACCTGTCCCATTTACACCCGCGCTGCCTGCAGGCCATCAAGCAGGGAGTTAACACCGCCTTGCTGCACGGAGCCAAGCTTGGCTGCCCAGTAAGTAATAATACTAATCATTTAACCACACAGATAATTTACAAATAATATATTTATAAAGTCATGCCTGTTTCCCAGAGGGGTAGGCAGAGACTACGGATATCCATATGCTACGATCCTAACATACTTCTTTCGGCTCATTCACTCCCATCACATTCCTCATACACGCTCGTCGGTTTAGGGTACTCCTCGACCCTTTTGCAAAACATCTCTGATGTTTTTTTATTTATTTATATAATCAGCACTTACAACTATTATTACAGGTATTACAACCCAATGCAATAGTGAAGTAGACCCAATAAAAAAAAACTTATTTTCTAAAACTTATTACATATAATGTTATCTTTGTGAATTCACTCAGTGTACAAGTAAAAAAATCAATTTCTTCTGCTACCAGGTTAAGAGTGCGAAGCGCCCGCGTCAGGGGCGCCTCATTCAACAGATTAGTGCGGCCACGAGGTATAGCGAGCAGCTGAGGCCGACGTCGCCGCCAAACATATCTGTCCGGCACACTCAGGCACACTAACTCTAATATATTAGCGTTATGTATCTTGCCCCTAATTAATTTAAATAAATATGAGACAAGTGCGAACTCACGCCTTACCCTTAGCTCGTTGTATCCAACCATGCCTAATATAAACAAGGTTGGATACATAAGCGTTGTTGTCGTTGTTGGATACATAAGCGTTGTTGTTGCGATGTTATCATCTGTATGTAAAACATAAAGTAAAGTGATTAAATTGTACCTGTCATTATTCGTTTGCATATTGTTCTTATCGTATGGTTGATGAACCTAGTGTCTGTTTTTTTTTTTTTTTAAGAAACGCGTCGCCCCACACTAGGAATTTCTCCTGTGTCGTGGGTGCGTTTTACAAACATGAAATATCACAAACCCAGACTCGGGACAAACATCTGTGGTTCGCGCAAAGTTTTGCCCCGTGCGGGAATCGAACCCGCAACCCTTAGCGCAGCAGTCCAATCGCTTGCACACTGCGCTAATCAAGTCGTCAAGTTTAAAACGCCTGTAGGCCTCTGACTTGGCTTTACATACCGTTGAACAATCTCTCAGGTGTGCCGGTTTCCTCACGAGGTTGGCCGTAAAGTGTATATAAGCGTAACTTTTGTCAATAGGTGGTGGATGTCCAGGTGACGCTGCACTGGTTCGAGTTAGGTCGCGGCACGTCGGACTCCGTCATCACGGCCACCGTCGCACAGTGTCTGAGAAAGGTAAGCAGTGTGAGGGTGTGAACGTCGAATGATATCGTTCTTCATTTTCCTTTTTCCCCCCTACTGGAAATTTCTGCTGCTGAATGATGATTCCGTATGGTATCCAGGTGTTCGAGGAGGCGGAGCCGCTGCTGCTGGAGCCGCTGATGCTGCTGGAGGTGGTGTGCCCCGAGAGTCACTCGGCGCGGGTGCTGGCGGACCTCGCGCGCCGCCGCACGCAGATCCAACACATACACGTGCGCCACCAGAACAAGGTAGCTATTCAACTGTATCGCTTGACCGGTGACCTCCGAAGAAAAACTTGAAATACCTGGATAAGACCTGGGTATATTGGTAGAATTTTAACACAAATTAGACGTAACTGGGTATGACCTGTATAATTGTATTATGACAAGATCTGGATTCGACAAGACTTGTACAAGCACGTATATAACAAAACAGTTAGGACAGAACCCGGATATTCAATGCAATTTATTATATTACTAGACCCGGTTATGACAAGACTGATAGTACTAGATCTGAATATGACCCGGATATGACAAGACCACAATATGATCCGGAAATCCGGGATTTCGCTAGACCCGAAGATGAAAATGGCAACACTTGAATACGACAAAGCCCGTATATTATAAACCGCGATACAACAAGGGATATGACAATAATTGAATAATACCGGAACCCGGCTATTATAAGCCCGTGATATGTCAAAGTAAACAGTTATATCACAACATACATATTTAATATACAACTATCTTCCCAGGTGGTGCAATGCCTGGCGCCGCTGTCGGAGCTGCTGGGCTACTCCTCGACGCTCCGCTCGCTCAGCTCCGGGCTGGCTTCCTTCACCATGGAGTTCCACTCCCACGACCAGATGTCGCCACACGATGAGGAGAAGGCCATCAGAAGTGTTACTGGGTTTTAAGTCTAGGTTTTTAGCTAACGGTTAAGGATCACTGCCTCGTTTATTAAAATAAATGTCCAAAAACTTATCATCATATTGGGAAGACACTAAAAAAGATTGTATAGTTAGACTATACACTCTGTCGTCGTCTATCTAATCTCAAAAGACAGTTGAAAGAAAGGGACAAATAATGGCTAGACATTTCACCCATAGGTCCGGGTTTTGTCATATCCAGGTCTTGTCATATCCGAGAAGGATCTAGTCTTTTCATTCATATCTGGGTTTTATTGAATCTTGTCATATGCAGATCTTGTTTTGTGAATGCCGTGGCAAGGCGCTGAAATCTAAGCGGATATTGTGCGCTAACTGACAGTAAAATCATAAACAGAGGGTCCGTCTAAGTGGAAATGGGCCCTAAGAATTAGTTTTGTGATAAAATCTAGGAATAAACTGCCTAGTTACCCTGGTTAGTCTGAAAACTAGCCGATCTAGGAGTCTCGAAATTAATTTTGACGCGGTACAAGCATTGCATTATTTGATCTATTAGCAAATTGTCTAAAGAAAATGAAACTGAAAATTGTAATAGTTTATGTATTTAATGTTGTAATTAATTAGATCAATTAATATCTGTTATTACTTAAGTTATTGTAAATAAAACACATTAAGAGTTTGTATTTATTTTATTATGTACACTGATTGGACAGAGTGCCGCGGTGCTATTAGATTATATAGAAAAATGTATTCATTAGTATTTCTTATCGTTACGGTTTGGTTCATGTTTCTTCGTTTTTCTTTGTTAGGTTTACATAGGTGCCTGAAATACAAAGATGGGTAAGCTTTTCCCACATTACACATAACATCACGCATGTATTTCCCGACAGGCTAGGCAGAAGTGCACATTTACTACCTATGATATTTGTCAGTGTTGGTAGATAATATTATACCTATATCACTGCTGTTTGCATGTCAAAGAATAGAGATGTTAATAAACTTAAGAAGTAATTATCTTAAGACACAAGCATCGTTAATAAGTAAGGACGTTAGTACACCCACACTTCGCCAGTTGGTTGTTGCCATATTTCCCACGCTTGGCAAGCGGCTTGAGGATCGCAGTATTGGTGGTGACGTTAAAAAAGAAGCTGCTACCCTTCTGGATTTTCTCGTATCCCCGTTCTAATCCGGTAACCGCGTGATATTAGCGTTGGCAGGCCTCCCACTAGGTAGACCGACGATATCATTAGAGTGGGGGCAACCGGTGGATGTAAATGGCAAGTTGGCGTTCTAAGGGGGAGGCCGCTGCTCAACAGTGAACGTCTTCCGGCTGATGATGATGATGATTTTATTTTTTTTTTTTTTTTTTTAAACGTCGCCCCACACTAGGAATTTCTCCTGTATCGTGGGTGCGTTTCACAAACATGAAATATCACAAACACAAACACCCAGACTCGGGACAAACATCTGTGGTACGCACAAAGTTTTGCCCCGTGCGGGAATCGAACCCGCAACCCTTAGCGCAGCAGTCCAATCGCTTAACCACTGCGCTAATCAGGTCGTCAAATTGATTCGACACTAACCCTGAATAAGTTCCCGAGCTCGTCGATCAGCGTCTCGTGTCTGTAGGAGATGCGCACGTCGGGCACGTTGGTGTGCGTGATGTCGTTACCCTCGGGGCCGTCCCGCAGGTATTCCGAGCCCAACCAGTGCTGCTTCATCTGGGAAATAGGTTACTTATAGCTCCCTGATATAATTATACCTGTGTATAACTGTCCCACTGCTGGCAAAGGTCGTTTTTTCATAGGATTGCGTATTGATCACCACGCTAGCTCACTGTGGTTTGGCGATTTTAGATATCCATAATTAATTAATAAGATTTTAGAATTTCTAAGAAATTAATTATTATATGCTAAAGTTCACATTGATATATTACACAAAATAAAGTTTCGTCTACATAATCTATATAAAACATCCCAGTGATCTGACCCTTAGACGAAAAGGCCTTTGCGCCTATTCTGGAAACTTGAACAATACCGCGCACCTCATGAGGGAACCCTGACATGATGACCGAGTTCCGTGCGAGCTCGCACATGTCGCACGAGCTGAGCTTCCACGCCTGCGCGGCGATACTGTACTCCTCCATCAATGGCTCCTACAGAATAATATTAATTAAAAGACGGTCAATATAATGTGTATAGTATATGGGTGTACTGTTTGTGCGCCTCTGCCTACCCCTTCGGGGAATACAGGCGTGATTTTATGTTTTTCTTCTTGGTTCGTAGAGGGGAAGTCCCACATAACCCCGGCGTGTCCCAACGGCAATGAACGATAATATAGCAAGGACCAAACCTTAGTGTAATGGAACTGCAGTGGGTCGTCAGTGCTGAGTGTGACCCGCAGTCCGCGAGCGAAGAAGTCCGGCAGTGGGTTGCGGTGGTAACGAAGGAACAGCGAGTTGTTGCTGAGCGGGGACATGGCGATGAAGATCTGGGCCAGGTAGTACACGTACTGGAGAACTGGTGCCTGCGAACAGGGGATAGCTACTGTAGGGCAGTTCTCGTAACCTAAGAAGTCCTCTAGCAGAGCAATAGGGATGTGCTTCCGATAAAACTCAACGATTATCTCAACGAGTATTGAAAATCGTCGGTTTTTATCAAACGCACAAATTGCTGAAGTAGGCTAACCAAACAGGTAGGACGAATACTTTTTGTAAATATATTATGTAAAATAAGCTATTCCTCAAATACCACCTATCTTAGAAAAAAATATATATTTATACACTTACTATTGTATACCTACATATCTACAAGCATAATTATAAATATGTAATAGCATTTATCATCATCATCAGCCGGGAGACGTTCACCATTGAACTAAGTTCTTCCCCTTAGAACGCTTCAATGAACGACAACTTTATCAGTGTGGTTGCCCACAAGTCTCAATAGTACATTTCGGTCCTTTTAATGCTAGAATATGTCATTTAGGATTCCATATAACGGTATCCGTGACAGTTACTATCTCTATCTTAATCGTGCTTGTAGGTTGATGAGATGTATGTGAAGAAGGAATAAGGTTGCATTATAAAGAAGCGACGCACACAGAGCCGAGATTAAGACAAGGTGGGCTTACTTTTCGTAACATAAGACCGTGGGAAATATTTTCAGCCAGCAGGAAGCCGGCGCTGAGGTGTATGGCTGGTCCTGCTTCGCCACAATGGGGACGAAGCACGAACGTATTTAAGCCTTGCTCCCTGCAAACGAATATACATTTAAATTCAGAAAACAGGTTCAGCCCCAGAAGGGTTGCTACATAATACACAACAACACGCTGTATTCCCGACATTCTTCCTCCCTGTGTTTCGCCCGTCATGTTATCCCATATTAGCAATGGTTTGATAATTTCCACTAATCCAGAAGGCTACAACTGAAAATTACCAAACGGGAAATCCCGAAAAACACTGCCGTACCCGGATATAGAACCCGTAATAACAATCCCGGTGACCTTTTCTCAATCAGATGTCACATGTGTCTATAATAATGTATAAAAGCATTCTTCATTCCATTCATTTCTGTCACGTTCAGGTATATCTTAGTACCAACTAAATGTACTTACTTCCTGATGTGGTTGAGCATGGTTAAGTTAGCATACATGTAGTACAGGTAGTACGCGTACGGCGGGTTCTCCTCGTCATCCCACTTCTCCGGAGTCTTCATATTTTCCACCAGGTTTGGGTTCTCCGGCTTCGACTCGTCGTCCACGCTGTCGAAGCCGATCACGTGCTAGAAACATTTTTTCATTTAACTGGTGAAGAAGCGCCGGACTAAACGGGACGATAGATGTATGAAGAATATTTTTCCATCGCCAGAGAAGTTAATTACAATTCTGATTCTGGAGTGTCTCGATGCATGACATTTAGAGGCCTCCCTCTTAGGCAAGAGGGGGGGGGGGATTGCTATAATCTCCACGCTTGGTAAGCGGCTTGGGGATCGCAATATTGCACAGAGTTACACATAAGACGCTGCTGCTCATCTTCTGGATTTCCCTTTAGTCGCCTTGTACGACATCCACGGGAGGAAAGTGGGTTGTCAATTATAGGCCGGATACCACTCGACATATAGTCAAGCTCGCCAAATGTTACATAGAACTTAAAATGATAGTTATAGATAGTTTCGAAGATTATTATAATTTACATACAAACTTTGTAAGGGTTTATAGGTGTTAAAAGGAGTGCAGTATACCGTGAGGAACTTGTGCAGGTCGGGGTTGGAGCTGGGGTCGATAGAGACGACGAACAGCGGCTCGAACAAGTTCGTGAGGAACTCCTGGAAGTTCTTTATCAACTTCTTGTAGCGGTAGATATCGCTGAGAAGACGAAAAGCGGTACAAATATATTAGAAAAACTTAGCAAAAATAAAAATCCCATTTTTACGTGCTGTTAATTATTATACTTTGGTTTCTACAGGTAGCTAGGCGTAAGGTTCGATTTACGGGTCGAGGAGTGTTATTGGGTTAATCCATTAGAAAATTCTCAGTAGCAGCATGGAGTCTAGTTTTGTTTAAAGGTGACGCCAATAGGCTTGCTCGCCCCCTATTGCATTGGAAGTTGGGACCTAGACCTATAACATAAGTGGCGAAATGTGGGAGTGCTTTATGTGCACCTATCTGCTTACCCTTTCGGGGAATACAAGCGCGACGTTGTGTGAATGATAATAGGCTGACTCTCTATATTGGGGCCTATACAATTATTAGTGATATATTAGTGTACCTATTTTATCCCTTCGAGGAGTCATCATTATCCGGAAGACGTCCACGGTTGAAGAAAGGCCTCCCTCTTAAAACACCACAATGCACGGCACCTTGCTATTCGGGGAAGGCGGACGTCTTGTACATACAGGCCCCGGTACTCACTAGAGGCGCGGCACCTGCACCAGCCAGCGTATGTGCGTCGAGTGCACGTCGTTGCGCAGCGCCCACGACGCTAGCTTGTTCCACTCGCTCTGCCGCTTGCAGTAGATCGAGATCCGAGGCTCCGCGTACGTGTATCTGCTCTCTTGGAGGTCCGCCATCACTTCCTGATGGGAACAGGTCAGTATTATGAGCAACGTAATTGAAGACTGGCAATGGCAAAAAAGAAAACAAAAATGACAATATTTAGCTACATATCTGGTAGTCCAAGAACCCAGGGCTGCCAGACCTGATTTGATTTTCCGACAGACAATAGAGTAACAATAGAGTAGTATTAGTACCTACTACAAACGTACGCATTGCTAGCTTGGACCGACGGTAATTGATAGTAGTACTGAGTGCTAAAGGAACATAAATCTGTGGAATCTTACTCTATGATTTGTGGTTATTGATCCAGGCACATACTTACCAAGTCAGACGAAACAAATAGTTTATCGAATACTTTGCTGTAATTTGTTTTCTCAGATATGTTATTGTACGTTTATGTAACTGATAATAAAAATAATCTTACTTTTATAATACCCGCGAAGTATTTCCCGTTCATATAGTTATCAGTTTTGAGGAACACCTCCCTCAGAGTGCTTTCACCAACGGGGTTGTACTTCGCGTTGAATCTGTCGAAGCGATGGAACGTGTTGCGATCCTGGACAAGAGACACATCCATGTATTAGTTTAATTATTACTTTATGAACATGGTTTAGTTGTGGAAGCTACCTGCTGACCGGCTCGACATTTTTACTCAAAAGGATACCTTATTTTTCAACATTCCAGAATAAGATGAAAGGATAAAATTCACTTCTTAAGTATCTACATGTTTGGCGACCGTCAAGGGACACGGATGACGTTTGCGAAGCGTCAAGTCCCGTGACCCGAAGATGTCGCAGGCGACGGGCAACATCGCGAGGGACTTGTAAATATCGTGTCAAGCAACAGAGTCGCGGGACAAGGATCGCCTAGTGGAAACGCGGCTTGTAGATACAAGTTTAAGATGTTCAGTCAGCGCTTTATGTAATTTGAAAAAATACCCTAAACGTGCCCTAGACCATATAATGCTAAAAGTTAAAAATAATGAAGATTCAATTAAATTTTGCCTACATTGATGATGTTTGCATTTTATTGTATAATTTTCATTAAATTATTAATGAAATTAGAGCAGAGAAGTATTGAATTTTTACAATTTTATTCGGTGCCACGAAGACGAAATGAAATTCCTTAACGTACCACTTGGTGGTTGGTGGTACAACGAGGAGTAAGCCCATTTGTCACCGGGCTTTTATCTTGGGTGCGCATGAAAGTGCATTTTTTTCTACTCGCGTATCAACTCAATGTCCAAGCTGCAATGAACTGCTGTCTTAACATAATCAAACACCAGAACAGCTAATACCGCATGCACGTCAAGAATGTCCACATTCAGGTCGTAGGCCTCCAGCTGCATGTCCTCGAACACGGTCCTGAGGGTCATGGGGATGCCGTCCTGCAGCGCCACCACCTCGTCCGGTTGATTCCTCAAAGTGCGCTTGATGAAGCGCAGCAGATGCTTCTGGTTCATGCACGAGGCTGCGTGGATGTGAGTATCCACTTTTCTGGTGATCATAAAAGAATTTGTTTGGTAGTTTTTCGTTACCTTTTTAAATTGTTTTATCGACGAATCACACAAACTACTATAATTATGTTTTACTTTACAATTAATCTTAGCGCATCTCTGAAGGTCCAACTCTAAGGCGCTGCGTCTTGTAGAATCCACGACAGAGTGGATCAAAACTCAAAGGTAAATAAAACAAAACTATGGTATGGCTTCGATCCTGAGTTTGTGGAGACCTATTTAGGTCTTCTGATAAAATATAGATTCTCAGTAGGAATTTCAACCAGAAATAGCTACAGGCTCAACTGAGTTTAAATACAGTCTACCAAATTGGGGGTGAGTGGATGCAAATAGTAAGTTGTTGTTCATTGCAGCGGTCTAAGAGGGAGGTCTTTGTTCGACAGTGGACGTCTTCCGGCTGATGATGATGATAATAAACGCTCTACCTTCTCCCTGGAGGGTGACACTCATACTCACTTGACATTGTAAAAGTCTCTGTGTGGCACTGCTTTCTGTAAGGCCAACTCATGCAGCTCGTTAAGCAATACATGCATCTTGAATTTAGAGGACAAGTACGAGAGGCGACGGAAACAAAACGATTTGCTGAAACAACAGTAGTCATATTATACACTTTCACCGAAGGGGTAGGGTAGAGGCGACTGTTCCGCCTGAGAACCTGGATTCGATTCTCGGGAGCGAAGAGTGTTATTGGGGGGTTTTCCGCTATATAATACACAGAAGCAGAACGAAGTTTGGATTTGTGTCCAGTTAATTGCAATAGGCTCAATTCCTTTAACACTGGTATACGGGTCGATCTCCAGAGGCATTTTTTTTCGTGTTGGGCTGGATAAACACGTTTTAAAATCGATAAAACGTTTTCAAAATATTTTTTATATAAAGTTCGATGATTAATCTACGTGATACAAGGCTTATATTATGAATAAGTTTATTATAAATACTTAAAAAAAAATCTTAAACCCTAAAATCCTGATTGCTCTGGGTTGACCCAACTCCCGATTGAACGAAAAAAATATTCTTTAAATTTTTAATGCGAAGGTTCATATAAAACAACTTATTTAGATTATATAACAAATAGTTATTCTTCATAGTAATACAATATTTTTAGTTATATTAATAATACTTTTGCCACAATTTCAATTTAAAATCGTGACCGGGCATTTTATCTCATCGCTCTGCGCTGAGGCAAAACATCGCGCTCATCCCTAGTTACGCGTTATGGACACTCTATTCCCTTTCCGCGGGGCAACGCCTGTAGTGGCCTAACCGCCGAGCAGGATACCTGTGTGCCACGTCCCCCCCCTCCAACATTACAAAGGTAAGTTTATGATTGCTCTGGATTTGGTTCTCGAATTTTACGATTGCTATGGCCCGTTATTAAAATTAAATAGTAAGCTTGTGAGTGTGTTTATTATGTAAATTAAGTGATTGCTATGATGTATTTTATGGGACGTTATCACAACTTTCTACTGCTTTTAAATTCGGTTATATTTATGATTTTGTGACTTTTTCTGATCGCTATGGCTGTGATTGCTCTGTCCAAAAAGACCAGAGTGATGATATTTTGCATTCATTGTACGTTATAAATCTATTTTAAGTAGTAGTACCGGACTGTAACAATGACAATTAATGATGAACTATGCATATAACCTTTAATTTATAACATTTCCTGGGTTTCTTTGGGTAACCTAACTCCATAAACAGATTTTGACGTATTTTACCTGATGATATTATTATATTGGCATTTAGCTAACTACAACCCTTTCTTTTCTAAAGTGTAATGGCAATTATTCTTGCAGATTGAAATCATGCCTCGAAATAAATTATCTATTGAAGAAAAACGTCTTAGGAAGAAATTGGCTGAGCGTAGTAGAATGGCCAAGATAAAAAATGATCCAGATCTATACGCACAATGTATATATCGTTAGTTACAAACTTACAAATACAATAAAATATCGTTAGTTACAAAAAACCTCTCCATGGAAAGCCTTATTAAGAAAGACGAAATATAGAGCTAATAGAGAATTAAAACTAAAAGATCAAAAAATTCAAGAGTTGAAAATAAGTAATGAACGTATTAGAAGACAGTTGAACAGGTTACTAAATCAAAGTGTTACACGTACACTGAATATGACTGAAAACGACTAAATAAATAATATTTTATCAATATTATTTTTTTGTTTCACTGATTTCACCAATTATGATTGCTCTGGTAGCGAAATTTTTTGAACTTAAAAATTTCCATTACTGTTTGTGTAAATTGAAGGCCAATAGTAAAAATGTTCTATTTGAATATCATTCTTATTAATGAGATACATAATTACCATTAAATATCAATATCTGAAAAGCACCAGAGCGATCACACGAATACGCCCGTTTTGGAGATTGACCCATACCTATAACATAACAGGCGAAATGAGGTTGTACTATATGACTATTATCCCTTTAAGGAATACAGCAAGTTTTGTTAAAGGGAGCTGACGCTTTTGGTTACATTATTAGAAGTCTACTCACAGTGGTCCATCAGTAATCATGGCCTGGAGTTCGTTGAGGTCGTCCACAAAATGTTTGAAGCTGATGGCCATGAAGGGCAGCGGGCGGTTGGACTCCAGGTCTATTTGGTTCCGGAACACCATCACCACACCCTCGTGCCACTGGTACTTGTAGCGGCGGTCCGGGGGGTTGGGGCACGCCCACGGGTCCAGGTGTAACAAGCCTCCTGGGAGGGAAACCAACAGTTATAGACCCCTAAAGACTACAGCGTATTCTTAATGAACTTTAAAAAATAACGCTTCACCTAACACGAACGTAAACACACATCAACTACGTGTGTGATAGCTTATATATTGTTTTAATCTCTTTATATAACAGTTTATTGTTTTTTTCTATTATTTATAATAATAATATACTTATATTTAATAGTATTTAGCATACCATTAATTAAAGAGCAACATTTTTTCTTGGATAATAGTCTCAAATATTCGCAGATCATCATTTGAACATTTCTATAATTTGAACTATAACTTGAATTGATGTTTGTTTCTTTCAATTATTTGACATAAGGTATCTTAACATGTTAAGCTATTTATGAAGCTAACTGTACTGCCGTCTATCTTTATCGGGATCTCAATCAATAGCTTATACAAAGACAACTAGTATGTCACCTACGGCAGGATATTACTAATCAATATCATAGTTAAGTTTATATGAAGTCCGTTTTATTGAAAAGAAAAAAAATATTCATCTTACGTCATCATTATTGTTTACTATACCTAATTTAGATTTATCTTGTAGTGCTAAGTTCACATGTTGGTTATTATTATACATACTGTGTCTCCTATAAGTAATTGAGGCAGTACTCGTACTAATAACCTAAATATTATGTAATTATCAATGATCTTATGATCGCCGATTGGTTTCCGTCCTAGAATTGACCACCCCCTTTCCACCCGTGGTTGTCGTAAGAGGCGACTAAGGGAAAATCCAGAAGATGGGCTCTTCTTCTGTAATTTCATCACCAATATTGCGATTCCAAAGGTGCTTGCCAAGCGTGGGGATAATGGCAACCCCGTCCCACTCCAAGGGCAGGCCTTTGTTTTACAGTGGACGTGTTCCGGCTGATGATTATGATGTACATAAATAAATATACTGTTGGCATACCAGCTACTGCCGGCATCTCTTCATAGCTCTCGACGTCGTGTGCTGCTCTCAAGGCGTCTTCTGACTTTAGCGGTACGCCCCGGCTCGAAAATACTGTCCAGGAAAGAAAAAGTAAGGTGAATAGAAATATAAAGGTTCTGAAATTAATATACAAACTGTTAGTACCTACGTTAATTCTACCTACTATTATAGAGGGGTATGTTTGTTAATGTATAAGGGATAATCTTAGAAACTGTCCCTCCGATTTTGATCATTATAACACCAGTATTGAAAATGGACCTTCAGGGTTGACAGCAGTAATAGCCGAGTCTATGACCCTATCGTGGCGTTCCAAGGAGGAGGCCTTTGTTCAGCAGTGGACGTCTTCCGGCTGATGATGATAAAGATGATAATAATAATAATAAATTTATAATAATAATAAATTTATTGGTAATTTTCAAGTATTGTAGTACATGGGTATATAGTGGTACATGGTAAGATTACTTTGCTACAATTATAGTGGGTGCAGTTCTGATCTCCTAACTAGGTTATAGTATAACCTGTATGAAGGAGTGACAGTTCCGATCCCCCGATTCATTACAAGTATGGTTAATAATATGTAATATTACTATTTAAATAATAATAATAATAATATTTATTTATTTGACCAAATATATGTTACAGTGTAGAATTTTAAACTAGATCTTATAAATACCACAGTTCCAATAATACTTAGACTACACTTATGTTAAACTATACTAATATAACATTTTTACAGTACATATAGTATGATATGGTTCATAAAGTATTAATTGCTGCGATCCTGAACTAGGGTAAACCTGTGTTTCAGGCGATCGCTGAAGGTAAATATTTAAATAGGTCAATTAAAATTAAAGTAAAATAATAATTTAACACTACATAGTATTCGTTTACAAAATAATACGAGTTACAAAAAAGTCTCTCAGCAAAGGAAATTATCTATTAATAATGTTGTCAGTCTTACTTAACAATTTCTAGTATTTTTTCTATGTCTGCGTAATTCAATTTCCCTAAATACTGGGTTAACATGAGCCGACAGATATTGTTTACAGTCTTTGACCTCGAAACATTTAGCTTCAGACACAGTAAAATTATCTAGGTCATCGATAAACTGATTAGCCATAATTAAAATAAAATATAAACTAGTTTAAGTGCTTACTTTATAAATAAACGCCGGCGCTCTTAGGCGCCCTCATAGTCTATGGTATGAATGTAATTGTCCTCCGCGTATTTCCGTGCCGGGCAAGTTGCATCACCAGTCTGGTGATCACTTTTACGCTTAAAACGTTTGCACGTCGCACAAGTGGGCGGTGTAGACTTGTTAGTGCATTCCTTAAAGGAATGTCCCAGCTCGCCACAGTGGTTACAGGTAGGGCTAGACTCTCGGCAGTACTTGGCTGCATGTCCAAACTGCTGGCAGTTAAAGCACCTAGTCACCAGCGTAAAATCTTTTACTGGGCAGGACGTCCAATTTATATAAATTCTGCCTTGGATTATCAGCGCTTTCCTAATGATGGCTGGTACCTCCAGTATAAAGTTACAACTAGAAAGGCCTTTCTTACCCGATTTATGGCTTAGTTTGACAGTGCTCATAAACGATTCACGGGAGTAGTTAGGGAGTTTGTCAGCTAAATTCTGCTCGTATATGGATTCAAATACTTCTTTTTCGGTTAGGGCAGTTGGAACACCTACGACAGTGATCCTAGGACGGCGTTTGGTAGGTTCTTCTACATTGAGGCCTGATGAAGCTAACTTTTCGAGGTTACGAAGCTTCTCAATATCTCCCTTGGTCTCAGTGCTAATGAGGACACCGCCATTTCAGACCTTTCTGAAGCCACGGACATGCAGTTTGAGCTCCTCTGGCGAAATAATTTTTTGTACGAGGGTCTTGGTTTCGTCGCTCGTTTTTGTTTTGTCGCTAGGGTAAATAGTGACTGAGCTCAAGTTACTAGGGCGGATAAACTTGTCGGCACCTTTTTTTACCATATCGGCAAACGAGTTATTCTGTTGTGGTTTCAGGTTATCTACCACAACTTCCTTGAATAGCCGAAGAGATTGCGATACGTCTTGCTGATTTTGGAGGTGCTGAATTGTATTATGCGCTAGTATCGTTTTCTGTTTTAAGGACTGGTACAAAACTGCCATCTGCGAGGTTCCAGATCCGATCTTACGGCAAATATTTGTTACACGGAGCTTCTGATCTGAGTTCATTTTCCCCTCTGTAACTATGGTGCATGCCTCATTTAACAGAGCTTCAATGCTGGTCATCCATCTCTGAATCTCTGGAGTAGATATTACCTCAGTAGGTAAATCATTACTCCGAGGCACAGGATCCTCAATTATGGGCTGAGGCTGGGTTGTTGGGGTCGGTGGAGGACTACGTTGCAGAAGCTGGCTCCGGCCAAACGGGCTTGATCCTGGGTTAGACATACTAACACAGATTCACAATACAGTCAATATGATTTAAGTAGTTCAGACCTGTAGTTTACCACAGTAGGCATGAATCACACGCGACATACTTAGCACAGCAAAGTACTTACGCCACAAGAAATTATTTATTAGAAATTATTATTTGTCTTTAAGCGCCTTTTCACAACAACAAAAAAACACGTCTACTTTGTCAAGCGATCGACATTATATCGAATGATAAACCTACGATGAAGATCTGATGATGGATGTAGAACAAATATTGCTTACATCTATTTAAAGAGTGTTCAGGACTCAGAGTCGTCGGCATGGGTCGGACCAGCTCGTCAGAAGAACACGTCGTCAGCTGCATGTAACGGTCCGTGAACATACCTGGAAATGTAACTCGCGGGTAATCTCGATCTACGGAAAGGGTGTGGGAGCTTACAGGCCTGAGGTTCAAGCTCTAACTGAATGAGTCGGAACAAGTCATGACTAGGTTTGGTTCTCGTCACTGAAGAACGCTGAGCGACTGTGTTTGCACTCGGATATAGTCCCCAACCCAACCGCTAAACCACGGTATGAACTATTTCCATGTGGCTATTGGCTCATGCCGATACGTAGTAGAAGACAAAATTATGAATAAGGGCTTCATTCCGAAACTAGTCGGGCATCCCCACGTGAGAATACCGGACCATCGTCATCAACAAATACATCTATACCTACTCAAAACACATAAATAAAATTGTAGTGTCTGTTTGTAACATCAAAATAACAGGTTTTTACTCAAAGCATATACCTAATGGTATACACGAAGTCTGTCTGTCTATCAGTCTATCTGTCTGGTTATTCCGGATATTCTACGAAACGGCTGGATCGAATTTCTACGGGACTTTCACTGGCAGGTAGGCTACTTTGAATTTCGAAAAATGTTGGGTTCCGGAAAACAAGATAAACACAGGATATTCCCGAGTTACAGCTATTCCGCATAGGTTTGTCGGTTAATATGCATGAAATATGCATGAAAAAAATACATTTTCAAATAAATAGTACTTACTGTCCAAATTGATGACCGTGGGGTCTGTGTAGTCGACGGAGGTCAGCTTAAACGCGGAGTACTTGCCGGTTTTCTTCAGGTTGTTCAGATACATGTCGAGCAGCGGGGAGAAGCTCTGGAACGACGATTTCATGTATTTCTGGCGCAGAGACAGCGCGCGCAGGAGCAGCGCCGCCGAGCGGATCAGCTCTTCAAGGGGAACCTGGAGGAATAAGGCTTGTGAGGTAGCTTTCAAAGGCGGCACTCTGCATGAGAAGCTCATCAGATCAGTTAATCGGCGAGGTTAGGCCGTGGTCGCTGCGTTCAGTCTTGTGATGGTTCACCGTTTTCACATGTAGCGACCCTTCCGTGCTTCGGAAGGCACGTTAAACCGCTGCTTCTGCGCCTGATCTCTTTCGGGTCGTGTCGGTCTGCCGCCCCATCTGTCTATGAGAGCGAGACAATAGGGAGTGCACCTGTGTTTGCGCGCAAACTTGTGCACTATAATATCTCCTGCGTAGTTGGCAAGTCTCAGCTAAGACAGGCCGCTGTGACTAATATTCGGTCAGGAGAACCTTATACTAGATTCTGCCCGCGACTTCGTCCGGAAAAAACCTTAGCATGATGACGACCAAGTCGACATAGCCTTCCTCGATAAATGGGTATCTAACCCTAAAATATTTTTTCAAATCGGATCAGTAGTTCCTGAGATTAGCGCGTTCAAGCATACAAACAAATAAACTCAGCTTCATATTAATATAATAAAAAATATATAATTATAATAATAGTAAAGATTCTCTAAACAATATTTACATGCAATATCGGAGGCTGTGTCCAGTTAGTTTTTATATTATAGTTACCCCTGTGACGTGTATGCCAGTGACGGACACTCTCTGGAAACGGACGTCGTCGTTGAAGGTGTTGTCCCCTGGGTTGCGCGTGGACGCCCTGCGCCCATCCCGGGTCACCACGCGACTCATCGCTCGCGTGGACCTGGCATGTGAGGTGCCCGCACTGTCTGTGTCCGTAGCGCCCCTGTGAAACAATCAGCAACTATATCAAGCAATTAATGGACAGAACACAACGAGTAACAGCGAGTATTCAATACGACACAGGGGTAGATTAGAATCCTAGTTTAGATTATTATTATCAGCCAGAACACGTCCACTTTTGCACAAAGGCCTCCCCCTTAGATGGGGGGGGGGGGGGGGTGCCATAAGTGCCATAGACAATTAATCCAGGAATAAGTACTCACATAGTAATAATGTTCATCTATTCTTTACATAGACTTTGAAAACCAAGTAGTAGATTCGTTCCACATAAAACTTCTCAAAATTTAAGTAAATAGTTAATTAACTAAATAGAATTTATTCACATTACAAATTCAGTGTTATAGGAGACATCGAAGGCAAGAGAGTGCGCTGTGGGATATTTCAGGGTTTTAATGTTATGGATAGCGTAGACCAAGTGAAGTGATGTCAGCCGGCCCGCCCGGTCTGACAGCCTCGCGGGTACTCACGGATGTGTTTTCGTCCATTTCTTGTATTCTTTGTGAGCTGGGACGGAAATCAGCTGCTTGTGGGACTCGCTGCTCGGCCTCGAAGGTTGTGGTAGCATCTTTGTAGTTTTATTTGCACGGCACAGAAAGATTTATCCCATTTTCGCGGCACTTGTTAAATGTTATGTCAAGGTGACGGCAGTTTGAATGCTTTGCATTTTTTTGCAATGTAATGTTGTCTATAGAGTATCGTATGTGTTCGAAAAAGGTGGAGTGACTTGATGGAGCTTTCATTTTGCTGTTGTTATTTGATCTTCTAAGATTTCGACCTTATACTCAATAAAAATTTGACGACCTGATTAGCGCAGTGGCTAAGCGATTAGACTGCTGCGCTAAGGGTTGCGGGTTCGATTCCCGCACGGGGCTAAACTTTGTGCGAACCACAGATGTTTGTCCCGAGTCTGGGTGTTTGTGTTATTTCATGTTTGTGAAACGCACCCACGATACAGGAGAAATTCCTAGTGTGGGGCGACGTACTTTAAAAAAAAAAAAAAAAGAATAAGATAAAAATTGTATATGACTGTTTTTAAATAAATGTCGCCCACACTAGGAATTTCACTTGTATCGTGGGTGCGTTTCACAAACATGAAATATCACATACACAAACACCCATACTCGGAACAAACAACTGCGGATCACACAATTTTTTGTACCGTGCGGGAATCGAACCCGCAACCCTTAGCGCAGCAGTCTAATTGGTTAGCCGCTGCGCCAATAAAAAAGACATTGGTGATTGCCGGGGTTTGAACTTGACTCTTTTGACTTAGCAGTCCAACAGGTATACATACCACTCGGTGCAGTGGTCAGCTTTATTCAAATGTCCTGCCCCCTTACCATGAACTGTTAAAACAGGACTTTTTCGATGTGGAAGCGAGACGCCGGTACGTGCAGCGTGATGCGACGTCGAAGGATGCTATGATGTTGACTTAAACGTAAAATGTGAAGGAATCAGGTAAATAATAAACATAAATCATTGATTTGTTTTCAACGTTTTTATTTTTGGGGTACATAAGAAATTAAATATCATTTAAGAAACACTAACTTCAGATTAAATTAATGCTATAATACTTTAGTAATCTGAATTTAGTGTTATTTATTATTCTATATAATCAATATCACACTGTTTTCAGTTTGTATAACATATAAGTCAGTTATAACATAGAGTATATAACAAAATATAACTGGATAGGTACTTAAGTACAAGTGCGAACAATTATAAATACGTGTCCATACATAACACCACGCTTGCATTACCTTAAAAGGTAAGCAGAGGTGTATTGTACACCCTCAGTTAGCCAGTTATGTTATGGGTCCCAATGTAATAGGCAGCGAGCGTTTTGCAACCAACTGGCCGCAAATCCAGACTCCGTGCTGCTATTAGAATTACATGCGCTTTCTCGACTATTCGAACCCAGAACCTCATGCTCATCAGTCGCGCTTAGCGACCACTACACCTTATCCCTAGGAGTAGGCACTGTAGAGGGTAGGCAGGGGTGCACCACAAAAATCGGTAGGTAACGAGCCTTATAATAATGATTATAATTATGGTGTGATTATATTAGCTTTTAGCTTGCCACGTTCTGCAGACACAATACTACAATAGTAAAACAAAAGGCCTTTCAGAACACGTCTTAGACAAATGAAACATTATCATTTATCGATATACTTGCTACTGTCAAAACTAAAACTGTTTCCAGATTATTAGGTTACTAGACGCGCCCCGTGGTGTTACCCGCTGCATTTTTCGGGATATATATGCCTAAGTGTTAATCCAGGCTGTCAGCTACCGTCATATGAAATTTCATCGAAATCGGTCTAGCCGTTTGAGCGTGAAGAGTAACAAACGTTCAAACACACTCACAAACTTTCGCCTTTATAATATTAGTGTGATTTTCTAGATAAAACCTAAGGTAAGTATAAGATATTAGTAGATATATTTGTTAACGTTACGTAATAACTTTTTAAAGTTACTTTTATGTATAAATATAGGTATTAAGTTGAGGTAGCCGTTTACTCATTTTCTTTTACAAGTGCTTAGTAATTCAACAGTAGCACGATCTAATAAGCTACCCCCTCACCATGAACTCATTCATTTTCCGTTGTGGAAGTGAGACGCAGCTACGTGCAGTAGTACGGCGTCTCGCTCACACAACGGAAAATGTCATTATTTACTCACGTGTTTATGCCGGTTTTACTCACGTACGTATTCGGGAATGCCCGACTAGTTTCGAACTCGAACGGAGCCCTTTCATGAGCTGGTTACGCGGCAGAGGCGCGAGCCTAAAATATCCATGGTAAGGGAGCTGTCTAGGTATCAGTTTAATAATGTTATATAACTTTATTAGAAATAATTTAACATTACGCAAATATGCATGGTAAAAATATATTGTGATATGAAATATATTTCCCTGATCATTAATTATCTTGACTTAATTTTATAATATTAAAATGTATGCTAGCTGCAGTATAGAGCTATGGACGGTCGGTAAAGAAGGTTGGTATAAGCGAAAAATGTTGATGTTTTTTCTTGCATACGGTCAGCAAGAAAAAAATACTCAACACTTTTTCTTCTACGCGCAATTTATTTATAACTATGATCTCCAACGGTGGATACACTATTAGATTTCACAAATACGAGAAGAGAACTATTACACGTATTCTCTTTTGTAAATTAATAATAAAAGTAGAATCTGGTAAGGAAACATGAAGTACGACTAATGCTCGCCAGTGATTACAAACATTTTTTAATTTAATAAAAATAACACAAAAATATATTAAAGTGAGAAAAAAGTTTACAATCTGCGACTTGAACTGCCACGCAATTGTGCGTGAGGGTAGCAGACTTGTGTGCAAGTGACAGAGAAGGCATGGCGGGTCAAGGACACTACATTCTTATAGCTTTTGTTTTTAAACGCAGGTCACACCGCTAACGAAGCCAAGTTCGTTTAGCATCACACAAGCAGCTATCGCATCTTTTTAACCGACTATAAAAAGGGAGGTTATTATATGTATATTCCAGAGGTATTTTTTTTTTGGACAATCATCTGCGGATTACATGATTTTTTATTCATGTGGCAATCAAACTCGCAACCCCTAGCGCAGTAGTTCAATCTCTTAGCCACTGCGTCAATCAGGTCGTCAAAAAACACAATTTTTTTATGTTAAAATGTAGTTTGGGGCGAAGTATGGAACCGTAGGTACGGGGGCAAAGCTAAACAAACTAGGCTTTGTTCGCGGTGTGGCCTGCTTAGGTTGTATTTAAACAAGTGACGGTCGCTTCAGGCTGACCATAGGCGCCGCGAAGTTGGGTATGGCTGGTGACGTCATGCCCTCCGTGCCGCTGAACGTCATAGGGGTGGTGGGACGCGCGAACTGGCACTGTAGAATAATAAGCCACACGAGTACATGTTAATTAATTATAAAGTAATTCAAATGTATATTCACACTTCTTGTAAATCGTATGCTGGTGGAAGCTAGTTACAGAAGCTTTGTATGATAGGTAAGGCATTAAAAATGAAATAATAATAATGGGTGTTAAATACGTTGAACTAATTATTTACCCAAATATTAATTAAGAAAAATATTAATATGGTTATTTTCTTCAAATATCTTCAAATATCTAGTATTAAAACATATATCTAGTATGGTCATCAAAAATACTAATAAAAGTGAATGTTGAATAACTACTTATATTGTTAAATGACAATACCTACACACTTGATTACCAATTTCATTTTAATTACTATACCTACGCTATTTTATTAAAGAAAAACCAATCTAACTGTAGATTAGTATTTCATCAAACCACAAGACATGCCAATGACATATACTTACATATCGTTATGTACATACACTGTGAGTTACACACACACACACACACACACTGTGTACCTTATAAGAAGATGGGTGTGGCACAACGCTTTAGCTACAGACAAACAGTTTTACAAGTTAAAAACAGCATAAATACCTACCTACCTAATTCTATTATGTAGTCGATAATATAAAGAAAAGGAAAAAATGTTGAGGATCTCTCCTTAACTGTCATATTAAAACTACTGAAGAGTTCACGGTAAGCTGATTTATGCTTTGAATCAAAAGTGAATCTTGTACTATTACGTTCTGTAACTTGAATTTATCTCAACTATACTTAATAAGATTTTTATTCTATTGTGTTTTAGCAAGTGTTAAACAATGTGTTTGCTTATTAGATAGCACTTATTTTATTTACTATATATGCCGGTTTTACTGACGTGAATATTCCGGAATACCCGACTAGTTTCGGACTCAAACGGAGCCTGTATTCGTGAACAATGGGCACGGTAGAGTCGCGAGCCGAACTAGTCGCAAGAGTAAAACCGGCATAGGTGCCCTAGTAGATATGGATAACACTCCCAAAAGTCACTATAATAAACTTTGTTATTAAACTGTGCGTGTATATAAGTGTGTACCTATTATTTAATATCAGTGTTATTGCTTAGAACTGTACTGCACTGGGTATAGTATTTTTCTGTTTATTTTGTCCAAGAAGTGTTTTTGTAAAGTATCTAGAAGGATAATTAGAAAACAATATCGGTATGAGCATTTTATTTTCAACAATGATAACATGTATAGGTATTAGGTATAATGGTTTAATCGTAGATATAAACTTATTTCACAAGTCGTTGGTTAAGTACGACGTAATAATAATTTCATTCAAATTGTATTGGGATTTATTACAATGTTAATATGCAAAGAATCAACATTTATTTGATCATAAATGTGGTATACAGAGTGTATACAACGTGTTACAGAAATCTTTGGTCAAATTGTTAGACAGACCACCAAGATGAACATCTTATTCTATGATACCAACATCGTAATAGCAAAAGAAATATCACTAAGTTCAATACCTACTAGACTCAAATGTATGGAGCAGCTGTTAAATTTTGTGACTATGATATTGGTCGCTTAGAGAAAGTGGTTCAGTTTGATGGTCTGGTTATTCTTAAATATGACCACGCAATTCTGATCCACGTTGTATATTATATATCATAAAATAATTAACTTTATGAGGTAGAATGGAATGGTTACAAATTAACACCAGTCATTGTTTCAGCCTAACACGGATGTTTGAGTAGTCGCTGTCATTGCAGGTGTGATCAAAGTTGGACGAAAAAACTATAAGTGGGTTCTTAAATTAGAATATTGTGTAAACATATAATAAATAAAGTAGTAACGACACAGAAAGGGGACAAACACGTCACAATCCCAATACCATTTGAACTGAAGCACAAAATGTATAGGTACTGGAAATATAATCGTCAATGTGGAGTTGTATTTAGAAAACGACTATCTGACAATAAAGCTGAAATTGATAGAAGATTATATTTCCAGTCATTTTAGATATATTAACACAGTATCCAATTACTTATAAACATATTACAAAGATGTTTCAAAAACTGTCCTGCTGGTATAATTTGATTTTTTTTAGACTATGGTAAAGCTAAGTAGAGAAGTTTTGGTAGATTTTTTTAAATAACAGTTTTTTTGGTGCTGTAATATTTTTATAAGTAAAAGGTTAGTGTATGGTCACAATAACACAAGTTATAGGATTATAAGTTAACGATACAACCAGAGAAGCTAGCCAACAGCTCACCAAGCTAAGCTAAACCACATTTTAAATAACATTATACAAAGACAAATACAGTTTATTCAAACGATTGTGAGTTTTATTCCGTTGGTACCTATAAGGTTAGATTTGAAGGCAAAATCTTTTTTATAATAACAATAGGGACATTGACTGCAATTGTTTATTAAATAAAATTTGAAAAAGGGTAACATAATTTCTATAAATACTATCTATGTAAATACGGTAAATATGTCAAAGTTATAGCATTTCAAATTTGATTGTGAGACCGAGATGGCACTATAGTATGATGACGCTAAAGTCTGTATTTGCTTAGTAATTTTTGCATCGTCTCATGCATTAAGAGTTTTGGGCGAGAGAGAGTGAATTCCCGCCCCACAAACTTACAAACGTTATAAATCGACAGTTTCTTCCTGGATTTTATTTATATTTTCAGTGTTCGTGTTCATTTTAAACTTTTTTTTTAGATGTCAATTAAATCAAACGCAATTATTAATTTAGTCAACATCCTCGGTCACTGCAGGTTAATTTGTCTTATTACCATTACGATAGAACTCAAAGTCGTCTGAACGAACGGTAAATGGTCTCATCCCGTTATTTTCAATGGACTTACATATTTTTATAGACTATGTTCATACCATACACCGGTTTTATAAAAAGCTACATATTCATGTTTACTTTATTATTATAAGAGATATATTAAGAAATTTTTGTTTATGTATAATAACTATTGTTAGGTAGGTACAGTTAAAAAGATGTAAATTCGTTATTTTAAAATAACATCAGAAATAGTAGACCATAATTAATTTGATTATCACGGAGAAGTATGGATAATACAAGGAATATCGTTAACAAGATTTTGATTTTAGTGACGTAAGAAAATCGTTTTAAAAAGTAAAAAGACACAGTAAAGATGTATTTTTTGGAAATTACAAACATTTTGAAAATCACACTGATTTTTACTACTAATAATATTTTAGTTATAGATAATATTTTTCGGCAAGTATAGAAGGGTACTTACAGTTGTACAGTAGATAAAGCATCAATAAATCTACTTAACAAGATAATTTGAAATGTTTATGTACAATGAATGTGGGTGTCCGGTGTTAAAACAAACGTTTAATATGCCTCAACGGTTTTAAAAACTGTTGGTTAGCAAAAAACGATAATATGAAGTGATAAATGTATTTTTTATGATTGAAACTGTACATAAAATTGGATAACTTACTAATAACTTTGAAATATCAAGGTTTACATACCGCTGCGTTATTTAAAACTGTATATAATATCTAAGTATTGCCAGTTACTTATGCCTTTTTTACCATGGCAGTCGACTGGTAGAATTTTAATACCAAAAATTCAGATCATAGTTAAAAATCACCATAAAATAAGTAACGGTCATTGGGATCATCATCCACATTCAGCGCACATAATAAACTAGTCTATCTCTATAAATTCAAGAACAGCGGAACTTCATTATGTTAATGAAATGGCACTTTCAATCTTTCATTTTCACTTATTTATCACAAGGGTAGAATCTATAGGAGCTATCCTTACATTATTTTTTTATTTGAGGCACAGAAGCCCTGGTTTTACGTATTTTATAATAAAACAATTGATTAATATATTATACAGTCTAGCTTGATTTTAGTTAATATAAAAATTCAGTAAAATCCTAATATTAATGTAGATACGGCATCCACTGTCTCGTTTGTGGATGTTTATCTCCGAGCCGACATACCATCCTGAAATTATATTTTTTATTATTGTAACACTAATTAATGTTTTTAGTAGAACAATAAACAATTATTTAAAACATTAAGTTACTTTGACAATGTATGATTTTGAGAATGTAAAAATAGCAACAGAAATCACAAGACAACATAAAAAAGTTAAAATTTTAACAGTTAGATTTAGACACATGCAATTGACAATGTGATGAGACGCGATACTTGGATATAGGCTCAGCTTATTACCATGAACTCTTAAAGCAGGACAGTTCCCGATATCAAAGCGTGACGCCGTTACATGCATCGTGCACGTGCGGCATCTCGCTTCCACAACGGTAAACGGCCTGCTTTAAGAGTTCATCGTAAAGGAGCAAACATTATAAATAAATATGTTTAAAGTGCAAAGAAAAATTTAAAAATATTTTTACACATATTAGCAAATCATCGATGTAATAAAAAAATATTTAAACTATTGATAAAGACACTATTGACTGTGTTTTTTCTTGTAAATTGTACTGTATAATATTGTGTAAATAAGGTGATGTAATAATGTTAACTAATAATATAATCAGGCTCTTTCAACCCGCCAAACTCTATCTATCGCTACCTGATGATAAGCCTTTTTTGTATCTAAAAACGAATAATATGTTATAAATATTTATACGTTCGTGAAGTAAACTAATCTGTGGTGTTCTTGTAAAGGTCTATAGTTGTTTCTTTCTATAATAATATAATAAATAACTACCTATTCAATCAAATACATGGGTTTAAATCCTTTGCAAAAGTTTCCATATATTTGGTCGTACTATCTTTTACATATCGCTTCGTGTGTCAGTTTGTCTGTGTTTTAATATTAATTATTGTGTATGCTAATTACCTTGAATATGTTGGTGAGTTCGTCTAGCAGAGTCTCGTGTCTGAAGGAGATGCGGATGTCGGGCACGTTGGTGCGGGTGATATCGTTGCCGGCCACTCCCTCCTTCATGTAGTTGGGACCTAGCCAGTACTGCTTCATCTGTTTTGTAGGGCGTATGTTTTTATAACAAACAAACAGTAAAAGTATGTGTACTAATGAAAATTACAGTTTTAAATAATGAGTTATAAATGTAATTTATTTAAAAAATGTTAACTATTTATTTATTTTTATTTATAGAAAATACTTTGAAACTAGGGGGGACTTTGAAAATACTGCTTTCTTGTCAATGGTTATAGATTTTGTCATTACGCTCACCTCGTGCGGGAATCCAGACATGAGCACAGAGTTCCGTGCGAGCTCGCACATGTCGCATGAGCTGAGCTTCCACACCTGCGCTGCGATGCTGTACTCTTCCATCAGCGGCTCCTACAGAGGAATTATGTATTAGGTACACAACAATATTTTTTTTTATAAACTAAAGACTTTGAGGCAAAGCTGAGCATCATCTTTAGATCATGAGTTTACAATAAGAACATTTTTAAAAACCTTCCAGCAACGAAATGAAAAAGTGCATAAAATTTGATTTGCACATTTTGAATTATATTTTCATCACTTGTCCCGTACAGCCAGTATCATCAAATTTCCTCTACCATTGGTGTTCCACGATAATATTAAGAACTGTCAAACGGGGAAGGAAACATTTCTTTGGTAATGGCGAGAAATTAAACTACTCGTACATGAATAAATCCATTAGTTACCTTGGTGAAGTGGAACTGCAGCGGGTCGTCAGTGCTGAGCGTGATGCAGAGCCCGCGGGCCAGGAACTCCGGCAGCGGGTTGCGGTGGTAGTTCAGGAACAAGGAGTTGTTGCTGAGGGGGGACATGGCGATGGAGATCTGAGCCAGGTAGTACAGGTACTGCAGCACTGGCACCTAGGGTGATAGCAGTTAGGTTAGTTAAGATTAACTGGTGTTGATACGTAATATGAAGGATAAAAATATAAAGATTATAAAACTTTGTAGGAAGAACCTTTAAAAGAAAAGCTGAATAATCAGGTCGCGGCTAATTAAAATTAAATACATCGTATATGATCCGGTTGTACGTAGATGAGTGATACGAGGGTCAAACTGAAAGTTCTTAGAACTGGCCACTTATAAACAATATAATAAAAAAATAATTCTAAAATTTGAAAATAGAACTCTTTGCCAATATTACTGAGTATATGTTTCATTAATTTGTCATTTGTTTTACGATTTGGCGGCAAATTGAAAATTGTCTGTGTCACGTCAACATGAATTTAACACGAGAAAATTTTCGTGCAATGATTTTTTATGACTTTCGATGTCATTTAAGTCAACAAGAAAGTTATGATAGACTACGATTGGCCTTTCACGATGAAGCCTTATCTCGTGCGACAGTTTACAACTGGTTTAATGAGTTTAAACGTGGTCGCACTAATCTCACTGATGATTTACATGAGGGACGGCCTTCTACGGCGACGACTGAAGATAACATCTGTGTTGTGCGGCGTATGATAGAGACTGACAAAAGAGTGACCTATCAGCAGATTCGGACAAGCTTAGGCATCGGTATGAGTCAAGTGCACAAAATCCTCCACGAACATTTAGCAGTCAGGAAGCTTTGCGCCCAGTGGATACCTCATAATTTGACTGAGGCTCAAAAACTCCATCGTGTGGATTGGTGCCGTAAAATGATTGAAAGATTTAACGAAGGTGACTCAAATGCTGTGTTCGACATACTAACAGGTGACGAAAGCTGGATTTACTGTTATGATCCTGAAACCAAAAGACAATCTGCTCAGTGGGTGTTTTCTTTCGAGAGGTTGCCAACTAAAGTGAAGAGAGATCGAAGTGCGGGAAAAAAAATGGTGGCCTCGTTCTTTGGAAGGATAGGTCATTTCGCAACAATTGTGTTAGAGGATCAAAAAACAGTTTCTGCAGAATGGTACACTACCAATTGTTTGCCACTTGTCTTGGAAAAAGTTCGAGATAAACGACCTCGCAGTAGGATCCTCCTTCACCACGACAACGCCTCGTCGCACACCGCTAAGCGAACGATCGACTATTTGGCGACATCAAACGTTGAATTACTGGGTCACCCGCCGTATAGCCCCGACCTCGCCCCTTGTGATTTTTATTTATTTCCAAAAATTAAAGAAAAACTTAAAGGAAAGCGGTTTATGAATGCTGAAGAAGCGGTGGCTGCGTATCGCGATGCCATTGAAGAGAACCCTAAAGACGAGTGGGCAAAGTGCTTTTCCCAGTGGTTCCATCGCATGCAGCGGTGTATTGACGTGAATGGAAAATATTTTTAAAAGATATAATAAAACTAATAACTGGCTAATGTAATCAGTTTTTGATTTTCTAAGAACTTTCAGTTTGACCCTCGTATCATAATTAAAGTCGTAGTAAAACTTCAATTAGAGTTTTTATTCATTTATTTTTTGATTATTTTCTGGACTTTACTTTGTATCTGTATAGTGTCATATGTGGTACTTGTTTAGCATAATTTGGCGAATGTGATTTACCTTTCGTAGCAGCAGTCCGTGGGAGATGTTCTCTGCCAGCAGGAATCCGCAGACTAAATGCTGCACTGGTCCAGCCTCACCGCAATGGGGGCGAAGGACGAAGGTGTTTAACCCTTGCTCCCTGGAGACAAAAGGACGTTTGTAGTGGTAGGAAGATAGTGCTAGAAGTAGTGTCTATATAATACGATGCAGAATTAAGTAAACGGTAATACTGCGTAATTAAGTATGTAGTGCCAATTCCTGTTATTAAAGATACTGAATCTTTACTTTACACTTGCTTTGTTCGTGAATTTCAATAAAAAAACTATATTCTCATATTGGTGTAGAAAGCCATCAAAAAAAATAGTTACTATCCTGCCAAAGGCCTATCTTCTGAATTTTCCCTTAGTCGCCCCTCTCGGGACGATCGACAGAAGTGATAACTTCAACTAATCTTATGACGTATGCGTGAGAGAAAGGGAAGCCAGACATAGTGGCGCCGTAACGCGTTACGTTACGAAGCAGTTTACCCTCCGATAAGAAGTTATCACTTCAAAAACTCAATAGGTCATAAAGCCAAAGCTGGTTGACTTACTTCCGGAAGTGGTTGAGCACCGTCATGTTGGCGTACATGTAGTACAGGTAGTACGCGTACGGCGGGTTCTCTTCGTCGTCGTACTCCTCGGGGCTCTTGGATTCGGGGTCCAGCATGGGGTTCTCCGGCTTCGACTCGTCGTCCACGCTGTCGAAGCCGACCACGTGCTGAAGAGTTCAGAGGGCATTGTAGGATCGTATAAGGAAAACCTTTACCATAAATAATAATGTAAGTTCATAAGTTAGGTACCCAAATATGTATACACCAGAAAGGGTAAAACATCTTGAGGATCATTATTATTATATAAATGAAGTTAACTCAAATATTATAGCAAATATGAATGTTATACTATATTTTAAATTTTTAACATAACAAAAACCGTATAGTAACTGATACTATTTTAAATGAATAAGATTTTTTTGTTTGTTAACATAACTCAAAAAAAGAAGTTCTCTATTACATTGTTTATTAAACTTAGAGATAGATAATTTACCTATTAAACTTAGATGATAGAGATAGTGTGAACCCTAGAGAAAAATATAGGCAATTTTATAAATCCAAAAGGCCTTCAGTAGAGGATGTACTCACAGTGAGGAACTTGTGCAGCTCGTAGTTGCTGTTGGGGTCGTTGGTGACCTCGAACAGCGGCTGGAAGATGTTGCTGAGGAACTCCTGGAAGTTGTTCATTATCTTGTTGGACTTGAAGATGTCGCTGGAATAGAAGAGTCAGTTAGTACTGAAAATATTCTACACACAAAAGTACTCGGTGTAAATTCACATCTATACCTACTCTAAGAACGTAAAAAGAAAAAATACATAAAAGAATAATATATTTTTTCCTTTCATAATGGAAATCTTCTGTAAGGCTTAAGGTTGAAGAGTTGAACGGTGAACTCCGAACCAAATAAAAAATATTCGTAGTAAAATATTCAATTTTCTAGTACTATAGACATAACATTTCTTTGAACACCGATCTTTCATATAGATAAATTGATTATCAGATTGATTTGATTTAATGAGATACATTACTTCCTAGTGTGCCGTATTTGAAAACGCTTTCAAAACTTTCTAGAGCTTAGGTTATGACGAAGACATGGCGCATCAACTTACTCCCATGGACTTTTTTTCAAAAACCGTTATTCTGAGGATTTATCAATTTGGTGACGTCACCATCTAAGCATTAAGAATAATAATGTGATAAGTTACTCACTACAGGCGCGGTATCTGTATGAGCCAGCGCACGTTGTCGGAGTACACGTTGTACTGGATGGCCCACTTGGCCAGCTTGGCCCACTCGCTGGGACTCTTGCCGTAGATCGACAGCCGCAGCTCAGCGTTCTGATACTTGCTCTCTTCTAAGTCTGATGCTACTTCCTGAAGGAGAAATATTGTTATTGTTGTTGTTATGGTTACAACATACCCACGAAATCGACTAAATGAGCCTTCCATAGCAAAGTTAAATGCTTCAACCATCGCTCTTACAGTAGTTACTGCATTGTAAGAAAAAGAAAATTGGTGTTAAAATGATTGGTCTTGTAAATAATTTCAAGGGAGTTTTAAAGTTTGATCATCGAATAGTATTCACACAATAATTCTATGCTACCATGACCTCCACAACCCTCACCTTGATGATCCTGGCGAAGTACTTCCCGTTCATGTAGTTGTCGGTCTTGAGGAACACCTCCCGCAGGCGACTCTCCCCGATGGGGTTGTACTTCGCGTTGAACTTGTCGAAGCGGTGGAACGTGTTGCGATCCTAAACAAAAATAAAAAGATTGGTCTCTTGACTGTCTCATAAAAATAAAATCGATGAGAACCCCAATCGATGGAAATGGCAAGTTGTCGTCCATTGTGGCGTTCTAAGGGGGAGGCCTCTGTTCAACAGTGGACGTCTTCCGGCTAATGACGAGAACCCAAACCATTATTAAGTGTACACAGACCTCTAAATTCCGAGAGATTTATAAACTATGAATGAATTAATTAAAGATAATTGAATTAGTTAATTAAGAATCCTCTGAATAAACTGATATGGCGCTGAAGGAGACCTTGCAGGACCCAATGAGAGATTAGATAGCAATCAGGAAAATATTGGTTTTCAGTCAATCCAGGTACAAATACATTGTCTTCTGCCCACCCCGTATCGTACTTACCGCGTGCACGTCCAGCATGTCGACGGTGAGGTCGTACGTGCTGAGGTTCATCGACTGGAACACCGATTTCAGCGTCATCGGGGTGCCCTTGTGTAATGTTACCACCTGCAAGGGAATTAGGTCGTTAAACATAGTTTGGGGTAGCCAAAAGTTGATAAAAATAAGTATAACATCATCGACACTATTCATCTATTCTAAAAAACAAATTTCCGATATTTAAAATGGACTAACAATTATTTCAAAATGTTTTTATTTCATTAAACCAACTGCAGGCGCTTATGAAATGTCACGATGCATTTACACAATTCCAAAAATGCCATTCCCATGGAGAAGATCCGGCAAGAAACTTCAAAAGGAAAAACATAGGCTACTTCAATGTATACATAATTATAGAGTAGGGGCAAGACATCGAAAATTAAACCTATACAATAATATATGAAATATTCTTGGCTATAACTACTAATATTCAGATACAACGTACGATATTGTGCTCTATTCCGTAAGCGTAAGGATAAAATTGCCAACACTACATACCTCGTCAGCATGTGTCTTCAGCGTCTTCTTGATGAAGCGTAGTAGGTGCTTCTGGTTCATGCACGATGCTGCATGGATGTGAGTGTCCACCTTCCTAAAAAACATAACAAATTCAATAGACTCAGTTGGTGGCCAAAAAAGGGAAAGAAATCTTTCTCTGAAGTAGATCAGTAAAACTGCAACTCTGAATATTTCATTACTTAAGAGAAGTTAGATTGAGTCAAGAAAAAATAAAGAATGAGGGGGTAAATCATGACTGGTAACAATTTTGTCATTATCATCATCAGCCGGAAGACGTCCACTATTGAACAATGGCCTTAGAACGCCACAAAGAACGACGACTTGCTAATTTACGTATCTTAAATTCTGCATGTTCGACAGTATCAATTAGACTTTTCTAACCTGATGTTATAGAAGTCCCGGTGCGGCACAGCCTTCTGCGAGGCCAGCTCGCGCAGCTCGTTGAGCAGCACGTGCAGCTGGAACTTGGACGACAGGTACGACAGCCGCCGGTAGCAGAACGACTTGCTGCGGACATACGGTAACGTTGTACTGGAGAACCACTACACAGTGTATACATGGATAATGTTGGGGCGGGTATTAGATATGGACAATATCGTAAGCACTCAGAGTAATGTGTAACTCAGAGTAATGTGTAACTTGAAATTCATAGTCATAGCAATACATTTGAGGTGGCGCAGTTGGTTAAGGATTTATTGGTTATATTGAATTCATGTTTGAAACCTCAATGGTTTATGCACCAATCCAAAGTAAGCCCTAAGAACTATTAGTTGTCTAAATGTAATATTAGTTGCATCCTATCACTATCTATGACTATAATATAGCATGTTGTATATGTCTGTGAAAATCTTGACAAAAAATCTAATAATCAATTCACTCACAGCGGCCCATCCGACATCATGTTGCACATGGTGTTCATATCCTGGATGTACTGCTGCAGCGTAATGCACTCGTAGGGCAGCCTGGTGACTTGCCCATCCTCACCCTTCTTGTACAGGTTGAACACGCCGTTGTCCGACTTGATGATGTAGCCTTTAGCTGTAGGATTGGGGCACTCCCACGGATCCTTGCCGGCCCTGAACGGCGGGTGGACTATGTGATCTGGAAATAAGATGCTAGTTTACAAAAGGTCCAGATTGCCATAAAAAATCAAAGCACGAGTAAATTAATCTAATTTTAAATTATACAATAGGTATAGCTACTTCTAATAAAGTCAATATCAAAGATGAACTCTATTTCTATGTCGTAAACACTTAAGAAAACTGAGAAGTCCATAATGAATAGTCCAAACAATTCACACGAAACCGAGAATTATGTCTAGTGATACCTGCCAATTGGTGATGGTTACTTAGCTGCTATGATGATGAATTATCACAATATGAGCATTTTAATTGAGGTCGGAAATAGGATTAGAACACATTTTCCTGCAGGAAGCAATGGCAGCAAAATCAAGAAACCTTTAATTGTGACCAAACGATATGCTAATGAGAAAAACTTACCAGCGATGTGTTTCTGCACATGCACGCTGGGCACGAACGCAGGCGCATTAGCGTCGGTACTGCGCACGAACCGCGCAGTGATCATCGCGTAGCTCTGCTGCGAAATCTCCATGTAACGCTTGCGGAGCTCCAGCGCCTGCACCAAGTAGGAGGATGCCTGCTGCAGATCCTCTAGAGGGACCTGGGAGAAGAGACGTGGAGATGATTAAGTGAGGATCGAGCTTACAGATAACGGTGTTAAATATGTATGACTTCAGCTAACAAATATGTTTATTTTTTTTAACTCTATATACTTCTTATGCCAAGCGTGGGGATTATGGTACCCCTTTAAGGGGCAGGCCTTTGTTCAACAGTGGACGTCTTCTGGCTGATGATATACTTCTGTTGCTGAAGAAGCTCCTTAAACGACATCCTAACCTTCGTACCTAGCCTCTTTATTTTGTAAGGATTCTTATAAAAAAAAATTTGGAGTCCTAGTTCAAAGCTTGGTGAAGTCACAAATAGGCTACAAAAAGTTCATGCAGTTTTATAAGTTCTATAATTTACCCCAGAGGTGTCCTCTCCACTGATGGCGACTCTTTGGAAGTGAGGCAGAACAAAGTCAGTCTCCTCATCATCAGCTGCCCGCAGGCGTTCGTCGAACACTGCGCCTGCGCCGCCTGCCTCGCTTCCACCGAACGAACGTACTGATTGTCCGCATTCTGCTGCCCTGGTGAAGAAAATAATAGATAAGCAAACATTACTACAAATGGTATTCGTGCTTGAAATACCGGGTTTCAAAACTAATCAAATTTCAATGGGTAAATCAAACCCAGGCAAGTATCAATGTGACTTTTTCAATGTCATAAATACTTTCTAAGCTGTTCTAAGATACAAGAGTAACGGTGACGGAAAACATTGTGAGGAAATTTGGATTTAATTAACTGAAATCGCCCGCAGTAAGCCATCGTGGTGATCAACGCTCAGCTCAATCCTTCTGTGTACGAGAAAGAGGCCTTGCCAGTATTAAAAGCATAAGGTCATATGTATCTAGTAAGAAGATTTACTGCAATCAAGTTCTTGTATTAAAACAACGACATGAACAATCTGTATATACATAGACTGTATATAGATGTAGGTCATATTAAAATTGGATATTTGACAGTTTGACACCACTAATCAATTGACATACTTTCTATGAGCTGTTAAAACACTATTTCTCCATACATTTGGAATTTGGTATGGAAATAGGAACCTGTGACGTCACTAATTTGACAAGTCAGGTGACTTACTATTTATTTTTTCATTTTATTTTATCTCGTTTTTACTTTAGTAAAGGTTTATTATTATTACTATTTTACAACTATTTACAACTTAATTCTAATACAAAATAAACACAATATATGTATTACAAAAATAAAAAGTTAAAAAGCATAAAAAATCCATCCCCATCGATGTCAACAGGTAACGTGCCTAAAAGACTGGCAGACTGATTCTATATATTCTACTAGCTGACCCGGCGAACTTTGTTCCGCCTTAAAAGCAATAAATAAGCAGTTTTTTTTTTAATTGGAAAAAATACAAAAAAAATTAAATACCTACATTAATCATTCATAATTATTTCTTAATTTTAGTACATAGGTTGCTCTTCATTTAAGTACCTTGTGATACACGACATTTTTTGATTTATTATCAGGCGCAAAAACAAACAACGCAGATGGTCTTCCGACCCGTGAACATGCCACGTAAATTGACCATGGAAAAACATGAATGTTCTAGATTTAAACCACAAACTTTTAAGGATTGGCCTTGTGATTTGTTGGTGGTCATGGCAAATGCAAGACGTATCGGAAATTGAAGTCTTTTAAATTCAAACGGCATATCGGTTGGGATCATCAGTATCCTCGGAATGAGAACTTCCTCACCTTTGAATTTTCCTATCATTATCGTAGCGTAAATTACATTGTTCATTAATTTTCTAACCACTAAACGCGTACCGTTGCACAGTTTTGGTTGGTTTATGTTTCGAAGCATGATTACTACAGAGCCAACCTTTAGGCGTAAATTGTGAGGTGGTAAGCCAGGCACGTCCAAAGAGTTTAAAAATTCAATTGGATAGTTGGTGGCTTCATCTTCATTTGTGACGCAGTCAATAGATTTGAATGAATTTCAAAATTACGTTTTTCATTAAAGTCTTCACCGCAAGCCAGCTTACGATGGTGTGACCAAGGGAAACTTAGATACATTTTTATAGCTGCGCTCCGCGTTTTTCAGTAAACTCCATTAGACTTCTGTTATCCTAGTACCCCAACATTATAAAACACGGTCGTTGCGGGCATTTTTTTAACCAAGCCATATACGTCTTGATTGATTGATCTCCATTATATTTCTGTTATCCTAGTACCTATTACGTTAACGTGAGCTGTATTGGCGGAGCTCCAAGCGAATTTGTTCAAAAAATAATTTTCTGGTAGTTTTTTGCCCACGGGAACGGGATAAAAATCCTATGTCCTTCTCCTGGCTCTAAACTACCTCCCTGCCAATTTTCAGCTAAATCGGTTCAGCCGTTCTTGAGTTATAAGTGGAGTAACTAACACGACTTTCTTTTATATATATAGATTTATTGATTTCAAAGTAAACATAACCAAATTTATAGTAATTAATCAAAATTTTTAAAGGGCTAGATTTTTAGGGCTTCAACAATTTTAAAGCAGTTTTAAATTAATTAGAGTATTAGAATTTGTGTCAACTATGTTATTCAATATTAATTCTACCTTCAGATGATTGATTAGATACAGATGACCCAACTCGCTATTAGTCCCTACCCAAATACTCGGTCAAATATTGCCACAGTAATTAACATTCCGGTCATTCGGACTAATTACATTTCTGTTTATTTAGTACATCGCCTATTGGTCAATTAGGCTTCACTGAATGTTGTTAATTATCATTAGTGCCTATAGAATGTGACTTCCTTTATTTTCGGACTTTTCTTGGGAAATTAATACTATCAAGTGGCATTATATTAATTACTAGCTGACCCCGCGAACTTCGTACCGCCTTTTCACTATTTAAACCTTCCCTAGACTTCCAAGAATATTTCAAGACCTAAATTAGCCAAGTCGGTCCAGCCGTTTTCGAGTTCTAGTGGGACTAACCAACAGCAATACATTTGTATATAATACTAGCTGTTGCCCGCGACTTCGTCCGCGTGAATTTTGTGGTATGAAAATAGATGTTGGCCGATTCTCAGACCTACTCAATACGCTCACAAAATTTCATGAGAATCGGCCTAGCCGTTTCGGAGGAGTATGGGAACGAAAACTGTGACACGAAAATTTTATAGATATAGATCATTGTATAAGATTACCACCGTAATATTTAACTCGAACGAAGTCCTCATCCATGAGCTGGTAGCGCGGCAGAGTCGCGAGCCGAACTTAGTTCGAAACTAGACGGGCATTTCCGAATACATTCGTGAGTATAACCGGAATTATTATTATTTATTTATTCATATGACAATTTTCATTGTGTTTAATTTACAAATTCAATATTAAATTCAAAAACAGCAGTTTAACACCAAGGACACCATCAATAATCAATTATTAACAATCAAAAATAATAGTCAATAAAACAATAACCAATAATAATTCATAGTCAAAAATAATAATCAATAAAACATAAAAAAAAACAATAATTAATAATTCATAGTCAAAATTAATAAATAAGAAACATAAAAAATATATATGTACATAATTATAGCAAATAATATACTCATAACGAAATTTTGAGTAAATTTTCAAGTCCCTGGTGGACAAAGGCTATTTTAATCCCGGGCAGGACTTAAAAATATTATCCACTAGACGAAGACGCGGGCTAGTCTATGTTTTATAATAAAAATAAAAGCCTGTAAAAGACAGTCGATATTATGTTTGGCGTAACATCCTTACCCAGCACTCCATAACTCAGCAATGTATAACCCACCAGGGAGTTGTCGCGAGGGAAGCAGTGGGCGATGTGAACTCGACACCACTGATAATTATACTGCTTACACTATCTTTGATAGCAGAACTGTTTTTGGTTGCTATGGAAACTGTTCTCCATAAAACACGTGTTGAAATGTTGAGAATACAAATTATTTTTCTTTGAAAAGCAGGATTGGGCCCAGAAAAGGCCTGATTATAGGCAATAGGTTCAACCTATCACAAGGCAGTTTATCTAACCTACTATTCTACTGCAAGGCAAAGGCTTGTATTTTAAATAAATGTAAGAGTAAGAAAAACTTTATTTGCTTGAAATATTGGTGTTGGCAGATATAGTTTTTGTAGTAGTGTCACATATTTCGCCTACTTTTTTTGGCTTGCAATAACAAATTAAATTAAGTTAACGAACATACTTATATATCAAGTGAACATATTACAATTTAATGTGGGTGAACTATTTATGCACCCCTGTCTACAGCTTCGGGGAATACAGGCATGTTGTTATATACCTGTGTTTTATAAATAAATATAATAATATTAAACAACAAAAACAACACATACTATTATTCTAAGCTAAGATTCTAAGCTTAGATTCTAAGTTAACAATCGTGTTAAAATCTACATAAAAGGTTGAAGAGTTAAGTAAGTTGATTCTGTGTAGTCAGTAAAAAGTAACCAGCTACCAATTCGTGACATCATCCAGAAAATAGGTACGTTCAGATTTAAATTCCATAGTATCGTTCCAACGCCGGATGTTATCAAAACAACAGTCGTAGCACGCAATGGTATTGAAACAATTCCAAAACTCCGGATTTCCGTTTTTAAACCTCAATATTTTCATGAAACTATTTGTACACAGACAAAATTATTCAATTCTTTATAAAATTGTTCTACAAACTATTATAAAGTCAAGTTACCGAGAATTCCTTGTCGACGTCCACCGCTTGCATTCAATTTTGCTTCCAAACATAATAAAATTAGCACAGATAATAAAATAAAACTGTCACTTCACATTTCCCGCCAAGTTGGAACAATTTTTTTGAATACACCAAACCGTGGCGAAGGAACGGCCGCGTTCAGCCGGCGACACGCGTTGCAATGCAATCAAACTACAAGTGGCGCGACATCCCTCGCGGTAAGGGTTACTGTCGCCTCAAGGTTAATTCAATTACTTCCCGCTAATAATACCGAGTCTCAGCGGTTTATCGCGTGCTCGTGTCAACGTGGTCACCGCGAAAAGAGGTCTATCTACAGGTTTAGTGGGGCTTAGGCTTTATAATATGTATATTTATAGAATGAGATGGCATAAAAGTTGCAACTTAGCATTTGAATGACAGTGACTGCATATATGGCACGCGTCAATATACATTAATAATGACCTAGCTGCGCCTCGCGGTGTTACTCGCAAATTTTTTTGGGATAAAAAGTAGCTTGAATGTTAACTCAGGGTGTCTGCTACATCTGTACCAAATTTTATCAAAATTAGTAGAGCCGTTTGAACGTGACGTGAAACTTTCCGCTTCATATAAAATTTTAGTGTGATATTGTGATTAAGTGGGCTAATGTTTAAGCAAGCAATTCGGAGTTTAATACATTTTTTGTGCGCAATAGGAAGATCCGATAAATCAACAAAATGTTTTCGCAATAATAATATGAAAATGGGAACGAAACAATATTGTCGGGATTTTAATATCCTCGCGCAAACATTAATAACCAGCCTCTTGAAGCCTGAAGACGTCAATATTCCATACAAATAACGAAAGTGGCCAGAATTAGTATACTTGGAAAAAGCTTTTATATACATAAAAATACTTTGACGATAATCCAAGAAATAGGTAAGTACTAACTTCTTGGACTATATTCTTCCATTTGTCACAACTGCCATAATTCTTTTAGAACACCGCTCGCTCGCTAATCGAATCGATGGCCTTTATTATCTCTATTATAAGCTAGAGCAGACAGAATAGCTCGTAAAACTTATAAGAAGGCGAGGCGATGTTTATGAGTCTCCGTATCGATGCCTATTGTGTTAGGAGTCGATTGACGCGGTCACTCCTTATTGTGACCGATTTAATCAGATACAGATGGAATCTGAAGTCATTCGTTAACATGGACAACATCTACCTATAAGGCAATCTTATGAGTAGCCTCTACAAAAGAAATTGAGATAATGGATGGAAAAGAAGAAAATATTCATGTAGAACCTATAGAATTAGTGGCAAAATGTGGGTGTACCGACAACTGACTATACACCACCCTTCGAAGAATTCAGACGTGATTTGATATTATTCACATGGTAAAACTAAGCTGAAAAGTGTTTAATTGATGGTAATAGTATGTTTGGTCGAGTGGTATCTGGCCTAGAATTGACCACACTCTTTCCTCCCGTGGGTGTCACAAAAGGCAACTAAGGGGAAATCCAGAAAATGGGCATCAGCGTCTTCTGTAATTTCACCGCTGCGTTCCCCAATCGATTGCCCAGTGTGGGTTTTATAGCATTACCTAACGGGGGAGGCCTTTATTTAACAGTGGACGTCTTCGGGCTGATGATGAGTAAGTTTTGGCAACTGCTCATACTTTTTCCTTAATTAAAGAAACTTACAAAACTAAGGTACCAAAAATACTTGAAGATTTAGAAGTAAGGACACAAAACCGCATTTAACCTTATGTCAAAGATGAATTACTACCAGCACGACGCGTGACGCGCATATCTGTTCGCGATTGAGTGGCTCCTGATTGAGGAAGTGCACTTAAATGGAGCAATCAGGATAACAGCCATATAATAGGTACCGGGTAATCCGACCCAAGTTGTTTACGATACGCAAAGAACCTGCAATCTACGTCCAGCGGTAGATTATCCTCCCTGTGGGATTTAACTGTGTCCATGTATCAATACTTGCTTGATAAACTTAATATCAAAAGAGGGCTATGCTATCGTGCGTGCCTTTCACGTGTTCCTTCACCGTTTTAAACAACTGATAACTAATTTATAGTACGCACATGATTTCAAAAAGACATTGGTGCGTGCCGGCGCGGCGTTTGGAATTGCAAACTTTGACTTGGCAGTCTAACGGTCATACCACTAGGCTATCAATGTTGTTTAAGAGGCGTATGTTGAGTGTTAGTATTCCACCGGTCACCTTACATCAGACTCAACTGAATCTGATCTCAAATTCAGATAAATTACGTTCAATAGTTTGTAGACTTATAATACCAGCCATATAAGTAGTATACGAATTTCAACACATTATTATTTAATTGAGTGAGGAGGACCCTTTAACGACGAGCGTGTATGAGGAATGTGATGCGAGTGAATGAGGCGAAAGAAGTATGCCAGGATCGTAGCAAATAGAACGACGATGGCGTATCCGTGGTCTCTGCCTACCCCTCTGGGAAATAGGCGTGACTTTATATGTATTTATGCCTGAGTACTAACTAATATCCGTGTCGAGAGATCCATTGAATGTTAGCTTCTGAGTCTGGATTAAAAGCGAGACATACACGTGTCATTCGTAACCCTGGCTCCAGTTCAAGGTCACGCAAATTGAATTACCACACATGTAACTGGATTTATACAATAACTATTAGTTTGTTTATATCGAAAATGCTTTTATTCAATCGAAACCAAACAGTAGTTAAGACCAACGCAGATCGGGACAGGATGCCTCGGCGGCTGTGTATATAGCTAACTAATGCGATTACTTTGCTAGCGCGATGCAGGATCGCAACGTCACTCGTCCTTCGACGTGTAGATGTCGCTACAAAGGCATAACATTTTATGTCGTAATACTCTATCAATACGTTTCAATGTCCATTGGTACAAAAATTCAATCCATTGCCTCCCGGTCTGCGTAGGCCTTTAGCTATCTTGTCATTGGTCTTATAAAGAATTCCTCTTCTTTCCAGTCTTGACTTTAGAGATGTTTGTTCTTTTTTCTTTCGTCAAAAGAATGGCAGCTGTCTAAAGGAACTTTGGCTCCAATTTAATCTCACTAATGGTCTCCAGTTAAGCGTAACACATTCCCTACTATATTACCTGTTCTATGGCTTTACGCTAGACCTTGAAAGTAAACATCGCCAGTTTATACAATTGGTTTGTGTATTCAGCACACAGAATTTACAACAATACCTAAATGTTGATTGAATTCGAATAAAAGACCGATACCACAATAGAAATGTGATGTTTGTATAACGTGAAAATCAATATATTTACCACGGTACTACATGTAACTAATCCAGCATGGGTTCACGCTTCGGAGAGCATGATAAGCCGTGTGTCCTGTGCCTGATCCTTCTTCGGTCGTGACGGTTTTCTATCCTATAGGACTAAGGAACAGTACCTAAGTGCACCTGTGTTTGCGCTCAGATTTGTACCCACAAAGTAACATCTTTAGCAAAATTTGTCTCGGTATTCTTATGTTATGTGGTCTCTGCCTACCCCTCTTGGACACAGGCGTGACTCTATGTATGTATGTATCCATACCTATTATACACTAATTCTTCGTTTTTACTTACGAGTATATTCGAGAATTCCCTCGATAATTGAATAGTTTTGCAGAGTACTTTAATATTGACAGTAAAATATTGACTTACTTGACATTAAGCTGTCTCTGGATGAGCAGTTTCTTCTCAATCTGCTCTATGGGGAACTGCGGGACTTCGTAGGGGGCAGACAGCTCGTTAGGCAACTCTCGGGGAGCCTCCGCACCGACGGCACTGGTGGGGCTCTCGCTACCTGCAAGAGAAATAGGCGGTTGAGGATTAAAAAGCCAAAATCTATACTTAATATTATACAGCTGAAGAGTTTGTTTGTATGAACGCGCCAATCTCAGGAACTACTGGTTCGAATTGAAAATATATTTTTGTGTTGAATAGTCCATTTGTCGAGAAAGGTTTTATAACATTCGAATTCCACGCGGACGAAGTCGCAGGTAGATCCTAGTGTTACATAATAGGCAATATTTACATTTTACATAGCTGACAATATCGCAAAAGATTGCAGGGCGGACCAAAATGAGATATGGCCGTGGCGAAGGGCATAGTTTAGGGGACTCCTATACCCAGTAGTGGATGAAAATGACGGTAGTAAGTTAGTGTTGTAGCTGTAGAAGTAAACAAAACACATTTTTTATCCTTTTTTACTTGTACAATATCATTATAACCAAAAATGCCTTGATTAGGAAATTATATCTAACTAGCTGCGCCCCGCGGTGTTACCCGCGACATTTTTTCGGGATAAAAAGTAGCCTATATGTTAATCCAGGGTATAACCTATCTACATACCAAATTTCAACCAAATCGGTCCAGCCGTTTATGCGTGAAAGAGTAACAAACATCCACACATCCATACATCCATACTCACAAACTTTCACATTTATAATATTAGTAGGAAGGAAGTAGGATAGTAGGATGTTCATTCTAATATTAATCCTAATCCTGAAATTAGCTGACACGAGCGGGACTTGAATCCGCGACCTTCATCGTACAGTAGCGCAGCTCTAACCAACTGAGCTATCGCGTTGCTAGCAAACATGGAATTTCAAGTTCCCTTTTTGCATTTACGTTTTAAGAGGGACGTCAGGTATTATCTGTTGGAATCTATGATTACCAGACTCGATCTAATGGCAAAAACACTCGCCCCCTTATTTATAAACAATGATAATACCTGTCTAAAATTACGCCTGTCTTTACTTTATTCACATTTTTTATCTTGGACATGCAAACGACAGTGTATATCCTTCCTCTGTATTTGGCATTCAATAATCTTTTTACATTATGCCAGACTAACGCGCCGAGGTCATGAACTTCCCGCAATCGATTCAGAGACGCTAATTGACTGTTATTGGAACCACACCACTTGTTCACAAGACTTTAAGTTCATTGTTAACGTTTATCTAGGCGAATTCGCTCACGTGAATGACTTTGGCAACTACATTAATAGGTTCTCTTCCTCTTCTGCCTACCTCATATAGGTGGTCTAGTTGTGGGTCTGCACACCTACGACCTTCATGTTCTTATCGTATGGTTATTGAACAACCTGGTGTCAGAGATTAAACCGCCTGTAGGCCTCTGACAAGGCTTTACACGCTGTTAAAAAATCTCTCAGTTGTGCCGGCTTCCTCACGATGTTTTCCTTCACCGTTTTAAGCAACTGATAACTAATATAAAACGCGTACATGAATTCGAAAAGTCATTGGTGCGTGCCAGGATTTGAACTTGCGACCTTTGACCTGGCAGTCCAACGGTTTTACCACTCGGCTATCAGTGCTATGACCTACTTCTTTATACGGTTTATATCAGGGAACACTGACGTGGTAATGATTTACATACTTAATACGTAGTACCTACATTTATATGTATACTGCGCCCCGCGGTGTTACCCGCTACATTTTTTCGGAATAAAAATGTAGCGGGTAACCTACGTATAGCAGTAGATCTTAACACAATTCTTTAATACATAATTTACGCAAATTTATGTAACGTAGACTCCTCTACTTTTATATTTTTCATTACAATTCACAGCTCTTTAAATAATTTAGCCTATAAATCATCTTGTTACGATGTATACTAAAAAAATAAAACCCTTCTAAGGTCTAAGTCGCCCAGTATCAATTACACTCAGCAGAAAGCTTTGAACCCCAATGGATGCAGAATAAGGTCAAGTGTCACCGCGGCGCAGTGTTAATGGGCTTCGATTTAAGCTTAGCTAACGATAAACACACTTGTATGCACTATGCGACCGACTGCTTGCTTAAAACCTGATAAATGAATACTATATAAGGAAACACGAGGAGTATTATTCAATAAGGAAGCCGAAACAAAGAATTTCGGAGGCTGAAATTCAACATGAGAATACTTATGAGTAACGGAAATAAAGGTCAATTTTAAAGAGCACGAATCGTGTTCTAAGGGCCCTTTTATCACTAGCAGATAGCTTTAAAATTTAGTATTCTTCGTCAACATATCTAGGCTAAGTTTTACAGAGGAATTAGTCTTGCAATGGTGTTGAGAATGGTACAAGGATAGTGGCGAAGTTGACGGCCAAAGTTGCACCGGACATAATATATTTAGGTCGTCACTCGGGGAGGCTCTCTACTAGCACCCCCTTAATTAGTGCGGCTAAGTAATAACAGCCTGCCTGTACGGGCAGTAAAGTGATAATCTTCTTATCGTATGGTTGATGAACAACCTGGTGTCAGAGTTTAAACCGCCTGTAGGCCTGTGCGCGTTTCCCCACAATGCTTTCCTTCACCAGTTTTAGCAATTGATAGCTAGTTAATAGTACGCACTGAAATTCAAAAAGACATTGGTGCGCGGGTTATGAACTTGTGACCTTTGACTTGCCAGTCCAACGGTCATTCTACTCGTCTATCACGGCTGCACGAAGGTAATGCAATACTTGAATATTCCCTCCTTTGAACGTGATACCATTGACACTCTGTAGTAAGCCTACTAAGGCTTGGAGCTTGATAACAGTATTATTTCCAGTTAGTGTGAATTATGAGACACGTTTGTAACGGCTAAAATAATGATAAGAGGATTCAATGAGTTCAATGTCACCCGAGCTGTGCTAGATCGATGTTCACGAAAACAATAATATATAATATAATAATAAGTGATACGAGTTCTTTGGCTTCAATGACCCCAGTCGACAGTTGGCGCAGTGGCCGAGTGTTTGTAAGAAAAGAGTCGCTTTCGATGTCTATACGAGACAATTTCTGTAGAGTTTGATCATTAGCGTTTGTGCTTTTTTGCAATGTCTTTATAACGAATCTTCGATAAATAAGAAATCCATATAATAGAGTCAAAGTCAGGCTCGTATCCATCATGTTTCAAGTCCTTCGTCAATTTAGATTCAAGCTTAGCATGGGCAACATGCTAAAATGACACCAAAAGCCATATTAATCCATATAACAGTTTGTGTGAAAATATATTCAAAGTCGTTTATATAAATTATATGATGTAAGCCGTCATTCGCCTACCTACACAGGGTAAAGTCAAGTTTCTTTACGACGGAGGATAGAAAGCTTGTTGCTACGTTCGTTGAACCTAAAGCTACAGCCAAAGTCCGCAGCAATAGTCTGCATTACCATACGGCGGTCATAACACAGTGGTTCTCATTGATTGCCAGCGTATGGGGCTTGCGGCACGCGATTAAAAATGGTACGCACTGCGTAAGACCGTTTTTCTTTTTCCCTGCAGACAAGCGGCACGGAGCCAATATTTTGGTTACTATGTTTGCACTGACTACCCGGTTATTCCGTACTTTAGTGTTTTGGAGTTCCGGTGTTGGTTTTGGACTCAATTAAATTAGTCCTGTAGGGGAAAGAAAATGTCGTAGAACCTTGAGTGAGGTTACAATGAGCTTTGCAGCAGTATATTGCTATATTGGTAAATAAGTGTACTGGAGTAAACTACTCGAATTAATTTCAAATCTAGAGCCAGCTGGTAAAACCATCGATCGCAGATTCCTGGAATATTAGATTTTATTGAAACACCAAAATTCGTAAACACAGAGCCTTATTCTTCGTAGAAAACCAATCATGTGCGGTTACTATAGAAATTTCCTTGGAATTTGAACTGTGACCAGTAGGTAGGTATATAATTTCTGTTGTCCAGGAAAGTGAGCATTCGACTGACCCAGGGGAAAACCTAGGACTGACCCAGTGTGGGATCGGTGAATGGCAATAGGCTCGCTTATTTTCACAGGATTTCAAAAAGCAGCTGGTTCATTATGTGTCTGTTTCTTCATCATCATCAGCCTATCTCAGCCCACTGCTGGACATAGGCCTCTCCAATATGGCTGATAACTTAGTGTTATAAAAGTACTGCTATTTAATGCGATAGTGTTGTTTTTACTAAAACAATGTAAAATAAAGAGTACATAATAAAAATACTCAGTTTGCAGCTAGCTGGGCACGTACTAAAATACTAGGCTAGTCAGAAGATGGTAAGCGTAATACATGCGTCATATTATGTGTAATATTAATGTCTAAAAATCCGACGTATATATAAAAAGAAGCAATATTTACGTTGTCTTTCAGAAGGAGTGCTGTTTTGAGTTGCCTGCGACTCCGAAGGCCTCCTCACATGCCACAAATCCTTATCGAAGCTGTACATCTTGAAGGCACTATTATCACTTTGTTTTCACAATAACTCAAAAATAACACGCATTGTTTTGAGTAGTTTCGTTATCTTCACTGAAAGGTTATCGGTGGACAATGACAATTGACACGGAGACGTCCGGCCGCGTCGACGTGTTATTGTTGAATGATCAATGAAGCTTAGTTTTCCAAATATGAATATTGCAGGATGCAGAGCTAGTGAAGTGCTGGCCGGAACTGTTGCCGGTGATTGTTGGACTAGTATTTAACTACTCTATCGGTAATCTAGATGGTTTGTGATTCATCTACATTAGTGATGCTAATTCTGTTTATTACTTTTTGTTATGAAATTAAATTCTTGGTGTAATGTTGCGTTATGTTGTAAAATATAATAATCTTAGCACAGATTTTAAATATAACCAGTATTTCGATCTCACATTGATCTTAAAAAGGTAAATAAATATTTTTTTGACAAATGTCAATTTTACGATAAACCCGTATGCCTAAACAGTTCACATTGGCCATGATTTTGGAACTTTCCAGGACAGTTTTAACTCTTAACCTAACAAAAATAACATGTTAATTAAATTAACTAGTTACTTAATTAAGTATATATTAACGTAACTAATTAACCCAATAATATAATGCAATATTAAAGTAACTTTTTTAAATAGCGTAAGAAATTGCGCGTATTACGTCACATCGGACGCCGGCTAGCAACGGCGGAGTTCGACCCGAATACGACCCTCCAGTGTGCTGCGATGCCCGCAATGGCGACGAGCGAACAGCTGACGGTGACGTCACTTGCCCTGTTGATCCACTCACGGATGACCTTCTACACTCACTGTTACACTTAAAGTAAGTGCAGTATTTTTTGGATTAAAAGAAAAAGTTTTTACTGTCGTATTGACCTAAAAGCAAGAGGATTTAAAATTTGATTTTGGATTGTTAAGACAGGTCATAAATCAACATTAATTTAATTGATAATTCTTTGGATGGAGTTAATCATGTCAAGTATCATTACAACATAACATCACAACTGTATGGCCCGCAAGGGTACGCACAGTCAGAGCAGTCCCAAATTCCCAATGTAATAGGGAGCGAATCTATTGTCATCAACCGCGCAGCCACTAGAATGCAGCTGCTACCGAGAATTACTTAATGGAAAAACACAGTAACACTTTCCCGGGATTCGAACCCAGGACCTGAAGCAAGCGCACTTCAACCACTAAAAACGATGTCAACATTGAAAACTCAAACATAACTGGCAAACATCTCTGCGGTCTTTGTAAATACAGTCGTGTTGCTATGTAATCATTAAATTTAAAACCATAAAATTATAACGTGCTTCTCCACCGTGCAGCGGACCAGTATGTTAGGTTACTCGCACAATATACCTCCAGTTATGTTTGCTTGTTCATTACGTCATTCGTCTGGCCATAAACACGACCAACCAACCAGAGTACACTCAAGCTAATTTATAACTAATTTTAAGTCTCACGAGAATTTAACCTTATAATATTATTAAGCTGTTAAGTTTGTGTGTAAGGACGCGCTAATCTCAGGAACGACTAGATCCAAATGTAATTTTTTTTCGTGTTGGTTAGTCCATTTATCGAGGCTAGGCCATAAAACGTGCGAAATCCACGCGGGCGAAGTCGCGGGTGGAAGCTATTAGATAACATAATGATCTAGTTTATGTACCTAAATACATAATTTAATTATCTGAGCTTGCATAGGACGTATACTATTAGCCAAACGATGAGTACCTATGTTATAGATTTGCTGCACCTTAAGGTTATTTCTAGAAGTTTGCAGTGCATCTTGCAACCAACATCATGACCTTAAACTATATAACTTTGGCAAGAAATCACAACTTCCTCGACCTCAACTAACTCTAAATTTAGAAATAAACAGTCAGTACCGCAAACTGGATAAATATCCTGCCTTCCTGTTTAATAACTTCAAAGAAATGTATTTTTATCATCAAATATTTATTGCAGAAATAAACTCCTATATGCGATCTTCGTGACTCACTTCTATAAACTAAATTTAAATTAATGTAAGTAATCCCTACTAAAATTATAAACGCGAAAGTTTAAGTATAGATGGATGTTTGTTACTCTTTCACGTAAAAACTACTGAATAGATTTTGATGAAATTTCATATTATGAAAGTAGCTGACACCCTGGATTAACACATAGGCTACTTTCTATCCCGAAAAAATGTAGCGGGTAACACCGCGGGGCGCAGCTAGTAATATAATAAAGTCTTTATTAGAAGCCTATCACAAGATTTATTTATATGCTTTAAGAATAATACAGGCTCGAAAAACGTGATTCTTAACATGAGCTCTCCAATTCCTAAACTACGTATACATCTCTGTATCTTAGGAATCAGAAAATGCCATTTATTTCCTCCCATGCCATCACTAGATCATTCCTTAATCCATTACGATACTGGCACGTCCAGCATCCAATCGGATTTAAAGCAACAGGAGTGTAATTATTGATCCGTAATGGAGGCAGCGGCCACGCTACAGACTTGATTCAAGCACAACCTCCGATAGGCAAAGCTGATTGATTAATAGATATTACAGAGCAGATAGCTTTTGTATTGTTACTTAGTCTCGTTATCTACGTTTACCATGTTCTAAAAATCTTCACCTTGCACTAGATATATCTCCTGTATAGTCTATTTTTAAGTCAAATATATCCTTTTTCTTAATTTCTTTCTACCGTGGTTGCATTTCCCAAACATGACATATTACATACACAAGCACCTAGACTCACCGACAAACTTGTGCTGATCATCCAAATTTTTGGTCCCATGTTTGAATAGGGAAGCCTGGAAATCGAATCCACAACCCTTAGCGCAGCAGTCCAACTGCTTAGATATATACGTGTGTTGCAAATACGACCAGAAGTCACGCCAATAGAGAAATAAAAGTAAATTAAGTGAAGCATAATTCTTTTTAAACCCATTAATACCGGTAAAATAGCTAACATTATAATAATATAACTGCAGATAAAAATGTCAGACTAGTAACTATCCAAAAGTCATGTTCAGCCCCCTAACCATGAACTCTTAAAGCAGGACAGTTTAAGCTGTGGAAGCGTGACGCCGCATTACACTGCACGCACCACCGTCTTACTTCCACAATGGAAATTGCTATAAGAGTTCATGGTATGGGGGCAGCACCATTAGGTCCTAGTTTTTATTGAGCATAACGTCATAGTCCTAGGGCGAGCCGTCCTACGGCACTTATATCTAATTTATGTGTCTGTAGTCTCTAGTCTACGACATAACAACAAATCTTGTTGGAATTTTTCCATTATTAAGTAATTAGGTGTGGAAACCTCGCACTTCATCGTACAAACACAAATGTTTCCATTAACATTCTTCATGGGTATACGGAGTGATATTTCGTCGATATAATACAAAACAGTTTTAAAATAATAATATGTTATCAGTAAGTATTAAAACTGCACTCTAAATTAAAAATAAGATATTTTTAACTGTTACTGAATTTACGAACGGCCTCATTGAGATCACAATATTCTCTGACCTTGTACGATTGATCTTTAGATAGTAAGTTCAGTTGCTGGAGCGACCACTATTGACGGCAAAACTGTAGATATCAACTTGGACGGGCAACTGCGAACTTCTTTACTAGAAGTTTGGTTTAATTACCTTATCAAGACTATTATACGCACTATATTATATAGACAATTATGAACGATCTTAAAGAAATTTGATAATAGGTCAGGGTTCCATGAAGCCTCAGGGCAGGACATATTCCGCTGTGAAAGCGAGATGCCGCAATACAAAAGCAGCCTCTCGCTTCCACAACGGAAAATGTCCTGCCTTAAGAGTTCATAGTCAGGCAGGGCTTAAGCCCTAGGGAACAACGTGGTCTAGTTTCTCTCCGCAAAAGATTCGATTAAATTTTCCGAGCAAATTTTGCGGTAGCTAAATGGAATCAAATTATTTTTAACAATATTAACCAATCAATAGCCGTAGTAATACATCAAAACTTATTACATTATGACATGATCAGTGATAAGGAAAATGGTTATCTGCATTAGTAGTAGTATTCTTAGTTTTTGGAATTGTTATTGATGATGGACTAGTTAAAACGTTTGAGGATTTTCGAGATGTCAATGTCGACGACCTTAAGGATTTATTACTTTGGCGTTATGTTGGTCCATCACTAGCCTTTTAGTTATTTTTATTAATAGACACTTCATTAAGTTCGTTTTCCTCAACCAATTTAATACTTATGTTCAACCGTACCTTTGAAACCGAATAAAATATCGCCAATATTTATAGTATTATCTACAATGTAAGTACGAACGAGTTACTCAAAATAATTTACTACTTTCACTGGTGCTTCACTTTGCGTGTTGGTTATTTTTAATTGGATCACGTAAAAATTATTCAATAACCCACTAATTAGCTTATAAAGTTTAACCATTAATTAACTATTATTGCATTATGCCAGTGACACTCATTACATTTGACAGCTAGTTTAATTAACCTACATTTGCTAGAACAAGTTTAATGAAATGTGATCCAACTGTTTGCGAAGCGAATACAAATTAACAAAACAGCTCCTACAGACAACAAAGAGTTTCTCAAGTCAACAACTGCTAACTACGTTGCAAATAACTAAGTAGGTATTACTACCTCAAACATACGGAACAAAATAAACGCGACACCGAACATTAAAAAAATACAAACGTGGCCGCCGCGTCTCGCAGTGTCATTAATTTAAAAAAGAAAAAGTTGTCAACATTTCAATATGGAATGCCACGCGCAACGACAACAGTAGGAGCGCGATCACAGCGCCAGTGCCTCTCCGGTGACGGCCGGCGACGCAGCCGACGGACGCGAACTGACAGACGGACCCCTCGGCCGCCGCCTTGCACACTCGCCCCACACACGCGACCCGACATTGTAAACAATAGATAGGATTTAAGGTGACTTTATTGCGTCGGCGCGGCCGCTTCTGTTCTACTATTAATAAATTCGCAATACCAATAACATGTTGCCACATTTGCGATAGCCTACGGACCAAACAATAGATTGCAAATTAAAACCGATAAGAAATGGCGTTAACTACCCAAAAAATGTCGAGTAAAAACGGCTTCACCGCTAGAATTATTGTAATTTATATTAAAACCGTGAAGGCCGACTAGCCATGGCCCATGGTAATGAATTTAAAAATACCTACTAATTCTTTGATGCTTTTTAACTTTTTATTTTTGTATATATTGTTTTTATTTTGTATTAGAATTAAGTTGTATATATTTGTAAAATAGTATGTTAATTAATACAATTAAACTTACTCCATTAAAAAAAAAAAAAACCTACTTAGAGAAACCATAATACATGCAATGTGATTTACATTACAAATGAATAGTTTCAACTTTCTAAACAACATCGTCACCCTACAATAGTTGTATACCTTCTCGTTTTAGAATGTACCCCATAATTTCGCACTCTTTCATAAGCCTTCGATAGCTCAGTTGGTAGAGCGGTGGACTGTAGAGGAAAACTTGTTGGTATCCATAGGTCGCTGGTTCAAATCCGGCTCGAAGGAGTCTTTTTGTATGTTTACAAAGATTTTCTTTTTATATTACAATACAATTTTATTGTACAAAATATTAGTAAATATTATCATGTTGCGTTCATTTAGTACCTTATTTATTTAGGTTATATTTTGTTATATTTTGATTGTTGGCTGAATTTGCTGTAATTAGACTCTTTTACATAATCATTATCTATTTTATTCAATAATTGGTATAATTTTATGGAAGAAATATTCCACTTGTTTATATAAAACCGAATCTGCCACAATTATGACTAAGTAGTTCATTGTATCAAATTAAACAATATTCAGAGAAATTTTACCGAAACATTTATATATTAAAATAATTATACCTTTATTAAATACAATACCTGGGTTTCACGGAAAACTTATAATCGTCAAAATGTCAGTTCTATTACAATTTAAAAATAATATTATTATGACCAATTTTTGTAGTTATTGGTATACCTTTATGGTGGAATACCTTTTTATTCTATCGGATTTTAGGATTGCTACTCCCTTTACATAAGTTGGTAAAAAATCCATGACTTTGAGACCTGTGGCTGTAGTTCGTCTAAAGGAGACACTGCTCGTAGCGCGGCGTCTCGCTCCCACATCGGAAACTGCCCTGCTTTAAGACTTCATGGTAAAGGGGCTGAGCTCTCGAGTCCTATCAGTCTACCGTACTATCGGTTTAAATGAGTGTTAGGGAACACTACGCCTGTGTTTAAAATCCCTGGCTAGAGTTGAGATTGGTTCACCGAAAATTATCCAGAGGACATTACATACTCGACCTATCTTGAACCCTTCTTATAGACAACGTATATCACTATACTTCATAACATACCCGCCCCATTACCATGAACTCTTAAAGCAGAACCTTTTATGATGTAGAAGCGAGATCCCGCTACGTGCAGTGTATTGCCTCGTCTCGCTTCCACAACGGAAACTGTCTTGCTTGAAGACCTCATGGTAAGGGGGCTATACAAGTGTACTCCAAACATACACGTACAATCAATGATAAACTAAGGACAATAGTCGCTCTCAATTATTATTCTGAATAGAACCGGAGGATGAAAAGACATAGGTACGAATACATGATAGAGAGACAGCGATAATATTAACAAGTATCGTCAAAGACTATTCTGTTTTAATACTAAACTTCTTGTTATGAATAATTCTCCCTTATAATTTATGAATCCCAATGTGTGTCGGTGAGGTCAACTGTTCTTATTCTTCTCCGTCTCTTGTTTCTGTTCTTCGGAGACCTGCATCTTTCCTTTTAGATAATGTTTTAGAACATGGGGTTCATGGGGGGGGGGGGGGGTAATTCTGTAAAAATCATCCATACATACACATCGGCTCCTACAAATATAAGGAGCGTGTCTGCCCATAAAAAATGCAAAACCGTTCCCCGAATTCATCTCCGAGTTCTTTTAGACAGAAAATGTTTTTAGGTCATCGTTTAATATGCTGGCAACATTAATAACGGCTTTTCAGGTTACAAGAGCAGTTCTTATTTCGGAACAAAGACATTTTTCTTATTTTAAATACGTATCTGTTTTTTTTGTGGTTTTAAGACGAATGGTCTGGATCTATTTATGTATCTTTAGATAATATAATATGTTTATTTATTTATTTGGATTGCCAAAAGTTACATTACATATTAAATGAAATACAGATTACATTCAAGAAAATGCTACAAGCTAAATGCATAACCCGTTACTGGTAAACACCGCATGCTTAGCTAGTGCAAATTAAAGTAAAAATAAATTTAAAAATACATAAAATACTTGCTTTTGCGTAAAGCCACATGGTACATAATTAAATATATATCAAATTATTCCTAACCCATGCTAAGAACTACAAAGAAAAGGCTATTTATTTAGCAATTAATTTCGTCATTAGGTATCATAAGTAGGATCTAAAAATATAAAAGCAGACGTCTACCTTCATGTATTCATACTGATAAAATATAGGTTATATCTTTCTGCATCACGTCATAGTTGTGCATCGAACGAAATATTTCTTTGTGAACCCATTGATGTGTTCAAGGCTTTAATTATTGAAGCTTCAGTACCCTGCAAAGCAGTCTGTCAGTCGTGTTTCACGTTACCATAGTAACCGAGATCTCGATTAATGCCTAGATAAAAAACAATCGATTATTTTAACTTACCACCATCGTCGAAGAACGAGTCGGTGATGATCCTGGGAGATCTGGACCCATCTTGAACCCCTCTTATAGACATGTCACTTGGTTAACAGTTACATAGCACTACACTTCACAATGTTATCGATACCTGGAATCCACGATTTAATCGATATTCCTATTATTGCAATGCAACACTATTGGTCAATTCTAATTTAGAACATTATTAAAAGTGGTCAAGTTGATTTTCTTTGGAAATAGAACTTCAGAATTCTAATTGTTTATTTTAAAAATAGAACGAATGCTATGTAAAGTTTTTTTTTTTATTTTAGCTTTCATGCTTCGTTATAGGTAATTGATATTCGTAATTTTTTTTCTTTCGAACCTCTACTATTTTAATTTTAATTATTATTAAACAGAATTGTATGTAGATTAAATCGTGGATTATTTAAGTGTTGTCGCGCAATACGAGTGTCTTACGTCCGGTAATCTGAAGTTATTCGTCAAGATTATCATTGCAATTGGGCAAATAAATCTGCTATATACAATGCAGATGTATTCATCTGTTTGTTTGACAAACGGCAGATTACAGACGACGTAACGTAACAGAAGAAGATATGAACATAGAGATATCAGAAGAAATTTTCTAGTCGAATTCAGTAAAGTTTTATTAGATTAGCCTTAATTAGCGAATAGAATACAACTAACTAAGTTCTAGACCTCAAGTAGTAGAGTATTTCAATGATAAAGAACAATATACATACATTAAAAAAGTACATACAAAGTTTTTAATGCCGGTGGTGAAAATTGGAACTAAAATCAAACGGAACATATTAATTGTCAAAGTGACAGTTCTCAATGCGTTGACAGCGACACTAGCGACAACATTATGTACGCGGATAAGTTTGTGCGTGTGTAAATGTATTTCTATCTATTTTTATGCCGCGCTAAGTATTTGTTGAGCGAAGAATTGTGAGATTTCTAGTTTTATTGGGTGATAAGGAAAATGTATTCAATGCCACGAAAATTTTCCGTTACATTATACTTCAACATTATCTACTTAACAAAGAAACGGGAGATTACAAAAACTAACTTAGTATAAGAAGTATCTAGGTATTTTATAAATTTTCCATTAGTAATCCTAGCAACAGCTTTTTACGTGTAACATACAGACGTACAGACAAACCTAAACTAGTAGGTACGGTTGGTTGTCGATGTTGCCGTTATAAATAAATGCAAAATGGCATTGGCACAAACAATACAAAATGCAACAACAAAGTAATAAAATAAGTCGTAAGTGCCAAAAGGATTCACATATGCGTTATAAACACTTTGGAACAACAAACAACATATTGGTCATCGTAAGATGTTGTAGTGTAACCATGCAAGTAGAGAACCTCCAAGAGTGACGATATTGATGACGTCCGGCGCACCCTGGACGGTCAACCTCGCTAGCATCCTTGTTGACTGACCAATCTCTACACTATGGTATTACGTATTCCATGTGGCAATTGGGTCATGCCGAAGTACGAAAAACACCATAAGAATTTGTATTATATTAATTTATATCCTACTATCCTACTTCCTACTATCCTACTATCCTACTAATATCCTACTATATAATATTATAAATGTGAAAGTTTGTGAGAATGGATGTGTGGATGTTTGTTACTCTTTCACGCATAAACGGCTGGACCGATTTGGTTGAAATTTAGTATGTAGATAGGTTATACCCTGGATTAACATTTAGGCTACTTTTTATCCCGAAAAACTGTAGCGGGTAACACCGCGGGGCGCAGCTAGTTACCTATAAGTACAAAGCATCGCAATTTTCTTTTTTTTTTATTAATTTCCCATTTCTTCTTATATCCGTGTTCAAGTCACACGCCATTTCAGGCCATATCTTTCCCGCATTTGTATTATGCTTGTAAAATTCACGGAAGGGTGAAGTTTTATAAAGAAAGTCGCTCTTTTTCTTGTATTTAATCGGTGTGAGTGTTGGATCTCTTGCATCAAATAATTGTACTCAAGTGAAACCAAAGAATATTCCTAGCTAGGCTAAACATGATATCTCCAACAGTGATTGATTACTATCGTGTTGTCGCTATCTCCGGCCCACTGTAAATAACACGAGATTGCAACTATTCAAAACAATACAGATAACAACAGGACAATTCCTTGCATTTCACAATATTTAAACTATCATTCCGATATAAACGCACACCTGCGATCTCCTGCCCCCTTATTAAGAGCCATTTCACATTTTTTGACAGTTTTCTGAATTTTCGGACGCGAAATTTACCATCTTAGGTAGTACTAAGGAATTTCTAGATACATGTAGAATGTAGACCAATCTTTCCCATTGTTACAAATAGAATTAGATTTTCAAAATATAACTTGATTGCTGTGTGGTGAGCTATTTCCCGCAACACGTTTTCTGAAAATCCATTGCAGAGCCATTTTCGGGCTTCAAATTCTACCATTTACATCAACAAATTTAAATGGAAAAAATACAGTAGGCATAGGACATATACTTTTGTTGTAACATACGGTGGAAAATTTTCGATTAATAACACTTTTAATTGATAAAAAAATAAATACTTAAACCGGTTTTCACGGTTTTATATGGTAATTTTATCGCGACTTTTTGATTTAAATAAAGGTATTTATTACTTTTAAAATTATGCCATAATGAACTATGCTCTTTGGGAAATCTATTAATAGAATGTTTTTTAATATTCCTTTATTTAATTAGATATAATACCATTTTCAATATCACTCAAAATCACAATAAATTACAATGCATAAACGTAGAACGATCAGTCGGGCCCGAGCGCCCTTAGAGGCAGGACCTGTGTCACTTTTTTCAAATTTTGAATTACGAAAATTCGTATTAAAAACCCATTTTTATACTACGACCACAACGTTTTCATTTTCTACGAATTATTTTCATCCGGTTTTGTTTATTATAAAATGTTATTAAATTCTTTTAAAATATTTTATTTGATTAATATTCAGCAACCATCCAATCAGATATTATATCTGATGACGTAAGTTTCTGTTCTGTAGCAGCACACTGAATTATAAGTTGCGCGAAAAATGTTGCCAAAAATGTTGTCCCCTCAATGCGCAAAGTAGTCCCAGCCAACGTTCATGCTAACCTGATTTCGGAAATTTTGCACAAACCTCACATCTTATCTACTTTCTACCCCCTGCTCGAGTTCGTCCTTATTTGCAATTATAAGGTCGGTAAGGGAAGGGGTGGCGCCGCTATTTACCTCCGTAACGATTCCACTGCATTCGAAACTGTATTATAATCGATAGGTTCATATTATGCACACCACATCATCATGGAAGATTTCAACACTTCCTTACTCCGCATACCTCCCAATCCTCCAAACTCCTGCACATAGTCGATTCTGCCAGCCTACTCGTCGTACTGCTTCAAGCCACTCACCACAACGATGTAGCTGAGCACACTCGGCTCGATTTCATTAATACCCCCAATCCTTCCCTGGTTTCCTCTCATGGCCGACTCGTCACCGCTGGATTCTCTCACCACGACCTTATACTTTTATCGCATATCCTCAAACCTCATAAACCTAAGCTCTAGGTACTGTACAATGTACATGCACAGCTTCGCGCAAATCAATGTAAGCAAACTGAGTTCAGATGCTTCTCTAATCGACTGGAAACCTATGATGGAGGCTCCCGCGGTCGACGAAAAGGTTAGCGGTTTTAACCGGGAAATCATCGAGCTTTATGATATACATGCACCGGTTGAAAAGGTAAAGCTGAAGCGTCCACCTGCGCCATGGATTTTGAATGGTGTAAAGTTGGCCATAAAGCGTAGGGATCGCGCTTTTTGAAAATTCAAGAAAGATCGTGATGAGGACTGGAATCTTTTCAAAGCTGCACGAAATCGGTATAATTAAGTAATATCCAATACCAAACGCCGCCATATTCTAAATTACATTTATTTATGTTCCACTTTTGCCGATCTCTAGAAGTTCCTTGAAACTCTCAGTATTGGCAAATCACCACTATTTGACCGGTTGAATTCCATTGATTTGGACGATCTCAATTCGCATTTCTTCACTAGCCCAACTTTAGACAAAAGACCAAACCTCAGACACTTGCTTACGTCGATGGTCTCCCGCGTCCCAACATGAATCCCTTGCACATATCTCCAGTCACTGAGGAAGAAATCAAAAAGATCATCCTCCATCAAATCCATAGCGTTAGACTGTGATAACGTCTATCGCGGAATGATCGTCACAATAGTTGACCACCTTCTTCCAGCAATCACACACATAATATCGTGCTCCTTGGATACCGGATACTTCCCCTCCTTGTACCGCAAAGCTTTCGTTCACCTTTTACCTAAAATATCGAGCTCTTCTCTACCCAGTCACTTCCGACCAATCTCTATCCTTTCTTTCCTATCTAAAGTGCTCGAGGCCTATGTCCATGAGAATATACGAAGAGTCAACCAAAATAACCTCTTGTCTCCCTTGCAGTCCGGTTGCAGGCCAGGCGATTGGCGACTTTAAGGCAGGCATAGAAGATACTAAAAATACAGCCCTAGTTGATTTTTCCAATAACTTCAATATAGTCAATTGCGATCCTCGTCTACATCCTATCCCATCTCTTGGTGTCTCCTAAAGCGCTGTAATAGATCTCTGTTTTAATTTACTCCATCTTCTTCGTAAAATTCACCCTAATGGTTTCCACCGAAATCAGGATGTGCAACAGTAATTGCTCCTTGAAGCTGAGGGTCAAAGCTTACTTTCACACAAATACTTTTGCAGCATTATCTCCAGACTAGTTTTATATATATATATATATATGTATGTATTGCGCTGGCACTGCTGCTGCTGCTGCGGAGACCCTCAAATGGCGGAAATACAATAACCTGATAGGTAATTGTATTTTTGATCCGTTTGGGCGTTGAAACATTTGGGCCATGGGGTCCGAATACTTGCGCTTTGTTTAAAGAGTTAGCAAAGCGCTTAGTCGACTCCACACGTGACCAAAGGGCTGGTTCATTTTTTGGCCAAAGAATTAGCATTGCTATTTAACATGGCAAAAAGACTGGCAGCAGTCTTTTGGGCACGTTACCGGTTGACATCGATGGGTATGAATTTTTTGATGGTTTTTTACTTGTTATTTTTGTATATATTGTTTTTATCCTGTATTAGATTTTAGTTGTAAATAGTTATAATAGTAGAGGTAATTAACATCAATTTATGTGAATAAATATATGTTTACTAAGAAACTTTAAATGTATGTATTGTATTGATATGTATTGTTTTGTTTCATGTATGTATGTTTATTAATTTAGCGTATCGATATACGTTATCATCATCAGCCGGTAGACGTCCACTGTTGAACAAAGGCCTCTCCCTTAGAACGCCACAGTGAACGACAGCTTGCCAATTGCATCCACCGGCTGCCCGCAATTCTGACGATATCGTCAGTCCACCTGGTGGGAGGCCTGCCAACGCTGTCTACCGGTTCGTGATCGCCACTCGAGAACCTTTCTTCCCCAGCGGTTATTGGTTCTTCGAGCGATATGGCCTGCCCATTGCCACTTCAACTTGCATATTCTGGAAGCTATGTCGGTGACCCTAGTTCTTTGGCGAATTTCCGTATTCCGGATCCTGTCGCGGAAAGAAACCCTGAGCATAGTTCTTTCCATAGCTCGTTGAGTGACTCTGAGCCTTTCCAAAAGGCCAACCGTTAGCGACCACGTCTCAGAGCCATACGTAATCACATCGCATGCATCGATATGTGCATCTACCGAATATTTGTCTCCATATCGCTCTAAAGTCGACTGGTAAAATATGCCTAAGGTATTAAGTTCGCCTTTGTATATTTATTTTGAAAACTTAAAAATGGAAGAGGATATCAATTCGGATGTTTAAATATATTTTTTATGTATGTTCGGGCATAACTCCGTCATCTAAAGATGGATTTGCAAAATTCTTTTTTTGTTCGAAAGTAGTTTATTTCGAAATAGTCCCATTGAAATTTCATGTAGATCTGATGATGATCTTTGGAGATATGGAACTGAACTCCTTATAAAATCATAGCAGAACTGTCGTTACAAGTAATATTGCCTAAGTAATTGACGCCACAAACTAGAAAGAAAGAGGGGGAGGTGGTGCCTTGTCCCCCCTTCTACCACTTTAATAGTATATATCGTGTGAGATATCGTTTGAGGGAGCATTTTGTAAGGATTTCAAATACTAATCCTCAAAATGTCTACGGCGGATGAATCCTAGGCATCACTAAAAATTGTGAAATAAAAAATATAAAAACCGCCTTAAAAAATAGGAACAAATAAATAATATGATCAAATTACTAATGAATTCAAAATATTTTCATAAATCTCGAATATAGGTATATTGTAATAACGATCAAGATTTTTTTGTCCGTCTCGTTTTTTGCGCTACACTGTTAGCATTATTTTTGTGTGGGTGTGTCACGCACACATGACAATTCTACCGAAATTCGAACGTCAAAATTTTGTGAAATGGCTCTTAAAAACAAATGTCAATATTAAACTATAAATTAAATTATGCCACTGTCATTTGTATGACAGAGAATACAGATGTCTAAAGACTACAACGGGTTTAGTTAATACAAGTTTAATCCTCGTTTATTAATGAGAGGGCTAAGGCAGGACCTTTGATTTATACCAAACACCCTCATACATCGAGCCTATTCAATAGGCATCAGGCTTCAATGCCCCATGAGTAGAAAAAACGGCTATCTCCATGTATTGGCCACTCAATCTAGTCACATATTCTATAAGATCATAATATTTTGTAATAAGGAGCCATATAGTCAAACATCATTAGCTACATAGTGTCTTTACACAAACATAACATCACACCTGTATGCCCGAAGAGGTAGGCAGAAGTGCATATTTAAAGTACACTCACGCTACTGAGAATTACCTAATGGAAAAAACCCAATAACACTTTCCCCGAAATTAGAACCCAGGACTACATGCTCAGCAGTCGCGTTAAGCAACCACTAGACCAACGAGGTTTCTTTACGTTAATCATTATAAGACTTCAATGTTCATTTAGAATTCTGTAATTAACTTAGCTTCTCTTCGTATCGTAGACCGACTTTGAGGCGAGGTCCCAGATTAGATTACTGCCATCAAATCTAGTTACAAAGATAATTAAGTTCTAAGATAGTCTATGATAGTCTCAGCGTATAATAAGATAGAACTTTGGAATTTTACTGGCCCCAATTCTATTGATCAATACAACCTCAGAAGACTTATTTATTCGCCATAAAAATTGTATCAGAGAATTTAACAGATTTTATATACTAACTCAGTTAAAATAATCAGCTTATGCTACGTAAAAAGATTATAGGATTGAAAAACAGGCTTGAAACTGCCCTGTAATAAGAAACTCAACAATCAATGAATCCCGATAAAACTTTTTCAATAAACTCCTCGATAGCTGGAAATTAATAGCACTTCTTAGAAGCTGTCTGATCGTATCTTTACTGCAGGTATCCAAGTGCTAATAATATCAAAGGAAAATCAATAACGTCCGCCGGTCAGGGCGACTCCTGAACGAAAATAGGCGCGTTATGACGTCATTCCACACTAATTGTAGCACAGGAGGGATGCGTCAATACTCTACTTGTATGCTCTACTGAACCGAAGTCCGAACTGCTACTGAGAATCTCTAAAACCAAAGATTTGTGCTCACTGAAATTAACCAACCATAAGGGTCCTCGTTGACTTCAAGACTTCCTGATTGAAAGATCAAAGTTTCAGTCAGTTCCGCAAGTTGAGAGCTTTTCTGATTCTTTTTCTTATCGCATGGTTGATGAACAACCTGGTGTCAGAGTTTAAGCCGCCTGTAGGTCTCTAACATGGTTTTGTACACCGTTGAAACATCTCTTAGGTGTGCCGGTTTCATTTTTTTTCCTTCGCCATTATTAGCAACTGACTAACTTAAAGTACGCACATGAATTCGAAAAAACATTGGTGCGAGCGGCTATCGCTGCTTCCTAAGTCATAGTATTATTTAAAGTCAAAGAAATCTCGCACATTAGTTCTCCACCTTGCTGACTGCCTGATATAATATTATTCAATGTAACATACCTAATGCAACCCATTCCTCATACACGCTCGTCGCTTGAGGGACTCCTCAGCTGCTCTTTTTGCAGAACATCTCCGATTTGGTTTAGGTATGTGTGTGAATGAAGCAAAAGAAGTATGCCAGGATCGTAGCAAATGGAAATCCGTAGTATCTGCCTACACGTCAGGGAAACAGGCGTGATTTTATAAATATATGTATGTAATGCAACATGCCAAGAAGAAGAAGCCGATTCATTGAACCATTTGAGTGATTGGGTGAGCCAGCAACTCACCTTACACGAGAGATAACCTCTGAAAGCGTCATAAATAGTCGCTAATGCAAATATACTTCAGTACGTAAGAGATTAATTAGGGCGATAACCATACGCAACATTAGTAGTTCTAATTAATCTAGTGTTGCTAATTTGCGAGCGTCATTTAGTAATTTGCGGGTCGCCAGATATGCGTGGGACAGAAGATGAACAATAAATCAATGGGCCATACGTCTATCTTACACAAAGTGGGTAGTATACTAGTTGGTAGTAGCGCACACCCATTATGCTTCATAGGGGATATTTAGTGCTTTCCGTCTCAGGTAAAGCGCCATTAGAGAACGATATATCCGGCATAGACTTGCCAACTACGGGCCTGAAGACAAATGGCATAATTTCGGTGGCTACCCCTTCCGGGCGCTCAGCCTCGCCAAAAGTCCTATTAGATTTGGAGTGGAGTCTTAAAGCAACCTCCCAAAATCAGAATACTAGGTTTCTGATGTGAAAATATAAGAGAGAGCAGATGGAAGTAGACACGGTAAACGTCTCCACGCAGACGTCGTGATCAGAAATTGGACTTGTATTTGTTAGCTACCTACTTATGTTTACAAATAAATATTTGAGCTTTGATCTCGGTTCTTCGAGCGTGATAATTGGAATTGTTTGCTGTAGCAATTTATTCGACTGTAACCGGTCTCTGATTGTGATCAAGTATCGATCCAGCTACGCGAAGAGCTACTCAATGTTTGCGAGGTAGTCAATCAATATCTGCGTCGACTCTTCACTGCTGGGAACGTGTTCAATGGGCTAAAATCCCAACGCTCATAATTGACCTATTTACGGCTACATTGTTCTTTATTGGAAGGACTAAAACGTCTTCCATTTACACTTGAGCTTTCAGCGTCCTTAACCTCGTGGAGATTATAATTCTGACCCCTTTTTTCCATAAGTAATCATTTCAAAAACAATAACAAAGCTGCATAAATATGCTTTTAAAAATATCCTGATTTATTAGCTTATTTACGAATAAGTGCAAAAACCCTCCCTCATAACTCTAAGAAGTTGATTTACCGTCTCTCATTCACTTTGCATAAACAAATATCATATTTGGCGCCATAGATTTATATCGCCAAATCATCAAGTGCTGCTGTTCCTAAGACTACAAAGTCGTCTATTTTCGGCGGGAGTCTTGCCAAACGCCCACCATTACTATATCATACACCGAAAGTCAAAGACCTATCGAGCGTGGTTTATTCAAAGCTGGGTTTGAGTGAAAACAGATTATTCTTTGTGACCGAAATAAATTCTGGTGTAGTCAAGTGCACTTATGGATATAAAATTCGTTTCTTTATAACCTGGTACTAATCAAAATTACGTATTTGAGGAGCGGTACTTGCGGAAACAAATCTTATTCATCTGTCATTTTAAACGATCGTAGTTTCTAAGAAATAAATATACATATACTATACAAAACATAAGGATAAAATCTTCCTTTAGCAGAATGTTCTCGGGTGATGACAAGACGTCAATGAAGCTTGCTTTATATCTATGTTTATTTGCTAGTCTAGACTGTTATCTCTGAAGTAATGAATGGGTAATAACTAACTATTGTATACCGCGCTGTACTTAAATACTGAGTAAAAGATGTGTATCGTTGAAAATGACACGAAGAGCCTTGATACATCTATTCTGGCGCGTTCAAGGATACTCGTGACTCGACCTAAATGAAAAAGTATTCCGAGAACCATTGCTACGCATAATTATTTACTTTTATTTGTGTATTATACTCTCAAAATGTCCAGTCATTGTACATAACGTCCGACTACCGAGCGTGACTGGCCTGATCATTTGTCTTACTTCATCAATCACGAACGACCGGTTTATTGCAGTTTTATCGGAAAATTGTATGTAAACCCGATACCCTGTGACACTACATGCATTCTACCTGTTTTATGGTGCTCCATAAACCTACACTTTTACGGCAACAGCTTCGAAATCGATGGTTTGTCAAGGACACTGTGGAGTGTCGCTGTCACCTGATCAACATCGCAGAAGTTTTCACAAGAGACACTAAAACTCATCAAATACCTCATAGTCTTATTCACCGGGAAACTATACCACTCAGACGAAGCCCAATTGCAATCGCGATGGATATTCTCGTATCGTACAAACGCGAACGTGCGTCAAGCACTGCACCTGTTAGTCTGGAGCTGGAAAATTCCCGTCAAAAGTCACTCGGAGAGCTATCGTTCCTTCACTTTTCACGTAAACAAAGCACATTGGTGAACAGTATGTTATTGTGGCAATGTTTGGCCGCTGACTGAGCGGTGGGCTTGGCACGCCGCTCGATCCGAATCTTTTGTTCGCTAGTTTTCAGCGGAGCGTCACGCGCGATCTATTATACCTTGTCGCTCGAAGATTACTGTGAATTATTGTTAAGTACAGTGGGGGATGGTTAGATAACGTGTTTTGTGCTCTTTGCTGTTGGTATTAGGTTTAAATTGCAACGTAGCGACACGTTTAGTTATCGTTAAGGTGCATCAGTGACGATTTCATCTTTTGTCATATTTCTAGCTACACCACCCTCTATAACATCTTATACTACTTTTAGTTCAGCTAACTGTTGTGGGTTCAATATAATTTTAGTATTGTCTCCCTACGAGGTGGTGGCGCATGGTACAGTGGCCAACGTGTGTGACTCAAATGTTATGCCCCATGACCTTCACCTTCGATTGCCTCTTCAGGCTATTTTTATCTAGTGGCACAGTAAAGCTTGTGGAAACACCTGAAGAAGCTTCGCGCAAAATAGGCATCAATGAATGATAATTTTTCCCTTAGAAGTTTTAAAACTTTCTCGTTTATTTAGATTTTATAGTATAGGTAAAATATTATCCAATAGATATGAGGCTTCATAAAATGTACCGTAGCATCGTTTTTATTGACTATATTCTTTGCCAATCTTGTATTAACATAGCCCTAAAAAGAATTACATCACATACTTCCAGATTGGAGAAAAATCTGTAGGCTTTTGATGAAGTTACACATGTGAGGATCCAATCCGATCCTGGCCCAGCAAGAAGTACCTAGATATGGAGCAATCACTTCTAAATACGATGATGCAAGTTTATGTGCGGTTCTGTGTGAGTTATGAAGCTCTTTGGCGCCATCACATTGACAGTCGGCTGAAGCCCTCAACCGCAGGTGATGACAAACTGATAAGATGTTATGCCCCGATGACGCATTGCCGGGAGGGCAGACATATCGACCACCGCTGGCTCGTCAAGTTCAGCTAAATATAACTTGTTGTTTATCTAAGGAATCTACTCGGGAATAATATATGTAGCGTGGGGGTGGTGTGTCACATCCGCACGTTCGCAATCAAAATTGATTTATAGGTGTATAATTTATAGGTAAACGTGTAGCCTCAATTTTAGGTGACAATTATACTTTACGACAAAAATATAAAAGCGAGAAGGAAGATATATCTCTTTCATAATACACATAACATAACATCACGCCTGTATTCCCCGAAGGGGTAGGCAGAGGTGCACACATTGTACACCCACATTTCGCCAGTTATGTTTTAGGTCCCAATGTAATAGGGGGCGAGCCTATTGCCATCAACCGGGCACAAATCCAGACTCCGTGCTGCTACTGAGAATTACCTAATAGAAAAACCCAGTAACACTTTGCCCGACCCGGGATTCGATCCCAGGACCTCGTGTTCAGCAGTCGCGCTTAGCAACCACTAGACCAACGAGGCAGTCAGTCTTTCATAATAACTTTCAGTGGACCAATCAGCTAGGTGTACTTTGATCGGTTAAATTTTTAAAGATAATTTAATATATGCGAATATCATAATGGATGTTTTATGATTATAACAATAGCTACATTAGAAACATTCAAAAAACGCAGCAGAAGCCGCGGGCGCAGCAAGTCAATCCATACGAACTCTAGTGCTAAAATTGAAGCGCGTGGGCATCGCGGAAGGCGGAAAAATTCTGCCAAGTTCAACGTCTCCGTTTACTTTTAGTGTTAGCATAGTGACAGTGACACACAGCTGCAAATATTTGGACAATCGTTTCTCAGTGCTAACTATAGTCTGCGTACATTCGTTTATTTGGCGTGAATTGATAGCTTTTATAAAAACGGTGGGAGTATTCTGGTCTGCTGTGAACTTATTGAAACAGATGAGCTTAAATTCTATGAAGTGTCATCAACCTGATAATTATGTTTTACTATATTATAATGTTCGTGTATTTCTCATTATTTAAGGTTGGTTCTTCTCGCGTGTTCGCTCGGTAATGCCTGACTAGTTTCACTCTCTCAGAGCCGGCAAAGCGTCACCAGCACATGAATAGGGGTGCTGTATAGACAAGTACTACCAGCGTCAACAATTAGCTACCTTTAGTGTTCCTAAAAACATTTAGTAGTTCATATACTCTTGGACAATCTTCTATGAAGACTTCCCCACTTCCAATGAATTCCAAAAGCAGGAGATTTTCCGTAGGGGAAGCGAAACACCCCTACGTGCAATGTAGTGTGACTTCTCGCTTCCACAAAGGATAATGACCTAGATTGCAACGTCATAATAGCCACGTGTTTTTTTCTTTTTCAAATGCCACAGACATAAATGGAGTTGATTCTTCACGGAAAGAAAAACCTCAACCATAATTTCATAAAATCCTATCTCCAAAGTCAATTTGTAACGCACTTCAACATTGCCGATACAATCACAGTTATCGTTTCCCCGCATGAATGCGTGACCGTACATCCTTCATATTATTATAACGGTTAACTGTGCAGTTAGGTAAATAGTGATAAGGATAAGATAAACGCCACTTCAGTTATAACATAACCAAAAAACAAAAGTGCATTTTAGATCTACCAACGATGTCAGTAAATATGAGTTTTGGAGACAAGTTATTCGTTATTTGAAAAGTTCGGTTAGTTTTATAGTTGAAGATTCTTGTTTAAAAACTTTTAGTAGGTTTCATTTGTTTTATTGGTTCCATATGGGCTACTTTGCTTGGCCTGCCTAAACATGGCTTAAAGGTTGTTCAAGACTGGGTTATTGAAAGTTGCAACCAGCCTAGATAAGGGCAAAATGCTTGATGAATCGAAATGGAAAAGAATAATGTATGGGCATGACATAGTGTTTCGACTATTTTATCGATGATATATTATGTCAATCCCATATATTTTTCATCTTATTCGATTTCTATTTATCAACCGTTTTGCCTCTCGTCTAAAGGGCAGTTAATAATATTTTACCTTCATAAAACTTCTAATGAGACTTAATTGGCGTCCTCGTGAGGCTAAAACTATTTAACGCTCTTGATTATTGCTAAAATTGCTTCTAAGTCGCCGACATGCAGATATTTCTAAACGTATCTTATTGCTCGTAATATCTGTACAGGCGCGTTTAACGAAGCGTGACAACAGACAAAACACTCTAGATAACATTTATTTTTGGGTGGTCAATATTTGAGCAATGATTTTATCTTCATAGTTTTTCTCGTTATTATTCGATAACAATAACCAGCTCTATATTTGACAATTGGATTGGCTGTGGACACCTACAAGATTTTACATACATGTATGTAAAAAAATAATAATAATGTTCTCCTGACCCAATTCTGGTCATGGCGGTCTCAGCTGCGACTAGCCAACTACGAAGGAGATATTATAGTGCACAACTTTGCTCGGATACACAGGTACACTCCCTATTCCCTCACTCTCATAGTCCGATGGGACGGTAGACCGACACGAGAAGAGAGAGATCAGGCCTCAGGTAGCGAGACCAACGGCTACACGTGCAATCGAAGTACGGAGAATTTTTGACTTGTGAAACCGGTCACCCATCACAACACTGACCGCAGCGAGCACGGCTTAACCTCGCATATCGTGCGATCTGTGCGGTAACCACATAGCTACGAGGCTATCTATGTACATATGTAGGTAACCTTCAAACCTATTAAAACATTCAGTAATATGTACCTATATTACCTATCTCCTGTATCAGTTTGACTGACTAAGATCTGCCGATAGACATGTCATGTCGCTGACATTTCCATGTATTGAGGCCTTAATAGGATTCCACCCGTCCGCGATCAAGATAAACTTAGGTTTGGTAACTATAACTAAAGGTTGGCTCCTAGTAACAGCGACATTGTCTACCGTTTTACCAAGAATGTCGGTCAATTTTGACGCACTGCTTAGGTGAGAATCGAAATTGTTCGTCCAGGTTTTCGAGGCTTGCGTGTAAATTACTAACTACACCCGCGGTGTTACTCGCTACATTTTTCGCCTATGTGATGTCAGCTACCTCTATACCAAATTTTATCAGAATTGGTTTAGCCGTTTGAGCGTAAATTTCGCCTGTGTTAATCCAGGGTATCAGCTACTTCTATACCAAATTTTATCAAAATTCCAGCCGTTTGAGCAAAAAGTAACAAACATACAACTTACACTTTCGTCTTTATGATATTAGTGTGATGTGATGTCATTTTTTCCTAGAATCATTTACTTTTGTTACATGTTCCATGCTCATGGCGTTATCAAACTGACAACATTTAAGCCAAGATTTAGGTACCAATTACAGATAATACAAGTCCTGGAAAAGTACTTCAAATTTCATGTTTACCAAAAAGTTTCATCGCCAAGATGCATAGAGTTTGCACTAGGTACAGGCTTTCTCAACTACTTGAACTGAAATTCGGACTTCTAAAGAGTGTTGTGGCCGGATTTTGGCTAAACTTAACAATGGACCTACCTCACAGACACATAAATTATGATGCATCCTCAAGATATTAAACTGTGTCATATTTTTCTGCATAAATTAGCAACTCATTTGCCTTCACTTGTAAATTTTATGTCCTTTACATACTTAAAAAGATAATAAAGTTTACGCGCAAACCACCATTACATTTTTCCCTCTTCGCCGTAGATTTCCTGTTGAACTCTGTCCCACATGTAGACCATACAAACATATAAATATACATGTAGGTTTACTTTACGGTCCGCAGCTAGTCAGCTGTGCGAGTATCGATCGTGTAACCCGGGAAAACAAAGGAGTCCCGGAGTGCCTCGAAGCTTAATGGCCGGCAAGACTCGCGCATTCGGTCGGGTTACGTCAACAAAACACTGACTGCCGCATTGAAGTATCCCGGACGAATATTATGTCTGACAATAGTGGGTATCAGATGTAGTGTGATATTACAGACGGTTATTACAGCGCAGCGGATGGTAAACCGAGCACGTCGCGTGTTAAACCGACGGAGCTACTGTTGGCGTTAGATTTGGAACGAGATAACGTTTTCATTTATTATTTATGCACTTAAAGGATTATTTATATTGCTACTAACCCACATTACCATGTTATGTGCCTTATTATCATAGTGTACGACTATTATAGTGAATTTAAAATAGGTTTTTGTCGACTTGCCGGTAGAAATAATGATTGCAAACGAAATAAGTTTTATTTTTATTTTAATAACAAGCAAATACTACGATACTCAATAGCGAATTTAGTTCTAATATGTTAAATCAGAGTGCCTATTTCTGTCCAATAATGTTCACCTAATAACCAATTAACCCGTAAAATACACAACCGTGCAATTAAACCTCGATGCCGAACATAAACAATAGTTCGCCGAGTACTTACCGATCCGCTTGCTGAGGCGCGGCGTCACCCGGCCCGGTTCCTCTTCCTCCACATCCACATCAAACGAGAACGGAAAACTCTTCGTGGACCCTACAAAGCCGTTCGCCATAGGGACAATATTCACATCAAACACGCGTCACGCGTCGACAACCCTCCGGATCTCCGATATGACTGGCTACGCTCAACTTCGCTGGAAACACGCACCGAGAAAACGAGCGGGAAATTTAAAGCGCTTGACAATATTTCGACCAATCGCAGTTAAGCGAGCCGCGCACACCGCACGCGTGATTGGTCGATTGGTTGCGCTGTTTTCAGCGTATTTTTGTATTGTTTTTTTTTTATTATTTTATTAATGTGTTCGCTGAGTCAACATCGAAACGCGAATTAGTTCACCTTCACTTGATAACTACTGGGAGTTGAAGTATTTACCTACGTTAGTTATAGCATTAAGTTGACAATAACAGATATAATGGAATCATAAAGTATCTAAGCAGTAAAATAAGATATTTCAGCTATTAAACAGATTTTAGGAAGGAAATACACAGTTTATCGAGTGAACATGTAAATTGCTTGTCTAAAATAGAATGATACGCAAACAGTTTCAAAAGTCAAGTGCTTTGATAACGCCGGGATCATGACTGTGTCTAATGAAATCCACTTACAGTTAGGCTGACTAGTTTTGTAGGAAAATTCGAGTAAGTATAATTGAACCATTTTTGGCAAAAGCGCAGTTAATAAGTACCTAATGTTAAAAAATTGTTTGGGTCTATCTGACCCCCAGTTAGAATGCAAGTAAAGAGCCTCCAAGAACGACGAGACGAGGCAGTGATAGCCAAGTGGTGTGGCTGTTGGACGGCCAAGTCAAATATCGCACGTTCAAACCCCGGCACGCCACCAATGTCTTTTCGAATTCAGTGAGTACTATTTAGTTATCAGTTGTTAAAAACGGTGAAGGTAAACAAAGTGAGGTAAATATATTAGAATACTTAGATACGTTGTTACATCACCCTAATATTATAAAGGCGAAAGTTTGTGAGAGTTTGTATGTTTGTCACCTCTTCACGCTCAAACGGCTAAACCGATTTTGATGAAATTTAATATGGAGGTAGCTGACACCCTGGATTACAACATAGGCTACTTTTTATCCCGAAAAAATGTAACGGGTAAAACCGCGTGGCGCATCTCGTATAAATGGTTCGTTTATTTTTTCATAAGTACATACAGGTTAAGTACCACTAAACGACCTACAAGGCTCGTTAATATTTAGCTGGCCTTTGTAATGAATGAATGTAAACGAATATAATACCAGGCAAACCGTAACTACTGAGACAATATGCATTTGCATACACTTGAGAGCTTGAATGGCGATACAGCCTTTGTTAGAAATATTAAGTGTCTATTTAGGATTCTGTTTAACAACAAAAGAGGTTCAACAATGAGGTTTTCAGACGTAGGAAAGACTTGTAACTATATCGGATATTTATCAAAATGTATTTGCTTCAATTAAGAATTGTACACGCAATTCTGTACCTACATATATATAGATAGTTACTCATTTAGTACCTCATCGATACGATGATAGATTAACACAGTTAAAAAAGCCTGTCGTAAGAGTTATACGCAGTGTGCGTAAGGCTATTTGATTTGATGAGCGCACGAAATGTGGATGTTGGTATGTCCCTTAAAGAAAAGGACAATACCTTTGCCTGAAATCGTTAAAAAAATACCAATAAAACCAATTTGCGTCATCAGGCAGGTAATTTTCCAAAGTACTTAGTTGATGACAGTTATTGAGGCGAAAGAAGTAGGTATGTCAAGATCGTAGCAAATGGAAATCCGTGGTCTCTGTCTATTTCTCTGGGAAATAGGCTTGACTTTATATAATATAATATGTATATAGTTACTTAGGAAAATGGAAAAAGTTCTATTCAAAATAATTATCCTCTAGATTGCCACCAAGAGGTGCAGGTTGGAAGTCCTACAACCTTGAACCCTGTACTAAAGCACAAGGTTCTATGACTCTACACAATTAACATTTTTGTGCTTAATTAAAGACACTTAATTAGGCCAAACATTTACCACATGCTGATAAGGAATTTAAGTATATTTACACATGAAGGTGTAATAAGAAGGGAAACATAGTGCAGGTTCGCACGCAACGCTGTGTTGTATGAGGGAGCCGGTCTCTTGATGTTTGTTAGGTTAGTGGTAAAGGAAGGTTACTAACGAGGAATTAGTTTGAAGTCGGTTGAGGTAAGCCATTGACCTTAGGCAGGGTTGGCGACCTTTATTAATTGGAGTGGCACTTATTAAAGAAGAAAGGCGCGAAGAAAACACTTTTGTGACACCACCTCCCCGCCATCATAGCACAGGATGCTAAAAACCTTACATGGGCAATAGGGCATTAAAGGGTTTTAGTGGGTAGGCCCCATGGATGCTATGGGGTTCACTAGGGCAAGTCCCACCCCGTCGTCTACCAATGGTGGAGGATGCGTAAAGCATGTTCCACTTCCACACGTATAAAAAAGCCATTGACTTTTAGTGGATCCGATGGGTATCTTCTGGATATGAGAAATCTTCGGGAAAAATGATTTATTAAGAATTAGAAGTAAATGAGGAGGAATGCCAAACTATCAGGGTAAGCTACCTTGTTACTCCTGAAAAGCAATATCCAATATTATATTATAAGGATCGACAATAATGGATTTGTAATAGCGACCTCTATTGATATCTACCGGTACTAAGATACGTGGAATGTTAGTGACAGGTTCAAGTATTTTTTTGTAGATTTCGCTAATAAGTACTTTAATAGTGACCTCTATTGGTAACTATAAGTACTAAGACACTTGGAGTGTCAGTGACTAGTTCAACAATTTTCTTGTAGATGTCGCTATTAAGAAGCCCAGGATTCAGACTGAAACACAACTTCGACAAAATGCTCTGCTACGGACTTGCTCTTTCGACGATGTCTTAGAGAAATATAAGTGTAGCAACATTTAGGTGACATAATAAAAAAGTACATTATCCAATAGGGCTAAATAGTTTTCTCAAAACAAAACCTAATGTTTGTTTGATCTATCAACTTGACTAGATACTGCTCGCCCACATTTGATCAATATTACGCCTATCATAGCAAGCAAACCTATTGCCATTCTTCACCTTCACGCACAATCATCCGTATGAATAAAAAATCACAATTTAAAACCATGGAATAAATCGTGCCAGGTAAAATTCCTGCCTCTGTTGTTCAGTGTCAGAAAATAGAAATGTCGATAGACAGGTTTATGTTAATATAAGTATTATCTTCCGGAATAAGCTTTAAAAATCAAATAATACCACCGAAGTACTGTCTAATTAGATGATTTTATTTTACACTTATACATAATCCGTTGACGAAGCACTACAAGTTCTTCACTTCTTGGCCGCCTGTTCGTTGATGGGGTCCAGCTTGGGTTCCTCAAACTTGAACGCAGGGAATGCCGTCATATCGACTCCGGAGCCACCACCGTACTGCTTCTCCAGCTTTTCGAGTTCAGCCTTCATTTCCTTCTGAATAGCGGGGCTGGCATCTACAAGCTTGCCACCACTGGAACATTTATTTAAATACTGATAATATTTTAAAGGAAGTTTGAAAGAGGAAGGATGGTAAAGTTGGGATTACATTTTCTCCAGATTGTGGATACATTTTAAAGAATTTTCAATAAAATTGTTACTTCAGAAAAGTAAAATAGTCAGCATAATGCACTTTATTACTATCTACACTACAGTAATGACAGTTTTCTGACACTAAGGCTTCAAAATTACAAAGGTTCAAATTCTCTATTTGCTAAATAGCCTACAATGCCAAGGCATATGAAAATCAATTTGTGACAACTGGTAAATGTTGTGTATTCTGCAACTACCCTCATATAAAATTGTGTTTTTATATCCACTTGCCTTTATTATATTAAAATACCTTCAAAATTATATTTGTACTTTTAAAATCACCCGGGGCTTGTAGTATGACCATCTGTTAGTACAACTTCATTTCTGTAGAAGTAAATGAATATCAATGTTGACTTAAAAATCAATACTGACTACAAGTCTTGGTTAATGGCTTATTTTAGGGGTGGATATCTTAACTGTATTGGATTCTTATAGCACAAATGATTTTCCATAATAACGCACTTAAATCAATATATAAATTCATGAAATAACTACTTTTAGCTCCAGCAAGGTCAATGTAAAAGGAACTTACGCGCTCTTCTGTTTGTATTCTCGGACCTTGTCGAGGAACAGCTGCTGGATGGGGTCGGCAACCTTCTGTGCCGCCGCCAGGTTCCTGGTGATCACCACGGAGGCCTGCGCTCCCCTCAAACCGCCCATAAGTCTGGAAGTGAGCATCTGAAACCGACATAACCTCTTACACCAGTTACATAACTTCGATGATAAAATGTTGTAAACATTATTTACTTTGAGTGAAATGAAGATGAAATTAACTAGATTTAGAAGTATATTGAGTAAAATCAGTATTTTACATTGAATAAAGTACCTTTCTGTATTTTTGCTTGTCTAGGACCTTTTGACAATTATGACAGCTAACTTTTTTAATGTAGTGTAATCTCCGTAATCAATAATGAATTTGGTAGTGAGGTAATTAGTCAATCTATTTTGTTACATGAATTAATCTTTAACTCAAGTAGTTCCTAAATAAATGATTTAATCAATAATTCTACAAAATAATACTAACTTTAAGAATCATTTCATTCAGTTTATTGTTTAAGATTTGTTTATTGCATGTAAAGGAAATTTTCAACCTGTTAACTTGACAGCTGTCAACAAAAACGTCACTTGGTTTATTTGTGTTGTATTATTTTATGTTTAGCTTTAGCGGCTGTATTTAGCTAAATATTCTGTAATTATAACAGAAATCTGTATGCACGTGCGATGATCTATACAGACTATATAGATAAGTTGTGATTTAATAAGTGAATCGTATTATGGAACGAGGAAAAATGCCTTCAACAGGAAGAGGTGCGAAGAGCAAGGCTCCGCAGCATCCTCAAGATATCTTTGCGCTTGGCAGCAAGTCCACCGTGGTGGTCTCCAGGGACCCTGAGAAGAGGAATATACACAAACCTTCAACAAGCGGTTGGTGCTACTATTTATTACTTGATAACCTCATATAGGTAGGATATAGGATAGGTATACTTACTTGTGCAGTCTGTGAGAAGACCATCTACATATTTCTGGTGGTTCATAGTTAAATTATCATGTCCCAATTCTGTCAGATTACTTAAAGTGCTGGAGGAGCAACAGGAGTAGCAACTAAGCAACAGCTCTGTAAAAAGCATAAATCATGCCAACTCAAGTTACCACTAGTTAGTTGCTTTGTATGTGAGTCAAGAGGTTTTCTCCATGCAATATGAGAGTTACAGACTAACAATAATACCTATAACAATATCTTAAATAAGTGGATTTTCTCTCAGGTGTTGAACGTAAAAGAGAAACCTCTGGGTTTGGCAGTCAACCGCCAAGTAAACGGGCTAGGATTGGCTCACCGGCTGAGGCTGTAGGTGGGACATCACTGGAGATAGACCCTGTGGATCTAGTGCCCAATGTCCTGCAGGCACTGGATACGCACAACTCCGATAAGCTGGTAAGCTGATCACTAAATTATTTTTGTTTATATTTAGTTAGTAAATTATTTATTACCTTTTACTACATTTATAATAATTACTATTTATATTATCTATAGTTATTATGTTAATTTAAGAATAATTCATGGAAATCTAACACTATTCCTAATGGCAATTAAAAAAAAAGTGTAATCCTTGTCATTTTTACAGCTAGGACTGCTTACGGGATCAATACGGCTCCTGAAGTCTCAGCGGTCTAAACCAGACCCAATATTATGTATGGGTTTGCTCTATTTAACAAAAATACGTCCCAACATGTTTGCCCATGATACCGTAACACAGAGTCTGTGTACCTTACTGAAGAGGGAACAAGGAGCGGCATTCAAGAATAAAGGGAATCCGCTAGTGTTTGTCCTGGCTTGTAATATGCTGTATGCTGGGCACCGAGAGAGCAGTAACTGGCCCGATATATTTATTAAGGTGGGTAACTATTAAAAGTTTGACTTAGGATTTTATGAAATAAAATGTAGCAGGCGTTTTTTGGAACACACTTTTCTAATATAGTGTCGTTACTATACATTTGACAGGGTTGCTTATAAAAATAGTATATACAATTTTTGTTAAAGATAGCAATTAGATATACTTACAATATTTATTCATTTATACTATTTAACAGGTCTTCTTCCGGTTTCTGTATTGTGAACATGATTCTTCCCATCCTCAGGTGTACATAGAAGATGCTCTGAACGAGAGATGCTGGGTGGAGTGCTCCTGGTGCAAGTGCTTTGTTGAGAACGTGGTGACGGCGTTCAGCACCAAGCAGCCGCCTTCACACCTCATACCTACTGACAATACTCTTGGTGAGCCACCTTCCGACTTGCCACTCTTCTAAGTTGTCTGTCTGTCGATGATCTGATTGGCGCAGTGGCTAAGCGGTTGGACTGTTGCGTTTGTGGTTGTGGGTTCGAACCCCGCACTACAGGAAATTTTGTGTGATCTGCAGATGTTCGTCCCGAGTCTGGGTGTTTGTGTATCTGATGTTTAATGTTTCGGTGACAATATTCTCTATAGGTACAATGTCGCCATCAGGATCTGGCTCCCCCCTGATGGGCAGCACGGAGGAAGACCCTGACAATACTGAGCTGGAATACTCCGTCTTTCCAAGGTAATTATATTTTCAATAATTATGTATTTATATACGTTCTAAATATTTTAATAATCAAGTATTTTTATTTGTAGGTATTCGAGCAGCTACGAGGCAGTGGAGGCTCTGGTGCTGGAAGCCATGAAGGAACAGATCCAGCGGCGGTCTGCCGCGCCCGACGCAATCGGCAAGGGCTTCCTCAAACTACTGTCGGCCACCTGCGGCTTCCCTGAGGTACGACTTGCTTCAAGGTTTTTCAGAATTAACTTTAATACATTGCGTATTGGTAATGTCCTTCATACTGAATTTTATCTAGCTAACTATACAAGAGCCATTTAAAAAATATAAGAGATATCGGTTTAACTTGCAGGCTAAGACATAAATGTGTGCCCACCCATCGAAGAACTGACCGCAGTAAAGACTGCTTAACCTATTTGGCAGTCAGTAACGTGATTTCCTATATTCCAATTGCTTTATTTCCACCAGATCCGCATGATATCCGCGTCCCGGCTGGAGGCGTGGCTGCACTCGGGCAAGCTGTGGCGGTGTGCGCAGGAGTTGCTGGCGTACGTGTGCTGCAACTGTGACGCGTGCGGGCCCACGGCGGCGCGCGACCACGAGGTGCTGGCGCAGCTGGCGCGCATGAGGCTCAAGACCAAGCCGCTGCAGGCGGCCTACCAGGCCTGTCTCAGGTAACTGTCCAACTGATGATACCATCATCATCAGCCGCCGGATGACATCCGGTGGATGCAAATGGCAAGTTGTCGTTCTTTGTGGCGTTCTAAGGAGGGGTGAGGGGGGGGGGGGGAAGCTTATCAAAGTGATATACTAGGTTTAACTCCACATGTGCGGTTTAAAAATACCATATATTCAAGGTCATTCCAGAATACCGGTTTTAAAGATTAGAATTTTTCATTTCTCAATTATTATTTTTGGATTATAGGTAAGGACTTGCAGGGCGCCTGCACTGACTGGGATTTCCGATTGATACATAACAATATATTAAATATAATGACGTCATCATTGTAGCTTAAATGTTCATTATTTACACTACAAAACCTTCCCCAGGGAGATGGTGTCGGACAGCCCGCCACTCCTGCGCAGCGTGGTAACGCACACGATCTACAACGAGCTGTCCAACGTGCGCTCCCCCAACAACATGGCCGTGCTGGCCGCGCTCATACAGGCGCAGCCGCAGCTCGTGCCCGCAGCCATGGCCGACACTTATCAGGTTACATTTATTTGATTTCAGCCAAATATAATATTTTCATACATACATACATAACATCACGCCTGTATTCCCCGAAGAGGTAGGCAGAGGTGCACATATAGTACACCAACATTTCGCCAGTTATGATTTCAGGTCCCAATGTAATAGGGGGCGAGCTTATTGCCATCAACCGGGTACAAATCCGGACTCCGTGCTGTCACTGAGAATTACTTAATGGAAAAACCTAGTAACACTTTGCCCGACCCGGGTTTCGAACCCAGGGCTTTGTGCTCAGCAGTCGCGCTTAGCAACCACTAGACTAACGAGGCAGTCAAAAGTATTGATATAGTATTTTCATATTATATCTATACTTTGTATATTGTCTCTCAGGCGTTCAAGTAAAGCATTGTTTGTTGTTTTCGATATTCCCTTCCCCCATATAATGCGCCGTAACGTTTTTCTACACCCCCCACCCCTCCTAAACGTTACTTTGATAGGGGATTTAAGAATACAATTCCTTTTTTTCGTCGCCAAAGTGAGACGTAATGGGTGAATCTGGTGCGAGCTCGAAGAAAGGTAAGGCTCATCATCTATTTTATGGAACTAGATGATGGAAACAAGCGAAAAGAGTGTATTTAATAAAGGTTTCATAATCATCATCAGCCGGAGTAAGTCCACTGTTCAACAACGGCCTCCCCCGTAGAGTGGGGGAGAGGTGGTCATGGCGCTTGGCAAGCGGCTTGGAGATCGCAGCATTGGTGGTGAAGTTGCAGAATTTTTTGGGGTTTTCCCTTAGTCGCCTCTTACGACACCCACGGGAGGAAAGGGGGTGGTCAATTCTAGGCGGAACACCACTCGGCTTTTATTTAATAAAGTTGTATTGCTAACTGCCATAAGTAAATGATGGTGTGCGCTGCAGGAGCTGGTCCTGCGGCCCGAGGACTACCTGCGGCCGCTGCGCGCGCTGACGCGGGAGGTGGTCCGCGCGGCGCGGGCGGACGCGCAGGCGCTGCTGCCGCTGGCGCGCGCGCTCGCGCAGCCGCCGCCGCACGAGCCCGCGCAGGAGGTCACGACACTACACACCGCTACACTAAGGCCTTGTCCTTGCTGAGCGACGGGAAGCGACTAAACAAGTTCGCACAGAATGATTAAAGCGACAACGTAGGACATACAATTACTACTTAATATTTTCGCGTTACGTCGCATCACATCGCGTCGCGTCGCATTAACGCGTTTGTCGCTCACCTAGGACATTGGCTAAGACTTAATAGCAATAGCTATTGCTAACGTTATAACTGCAGGAGGCTGCTATATAGCAGATAGCTTCCTCCCGTAGTCCCGTCAATAACGACTGTCCCTCAGGTCCGGGAGCGTGCGTTCTCGTCGCTGGCGGACCTGTTCTGCTGCTGCTGCCTGGTGACGGCGTCGCACAGCAAGCACCTGCCGGAGTACAAGCAGCAGGTGTGCGTCATCCAAGCCTCCGCGCTGGGCTGGCTGCTGGACACCGCCATGCCCATCTACAGGCCTTCCCGGCATGACTACCAGCTGGCGCTCAACAAGGTACCTATGTCATAGAAAAATTATAGTTAACACTTAACATTATTATTTATGGCACCTGTATTCCCCAAAGGTGTGTTTTCTTCTAGTGAAGTGCCGGGGAGAAAAAAAGATCAGTATCCGTTTGTTTGTTCCGGCTAATCTCCGAAAACGCTGGACCGATTTTGACGGAACTTTCACTGGCGTTACTTTAAATTTCGAAAATATTTCGATTTAAAGAAGTAAAACGCGAACAAAGTCGCGGGTTACAACTAATAATGGTATATACAATATATTTGTGTGGTTCTTCTGGTAGATAATGTTCGTGGAGCCAGCGGAGTCGTACAGCAAGGTGGACAACTGGCCGCCCGAGTCGGAGCGCGCCAGCACCTACCGCATCTGCTGCGAGGCGCCGCTGCCGCAGAACACGCTGCTGCGCGTCATATTCATAGGGCTGTCCAAGGTGAGCTCACGAAGATATTATATTATAGTTTTGATGCTAATAGGCATTCATTTATATGGACAGAAAAAATATTTTATTATATAATTTAAAAAAGTACAATTAAAAAGTATGTGTATGACTATATGTGGCTATATGTGACCATGTAGGGCTATACGTGACTATGTATGACTATATATGACTATGTATGGCTAAATGTGACTATATACTATGACCTTATGTAACAAGATGTAAAGAATATTTTAAGACTACGACAAGAACGAGTAGAGATTTAAGCCATTTTGAAAATTATGAAACCATTTAATGCCCCCCCCCACCTCAGGACATCCCCGTGTCCCCGGCGGAGGTGTTCGAGCTGGTGGAACAACTAGTGCGTCGCGCATGCGCCCTGCCCGCCGAGGAGAACCCGCTGCAGGTGGACAAGCTGGAGATAGCCGACTACATCTTCCAGCTGTGTACCTTCAACCCGCCGGATAACATCACTCTGCCGCCCGGGTAAGTAGGCAATAGGCCGTCTGATATGAGGTTGGTGGTATTGGGCTTTTCTACCACTAAATTCTAAATTGCAGTCCAGAATCAGTGTTGGTATTGATTTTATTTATCCCCCCCCCCCCCTTCCCTCAGCTACAGCCCCCCTCCGCTGGCCATCACGTCGCTGTACTGGCGCGGCTGGATGCTGCTGACGATGCTGGCGGCGCACAACCCGCAGCAGTTCGCGGAGCTAGCCGCCGCCACCTACCCCACGCTGCGCGCGCTCATCGAGCTGTGTATCACGAAGTAAGTACTTACTACTGGGTGTATTTGGTACCACCAATCAATATTACCAATAATTAGGAATTCTGTGGAGATGTACAATGTATAATTATAACTTCAATTTTAATTTTTTTTTTAGTGCTAGTTATAATATAATTTTGTTTTTGTATCCTCTAGATTTGATAGACGACTATTGTTTTGTTTTTATATTTTTGGAGACCAAAGTATATTTAATTTTGTTTTTATTACGTTTAGATTTTATCTTTTCTTTTTAATAGATTTATATAAAAGTGATTCTTAAAACACAATCTTTAGTAGACTTATGTTGTGAATGCTGTGTGTACCTATAATAGGCATGCATATAAGAAATGTTGTCATTACTGTTTTAATTTTGTACACAATATATGTAATGCTGTTGGTATACCTAATAAATAAATAAATAAATAAACTCTTCAGATTCTTATGATATACTCAAAGACAGGTATAAAGCAAGTGTACGTAACGCCAGAGTTGCAGGTAAGAGGTGGATGCTATTGGTAAGTTGTGGTTCATTGTGGCGTTCTAAGGGGGAGGCCTTTGTTCAACAATGGACGTCTTCCGGCTGATGATGATGACGACGAAGTCTACGTTTGTTCAGTTTTTTGTTAATCTCGGATGTCTCCTGTAGCAAGCCGAGCATCGAGTGGAACAACAGCTGCGCGGTGGAGGCGGAGCGCGCGGAGGCCGAGCGTGCCGCCATCCTGCAGCTGGAGACACACCTGGCCGCCGCCAGCAACGCCAAGCTGCCCGTCACCGAACACTCCTCGCGGCTGCTCAGCCAGGTATGTACCAACAGCTGCAGGTTCCTTCAGGTGTACGTCCTCCAGGTGCAGACCCTTCAGGTGTATAACTTCTAAGTGCAAGTCCTCCAGGTGTATGTCTCACAAGTGCAATCCCTGCAGATGTATGTCCTCCAGGTGCGGGTCTTCCAGATGTATCTCTCCTAGGTGCAGCTAATTATCGGATATACTTCCTAATGTTACTCAGCGAAGTCTACTTTCAACGCTTAGTATTTCTTAATCCCATTTATTGTAAATACAGGCGTAAACGTTTCTGAACACGACTATTGTAAACTATCGGACTTGACATGTTCCCCACCAGCTAACAACCCTGGAGCCCCTGGGCCCGGCTCGCAAGCCGCCGCAGGCCATCATAGACAGCTTGCAGGCGATGAGCGCGCAGATGCGCCTGGGCAAGCTGCTGTGCCGGCAGCCCGCGCTGCTGCTGGACCTGGTGGAGAGGCACGGCACGCGCCGCGCCATGCCCTGGCTGCACCAGCTGCTGCGGCACGACCAGCTCGAGCTGAGGTAACTGCCGTATTTGGGAGCAATTTGTTTTTTTTTGTGATCACGTTTACATTACTCTTTATTGCACACCATTATACAGATTTTATAGAAGGAAACTGAGAGAGTAAGTACACACAACACTACAATTGTACTGTTTAATATAATTCCCTTTGAGGAACACTGCGGTTAAATATGTAAGGTAAACCTAGTCGGATTTTTTCGAAATCCAGTGTGGGCCTTTGATCTTTAAGTTTCACATATATAATTATTTGTTACGTAGCGTGTTGCCGGTCCAATGCCTGTGCGAGTTCCTGTCTGCGGGCGGGGCGGGCGGGGCGGGCGGGGCGGGCGAGGTGGGCAAGGCGGGCGAGCTGTGCGCGCACCTGCGGCGCACCGTGGCCGAGTCGGAGGAGGGCGCGCGCGCCGTGCTGCACTACTACATGCAGCGCCTAGCGCACACACACGCGGCCACGCGGGCCAGCGCCTCCAGGGTACATATGTCCCGCTCAGTCAGTCACTTGTACCGGTGCATACAGACAAATTAAGTCAAACATAGAAGATATCAACCAATCTGGTACCTAAATTGATATACCTTTACCAATTCAGGTACTTGAAAAATGATAGACCCGTGCGGGACTTGAACTTGCGACTTTGCCGTATTGTGGCACCGCTCTGCCAACTGAGCCATCGTGTCGCTCAATTCAAGTTTCCTTTATTATTTTAAATTAAGCCTAACATGAGCAACATGCTAAAATGACCCCAAAAGTCATACAAAAATCTGGTAATTAAAAAACAACTACCAATTTAGCAGAAAAAAAAATATTTTGTCTGGATCTAGAATTTATTTTATCTCATCTCTCTAATTTTTCTCAGGGCCTCAAGCTGGTACTGCAGTCACCAGAGGACACATCTGAAACTGATTACAGTGCTGAAGTGAGCCCTGAGTGAGTATTGCAACACTGTTTGCCCAAGCGCCGGCAATGAGCTTTTATTGCAGGTTATTTTCCACTGTGGAAACTACACATCTCGTCTCATCGACGCAACACAGAGAAGATCAGCACCCCGCTGCGACTATTAGAGACTTAACACATCTGGACTTGTTTCTGACTATAGTTGGGTAGAAAAGCCAATTCATAGCTGTTTTTTGGTCCGAGAGATTAGACGCAGTACCTGCACGAGCTTGGTATCTGGCTGTTAGGTCATGTTTCTTGTCTACGCCACTATATGAACCTTCCCTTATTCGAAGACTGTACCTACTGTGGTTCCCTTCAATTTTTTCATATATTTTTTTTATATTAGTCATGATAAAGGTTACCATGTCATGTTAAATTATACTTTATATTGCCCCTCCATTTTTAATTCTACAAAAAAAAATGTATAGTAAAACGTATTTTTTTCATCATCTTCCACCAAAACTTTTTTAGTCAGTAATAGTATTGTTTTCTTTTTAATTTTATTATTAATTATATACAGTGCGAAATTTAAAACAGGACACGGTTATTTTATTCTTACGTCAAGTTCAACACTAGTATTGGGAGTGTGCGGGGTCGGGAGGGTTGCACACCCGCCCTCTTCCTCAGCCCCCGACTCCTTGGAGCTCGTGGGCGGACAGTAGATAACTACTAGCTTTTGCCCGCGGCTTCGAGAAAGTATATAAACTACTTAACGCGGCTTAAGTAGTAAATACACTTTCTCGGGTCTTAAACGTTCTACATACCAAATTTGATCAAAATCTGTCTAGCGGTTTAGTCGTGAAGGCGTAGCAGGCAGTGAGAGTTAGTTTCACAATAATAATATTCCCGCAGCGAGTGGCTGGACCTGGTGTGGCAGCTGCCGCACTGGGCGGGCGTCCGCGAGGAGGTGGTGGGGCGCGTGCGCGCCGCGGTCATCGTGGAGTGCGTGCCGCGACACGTGGCCGCCTACATCGCCTTCCTCGCCAAGTACGTGGCCGACACGCCGCAGGCCGACCACTCCGACATCGTGCTGGTGAGCTCAACACTTCATTGTTTCAGGAAGACTGGCTCTAGTGCTGTCGGAACTCCTTGGTGATTGAAGCCTTGCTTGGTTTCTTCTTTCGTGTTTTCTTTTCCAACAGGATTTTCTTATAGTATATCTTTATCTGGGAGAAGAACTCTTCTGTATAAATCACCATACACTTCAATAAAGGTACTCGAGTGATACCAAAAGAACCAGAGTGGGTACCTTATAATATAGTATCTTTTGCTGAATAAAATACATTTAAATCTTAGTTGTTCTCTGCTGTCTACGTCTGCATCATAATAACTCGAGTGTAAATTTGCCAAGAGCCTGACTCACTGTTCCACCCCTTTCATAACATGCGTACCCACCAGGACCTGAGCCAATTGATAATGGAGCGCTCGACGGTGGTGAACAGCGTGCTGGGCACGGGCGAGCGCACGGACGAGCTGCACGAGCCGCAGCTCGCACAGCACCGCGCCCTGCACGCGACCACCAAGATCATGTACGCCCATCTGCAGAAGGTGAGCTCTACTGGGACATCTGGAATGCAGATCCATTCTCGATTAATTTAAACTGTGGAGTTGATTTTTTTTTTATTTTACTTGCTTGCTGATCTAACATGTTTTATTTAAGATGGACTTTCTGGGTAGATATAGGCTAATCCTGGATCCTGTAATCCTGGAATAAATACAAAAACATATTCCGCTCTCATGTGTCTGTCGTGAGGGTTACATATGCTACCACCATTTCCTGAGTGTATATGAATGCGGGTGTGTCAGGTGCGCGTGGTCGGCGGCGCGGCGCTGCCCCCGGCGGGCGGGGGGGCGGGCGAGGCGGGCGAGGGGGGCGAGGCGGGCGGCGGGGCCGCGTGGGGCTTCGGCGAGCGCGTGCTGCTGCACTGGCCCTCCGGCCGCAGCGCGCGCCTGCACCTGCTGGTGGCGCACGCCTACCTCAAGCTGCTGTGCGTCGGGCCCTCCATATGTATGTACCCCACCAGTGGAACGCCAAACAGGCTACTTAATAAAAAAATACTAAATTAACAAAACACTACTTCAACTTCAAAAACGTTCAACTGCCACTAAGCTAATCTAAAACAATCCCCTGCTTGTACAGACGACACGAACCAGGAGATGTACTCGTGGCTGCTGTCGGTGTGGGTGGGCAACGACGCCCCGCAGGCCATCCATGCGAACAGCGAGGAGGAGGCCTCGCTGCTGCCCGACTGGCTGCGCCTGCACATGGTGCGCTCCGCCCGCCCCGCGCTGCTGGAAGCCGGCATGCGCGCGCTGCCCGCGGCCAAGCTGGCGCTGTTCATACAGACCTTCGGCATGCCGGTGGCTTCCATGAGGTGGGTCGGTTATGCAGATTGTGTAGGATATCTGTGCCAGAAGTGTATTTGTTTTGATTCATTTATAGGAACAGTGTTTATTTGGGAAATCAATAAAAATATTCTTCATGTGTATAAGTCATTGTCTTCACCTCAATCGTATATATAATTTTCTATGTAAAATATGGCGTTGACAGCTCTGAACCCACATTCTATTAAGTGGCGAGCTGGCAACGTCGCTTTCCTCTTACTCGTGATATCCGTATTGTGTGGTGTAACCGCCCGCGTGTCCGGCAGCGCCCTGCTGAGCGCGCTGGACGCGTGCTCCGCGGGCGCGGTGGTGCGGCTGGGCGTGGAGCGCACCTACATGTCGCAGCTGCTGCTGGTGCAGCGCGCGCGGGGGGCCACCGGGGGACACGCCTTCGCCTCCACGCTGCGCCTGCAGCCGCCTACCTACATGCCCGGTATGTCTTATGATAGGTGCTTGCTATCTTGTGATAGGTGCCCATTTTTCAAATACCATAACCCCTTAATGCCCTCCGTGCTTCGGAAAGCACGTTATGCCATAGATCCTGCTCCTACCCCCCTTACTGTGAACTCTTAAAGCAGGACAATCCATTGTGGAAGCGTAGCGTCGCTCTACACTCCAAGTAGCGGCGTCCCGTAACCGCAACGGAAAATGCTAATCTATCAGAATTGATTTTCTGGTATCACACATTACTATATCCTATTAAGTAAGGTATGATGCAGCAAATGTTACAAAATATCAACAAAACTTTTTGCTTTACAATCGCACCTTCGACAAAATAGTGTAGCTTCTACAAGTTGAAACAATTATTCTGCTGTACCAGACGACACATTGTTCGCGGAGAAGGAGTTGCCAGTAGAGCCTGAGGACGAATGGGGCAGTTCCGCCGTAGTGACCCCGCTGCAGCCGGACCACGTGGCCTCCATGCTCAGCTCAGTCTTCACCGCAGCCAACACCTTCCACGGAGACCTGGACACAGCGTTCACTCAGCTCATATCCGTAAGTTAATCATTCATTCATCTCCTTCCAATCATTTGGGTTGTAAGATCTATGTTGTTTGTCTTAATGTTTCGTTTTACTTGGTCCTAATATAGAACCCTGTGGAAGCCCTACTTTATCTTTTTTATATTGTTCTTATTTGTTTTTTCTGATATTTTCCATTCGGTAATTCTCAGTAGCAGTACGGAGTCTGAATTTGTGCCCGGTTGATGGCAATATGCTGGTCCCTTATTACATTGGAACCTTTAACATGACTGGTGAAATGTGGGTGTACTATTTATTCACCTTTGCCTACCCCTTCGGAGATTACAGGTGTGATGGTATATTCGATATATTTGTGTACCCCAGCTGATAACGTCGGAGGTGTCCCGGGTGCGGTCGGCGGGCCCGTACGTGTCGCGCAGCTCGTGGTGGCTGCGCGAGCTGGCGGGCAGCGCGGGGGGCGCGGCGGGGCTGGTGCGGCGCCCCGCGCACGCCGCGCCGCTGCTGCGCGCGCTGCTGCCGCTGCGGGACACCAAGCTCATGCAGGTACTGCGTCTCATTTGTCGGACCACAAAACAACGATGAATTGCCTTTTCTACCCAACTATAGTCAGAAACAAGTCTAGTATTAAGCAGCGGGATGCCGATCTTCTTTGTGTACTTAATTCAAGCTTATGCAACTTGACACAATTTTAAATATTTGCGAAAAAATAAACTATAATTTAAAAGGAAAAAAAGAATTTTCAAAAGCGCTCCAAAATTGTCAGAGAAATCCGTGAACACATACAGTCGAATGTAGACCCGATTTTTTGACGTCAGTTAAAAAAAAGATACGGTTTTGTGGAAAACGTGAAACGAAGAAGAATAACAAACAGTATTCGATGTTTAATCTATCCCTCCCCCCTAGATCGCAGACACCCTCCTGATGCAGTGCAAGCTGCTGACGGGCCCGGTGGTGGACGTGCTGCGCGCCATGTCCCAGAACAGCAGCACGACCATCAAGCGCGAGCTGGACGTGCACGTGCCGCCCACCGCCACCAAGCAACAGCTGATCGCACGTCAGTATAGAACCCTCAGCTTCTAGCAGTAGATAGAGATGAAAGTGTTTCTTATGTGTTTGTCAGAGTGAAAAGAGGAGGCAAAAGCATAATAATTATTGCCTTTTGTGTAAGTTTGGTAAAGAATCCTAACATAGATTATAAAGATAGAAATCTTTGGTATTTTGCATAAAAGTTCAATGGGAGCAGTATCTCTATATCGCCCTCATATATGTGGGTATCGTAGTTATAAAATTGAGTATTATGTGGTTATCATTAGACTAAACAACGTCTTTAATTGCGCACCGCATTATCGTCGGCGTTAATTTAGTTTGGCTACTATCAAAACCATCCATTCAGCTCATAATGTATCAAGGTCACTTTTAAACTCTTCAACCAAGTCAACCTTCGTATTCTTCCTCAGTCCTGGAATCAGCCACCCCCAGCACGCTGGAGGCCCTTGGCAACCGCATCATCACCAGCCAGGACACGCGCGTCATCGTCGACGTCATCACACACATCCTGGAGAAGAACCAGGAGGGACACTACGAGTCCAAAGTAAGTAGAACATAAGAAATCCTCCTGGAGACGGGGGGGGGGGGGGAGAAAAATGCAAGCAGGTAGTAAGAGGCGACAGTGCAGGCTTGATGAATGGCAGTAGGCTGGCCATCTATCGTAGGGGTCTTACGATAACATGCGAATTGAGTCTATGGAAAACAAAACAACATCAAGCCTGTATTCCTCGAAGTCGCCACTCGAGGATCTTTCCTCCCCTCGCTTATCGGTTCTTCAAGCGATATGTCCTGCCTATTGCCACTCTAACTTACATATCAACGTATGCAATCCTCTCGTCTGCCATAGGTAAAATTCGAAGAAGGCATATCAGGCCCGGTCCACGTGTTCTCCCGCGGCGGGCTGGGCTGCGGCCTGCTGCTGGACTGGATGTCGGAGCTGCAGCGCGAGGCCATGGGGCCCAGCGACCAGCGCCACCGGCAGGTGAGCAGCACCATTTAATATGGATCTTATTTTGATTGCATTACAGTTCAATATACAATGGCAAAGTAATCGTACTATAGTCTATATGACGATTCAAATTCCAATTTAAAATGATTTTATTTTCCGTAAATCAATTGCAGGCACTTATAAAACGGCAATTTACTAGTTCCATGAATCTAGAATGTCATTCCTATAAAGAAAAACCGTTAAGAAACTCCATAGGAAAAAAAACAATTGATAGTACACTAACTTATAGGGGTTACTATATAGCGCGTGTCGGAAACTGTTAGTGTAGTGATTGATCTTAACGGCGTGCGGGTCAAACATTATGAGCCTACTAAAGTTAGCCCCGAATTCAAAACTGCGCAGGTACAGTCAGCCACATGATTATGTGTACATTTTTTTAAACATGTCATAAACGTGTATGTTATGTGACATGTCTTAAATATTCTTAAATTATCATATGAACGCTCCTATAATTTAAATCAATAACCCGATTTTTTTCATTTCTTTTAACTATTTCACTAAAAGGTTCGGAGACTATAAAGTAGTTTAACATGTTCAGCTTATGTTGCTGACTTTACGTCAAACAAATTCGCTCTGTCCAAACGGGTACTGCGCAACATCCAAGAGCTCGTAAAGCTGTGCGCACCTCCCTCCCTGCATGGGTCTGGTGTCCTGGTACTGATGGGAGCGGTGTACAGATGCAGCTGATGTTCCGCGCGGGCTGCGCCTCCTGGCGGCCGCTGCTGGTGACGCTGCTGGCCCACCGCGCCTCCTGGAGGACGCTGCACTACTGCCTCACCACGCTGCTGCAGCCTGAGGGGTGAGTTTCATCATTATCAGCCGGAAGAAGTCCACTGTTGAACAATGACCTCCTACTTAGAAGGAGGGGGGATGCTATTATCTTTGGGCTTGGGGACTCCTCAAAGAATCCCACTAGCTACCATTCTGGGGATTTCTGGAATGCTTGTGTATATCTTTTCATTGAGTGAACCCTCGCATGTGGTCCGCAGCGGCTGGTCCCCGAGCGCGGTGCTGGACTTCGCGGAGACCCTGGTGGAGAGCCCGCGGGTGTGGCAGGGCCGCGACAAGACCACGCCCAAACACTACGTGCCCGACGACACGCTGCGCCTCGACCACCAGCAGGTACTGTGCGCTGCGGGCTGGACAGGTATCTAAGGGCACTGCCTTAGATGCTGCTTATAACATCAGGTATTTGCCTGTGAACGTCCCGTCAAAATCCGTCCAGGCGTCATGGAGAAGCTGTATACCGCGAATTCTAGAACACTGTTTGGGACTTTTTGCTACAACCTTATTAAGGTTCTGGCTAAAAATCTTGAAAAGTAAGGAGCCAAATGTAGTCTATATACTTTTATAGGCTACATTTTGTTCATCGATGCTCTTTCAAAGACCTTTTAGAAACCTTTGTGACTGTTGTTCCTTGATAAGAGTTTGAATTAGCATTGGGTCGTGTCCAGCTGGAAGTGCTGGTGCGTTACGTGGCGGAGGAGGCGCGCCTGGTGGAGGCGCAGGAGGGGGCGGAGGCCGCGCGCCGCAGGGCCGATGCCCGGCTGGCGCTGCTGCTGCGGTGCGCGCCGCAGCCGCACGCGCTGCTGGCCGTGGCCGCCGCCGCCGAGAGGCACGACCCGCTGCTGCTGCTGCTGCTGTACATGAAGGTAGGACCGACTTCAGGCTCCACGAACTTCTGGCCGTGATGACTCATAAAAATATTAATAATAATAATAACAGCCCATAACTGTCCCACTGCAGGGCAAAGGCCTCTTCTCGTATAGAGAAGGATTGAGCAATGATCACCACGCTAGTTCACTGCGGGTTGGCGATTTCAGATTGGAAAATATTACGGAATATAAATGTAACAATATCTGACGTGCCCCAGATGCCGAAAATCCTGCGCCTGCTGCTGCAAGGCGGCGCGCGGGGCCGGGCCCCCGCGGCGCTGCAGGCGGGGCAGGCGGGGTCCGCGCTGCACGCGGCGGCCGCGCGCTCCACCAGCGCCACCGACCGCGTCAGCCACGCGCTGCTCACCGCCATCGCCGCGCCGCACACCGGGAATGCCAAGGAACAGTCGCAGAGGTACCGTGCGACTCCTCAGGGTCCTGGTCACTAGTTGTCTCGCTTTTTGTTGACGCGGAGCGTTATGTTGCTGCAGGCTGTGGCGCATGGAGGCGGACGTGCGCGGCGTGTGGGCGCGCGCGGGCGGCGCGGGCGCGCGCGCGCTGGGGCTGGCGGCGGCGCTGCTGCGGGGGGCCCGCGCCCCCGCCGCGCGCCCCCACGCGCACCTGCTGGCCGCGCTCGAGGTGCTGCCCGACCACGAGCTGTTCGCGCCCAGCACGGCGTACGTCACTCATCATGCTCTTATACATTCAATCATTCATTTTATCTACACATCATTATTATTCGGTACTATCTAATTTTATGGAGCAGTATGACACTCACACGTCTTCGGATATCCGGTTTATAACCGGTGCCATCCGGTTTCATGCAACACAATCGTTTTCTAGAGTATTCGAATGTCCGTTTTCAATCCGGTCGGTAATGATACAGACAAAAAGTATAACAATAATAATGTATTGATTCCCGCAGCGCGGAGGTGCACAGCATCCTGGAGTGCTTCCTGTCCATGGCGCGGCAGCAGCAGGGCAGCGGCGTGTGCTCGCTGCTGCACCGGGTGGGCGCGCTGCTGCGCCGCTACCTGGCCTGCCGCCCGCAGCCCGCCAACGCGCTGCTGCACGCGCACAAGGAGACCATCGCGTCAGTACCACAACACTTCTCAGATCCTAGGGGGCTCGAGATTGATTTACATTTGTTTAACAATAACTACCCCTTACTTACTTGATTAATAAAGCGAGACGCCGCTACGTGCAGTGTAAGTCTGCTTCGAGAGTTCATGGTACCTAACGTTCACATTCACCTATAGCATTAATTGGGATTTACAACATAACAGGCGAGGGTAAGTGTACTATACAGTTACACACCTCTGCCTAACCCTCCGGAGGATTGAAGCCATGATATAATGTGTTTTTGTTCACCCAGGAGCACGCCGGCGCTGTGCTCGCTGCAGGCGGCGGAGGTGTCGCAGCCCGCGTCGGCCGCGCCCCCCCCGCAGGCGCTGCTGGCGCTGCAGCGGCGCTGCGACTCCGCCGACAACCTGCACTGGGCGCTGCAGGTATGAACCACACAGATTACATGCTACAGAAACCATACACACTCAATTTCCCTGATTGTGTCAAATATTACAATTCCCTTACAGATTGTAAGAGAATTACAATCAACGTATTAATCTGTGACAGATTTTTGTACAGTCAAATAGTTATCATCTCAATGTCATGCTGGAAGAATGGGACCACCAGTAGAACCATGTGGCACTCCGGTCTCTGCGTGATGTTTACCACACATAATATTGTAGAAGATAATGAATTAAAGAATTGTAATATAACGACTATTGGAACGAGCAAATTGTAATTGTAACTGTGAAAGTCAGTTTATAAAGGTTTCGCTGCAATAAACGCATCGCTTACTTTGTCGAAAGCTCTTCTAAAATCAACCTAATTGCGTAGCCTTTAAGTATGCTTTTATTTATCATAATATATCTCTTAAATCCATGTTTCATCATCCGTATTATAATAATGATCAGGAAATCGAGGGCTGGGGCTCTCGTCGCGGCGGCGCGTGGGGCGGCTCGGCCTGGGCGGGCGCGGTGCTGCGCGGCACGGCGCCGCACGCGGCCGCTGCGCATGCGCAGCTGCGGAACACGGCGCTGTCGCTGCTGGCCAAGCTGCTGCCAGCCGTCAGCGACACCACGCCAGGTACCAACTGCTGTTCTACTGTTTGGAAGATTGTTTGTTGTTTGCTACTTATAAAAATAAATTACATGACCCAGCTACAATGTTATTACTTACACGCGGATTTTTTTTTATTATGTATCGGAATTTAAAAAAAAAGAATAATAACCAACAATACTTTGAACGTTACTGGGTTAGGTAGGTTAGGTAATTTTCAGTAGCAGCACGGAATCTGGATTTGTGCCCGGTTGATGGCAATAGGCTAGCCCCCTAGTACATAGGGACCTAAAACATAACTGGCGAAATGTGGGTGTACTGTATGTGAACCTCTGCCTACCCCTTTGGGGAATACGGGTGTGATGTTGTTTTTTGCTTTTTTAATACTTTGAAAGTCCTTCCTAACCATATCTTCTTGTCAAATAAAAACTCTTCATAATACTACTTTCAGGTCTTCAAGCAGTACTGGAATGTCTGGACTCCCACCAGCCGGAGGTCACCCAATCAATGCTGGACAAGCTGCCAGAACTGGTGGTGGGCATGCAGGAGCACGCTGCCAAGATATTGATGCGCGTGTTCGACCTGGGAATGAAGTCCCGGTACCCCGTGGAGCCGTGCATCGCCAAGTGCGTCACCACCATCAACCTGCACCGAGGTTGTTAGGGTTGACCAGCGTGCGACAGGGATGAGGTATGGTGAAGTATTATCAGATTGAGAAATTGGCATCATAATATTTTACTATACTAACTTTCGTGAGTGTTATCTATATCATCTACTATATATACCGGTTATACTCACGTCAATATTCGGGAATACTCAACTAGTTTCGGACTCTAACGGAGCCCTTATTCATGAGCAGGTGACGCGGCGGGTTCGCGAGCCGAACTGACTAATCGGGCATTCACAATATTGACAGAGTAAAACCGGTGTATATAGTAGATAATATGGCATTAAAATAATTATTATTCGGGTCAACGCAGACCGAGAAGAATAATCCTCGCGCGGTCCGGAGTATGCCTGCGTACTCGATAAAACGTATAGTAATAATACAGGCCGCGCGAGCATTGTTTGTCATGTTCAAACATGTACTTTATATTAATAGAATTAGTTGTTTTTCGAGAATCTTAAATATCCTCTACGCTGACCCCTAGCCTGCAAGTGATTTGAAACTGACATAGTTTAAGAAGGAAGCTGCATACTTGGTTAAAATTTGAACTGTCATTGAAATATGCTACACACTTGGTTCAAAGTGAAACCAAGGTGTGTTACACAAGGAGATATGTAAACTATAACGGTCGTTTGTGTCGGTGTCTTCGGTTGAGACCTTTCGGTTGATGACAATTTAGGTAAATACAATTCTCACTTGTCAGTCTACTTATCTAAGAATTTTAAACGAAATATGTAAAATATTCTGTAACTATGAAATTGTACTAGTATATAAGTATTCCTGTAAATAAAGTAATAAAAACAATGTGAAGTAACTTGACGTATTTTATTCACAATTCTTATTAGTCGCACAACAAATGCTGTCGGAAATATAACTCCAGTTATTATAGCAGGTAATCAATCATACACAATTAAATTTACATATAAGAAAATGCATTTCGATACAATAGTATTAGATATAAATCTTTCTCTTTAAAGATAATCATCATCAACACAATTTAAATAAACAAATAAACTTATTTTATTAAAATACTTATTTCATTTGATAACTAAATAAAATAAATAATTTGCAACTTAAGCACTGAACCCGCACCAAGCGTAACAACAGTTCTACCGCACTGGTCACTGTACTGAATCACCAGATGATGGTTATCACCGCCACTCATCACCAGTCGTTGGAGCCGAGGTCTGAGAACAACTTGTCTTTGATCTTTGGTCGGGGGTCGTCTGTTATTTTTGTGTCCACTGCACCAACTTGGCCCAGAATGTATTCAAATTCTGTAAAAGAAAAATATATTTTAATGTTTCCTTATAGCTCAGAGATGGCGAGTACTATGGTAGGAATCAAGTGCAGTTGAGAGCTTTGTTCACTTAAAATCCAATTGTACCAAAGCTGATTTTTTCTTAATCTTGCCAGAAGTAGTATCATTTAAGCATATTCCATTAGTATTATGTAGATTTTCTTTAACACAGGGTAAAGGTAATGGGTCAAATATATCTTTAGCAGATCAACGGCAATGAGCAGAAATTTGTAGCAACTTGAAAAGGCTGTTCGCTTTTCGGAATAAACTGGGATGATTAAATGGTAAAAGGAAGGTACACACCACCCACAACGGCCCAATCAAGTGGCTAAGCGCAGACAATGCCCAGTAAAACTAACTAAGCAACAATCCGATTATTTTTTATGTAAGCCTGTACCATCAATAGTCAGTGACGTCCCTCTCAGCTCCACAGACCCGATGAACTGCTTCTTCATGTCCCCCTCAAAGTACACAAACACACTGGGCAGGTTCCTCTCCGGGAAGTTGGGGATACAAGTCTGGGCCACTGCCTTCAGGAACTTGGTGTAGGGGAACTTGGCCGCCAGCTGGCGCATGTACTGGTTGATAAGGGCACACTGCTGGATACTGGAATTAAAATATATAGGTTATTGCAAGACTAGTAGAATGTAGATCTTAGGTAATGTTATTTACTTAGCTTAAAGCCAGGTAATAGTTTACTTATAAATTTAGGTATAGGAACCTTATAAATAATCTATTATAATTAGCCTACATCAAATACATGATATTATGTAAACACAAACAGGTGTCCCTCAGGGCAGTATAATGGCCCTTTGTCATAAGCCAAAGCAAATGATTAATAAGCATGATGTTTAGACGTGTACCCCAAGTGCACACAAACAGGTTCCCTTTTATTCTCTCACAGAAAATCCTATTTTGCTCATTTATTTATTTAATTAGAACGGTTTACAAACAACCACTTACACTAACTAAATACAAATTTAAGAACATAACACGGTAGATATACTACAAAATTATAAATATTAACAAAACAGAGAGCATTCATACTTAATCTATATGAATATATGTGTAAAAAAAAAAAGTAACATACTTAATCTCATGTAACTGGTAAATAATAAATAGGTACCACGCAGTTGACACAACATAAAAAAATGCAAATAGGGCATAACACTCACCCTTGTTTATACAGATGTATAACCACCCAGATGCCCTCGCCAGCTTTGTTCACCTCCTGCACATAGTCCTGGCCGGACACCTCCCTGATGTCACCAAACCGGGGCTTCTCAGACAGTCTCTTCAGCTCTGCGATGCGCTTTCTTCTGTATTCCTCGATGACAGCTTCGTCTTCCGAGTCTTCTAGCTCATCAAGACCATCCAGAGTCAGTTCTGATAGTTGCTGGTCCTCTGAAAGAAAATAATTACTATTATTAAATAATCAAAGATGATTTTATCAGGAATAAATAACAATTATGTTGACCTGATTGGTGCAGTAACTAAGTAATTAGACTGCCACCATTCTGAGAAAATAAGTCTGTGTATGTGATATTTCATATTTATGACACGCATCCAGAATACAGGAAAAAATCACAACTAAATAAAAAAAACTAAAATACAGGAAATTGGATCAAAAATACTGAACACTCAGTGTGATCATTTAAAAGTGACAAAACAAATTTAATAATTATTAAAAGTTAGGAAATGGCAATCTGTCTTGGTACACAATAATATGTAAATGATCTATAAAAGGTAATAGACATGTCCCAGAAGATAAATCATAAAGATATAGCATTTGTTTTTTGGTGTGCAATAAAGAGAAGTTATCTATCTATTAAGTCCTATTTCATAGTCCTTATCTGTAAACATAAGCATAATCAGAGTAAATCTATTCTTTATACTATTCCCAAGTGCCTTTCTATTCAATTTTAAGATTATGTTTATGCTATATATTCACTTTAATTCATAAGTTAACAGTTACTTTGGTGTGTGTGTTGTCACTCGAGTGGAACCACAAATTACATGTACAGTTATATTTCTACGAAAGAAATATTATGCCACTGTATTGTTAAAGACCTTATCTTCTATTACTAACATGTTATTAGTAAATAGTTTGAGTTCTTATAAGGATTTTTAGTCATCATAGCAACAGGTGTCTTTATAACCTATAAGTCGTTTATGTATACTAACTTTCAGCCTGTTTCTTCTGGATGGTCTGCTCTATCATGTTCACTATCTGTTCCTCTGATACCTCCGCTTCTTTGGGAGGTATGATGCCTTTCGCCCGAAGAACATCGTTCCATTCTGTATCCTCATTGGGATTCTAAAAATAAACAACAAGTAATAACAACATTTAGCACACGGACACATTTAAAGCGACTTTTGATTGTACTATACAAGTAATATACCTGCATTTTGTGTTAGAAATATAAGCCTGGATTAATTTAAACTGTAATTAATATTATCAGGAAATCTGACACCATCAAGTGACAGACCAGGTGATTCACTTTTGTTTTTTTTTATTGTAGTGTTGCTAAGATAACAATTAATTAGGTTTTTGTATATCAGATTTAATGACGATAACTTATTACTATAAAAATAAATACTAAGAAACTAAATAAATAATATGCCTTTAAATAGGTTATTTTACAATTTCTTGATATACCAAGAAATATCTGTGGCATAAACTTGTAAAATGTGGCAACATTAGCAATATAGACGTCAAAAAGTTGAGCCCACCTGTGACATGTTTACAATTTATACGGAAAATAATTTGTGTTTTGTAAATTATTCAGTGGATTATTGTAAATATATGCATACAAACTTTTAGTTTTAATACAATTAATATTCTAGCTCAACCATGAATCGAGATAAAAGGGAACCGGAGTACCCAACCGAGTTGGAGTCCCAGTTCGTGATGCGTCTGCCCGAAGAGCCTGCTAAAGTCCTGAAGGAAGTGTTGAAGTCTGGAGAGAACCTCAAGAACCGGCTGACCATACAGATCGAGAACGACATGCGGACAGGAGAGGTGCGGTTCGACCACTGGTTGATGCACGCTAAAATAGTTGACTTGCCAGCTATTATAGAATCAATGAAGACTATCGACAACAAGAGCTTTTACAAAACAGCAGACATATGCCAAATGATGATATGTAAAGAGGAACCCGACCTGCCCACAGCAGAGGAAGAGTCACCAGCTAAAAACAAGAAAAAAGATCCATACAAGGTTGATAAAAAGTTCCTTTGGCCCCACGGTGTTACGCCACCTACTAAGAACGTGCGAAAGCGGCGATTCAGAAAAACGCTGAAGAAAAAGTATGTGGAAGCACCCGAGATTGAGAAGGAGGTCAAGAGGTTGCTGCGAGCTGACAACGAAGCTGTAAGTGTTACCTGGGAGGTTATCAAGGAAGAAGATGACCATCCTAAACATGATCAGAGTACTCCTGTTAATGTCAAACCTGAGAAGAAGACTAAGGCAGAACGCAATCCCAAGCGAGAGTCTGCATCAGTTGATGTCTCCAACCATGAGTCCTCCAATGTTGTTGACATATTTGGTGGAGCCGTCAGTGACTCTGATCTGGAGGATGACAACATTAATGTGGAGATGGAAGATAGCAGACTGTCAGCGTATGACAGCCGCCTGTCTGACACAAACTCCATGCATGGTGAGGGATCATCAAAGAGGGAGCCATTACCAACTCAATTTGGATCACACATGTTCCAGTCTCGCCAAGACCTAGGCCCCAAATCATTTCCAGGCCACAGCAGGGCCACAACACCAGCAGCATCAATGTCTAAAAGTGGAGGTCTGTCATCTGAAGATGATGGTGACTACCAACCAAGAGATATGTCTAAGGACAATATGACATACAGGATTGAGCAGTTGAGGGCTGAACTTGAGGAGTTGAAGCAGAGGAGACAGAGGACTCAGCATGAGATTGCTGGGATGGAGAATCTGGCTCTCAGGCAGAGATTCCAGGACATTCTACATACACTCAACCAGGACATCATGTACAAAGAGATGGAGTACCAGGGCCACTTGACACTCCAAAACTCTGATGATATCTAGTAGTAACCCTTGTTAGATATACATAATATCTAACAAGATAAATAAATTAATTATTAGATAATATTTAGAATAAAAGTTTATTAGACACTGAATGATTGATGAACTTATTAAATAAATGTATTTCAAAACTGTTATTACTTAGTGAATTGATTATATTATGTATTTAGTATTACATGAACTATTTCTGATTAAAATGTATTCATAATGTGTACATAATTAATATTGCTCATATCAGCTGCAAATTAAAAGTTTAATTTTATCCAGATTTTTATTTGCTGTTCATACATTATCCTATTTGATCGTTATTGTTCATACTATTGTGCTATTGAGTATGGCTTCGTTTTCATTAAAAAAAGCATTTATTAGCCCCCAAATGGGTACATCGAATAAAAGGCGGTCATTATCTCTTAACTCTCCTTTACCTCTTTTATCCGCTTTAAATAACTGGTACATATACTCAACTATAGGTATATATTACCCTTTTTTCTAATTTCTACTCCTAAAAAGAACGATTACCCTCCTGACTCTTTTATGAAATACTAAATCATTTTAATAAATCGATAACTATTTGGATTGAAGATTATCGATTATTACATTTAATCGATTTTTTAAAGATGGGCTTGTTCGTATTCCCTTCGCATGTTTTAATTTTACCATAAGTATGAAATGAAAGAAAAGAACTGATAGTTGTTTAAATAGTTTAATTAATTTGTAAACTTCATAAATAGCATGATAATAAACAGTTATAGAAAACAGTTTAATATAGTGTAACGTGTGAACCGTAAACGAGTATAGAGTATCCAAACAGAGACTAGCATTTTACACATTGAAACTAACAAGACTAAATTTTAATATAAAATGATTTTTTTTTCTAAAACCTTTACATCCGCATTGATCTTAAACACACTCGATTTTAATATTTTACAAAATAGTTTAACTATTTCAAGTAAAATTTAAAAAAATCAAGCCAATCTGACTTTGACAGTATGACACGTCTTTTTTTCTCTGCAAGGTTGTCAACTTGCGTCGTGTTGGAAAAATTTTACGTCGCTATGTTCAGTCCAGTCAGAACTCGAAATAAATAAATTGAATATGGCTGAAGTCGAAGGACATAAACATCGAGAAACTAATTACCATGAGGGAGAAGGTAAATGATGTTATGATATTTATGGTTAGGGCGCGTGGTTAGTGAGTATCGCGGACGTCAGTGCGGATCGGCTGCGTTGCCGTGGCCCGTTACCCTCGTGTTACCTTTGTGACATTGAAATTGGGTTCTTTTTATAATTGCTGCGTGGATTTGTGGTGCTGGGCCGCCAGGACCGGAGTGCGCCGCCCGCCTGACGCGTTGAGTGGTACCGTTGGACGGACTGTAGTGATCATGACCGGGGACGCGGACAGGAGCCTGCACTCAGGTACTGCTTATGTTATTGTTGTAATATTCGGTCTTAGCTGAGGTTAAGTGTGTTTTAACGTGATTAATGTTGTTTATTTGCGCGGAGTTAACGTCGCGACGTGTTGAACTTTGCTCGTACGTTGTGTGTTATTGCATTTGTTCACCACAACACGAGCATCAAACGATTCAAACGAAATGTTTCCTTTCTTATCCAATTAGAATGTTTCGCAGTGTGTGAACAATCTAAATCTGGTAATTTGCCAGTCATTAAGAGATGACAAGTTGTATCAGTGTGGTTTTAATTGTATTTAATTAGTGGAGCTTTGGATTACAAATTGTTTGCTGTCAAGGATTATTACTGATATTTACTGTTGTAGGAGTTATTAAATTCCTACAGATTATTAAAGACTTACATTACACACTTCCATTATTATAACAAGATTAGGAACACTTGTTTCTTGAAAGTTACAACTTTCAACTATTTAAATTGCCTCAGTAACTTTTATTTCAAACACATACAAGATACTCTGTTTCATAGATAACTGGTCTATTATCATATTCATGATAGATTACATGCAAACTATCCGCTTTCTCTATAAAAAATCACAATATTTTTTATATAACTTACAAACAAACTTTGTTTAGTAAACCATTCTTGATTTACTATTCCTAGATTTATTTCTTATGGCCATTATCATAGATCAAGGTAAAACCTTTAAGCCAAAACAAATTGTAGAAAAAAAATCTGCATAGGTAGTAAAAAAAATTTAAGTTAAACATTCAATACTAGACTATTAACATTCTGTGTTCATATTTTTTTTTCATCTTTATCTTTTGTACTGCATAATATATGAAGTGGCCCAGAGACAACTAATGCAAGTTAATTCCCAATAAAACCTTGAAGCTCACAGACAAATTCAATAGCATATAATTTACATTGTTGCTATATATTTAATGTATAGTGATGGCCGTTAGCATTTTACATGGGTATTGTGCCTTGAATCACAAAAAGGTCACTTTCAAAGCCCCAAAATACATTGTTTACAAACATAAGATAATATTAGGCTTTATAAAGACAAACCTTGTATTTATTTGTGTTACGAAACCCAAGATCTTGCCAAGTACTGCCTTATTACTTAAAATACACTGTATCTCTGCAGTTCATCAAAGGAAATCCTATGCCAGGACATTAAAATGTCTATGGTATCATATTGACATAAGCTCTATTATGTAAAACTCAGTTCACCATTTCTGCTAACAGATGGTAAACTTTATTATTTTATATTATCAGCTGGCCAAATAATCTTCTTAATTATTATTGTGTAATCAAAATTATTTACACTCAAGTGGCTTGGCTCAATGACCTATAAATTATGTATGAAAGGAAGGTCAGTATTATTACCAAAGCTTTGAAAGGTGACCTAAATGTTAAGCTAAATTAATAAAGTATAATAAGAATGCCATTTAGAAATATTTTAATATACTTAAAACACAATTTTATGATAAGTATACTGAAAATAACATATACACTATTTTCCTAATCAACAGTATAATTAAATGACATACAGATTTTAAATGAGTTTGGTTCAAAGACAAGGATAAATAATCAGACAGACATTACAACAAGTATAAGACAACTAATTCAACCAAGTATATTTTTAACAAATATTTTCAAACACAAAAAAACATGCAAGCAGTCATACCTGTTTCTGAGTCAGTTTTTTGTGCCGCCTTCCACCTTATTATTATTTTTTATACACGCCTCGTTGCCAACATTAAGAATTAATTTCAGTTTACATATAAACTCATTTAATCTGCAGAGTGCTACCATAAAAAGTGTATCTGATCCATACTTGTCTTTGGTTTTATTTCATTCGTTTTTATTTTGTAATTTGATTTCGTTGAGGATTTTAATATAGGTAATAGGAACGTATGTTTTGATATTTATGTTTGTAGGTACGTAAAAATATTAATATATTTACCAAGTCTGCAAGTTTTGCAACTAGGTAATTATTTTCCCGCGCAAACTGCATTGTCGCATTTATCGCGTCGTAACGTAGCTTGTTAGGTCAAAGTTTATTTTTGTTCTAGCCACGTTCATTATTATTCTTATTTACATGCAAATCACACTTAGTCTAATTCTAAAGTAAACAACATTATTTTGATTACTGCGATAATTATTTATGCATAATTCCAAATCTTATACACAATGCTAGCTAGAAGTGGGTCATTTCCGATACATTACACAAACACTCGTTGATATATGAATTGTTTAAATGTTTGCACTGTGCGCACTGGTCCTGTTGCTGATGTTAAACACACCTGTTGATAAACGTGTGCTGAGCTGCGCGTTGCACTTGCACCATCGACGACTCACCATGTATATGACTTTACCGACTAAAACCTTTTTATCGACGATTTGTTTTATTCGAAATAGACTAATCAATAGTACTTTTTGAACGTCAATTCTAAAGACATCCCTGAAAATTACTTAACCGTCACCGTTTCATTCTAGGAAGAAGAAACGGAGACACTGTGCACTCACTCCTAAATGCTTATATCTTACTCACACCTCTGTTAGTTGAGTAGAGGTACGGTTGACCTTACTGCTCTGTTCATTTCCTTAGCTTACATGTGACCTAGCAACCTAGGCCAGACCTAGGTACAATGTAAATCCGTCTCAGTAAATAATGCTAAATGAACACGCGACTATAAGCCACAGTTTGACGCGTGTAAAAAACAAAACGACAAAATATTCTAAAACAGTTGTAGTTCAATGCCCTTTTAATACGAAGTCAGTTGAAAATAACGCTAGATTTATGACTAGATGCAGTCTGGATAGGTAGCTACACTACCTACATATTTTTCGACATACTCTTAGTCTGAGTTATGTTTTTGAATGTAAATATTTTGACTATACGCTCGGCTATACCATTTTGGTAACCTGTAACTTCTGTAAGGTACTGTTGAAATTCAGTTTACGTAAATAACGTATTCTTGAAGCCAGTTTCACTGGTATGTGCGTATCCATTCATACGCCTACTATTATTTATGCAAATTCATCGATATTGCATTGTAGGATACGGGGCGCCCGAGGCTTCATTAGGTTTTATACAGAACTTGTTAGGTGTTGTCTGTTTTTACTTTTGTTTTAATAATAACCTTGCAAGGTGCAAACATGTCAAGGAGGACTAAAAGGTTTTAGTTGAGGGTTATTTTTGCCTCTCCTTGCAAATAAAATACGGCGCATCTTGGCCAATCAGCCCTGCTACCATACCGGCTATTATTATTGTAGTTGAAATCAACATAATAAAAGAAGATAATATAATATGATGTAGACAATAATCTTACATTGTCCTCTAAGATTATCTCCGGAATCATGAGTAACTCTTCTTCCGACTGAACAAAGTCCTTGCAACCCCTAGCTTAAAAGTCCAATTACTCTGCCACTGCGGTGGTTAGGATCTTCAAGTCTTGTTACACTACGCTCGTATAATGTGTATGGTAGGCTAGACTGCCCACGTATGCGGCAGCGGTCTCCAAACCTAGTTTCGTCTTCGTCCCGGCGTGCTGTCGGCCGACTGCCAATGTCCGTTTGTGTAAAGTTCGGGTCATGCTCCCATTGCAGTGTACGAACAGTTCCTATTTGTTTCTGCTTTATTGCGAAACTGTTTGACCTTAAAGCTCAGTGTAGTTTTCATTGTAACTTTCAACAGTGTATGTGTAGAATTAATAATGAAAGCGTACTGTAAAGTTTGTGGACTGTAAAGTCAGAAATAAGGGCGTTTTTGCTAACATGCTCAGTAATTTTGCCTAAAACGGCATTGTAATGTACGCCTAAGTTAATTACGAGATAATTACACCCATTAGACGACGTAAGACCAATTTATGGTCTAATTTGCGATTATCACAATAACGTAAGAAAGTGTGTAGGTACGAAAACGGATGATCATGCAATACTTTATAAGTTATGCGTACGCGACAGGAATAAGTGCCAATAATAGTAATACGTCATCCAGATTCATTCGGCGTGACGTGATCGACTACGAAACATCCAATCATACAGGCGTGCGTACTTAAAATATCAGACGGAATATAAATCATGTTTAGGATAGGATTATCTTTCAAACGCCCACTAATCTGAATATTTTGGGTATTGGAGTACGAATATGTTCTTTTAAAGTATTTTTGTTATGCACCTTATTAATTGGTAAGCAGTATGTGTTCTGGAACACTCACATTACACCAATCAGTCGTGTAATAGCAAGCGACCCCAATTCTTAATTTTTAAAACGATTACAAGCAGATTATTTAACAATTTTTTATTGCCTATAGTCCTCTCCCTTCTTTGTGTCAGTCTCCACACTCTTCCACCTGCCTCATTCAGGTTCTACTCGCATTACTAACAAGGTATTGAGCCATCCCGCTTCCAGACTCCCCATACTCCTATTTCTAGTCCTTTGGATCTATCACAGCCTTGCTCTACCAATAACCAGCTGTTATTGGTTCTTGAATGGTCCTGCTCATCCCTGATAGGGTGTTCACCGCCCACGGATCAGATGCGTAGTCTATTCTTAACTTGAGACACACAAACAGTAGCCAATTACAGCTAAATATATCTGTATCTGGGTCTGCCGCGGTTATGCCGAATATCACCCGCTCTTGTTAGCAAGCTGTGGTTATTATAATATAATAATAACAGCCTATAACTGCCCCACTTCAGGGCAAGGCTTCTTCTTATATGAAGGAGGACCTAGTATTGGTTTATTTTATTACCTGCAGTAATTAAGTCTTAGCCTTAGACACTTTTTCAAAAACATCGTTTAAAAATAGGAATTTCTTCTATATCGTACACGAATGGCCTAATCTATAAGTGATTATAACTTTATCTTTAAATTTCTCTCGTACCAACATTTCACACGAACGGGTAACGGAACTGCGACTTTTTGCACATAAGTCCAACCTGCTGGCCTGAGCCAATCGAGTCTTGAAATAACCTAAAATCTTGCAATCTTGTCTGTTATTTTATTCTTCACCATAAATTGAATATATTTATTTCTGTTGAATGTGCTTATACCCAAAATGATAGCTGGCAGAAGCAATAAACTAGTCTTCTTTAAAACAAGCGTGGTCTTAAGTACGTATATGTACGCGTATCTTTCACATCCAAATTTCTCAACAGCGTTTAAAGTGGTAGTTCGATGTGGGACGGTTCATTGACGCTCCTCGTGACCTTAGTAATCAGCCTGACCCGATTGCGGTGTTGCGTGATGTTACATAGTTTGGCTGTTATGGCAGTGCGCAGTGAAAGTCGCGCTGTAAGTGTGTATGCTTGCGTTCAGATGTTAATGCGTATTCAGGCGAAAAAGCGTACTGTCATTGTTTTTGACTCGACACTAGATTACGTGGCGTATTTTAATTGATTAGGGTATGAAATGACGCAATCAAAATAATATATTATAAGCGAAATCGGAAGTTTTAGTCCTCAGAATTATAATCTTAATCTTAGAATATTTGAACTATGGCTTAAATTATATCAGTCTCTGTCGTGCATGTTCAAGAATAGAGTCGTCAATAGACTGAATACGGGGTTTAGTTAATACCGGGATGTTCGTCGTTTATGAATAACAGGGAGTGAGTTTAGCATTCCACGTATTTGGGAGTTTGATTGTTAGCAGGACTAATATTAAGTTGAGATCTAAGAATATTTATTTCGAGATCAGAACTATGATATAAGGACCATGCCAAAACTCAACAAAGTTATAGAGAATTAAAATTAGGTATACTATACAGCTACAAGTCTAGGCTTTTTTCAGATTAGCGCCCACTTACGACCCCTGACGTCACGCCAGGTATTCGCGTTAGGTTTCCATGAGTCGAGCGTCATCGTCTGACCGCCCGAGACCTTGACCACGGTACGGCACTCTGAACGCCAGACGATAAATTTAGAAAAAAAAAACGTAGCTATTGTATATCTTTCTGTCTACAAACATACGCGTTTCTATAATTTGAAACAATAACTTATTGGTGTTTGTTTCTTTCAATTATTTGACATGAAGTTTCCTAACATCTTAAGCTACTTAATATCATGCTGACTATTAAACTTTAACTAACGTTTAACGTTTAAACCAGTGCAGCGAAACAACAAACTATAGTACACTATTCAGTTTCAAAAACACATTTCACTGTTAAATTGTCGATAAAATTATATAATGATTACCTATATGCCCGAAGAAAACCTGCGACCTCGCCACTTATGAAATGGAATTTTTGATAAGCGGCGAAATAAAGAGGATAGATTTCTAATAAAAAACCGCACCAGTGTTTTCCAGAGAGTTTTGAGAAATACAGGCCTGTATCCATAACGTATGTACACCAACAAGATAGCTGCAAGATTTCTGCCTATAATCTGACAACAGCTATTGCTTACATTCAGAGCTACGTATAACAAAATTCCTAGTTCGTACAGCTGGCAAATAGATCACCATTGAACCATACATCAATAACAGTCGAGCAAATAGTTTCTATTCAAGGCTGTATCGATTAGACGCCAGCTAACAATCTATTTTAACCTATATTGCTAACGAATCGATTGTCTTAACAATGCATTATGGTAAGATTTTCCGGTTTATACATACACTACGAAGCTATTGTTCATACGTTTATGTAAATAATAATTTAGTTGACAGAAAAACTTAAAACGTACGTAAGAATAAATATTCGAAATATTCGAATTCATTTAATCCATACTAATATTGTAAATCTGTCCGTCTGTCTTGTGAATGCCTTCACGACTAAACCGCTAGAAGGATTTTGATGAAATTCGGCGTGTAGAAAGTTTAAGACCCGAGAAAGGACATAGGCACATAACACAGGCGAAGCCGCGGACAAAAGCTAGTATTTAATAAGATAAAAACTCATGTATACAATGTCACGGTGCAAAGTCTATGTCCGTCATACTGAAGTAGATTTTTTGTCGAATATTTATCTGCTACATACTATAAGACCACGCTAGTTGGATGTGAAGCCGGATAGTATCGAAGAGACGCGTCTTTTAGATACATTATACTTGATTTAAAGCCTGGCAAAATACGGGACAGCAATAGCAGACTTCTATCCTACTCCTAAGGGAAATACACTCTTGAGAGTTGCTGATTTAACTGCCTAGTGTAATAATGATAATTGTATAAAGACAAAAAAGCTATTAAGTCTTATTTCCAGACCATTTTAATCCAATTATAAGGCATATGTCTAATAGCTTAAGCTTCCACGTATACCAGAGAACATTCTATAACGAGTTTTACCTAAATTCCAAGAGCTTAACCTACTGTTACTGGCGAGTCATTAAATTTTGTTTGATTGCATTTTATTACCCTGTTCCGCTACAGGCAAGGACTTGAAGGAATTTTGGTGTTCATAATCACACTAAACACTAAAGTTTGTAAGTGTGTTTGTATGTTGTTTACCTCTTCACCCTCTAACGGCTAGACCGATTTAGATGAAATTTTAAATGGAGGTAGCTGACACCCTGGATTAACACATAGGCTACTTTTTATCCTGAAAAAATGTAGCGGGTAACACCGCGGGGCTAGTGTCATCTAGTTATAAGTCTAAGCTTTCGTGACCATATCATAATCTCTACAGTAATAAATACTCATTCGAGCTACAAGTGTAAGGAATGGTAAAAAGTGTACTCAGTTGAGATATGCCGCAATTTTGATGGATACGTTCTTAAATTTCTCAATAACTCAAGCGGTTTCCTGTATACATGATCGTGTTGTCTCCCGATCATTCCTACAAAGTAAACAAGACAACAAAGGTAATCAATGCCTATTGTAACCGCACCACAGGAATGTGGGCACTTCCTATTACGGCAAGTAATACATCCTATGCCCGTTGCAGTGTTTTAAAAACAATATCTTCTTACATGTGGTTCAGGTTACAATTACTTCGCTAAAATTAAGTTTAATTGATAAACAGAAACGAGTGTGTAATATTTTGGGTAATCATTACACTTCCTGCAATGTGATATAAAAAAAGTTTTAATCAACATGAAGATGTTTTAAGAAATTTCTCACCTAATTGTCATTAAGTATACGGACTTGCTGTCTGATGATACGATAAGATAAAGAATTTGTAATTGAATAAAGACAAAAAAATTACACTTTAACAAAACATAAGACGGCGGCACTCGAATCTGTCCACGCTTCACCGGTTCCTTGTATGACGGGTCGTTATCAATAGAGATAGAAAAGTACTGAACTACCAAGAAAGCAGCAAATACCTGAGTGCTAACCGTATGACTCTATAGGAGGCTAGTACAGTCTGCCGATACAAAAAAGCTTAAATACATTCTGTAATACTTAGAAGTCGCTGATGGAATGTGGTTACCTACTAATGACGGCAGCCGGTCAACCATTGGGCTGTGATTTAGAAAGCGGTGGCACTGGTCTCGCAACACGTGAATTGCTAAACATATGTCCATTTCCGACTGTCTATATGCGTGTTAAAATGGCGGATGTAGACGACATGTAGGACGCTTTTTTTGTGAGCTGCACAGCTGTTTTTATACCTGCGAGTTGTTGTACGTACGTTGTGCAATGAGTTAAATGGTTGTTACATATCTACTTAGATGTTACATAGGTAGTCAATCACCGCGTATTGGCAGAAGTTTTTTCTTTTGTTAAGAGGTTATGATACTCCCAAATTTCGCCCCAATCATAACTTCCACGTAATAGATAGATAATTAGTAAACAATTAACATTCAAGCTCCACGTGTTTATGTAGATATGTTAGCTGATAAAAGGAATATAGTTTGTAAACAATGATTCTTAATTGACTTCTTGGTCTCTTAGGTCATGATTTTGGTAACAATTATTGTCGGTACCGAATACTATTAGTGTGGAAATGAATATCTAGATTGTATACTGTATATCCATGCAGCGCGAATCCAATCAATATATTTTCCGAACTGCCAGTCAGCTTATCGAAGCTATTTTGCATGTTTTATGTTGGACAGGTTTTTCTACTATAATACAGACACAGCATCAACTGCCGCGGTCAAGTTCAACCTGTTCTTGAAATTTAGTTTTTTATATTTGTCTATTTTATTTTATACTATATCACATTGCCATCTATCCTTGAAGCTGACATTAGGCTGAAGCTAAAAGATAGCGGTATCTGTAGAATTCTTAGATACGTACTAGTTAATAAATCCTATAAATTCTCTATACCCTTATAGAACTTATAAATCATAGATACCATGTTCAAATCGATGTAAACTCATTGTACATGCGCCGTACGTTCCACATACATCGGTCAGGCTTGGACAAGCACACATTACCATAATTCGTATGCATCTAGGCGCTACTTTTTTACTGTTTTGTGACAGACATGTTGGTCGCTGTTCATTGGCCCGTTGACCTCTAGCGAACTGTTAACGTAAGATGATGAGCCTATTTTCATAGGCGCTATTTTACTTACCTACTATACCACTAACGCAAATTTCTTGACATACAAACATGTTGTGTACTGGCTGGGAGAACAGTATTTCCTCTCTTTCTGGCAACATTAATTCTACATTAGAAGCACTGATAGCCGAGTGGTATGATCGTTGTAATGCCAATTCAAAATTGCAAGTTCAAATCTCGGCACGCAGCTTTGTCTTTTCGAATTCATGTGCATTATGCGTATTATAAATTAGTTATCAGTTCCTAAAAACGGTGAAGGAAAACATCGTGAGGAAACCGGCACACCTGAGAGATTTTTCAACGGTGTGTAAAGCATGTCAGAGGCCTACAGGCGGTTTAAACTCTGACACCAGGTTGTTCATCAACCATATGATATAAAAAGACTTAAAAAAGAAGGTTCTAATAACATTAAAAGTAAGATTTAAAAAGATTATTGACTTTGCTAAAATCGAAGGCTATTTTAGTCCTTCAGATTCTTAGCAACACTTCCCGATTAACGTAGATCAGAAACACTGTACCTGCATACGGACCGTTAGACCAATGTCCATTAAAGTGATTCTTGATCTCACTTAGTTGTTCTTCCTTGTAGAATGTCGTTCCTAACAGCTATTACGAAGCCTATTCCCTCAGGAATTTAGTCGCTAGGCTGAGATCTATAAAGCGGGCTTACATTTATCTCACATGTTAGGACAAATTCTGTATTTAGATGTCGTAATACATATGCCTCTATAACAATCTTTATAATCGGCTAAGATTGCTCTCAGCTAATGCGTAAATCCACAAAATCGAAATACTAGAAACTTGTAGCGAGTTGTTTCAAACAGTATGTTAACAATTACCGAAGATATTTAACGTACGTAAATAATGAAGCGTTGTTTCATGGCATAAAAACCCGGTTATCAACGTTATTAGGGCTGCTAGAAGTAAACCTATAAGAAGTAAAAATTGGTATTGCCTTTTTAACTTTACGTGTGCGCCAAGTGAACCCGCCCTTAGACGATACCCAAATTTATCAAAGTCAAATACTGATAAGCCTGAGTCGCATAAGATTTTAGCCTAAGAGTCGAGTAGCATTGTGAATGGAACTCCAATGCTCGCTGTAGGTTGTGATGTCTTTGTAGGTCTATAAGCCGGACAATACACCGGTGTCTCGATGTTACAGTATTGTCAATAATTCGGCGTCCTGTGTCTAGTGAACTGAGTTCAACGGTTCACATTTGTATACATACAGTTATGTATACGTTATTTGTGGGTGTATAATAATAATAATAATATCCATTTATTTCCATTTATTTCAGGCATCAAAGGCCCATAACTATAAATACAATACTATATTAATATAACTTAAAAATACTATAAACACATACAATTATATAACTATACTACACACGAAGTGGCGGCGTCGTGTTTCGCTGACTGGTGTCATTTAGTCGGCCACGAAACCGGCGATAAACAACACCCTTCGGCCATAACTCTTCTTTGAGGAACTTTTCAAGATGTTGAGTCGGAACACGCACCACGAACGAATTGAAGTTAGTGTTGTGACGCGGCTCCAACTTCTCGACCCTCAAAATCGAGTTGGTCTTCACACGCAGGTACTCCACGACCTCTTCAACCTTCGTGGAGTGGTGTAGTCTGGACACGTACAGCTGCGTCGTAGGGATTGCTGGACGAAGCAGCATGTTGGGTCCTACCAGCGCGGTACCGCACTGGTTCCGACAAGGAGGCTTCTTCTTCTTCTTCTTCTCTACCTTTATGAAGCCATCCTTGTCGCACGTGTCCTTCTCTGGACCCCGCCTTTTCAAAACCTTGTTAGGTTTCGACCGGCTCTGTTGACCCCCTTTTGTAGTCAGCGCTTGCTTTGCCTGCGAGTATTGTAACTCAGCAGGCTTGTTAGCGGCTAATATCGCTGCGTAGGCTCGCTTGGGGGTCGATGCACCTACACACGGCGTTGTCTCTACCGCTGTCGAGGCAGGGACGGCGGCGGCATGCGTTGCAAGTGCAACGCTTGCATTTTCGGCAGTCGGTGACGCAGTTGAGCTCGCTGACTCAAAACTGCATATGGAGGCGTTTTGTGCGCCGCGACGCGTGTTCACGTTAGCGGCGCCGGTCGGTGACCTACTTGCAGAAATTGCATTGCGCAACAACACTACTTCAGCGCGCAGATCACTTATGGTGTTATTCGACACCTCCAACTTTAGCTGCATCTCGGCCTGGCTTTGCATAACATAACATAACATCACGCCTGTATTCCCCAAAGGGGTAGGCAGAGGTGCACATATAGTACACCCACATTTCGCCAGTTATGTTTTTAGGTCCCAATGTAATAGGGGGCGAGCCTATTGCCATCAACCGGGCACAAATCCAGACTCCGTGCTGCTACTAAGAATTACCTAATGGAAAAACCTAGTAACACTTTGCCCGACCCGGGATTCGAACCCAGGACCTCGTGCTCAGCAGTCGCGCTTAGCAACCACTAGACCAACGAGGCAGTCATCAATCCTGGCTTTGCTTCAGGAATGTAATGTCCTTCAGCAGCCTAGTGACGTCGACGTGATCGAAAGTGACGGGAGGCAGCTTATGCAGGTCCTTCGCCACGAATTCAGGCACATCGTCAGGGTCGGTCTCCTTCATCAGTGTTATGATGTCTTGGAGACTCTTCTCTGTACCGTCCCTTCGACGAGACGGCATCTGGCTGACTTTGCCGAGCGTTGTGAACAGCAGCAACTTGGCACTGCTAATCTCGTCCTCCTTGTACGAGGACTTGCAGATCTGCATGATGCTTACTTCGTCCATGTAGTCGATGGCATGTTTAATGAATGCCAATACTTCATTGGCTATGAGAGGTTGGGAACTCATAGCGGAAAACGGGCAGCGGCTATAGCCGCGCAGTTCGCGAATATAATATTCGTACTGTGCAGCGCAAGCGCGACCGTACTTGACCGCGCATCGCACTGTACTGCGTAAATCGTTTGCTACGGTACAATCGTCTTATTTATATGGTTGATATAAGTATGATAAATTAGAATTAAACTTAAGAAAAAAACCTTTTTCTGAAAAAATGAATTGCAATGTTGAGGACATTTAATATGGCATTTTTTATAATTTCTTCAAAGGGTAATTTATTATATTTAAATGTTATAACTGTTTGGTTTACTTGTGCGTGTACAAAATTTTGCAATCATACTTATTAATGTAATAAAAATAATTAACATTTTAAAAAATGCAGCGTAGATAAGTCTTAGTTACTGTACAGACACACTAAGTAATTACTAATTAGAAGCATTACTTACATATATTAATGTATAATTTATACAATTATGTTAAGGTTATCTGTTATAGATCGCTGATCGCGATTAGTCTGCCTATTATACTGACACGTTGGTCTAGTGATCGCTAAAGACGAGGTCCTGGGTGCGAAGCCCAGGTTGGGTAGATAAAGACTGTCTTACTGGGTTTTTTTCATTAAAGTGTTACTGGGCGTGCTCCTTATTACATTAGGACTTTAACATAACTGGCGAAATGTGCCCACCTCTTCGGGGGAAACAGGCGTGATGTTATGTATGTTACACTATCATCATGTTATACATATACTTATATGTAAGGCTATAACAAATTATAGTCGTCTACGTTAGGACCTAGGGATTTAAATGTGATGTTTGATTATTTGAGATTATATGATCTATAAAACCAGTCTTGTAACTTAATACTGCTGTAAGGCCTACTCCCACATTGGGCTTGAGCAACGCGAACGCTGCGTGTGAGCCGCTCTAGCTCTAGCCGAGAGGCTCGTACGCGGCGTTCGCACGCCCAATGTGTGGTAGGCCTAACAGAGATAAATTGAGTTGTAGATTGCATTTATTCTAAACCAACTGCCCCCTTACCATGGACTCTTAGGCCTGACGCCCACTATCGGTAGGGTGTGGGAGGTCAAGACTTCTTCTTATCGTATGATGAACAACCTGGTATCACAGTTTCAATGGCCTGTAGGCCTCTGATATGGCTTTACACACCGTTGAAAAATCTCTCAGGTGTGCCGGTTTCCCCACAATGCTTTCCTTCACTGTTTTTAGTAACTGATAAATAATTTATAATTCGCACATGAATTCGAGAAGACGTTGGTGCGCCCGGCATGCACCAAAGTCTTATCAAATTCATGTGCGTTTTGAACTAGCGTGATTTGGCAGTCCAACGATCATACCACTCGGCAATCAGTGCCGTTTTTCAAGGTCAAGACTGTCAAGGTACAATTCGGCATACCTCGGAAATCTTCGGCAGCGTAAGGCATACCTAAGGACCTCGCCATACCCTGTATTCGCGGCTGTGAATTATATAGTTTAACCCCAAATTAACCCCGCCCCGAATACATAACCTTCTTTTTTGTAGTCGGCTAAAAGATAAAACAGGCGTCTTGTCAATAGTGTTTAAAAGTTGGTATGTGAAACATGCAATTGAAATCGGAACTGCGTTTGAGCAATATGATATCTTGTCGCGTTGCAGTGTGGGTGGTGCTCACGAGCAAGCCTGACGCATAATGTTAGCCGATAACCGTGATAGGATACCTTTCTGCCCATAACATGGAGTATGGACATAGTTTACTAATGTATGTGAATTTCTCATTCGTACAGTCAATGTGTGTTTTGTACAACCATTAAAATGTGCGCTGAGTATCTAAAGAACTAACTATCTCTATAAAGCATTGGTGCGCAACTAGCTTGTGCGTAATGTGGTTTTAATGGAATTATAAATATGATCGCGATTGTAACTTGTTTGGTACACAGCGTAATTAAGATCTTTAATCATAGCTTATAGGTTATTATGACAACTTCTATACTAAGAAAACTATCAAGAGTAACTAGGCGATCGTCTTTTTTTACTAGCCTTTATTTTCGACACAGCTACGAGAGTTGTATCTATAAAATACGTCCAAACTTTTAGCTAATTGCCTTGAGGTCCGCAAGACTCAACTATGTTCGTTTTTCACGTGTCACCGCGCAGTTAAATCCTTGTACGTACTAGAAAGCGTCGCATTGTATTCGTTTCTGGTACTACTACCGATAAAAAGAACACCCGAATATTTATTCTTCTTTTTAAGAGGTTGCTATTGAATTTTATCAATTCACTGAATGTGTAATCAAATTGGTTCCATTTGACGGTCTCTTACGCATTAAATGCGGAATGAAATTGATTTTACGCTTAAGGTTTTATTTTCTTGATCTATAAAACAGAAAGTGTATGTTACTGTGTTTATTATGGTCGTCAAATAAAAATTGGTCCTTCTAGATGTTTTTGCATGGTCAGCTAAAATTGGTCCTTCGAGACGTTTTTGCTTGGTCAGCTAAAATAATTGGTCCTTTGATCAGGGTGATAATATTAGGTTTATAAATGAGAGACCCGCGGCCATGTTTCTACCTTAGTTAGACCCACTATTGCGGTTGTACCATACATTAATATTCTTACGTCTGATATCAATTAGTGTCGAATTTAAACCACAAATGAGGTTCATTACATTAGGTTAATTCTTGGATTTCGTGGCTAATTGACCGCGTAAACGTTTGCAGGTTTTTACCTCGGCAGTCTTTAATCGCTGTGACATTAAATTAGGTTGGCTTATTTTATTTTATTATGCTCCAGTGACATTTTTGTATGACCTGTAAATATTGGTTAAAGTTCTCTAAAGAAAGGCCTATCTAATGTCTTTCCATTGCTTTCTATTACCGGCTGAAAGGACCACTCCTTCATATATGTATGCCAGTGGGTTTTTATTTATGCCGCCGGCTCTGTCTCCTAAAAAGGGTACGAAACGTCATGTATTAAATCTTGTAAATAAAATATGAATAAATTTGTAAAACAATTTTATTTCAAAGTTATCTATTATGTATATGAATAATATCGTAAAAGTAGGACAATCTTATACCTATTATCAAGGTTCGCTTTCATTTGTGATTAGTGACACAGTAGCGATTACTTTGATGATAAATTATCAAAAATATTATTGCGTGTTCATTTCCCAATATTATTTCAATTTCGTTCATTTGGTTAAGCCATTTTTATTTATAAGAACATTCAGTAGGGATCTTATTAAATGAATAAGAGGAAAATGTTTTCTGGTGTTACATACTTACATTATTAATTTATTATTATGTTGTAATGTAATTAATTTTCCTTATTCATATTAATTTAAAGTGTGGTGTCTGGTCCTGTGATAACCAGCGTAACACGTGTACATTTTGGATAGAGCATACTATCAACACGTTTCGCATCTATCTCTTTATGTCCCGGAAATGCCAAATCTGTGAAAACCCTCACCTTCCGCGCGGTGTCTTCAGTTTAATTAGTGTACGTTCTCAGATAAATCACTAATTAACATGCTATGAGGTTGATGTCGTAGAAGTCGAGTGTAGAGCGTCGTGTGACATCATTAGAAGCGGTTCACTGAACTCATTTGAATAATCTTTTGAATGTCCATAATCGTAGTATATTATTATTTGGATGGACTAGTATCTACCCGTGGTGTTGGTGTTCATTATTTGATAAATGTAATCAACTATTGTATTTCTATTTTGTCCTAATAATGGACGTAATATGGACAAACATTTGCGTGATCCGCAGATGTTCATCCCGTGGTCTGGGTGTTTGTGTATGTGATATTTCATGTATGTGAAACACATCCACTATACAGGAGAAATTCTCACTCGTATACAAAACAATACGTAAAAAAAAACCTGAATTTCATATTTTATTGTCTTCAGTTCAATAGCGATGATAGAAATTCCAGCAACGTGGCTGGAATTTCTATCATCGCTTCTTAACATATAATTATTATGGTATAAAAATAGAAACATATTTTTGCGCACATGGTAAAACATAAATAGCTCTACAGAAACGTGAAATTGTTACAAAAATATTAGTGTATGTTATCTTCCTACTCGTGAGAATGGATGACGAAGATTTTCATATTATATGTTTAGTTCCTTATTCTCACGGACTTGTGGGAAGCAGATATTGCGTGACAAATACTTTCTGTTGGCTTTTGGGGTTTTTTTCTGTAGAAGACTTCTGTATAACATCACGCTTGTATTCTCCAAAAGGGTAAGCAGAGGTGCACATATAGTACACCCACATTTCGTCAGTTATGTTTTTGGGTCCCAATGTAATAGGGGGCGAGACTATTGCTTTCTACCGGGCACAAATCCAGACTCTGTGTTGCTACTGAGAATTAACTAATGGAAAAACCCAGTAACACTGTCCCTCCAGGCTAAAGTCCTAAGTCCTCCAGCTATCATTACCCCGTCTAGCTGTTCACCAGTTCCACTCGAGAACACACAAAAACATGCGTTTCACGTATCCAATTGCAAAAAAAGTTGACGTCAGTGAATATATTGAATTACATTAACCAACGTGAGAGACATAATGTATATTTTCTTTTACGCTGGCAAATAGTTATTTGCTATAATCGTGGCAAAAAATACATTGGCCGTGGCTTCTTTTGTATCGATTACTTATCGTATATCGATTCGTTTTCACCTGTTCTCTCGATTGTCTCATTCGCATTCGATGCAGATACTATTTTAGTTTGAACCACGCACCATAAAATACATCTATCAGTGTCAAAATATCGGAGTACCAACGTGCGATACGCGTAACAGAATTATTTTCAATCAGCGCTCGGTTCCCGGTTATTGGGTGCATGCCAGCCAAAACATTGTACAATATAGTGTTGTCTTACATGAAACATGTAATGTTGTGTTGGAATTTCTAGAGGGGGTAATAAAGTATAAGGTGGAACAGAGTAACGCGTGCTGGGGTATCTAATAAATGAAATTATTAAACATAAAAGCTCTTCACATCACCTAGTTAACTGCTGTACCCGACTGGAATCGTTTGGTTACTTTATTAAGACATTATTATTACAGTGTTGAGTATTGAAGTCACGTATCGAGGTTCAGTAACAACTGGTTGTGTAAACCGTCTCATTTATACAGAAATATTTGGGATTCATACTCAAACTATTTTTGGTTTTGGCTTTCGTTATGATCAAGTGCCTAGCTGATTCATTTCCGAAGCTTAAGCTTGTGACAGCATACCTGTCAAATAGAATAAATAGAAACTGACCAAAGCATGTCGTCTCGACGTAAGAAAAATCTTACTTGTAATTTTGGAATGACCAAACCGGACATGCCAGGAATTCTATTTGGCAAACATGAGATCCCGGATCAGCTGATAATTCAGCATATTAGAAAAGATATAAATAACAATTGAGTCATCAAATTTTCTGTCTACATACTCCAAAATGCTAACGTAACGTCTTCAATCGTTCTGCCTCATTAGGAAGAAAACCCATATAGACCACCGACTACGACCTATTCATATTCATCTGCCCGATGAAAAGATCGGAATATTTCCGTTATCATTGGAGCCGGTCCAAGCAGGTTATTGACATAATTTAACTCAAGTTTGGGAGCCCGCCAGACCTGTGTATCGAATGCATCGCTAATTTCTCATTGCCTACGTAATTATTCTGCATAGTGAAAGTGTCAGGTGGACATACTTTACGATGTTAAAAATACGGAAACGACACGATTGTGATTAGAAATAGATGTCTGTCGCCAGTGATTCTTCATCTATTTGACCTACTTTTCTGATTTATAAGCTCATTTGATTGCGTACCATTTCTATCTTTTCTGGAGCACGGATTAAGCCTTAATAAGATTATGATCCGTTTTACGATTCATTCATTTCTTTAGCTTTGTCAAAATCTTCTCTCTTGATGTTTTTATAGTAATGTGCCTTTTTAGCAACTTTCCAACACGGCCTTCGTTTTGTAAAACACTGACCTCAGTACAATTAAAAATGTAGGCTTTCGCGTTATCACACGTTACGTCATATAGGCGCTAATCACCTCTTGTTTTTAACGGGGTAAATAGAAAACTGACCCAACGGTGATCGACCCAGATTTTAGCAGAGTCAGTTTTGTTACAATACTACCCACTAAGCCCTTTTTGAGTCGTATTTACTATTAACATAATGTTCTGTGTTCTGTACATTTTTTAGCCTTACAATACTAAGATCGAATGATCGATTCCTTTCTTAATAACAGACCAATTGGATCCGGAGACAGAAAAATTTTTCGTCTGGGATTGTGTTTAAAATTGTACATTACATGCTACAAGTATTTGAACTTTGACTTGTGATTCCAGGCAGTGAGGTGGTAGGCAAGCTGAGTTTGCGTGTCAATTATAAAGACATACAAAGTAAGTGTGTGTGTGTCTGTCTGTGTGTTAACCTGCGATGTGGAGCACTTAACATTGTTGTGGCGAATGCTGTGAATATCGATGTAGCGGCTTGTAAATATTGTACAGTTGTGTTGTGGACTACGCCCTGAAAATATGATCATTGAGGCGCGGAAGTCCAACTGTAGTTTCAGAATAATTTACTATGAGAATAAAACGTGATAATACATCATACTCCTTCACGTAAAAAGTCTTTCAATTATGTTTCTGATAAGTTTTTTTGCTAATAAATATTCAGTAACAACATAATCCTTAGTTATTGAATATAAAAACGTGACGTTTTCTCTTTCATTATCAATTCAATATTTATTATTATAATAGAATTACACTGGTAATTTGATTATAATAAGCGACATCTTGAATACATGAATACCAAATTAAACGGTTTCCAAAAAGATGAATCGATACCAGTTTATTAATAGGTGTTTTAATTGGAGCAGAGATGAGATCCGTCACCTCTAGTGCCCTTTATCGCTGGCCGTGATCTTGTACACAAAGCGGGTCACTGTCCGACATTGAATCAATAATAAATTGAAGCTTTACGTAAACTCCTAGTTTTGTTAAAAGCAAAATCCTGTCGACAATTCCGTTGGATGAGTCTCACAAAAGTTGTTCTGCAATGTTTGGCATGAATGATACTGTTGTATTGTACAATTCTAGGCTTTTTTTGTGATCTTTACTTTGTGTATTGAGATTGATGACTTCTGTTCTTTCTACTGGCTTGTAAATTTCATCATCAACGTCATTTGTTCTACAATATTCATTGTTTATCTTTGTTCTGCGATAGTGTCCAAAGAGTTATTATATTCGTCATCATCACTATGGTCTGCTTCTTCTTATCTATGTTTTATATAATCTTCTTTTATTTTAACTAAAACTTGTAATGTATAAGTTCTTTTATAAGAATTTAAATTACTATTATTTCGATTTTCTCAATGATATTTCAAATAGTACAGATATGTTACTAGTGCGAGCATTTTGAAGTCTTGACATTTGCTGTTTTGGGTGGTACAAATGTTGTCTGATTTGGCATAAGACTAGTGCAGTTTGGAACACTTTTCTCGTTCATTCTGTAAAGATATGACGTATCTATATTTTTTGACATATCATTGGATTTTCTCATACATAATACATAAAGTACACAAGCCTTTAAAATAATGCAAACATGACTTGAACGGGTTTCAAGCAAATTCATTACAGTGTCTTACGATGCACTGTCTCCACTATTTACGACAATGATAGTTAAATGGGTTTGAAGTCTAGGCCACACAGCGCGATACGCCTAGCCAAGTAAACAGTGGAGATAATAATGCATCACATATCTTTAAATAAAGTAAAAGTACCTCGGTGGCCGCGGTAAGCGCTTGGCACTATGTAGTGTGCTGACCGCATGCCCGGAGACAGGTGGCATTAGTGATGCTACTACACTTGTATTACAGACGATTGTATCGGGTGATTGTGATCTTATCGCGTCAGTAATCTGTTGTTGTAGTATTTTAGATGCTGGTCGTTTTGGCTTTGTGGTCCTTCGGTACTATTCAGCCGTTAGGAAGACCTTCAACTAGAGTATTAACAAAAACTTAAAAAAATACAAGCCTTTGGGTAATTATAAAAACGTTAACATGTAATGCGTTGGTATTTCCGTCGATATTATGCTACGAAAGATACCATAAAAAGAAGATGTATAGTAGGTTTCGTTTTAGTAGGCAATAATCATTGATGTTGCAGTCGTGAAAGTTGAATCTTTTGGATAGGCCCACGATAGGTAGTCCTATCTAAGAATTAGCTAATGCCAAAACGTTAAAAAAACTGGCACAACTAAACTGCTAAGACTTAAAAAGTATGTCAATAAGTTTGTACTATATTCTGAGGTCAATAGTATCCTAAATACACGTCGAATTGAAAAGATACGAGAACGTATCGAACATTTACATGCGTAAATATTGATTCGGTGTGAATTATAATTACCTGTTCACTATGCATTGTTTATTCGAAGCATTTGAATTTCATACTTTGTGGCGCCATTGTTTTGTGCCGTGTTGTTAATATTTCCATTACTGACGAACTATTTCTCTCTAACTTAGCGTTCAAAGTTTTTTTGAGAATAATTTCAATTTAAGGACTTTTTCTTAATTCATTAGCATTGTCATTGAGTAACATTATCTACAGCCTAAATAGTTTTCATATTCAATTTTGAGAAAAATTATGACATGTCGACATTTTCGACTTAAAAATATCTTGATGTAGCTGACAGTGATTTTGTTTAGCAATCGAATTGACGGCTAACCGAAGATTTGACAGTCTGTTAGTTAGTTTAAGCTGCCTTTCAAAAACCGGCTGTACCAAAATAACTTTGTCTAAATTAATAATTTTTTTTATTTTTCTATTAGGCATGTTGCTATTGCTATTGTCTTTGAGTATTATTTATAAGTCAATCAAATAAATAGCGCTTGTGCCTTAAGCTATTAGCAGCTATTATAGCTACACATGCAATAATAACGGCTGCTAGTAATTTTGTAATCTTATTACTGCTAGATCGAGGGTGGAGCTTTTTGTGTTGTACACGCCATTAACACGAGCAATTACTGTTTTGTGGCGATATTTTATTCAATAATAACTAGACGTCGTGGTGGTCTAAAGGTTAACGGACCGCATTCATACATACGCTAGGACTTTTTTTATTTGTAATATTTTTCTTTCTTAATCTATTGTATATATTGTATATCTTGTTGTCTATTGTATATATAAGAACATATAATATGTTTAACAATCAATTTAAAACTTCAATTAGGTACTGCAAACCTTTGAGTGGTTGAGCATTTTAATTATGGGTACAAAAAAGTTTCTTAGTTATTGTACGATATTCCAGCGCCTAATCTGAATTGTAATTTGTGCCCTATTGGAATATACTGTGTACAACAGTGGCAAACGTAATCCATAAAACACAATTCCTACCGACTTCGCTTTCGAACTTGGCAATTTATTGGATCCCATTGTCATTTTTGATTGCAGAAGCAATTTTTTCCGGCTTCCTTGCCTTCCGTGCCTAGTTCTTCACTCTTCTGTATAACTCTTCTTTTTCCTAATAACGTCAATATAAAGCGTAATAATGATCCGTAGGCGTCTGCTACAATACGGACGTAGTGTCTTGACCTTCGCTCCGCGTCCGCACGCCACGCGTATAAGTATGAATTATCCTTAATTAGCAGCGCCTGCGCCGCTAGGCTAGGATATCCATTGTTACATACTTCCGTGTTGCGATTGCGCGTTACACGGATTTAGTGTTTATAATGTAGTTATGTACTCTATTGACCTAATTAGGATGTATGTTATGTAAATGTGGCTTTGTAATTCTAGGATATCATTGGCTAATAACACTCGATAACCGGTCATAGACTTGCCTGTTACCTATAAGTAGATGTGCTTCTAAAACTAAGTTCCGAAATTGTTTGTGTAATCGGACTTCTGTTATCCCTTCAGGAATGTTAACAGGCGTTTTTACATCCATCCAAAGAATCTTACGAATAGAGTCCAATAGCCCATAAACCATACTTGAATATTCATGGTATCTTCTTTATTCATTCTAGCGCTGTCCCAGCCTGTTGCCAAGATCGAACCTCCAAGTAAGTCTGATGATTCTGAGTAGTTTGTTGTTAATTAACGTTACTAATTTATTATTCAATTGTATTCTTAGTTTCACCATCTAAGAAGATATTAGACAAAGCACTATTTAACAGTATTGTAGTTTAGTTATTAATACGTAGTTGTAGACCTGATTTTCTGTACCCAAACTTACTCATACGTCGATATGACTCACATATTGACATGCTTTAATACTAGTATAAATTGCACCATAATCACTATACTTTGTCTAAGACAAAGGTTTATTATACTAATATCTGAACTAAGCATTTAACGTAGGCTTACGTTTTGTTTTCTATAACGCGTTTAACAAGAGAAAATCTAAGTAGTTCAGTCTGATACAAATAATGAAGTTATGAAAGGCTCTGGTTATATTTTTAGTAATACATACATCTAACTAATGAACATTAATGCTATATTTGGACATTGCCACATTCAGAAATTACGTACTTACCTACATTTTGCGTTCGTAATTTCTGTATGTGGCACGACTGTCGTGGAGATGTTGACATAATTTAGAACATTCAACCTATCAAATGCCAGCTTATTATACATGATAAGCATCGCGTACCATCGTCGACGGTAGCCATAACAAGCCACATAACATGAAACGTGTCGCTCGAGACACGGCTGCGATAATGATTATCGCTGCACGTCTTTATCATATCTTTATTGGTTATATTTTGCGGGATTTGTCTATCTATGTATCTAGAGATCGATTTAGTCTGCTAGTGTGTATGATATTGGTTCAAGTATGTCATGGTTAAAATTATATCTACTGCAAAACTCATAAAACTGCAAGTTGCATTAAAATCCCAATAATGTATGGTCGCTAATCCATTTTTAACATTGCCCTGTAACAGTCCCTTCGCAGAAAATAGAATATTGTGTACAGTCGACCAAAGGAATTACACCCAAAATGTTATGCCTGTAATTTGTCACGTCGTAAAACAGACTATTCTACGTCTTGTAAGTGATGAGACGATGTCAACCTTGGCTGTATTTCATATGCCAGGCAGTGTCAAAACAAGTAGCCCACTTAGAAAGCCCACTGTATCTTCTTACGCCTAACAGTATTACTATTGATCCCAGTAAGCAGCTTACTTAATATAGTTAGGATTCGGCTACCGTTGACTATGCCGTTAATATAATTAGAGTGACTTATTTGTGGCAGATTGAATCTTAAAGCCTTCTGCTTCAATCATAGATGCCGGTTTGTAAAACTCCAAAAAGGTCTGAGACCGACAAAATGTGTTTTTTCACAAAAAAAGAATGATTCTCGTAATGTACCAAAACAAATCATAATTTGAGGCCCCTAAACAAAAAGGTTCGAGTATCAAAGCACGCTGGCAATTCAACAATACTTTTTATTGCGTTCATAACAAATAATATGCGAAACATAAAGTATTTATCTTCATACCAGACGTAAGACACGACCTTGACCCAAAAAATATGATGTACTGAATCGCGGAACTGTTCAATATCAGTGGGAAATAGTTTACCGTTTAGATGAATGATGGCGCGGCGAAATGGAAGGTTTATGATCTAGACGATCGATATAATAGTATCTTTGGTCATCGTTTTTCTTATATTATAAATTATAATGTTTAAAATATGTGCATTCAAATGTAATTCCTTATTGCGCTGTACCTAACAAAATATTGATGGCACTTGATCGATTGTTACAGATTATTTGAATGATTCATGAGATACATAGTCTAATCTAAGACTACATCAGATACTAATCTTAGGTTACTCAATTGTTCTCGTCAACTGTAGTAGAAATGCTTGCACTTTGTTTAAACTAGATCGTAGGATTAGCATTGTATTGATAGATGTTTAACTAAGACACTGTTTAAAGTTGATGATTCAAACTTCCTTATTATAAGATAATATATAAATAGACTGCCTCGTTGGTCTAGTGGTTGCTAAGCGCGACTGCTGAGCATGAGGTCCTGGGTTCGAATCCCGGGTCAGGCAAAGTGTTACTAGGGTTTTCAGCAGCAGCACGGACTCTGGATTTGCGACCGATTGATGGCAATAGGCTCGTCCCCTATTACATTGGAACCAATAAACATAACTGGCGAACTATGGGTGTACTATATGTGCACCTCTGCCTACCCCTTCGGGGAATACAGACGTGATGTTATGTTAATATATAAATAGAAGAACAGACAGTTCTCCTTAACCGTTTCGCCACCTTAGTACGATGTCTATACCGTATTTCCAACATTTTAAACTAGAGATTAACCTTCTAAATCTTTTAAATATCAAAACAATAACCACTAAAGTGCGATTGTTTGAAATTAATAGCGAGACGCCAATCAGTCATTCGCACGTGTCAAACTCAATGCATTCGCATATCTCTCTGTCTTACGCGTTACCCCGGGGTTAACCTGCGACCTCGGATATCTGGCGGAGGTCAAGCCGAATGATAAGGTTATACAATAGCCTCGCACTTTCACTGCTATTTTGAGTTTTTTTGTTTAAAAGTTTTGTAACTTTAGCTTTTGAAGAATAAGTTAACTTGGATGGAACAATTTTTTTGTACATATCAAGAATAAAGCATTTAAATTCTTAACAATACATACTTTATTTTAGAAAACTGCTAGCATACCATACTTTATGTTGAATCATTTGTATGTTACATATATATAGAGATTTTTCACGAGTTTCATCTAATGTACAAAAATACAAATAGTTTATTAATAAAGGGTTATTATATGTATATTATTGTAATTTATAGGTTCATTCGTGAAATTATTCTTGATATATACAACTTGATGAGTAGTAATTGGTTATTTAAACTGTTTTTATTTATTTACTGATGCACCTACAATTGTTACACAATTTCATAAGCTACATGCACAATAGTTAAACATCCGTTATGTATAATATTAATCGGCGTTGCATTCATATAAAATACAATCGAATGTTTTGTTCTATTCAAATAAATACATAAATAAGCCACGTGTTTCCTCCCCCAGTAACAGAGAAGCCGACGCCGACGCCGGCGCCGCGCAATGGTCCGCACGGCGTGCAGGTGGTGAACACGGGCGCCGACCACACCTTCACCCTCGACGAGGACGTGCTGAAGGAGCTGCTGCTGCAGGACGACGTGCGGGACCGGCCCGTCGTGGTGCTATCCGTCGCCGGCGCCTTCCGGAAGGGCAAGTCCTTCTTGCTCGACTTCTTCCTGCGGTATCTCAATCACAAGGTGGGTTTATACTGTCTTTACTTTCCTGGTTCGGTCAATGATATTATAATAAATAATAATTTTAAAATTAAACAGAACTGACAGGTCAAAAAAGATTAGGGAAAAGTAAAAAATAAGTTGAAAAGAAAACGCATAAATTTATTTTAGTTAACTGACAAAATTATAGATTTAAAGAAAAACAGAAAGTTTATTGCAAGTGGACGATTTTCTAATCAGCAAACTACAATCTATATTCTTCTTACCTTCTTGTAGCACGCAAACTTATTCACTATTCAGTGCCACAAATATATAATAGGCTGCGCACGCGCATCAATATAATAATCCATGAGTTATATGTTGTAGTATGGATCGGATGGCGGCATGGACTGGCTGGGCGGCGACGAGGAGCCGCTGCAGGGCTTCAACTGGCGCGGGGGCTCCGAGCGGGACACCACCGGCATCCTCATGTGGTCCGAGATCTTCAAGGCCACCCTCGACAATGGAGAGAAGGTGAGTTGACTTCTCGAAGAAGATACCCCGAGCACGAATCATGAGCTTGTAAAAAAAGCCATGTTATCGGCCTCAACCACACTATAAGAAGATACCAGACATAATAAAATAGATACAGATATAAACCAGACTCCCCCCCCCCCCCCAGGTGGCGATCATCCTGCTAGACACGCAGGGCGCCTTCGACAGCGAGTCCACCGTCCGGGACTGCGCCACCATCTTCGCGCTCTCCACCATGGTGTCCTCCGTGCTCATCTACAACCTGTCGCAGAACATCCAGGAGGACGACCTGCAACACCTGCAGGTATGCTGGACCTACGACCTGTAGTTATTAGTTTGTTATGGACTTATTAATATAATATGGTACTAACACACGTTACTAAAGGATTTGGGCAAATATATTTAAGATATGCGCAAGAGTATTTTTTAGACGTATATTAGACTTGTGTTAGTAAAAATTTTGTTAATTTTTTTTTATTTTTTGCATACGAGCTGCGCATGAGTATGCTGAGTTTGTCTATAATACAAGTCAAGTAAATCCTTTGACGTGTACCATCAATAAGATAATTTAAACAGGCACCATTTAACCATCGTACCTTATCCCCCAGCTGTTCACGGAGTACGGGCGCCTGGCCCTGGAGGACAGCGGGCGCACGCCGTTCCAGCGCCTGCAGTTCCTGGTGCGCGACTGGAGCTTCCCATACGAGGCGCCCTACGGCGCGGACGGGGGCCGCACCATCCTGCAGCGGAGGCTCAAGGTACAACCCCCCCCCCCCCCCCTAGAAGACAACTAAAAATCCATTTAGTCAAGCTCTCAACTGTTAAAACCTGCGCATGCGCATATATGACAATTACAGTACATCATTTGGGACTTGCCCTTAGTACTTTATAATATACCCTACCAGTGGACAGCGATGAAGAAGAATACTTCGATGCATAATTTTTTGATTATTCATTTGTATATATTATTTATGTTTACCGTAGGTTATAGTATAAGTAATTGTAATGTATATATAATGTAAATTGTTTAAAAATAAATGTATTTCACCTACATCCGTGTCCGGCCTGCCCCGCCAGGTGTCCGCCAGCCAGCACCCGGAGCTGCAGTCCCTCCGCAAGCACATCACGTCATGCTTCTCGGAGATCGCGTGCTTCCTCATGCCGCACCCCGGCATCCGCGTGGCCACCAGCCAGGAGTTCGATGGCAGAGTCAAAGGTAACTTCGCCACATGGTACCGAAATTCTAATACCTTAGTTAACATACTAACTTTAAAACTATCGCGTTGCATGATTATAATAGAAAATAACTCGGGAAGGACGTGACCACGGCCGGTGTAACTCGGTCGAAACATCAAGCCAAAAAATTAAAAAGTTGTGTTCGCGTTAATTCCCATGTTATTTTCCATTATTAATGAACATAGTTTTTATCACTGATTTAAACAGCACTGATAGCAGAGTGGTACTGCCAACTCAAAAGCACGGGACGAAAGGCGGTGGTCATTTCTTTATTTGTTGTACTTCCCAGACATCGAGATGGAGTTCAAGTGCTCGCTGCAGCAGCTGGTCCCGATGCTGCTGTCTCCGCAGAACCTCGTGCCCAAGCTCATCAACGGGCAGAAGGTGCGCGCCAAGGACCTCGTGCAGTACTTCAAGTCCTACATGAACATTTACAAGGGGAACGAGCTGCCGGAACCCAAGAGCATGCTGGTGGTGAGTGCATCAATTGATGTTGAAAACATTATTGGAACCGCAGATGTTTGTCCCGTGTCTGGGTGTTTGTGTATGTGATATTACATGTTTATGAAACGCACCCACGACATATGAGAAATTCCAAAAGCGGGACGACGTGTTTGACAAAAATATATACCAAAATGTGATTGAGAAGTTCGATCTTCTTACAATACTTTTCATTAATAAAATCATTAAATTTCTTATTCCTAGGCCACAGCAGAAGCCAACAACCTAACAGCAGTAGCCGAAGCAAAGGAGCTGTACACCAAACTCATGGAGGAGGTGTGCGGCGGGGCGAAGCCCTACCTGCAGACGCAGCTGCTGGAGACTGAGCACGCCCGCATCAAGGACAAGGCGCTCCACTCCTTCCACTCCAAGCGCAAGATGGGCGGCGAGGAGTTCAGCCAGGCATACTACACGCAGCTGCTACAAGTGAGTCACCAGATATCTGTTATAGGGACGATAACAATGATTTCTCTTAATAAATTCTGAAAAAGTGCTTTGAATTAATATGAAAACTGTAAACACAAACTAAGTTAGGACAAAATATTTTATTTTATTTTATTTCGGGATAAAAAACAGGAGTACAATAAAATTTTCTACATGTCTTAATAACTAAACAAAGTACTATTTTACAAATATATACAAAGTACTTATTATACTACTAGCAACATTATCCACTTATTACTAAATTGTTAATGCTACGTGAGGAAAAAATAAATACAGAATGCATGTGTGAATAGAGTGAAAGATTAACTGACTGAATAATAAACTTAATGAATGCTTTCTAATAAAATACTTTTTTTTAAAAAAAAAGAAGGAAAAAACAAAACAACAAAAAAAAAAATATGAGTTTAAAATAGAATCAACTACAGATTTCCTGAATTGATGTGCTGTCAGATTGAAAATATCTATGTTTACAAATTTAGTATTGTAGGAATCCACAAGTTGGCGCAGAGGAGCGCGAAAGCATTAGAGTGACAGACGTGTCTGGTGTTAATAGATAGTAAGCGGTATGGCCGCGCTTGTCTACGCACCACTGTCCTCGGAACGATGTAACAAAGTTTGTTTATTAAATCTGAACAATCATATTTGTTATGCACAATACCATGTAAAAACATCGTTCCGAGAAGTAGTCTTCTGGATTCTAGGGTTAACAATTTGTAATTCTTAAGCAATATGTCATGCGAATCGTGGCTGTGATAGCATCTATAATGCAGAGCTCTTAGGAACTTACGTTGAACAGTCTCAATCGAGTCAATATATTTTGCGTAATAGGGATTCCATATCATAGTAGCAAACTCCAGACAAGGCCTGACTAACGATATATATAAGTATCTATAGGTGGATGGGCGCTTGAAATCTTTGCTATTGCGCATAACGAAACCATACATTTTAAGGGCCTTGTTGATAACATTGTCTACATGGACATTAAAGTAAAGTTTAGAGTCTAGTACCACACCTAGGTCACGCAATGAATATACTCTTTTTAATTGTGTATTTAGCAAGTGATAGCCATAAGTGTGCGGCTTTAGGGTTTTAGTGAATGTGATCGAATTACATTTGGATAAGCTCAGTGAGAGTTTATTCAAGGTGCAGTAGCTAGATAGTCGATCTAAGTCACTTTGAAGCATCAAACAGTCATTAATACTTTTTATAGTTTTGTAGACTTTTAAGTCATCCGCGTATAGTAAAAAGTTCGAATGCTTAAAACAAACGCTAATATCGTTTATAAACAATGTAAATAACAAAGGGCCCAAGATTGAGCCCTGAGGCACTCCGGATGTAACCGAAATCAGATCTGATTGAAATCCATTAATAACAACCTTTTGAGTACGGTTTGTTATGTAAGAGGTGAACCATCTCTTTAGATTTCCGCGAATGCCATTAAAAGCAATTTTGCGTAAAAGTATTTCGTGATCCACCTTGTCGAAAGCTTTTTGAAAGTCCGTATATAAAGCATCAGTTTGCATACGACTATCTATACTTTCAAAAATATGGCCTACAAAAATAAGCAGATTTGTATAAGTAGATCTTTGTTGGACGAATCCGTGCTGTTGCTTTATTATAGACTTGTGTAAAGTGGGATAAATTTCGTTATACACCAGTCTCTCAAAAGCTTCGACAAGGTAGACAGAATCGAGATCGGACGGTAGTTCTCAACGTCATTCTTTGATCCCTTTTTAAAGACGGGGGTTAAGTGAGCTATTTTCCATACATCGGGAAAAACGCCTTCGCCAATACATTTGTTGAAAAGCAGGTGTAGGGGTTCACTCAAATATTTGGCAACACGTTTGAAAAACGACGCAGGTATGCCATCTGGTCCAGGTCCTTTAGAAGGGTCTAAAGATTTTAGCTCCTTATAAACTTTAGTATGCTCGATATAAATATTATTGATAATTTTACTATTATCGTGACAATTAGAAGGCGGTTGCCATTTATGGGTATCAAGAGTTAATGGCTCATACACTGATTGAAAATAATTAGAGAATAACTTACAAATATCGCGTGGATCACTACCAGAAATGTTCTTATATTTAACATTGGATGGAATTCCTGAATCGTTCCGTTTACTAGCCACATATCCCCAAAAGTGTTTGGGATTCATGTTAATATTTTGTTCTACACTATAATTAGAGTAACATAGGTGACATTCTTTGTTGAATCTGCGACGAAATAGTGAGAATTGCTCGTAGTCAGATATATTACTGTACTTTTTCCATTTGGTCCAGGCATTATTCTTATTTTTGAATAACCTAATGAGCGGTCTAGTGAACCAAATGGGAAATTTAGAAGTTCTGTGTAATTTTTGGGGAACATGTTTTCTAATGACACCAAACAAGCTGTTATAAAAAGTGTTTACAGACTCATTAGCGGGTAAATTTTTAAGCAAGCTGTTCCAATCAATTTCGGACAGATCTGCCTGTATAAGATCGTAATTGCAGTTAAATTTGATGACTGGACATATTCATAGATAAATATTTCAGGTATGGGGAAGTAATGGCACAGTAAGGAGGGTGATGTGGGTCCACGGGTACTAAATAATCGCTCGGATGATAAACATTTCATCTAAAAGCATTCCGAATGATTTTTTTAGACAGATTATATAACATATTATGACTTCACGTGACTTAGAAGTGACGTTATGCCTAGGTATCTATAGTATAGTTCTTGCGTTTTAGGAAGGTGTAGGTGAAATTAGACAAAACGCTCCTTTACACTAATGAATATTTCTGTGATCTGTGACATTGGAAAAGATAGTAGATATGACCAATTTAACCCACAATTTTGTACAATTGTGGTGTTATTATTATCAAATACATTTAAAATGTATTAAATCGATGTTACATATTAAGCATACAACGTAACGTCATCGACTAGTTTAGGGATGGGAAATTACTGCTACGATAGATACTCGATATTAATTTTTTATCATATAAACAACTTTGCTTATTTACTACGGATAATATTAACTTTTCTAAACTGTGTATGCATATATTGTATTTTCTTAGTGTGTGGGTAGTTTTAATAAACAACAACGAAGGACAATGGGAGTGAGTTCTATATAAATAAACGCGGTCGATGCGGACTCTTGTAGCGTTAGGACTAACATGCCGTTGTGAGGGTATGCGGGATGTCCCCAACGCTGAGCCTCAGCTCAAACCCCAATTGCCATGTCGACGTATTATGATGTCACCTGTATTCGAAATAGAGATATAAAAATCATCGAAAAAAAATCTTTTAAAATAAATCGTCGATGTAATATAGGGTATTTTGTCATTTTGATAATATTTATCGATAACATTGTTTGAGCGTGCCACTTCCTTAGTCATCCCCTATTGACATGTGTCACCCGCACCTTGCTGGAACGCAAGAACTATAGTAATAATATATGGATGTCTGGGAAACAGACGTGACTTTATGTATGTATATATGGATATCACTTTCGGCCGATCTTGAAATCATATCTTGCGTATGCACTGCAATGAAACTGTCCTAAAACTTTCCTGAGCATCCATATTGTTATTATTATAATATAGTCTACGAGCCGGTGGAAGATCGACCTACACCGATCTGATAACTCGATGAGACATATTTTTTATCAAATATAATTTATAAACAAATATGCCTATGATGACAAGTCATCGAAAAGTGTTCATAGCTATTTTTAATTTAATTAATTTTAATCAATTTTCTTTCATCACCTTCACTCTTTTCATAACCGAATGAGTTTTAGGTATCTCAACTGGTAGTTTTGAACACACAATAAGTCAAAATAACATTTATTTCTTGGAAACTTAATTATCGCGGAACATACATGCGAATAATTGGGATACCCCACGACATGACGGACCATTTTTTTTTTCAGTCAATGTTTCAGCCACCCTGTACATGTAGGCTTATCTAGAACCGGGCGCAGTCATAACCAACATAATAGACTAAGTTAATAATTTTATCCGTATGCATGATAAGATGTCAAAAAAAAGTAATTAAATTATTCGACAAATTTTAGGAATTTACCGTCTTTAAAGGTCAATTTTAGCCAAAGTACTAAGTTTTTAAACATTTATGAAAGCTGAGAGTCTGGCGCATTTTTGAAATCTACTTACCATGAAATTACCTGTTGACATTGTTAGTTAAAACATGAATATCTGAGTCATTATTCACTGAACGAAATTTTTACACTTTAGATCAACATTTTAATAACTTCTATCAAAGTTACGGAAATGATTATTTTATGCAAGAAAGTACAACTTTTGAAGATTTAGTGGCAAAACGAAAATCTCGAAAAGGTCTACTTCTACTTTAAAAATAATAATAATTTTAAAATGACCACGTCGGAAATTCTCAAAAAGTCAAAAAACAATCAATAACTTGAAACTACGAAATATCGCGGAACATAAATGGGGATAATTCGGATACCCCACAACACGACGGACGTAATTTCTTTTTCTTGTCGTCAATCGCTCGGCCACCCTGTATACCCTATGCTTTTAAAGTATACAAAAAAGAATGCCTGAAGTGATCGCCAGACATTGTCATGCCCTTATTAAAGCATGTGGCGATTAGGGCGAAGCTAGGGCTGCTAATCTTGGTTTTCTGACTGCAACTATGTGTTGTACGCGAAATGAAAAATCCGGCTGTTGTTGTACAACCCTGCGTGTGTTACCCAGGACCTGGACGAGACCTTCCAGCAGTTCCGCGCCCAGAACGAGAGCAAGAACATCTTCAAGGCGGCGCGCACCCCGTCCGTGTTCTGCGCGCTCGCGCTGGTGTTCTACGTGCTGAGCGGCGTGTTCGGCCTGCTCGGGCTCTATCCCTTCGCCAACCTCTGCAACCTCACCATGGGCGTCGCGCTACTCACGCTCGTGCTCTGGGCCTACATCAGGTATGTATCTCTATGTCCTGCGCGCTCGCGCTGGTGTTCTACGTGCTGAGCGGCGTGTTCGGCCTGCTCGGGCTCTATCCCTTCGCCAACCTCTGCAACCTCACCATGGGCGTCGCGCTACTCACGCTCGTGCTCTGGGCCTACATCAGGTATGTACGAGGGTCAAACTGAAAGTTCTTAGAAAATCAAAAACTGATTACATTAGCCAGTTATTAGTTTTATTATATCTTTTCAAAATATTGTCCATTCACGTCAATACACCGCTGCATGCGATGGAACCACTGGGAAAAGCACTTTGCCCACTCGTCTTTAGGGTTCTCTTCAATGGCATCGCGATACGCAGCCACCGCTTCTTCAGCATTCATAAACCGCTTTCCTTTAAGTTTTTCTTTAATTTTTGGAAATAAATAAAAATCACAAGGGGCGAGGTCGGGGCTATACGGCGGGTGACCCAGTAATTCAACGTTTGATGTCGCCAAATAGTCGATCGTTCGCTTAGCGGTGTGCGACGAGGCGTTGTCGTGGTGAAGGAGGATCCTACTGCGAGGTCGTTTCTCTCGAACTTTTTCCAAGACAAGTGGCAAACAATTGGTAGTGTACCATTCTGCAGAAACTGTTTTTTGATCCTCTAACACAATTGTTGCGAAATGACCTATCCTTCCAAAGAACGAGGCCACCATTTTTTTTCCCGCACTTCGATCTCTCTTCACTTTAGTTGGCAACCTCTCGAAAGGAAACACCCACTGAGCAGATTGTCTTTTGGTTTCAGGATCATAACAGTAAATCCAGCTTTCGTCACCTGTTAGTATGTCGAACACAGCATTTGAGTCACCTCCGTTAAATCTTTCAATCATTTTACGGCACCAATCCACACGATGGAGTTTTTGAGCCTCAGTCAAATTATGAGGTATCCACCGGGCGCAAAGCTTCCTGACTGCTAAATGTTCGTGGAGGATTTTTTGCACTTGACTCATACCGATGCCTAAGCTTGTCCGAATCTGCTGATAGGTCACTCTTTTGTCAGTCTCTATCATACGCCGCACAACACAGATGTTATCTTCAGTCGTCGCCGTAGAAGGCCGTCCCTCATGTAAATCATCAGTGAGATTAGTGCGACCACGTTTAAACTCATTAAACCAGTTGTAAACTGTCGCACGAGATGGGGCTTCATCGTGAAAGGCCAATCGTAGTCTATCATAACTTTCTTGTTGACTTAAATGACATCGAAAGTCATAAAAAATCATTGCACGAAAATTTTCTCGTGTTAAATTCATGTTGACGTGACACAGACAATTTTCAATTTGCCGCCAAATCGTAAAACAAATGACAAATTAATGAAATATATACTCAGTAATATTGGCAAAGAGTTCTATTTTCAAATTTTAGAATTATTTTTTTATTATATTGTTTATAAGTGGCCAGTTCTAAGAACTTTCAGTTTGACCCTCGTATCTCTATGTCCTGCGCGCTCGCGCTGGTGTTCTACGTGCTGAAATTTATTCATCATCTCATCATACTAAGAGGAGTTACAGTCTCGTTCCAATAGTAATACAGATGTAATATATTTAAGTGTGGTCCGAACTCTTACCCCATTACTTTCATCTCCTTTTGTCTCTCAGACATAGGTACTAAGTCATGATACCACCTATTAAAATGTATGTCTTTCTTCGTTCTAGATATAGCGGGGAAATGCGCGAGATTGGCGTCACAATAGACGACGTCGCGAACGTGCTATGGGAGAATGTGAGTTATATACTAATACACTTAAGGTCCATGTCACGACAAAGTACTTTTGACATATAAATAATGCCTAGCAAGTTTTCTTTTTTGACTTTTAATTAATATTTCATATGTATTAATTTGTTCCTGAATACGTTTCTCATGCTGTCCCTCCGGCCTGCCCGCAGCTAATGAAGCCGACGTACCAGACGTGCATCGAGAAGGGCATGGAGCACGCGGCGGCGGCGGCGGCCGAGCGCGCGCTGGGCCCCGCCCCGGCGCCCGCGGCCAACGGGAAGCACAAGCTGTTGTGATGCCCCGCCCCCCGCCCGCCCCGCCCCGCGCGCCCCGCGCGCACCGCCGCCGGCTGACGGCTTGTAGATACACTTTAACTGTAGCCTTAATTTAGTGTTACGGACTTCCGGATTGTTCGAGGTCCGACTGGTGGGAGCTACTCCGGTGTGCCAGGATGACCCGCGCGGTGTTCGAGGATACGTCGCGAAGGATATGTGAATGTATTGACTAGGACGTGCTGCCATGTTGACGTGGCACGCGCGTTGGACTGAGATCCGCTTTGTTGAGCGATACGAGTGACTCCACATATAAACAGGGCCGAAATTTTAAATGTTCAAAATCCAATTCCGTTCTACTCTCAATGTCCTAAATGTCAAATTTTTACACCAACTACATACAAATTGAGGCCATTTTGACATTTACGACGATGAAACTAGATCGAAATTTATAAATTACGAGAATTGGCCGTCACAACTTTTCTGTCATTTGTGACAACAACCCTAGTCTTGTCAAAAAGGCCAAAAAGAGTACAACAAAATTAATTATCTGTGGACCTGTCAATTGACAATGTACTGTAATAGAACGATGTAGATCGAATTATCAGGGTAATGTGTTTGCAGCGCGAAACTGACAATAAGAAGGATGCGTGGTTTATAAGACCCTGGAGACATAGTCGGATATGAAACGAAATAGCTGAAGTAAAACTAGACAATTTAGTAATAATAATAAAAAAACGTTGGATACACTGTGGACTTGTATTGGCTATTTTTCTAGACCATTTTGACGGTGTGTCGATGGTTGGAAATAAAAAAAATATATCGGAACCTTATGCGCAGCGCCAGACCTTTAGGCAGCTGGACTGTGGGTAAATACAAAAAAAGGGATATAAATAATTGTGTGATGTACTCGTACAAATCGTTGCTTTTCTAAAGTTAAATTTAAAATTCCTTGTTTTGAGGTTAATTTTGTAAGAAAAGTTCTGTCTCAATATCATTCATTCATGAATAGCACTAATCAATTGTAATCATTCAAGTAATCTCTCATTCATTCATAAATTATTAGCAAATTAAATCCATGGTGTATAACAACAGGCTTAGCCAATGAGATAAAACATTAAAAGCCAGTCGGACTTAAATGGACATCTATACGACTCTGAAGAGTTCTAGAACCTTCGGTTTAGCCAATAGGACATCTTCGTGACCTGGTATAGTGAATATGGTAGGGAACTGCTGGTTGGTGGACCGTGGTGAAGAACTGACTGAAGCCTCATGGTGTACTGGTTCTTGATCGTCGGATTGCGGTGTCCGTATTGAAACTCCTTGGTACCTTATACTGGTTTTTGAAAGTGAGACGGTTTATGACACTTTTAGTGCCAAAGAAGCTTACCGGAGAGTACAGGTTTTTTTATGGAAATCCTGTCTTGTAAAAAGTGGATTAGAATAACGTATTTGGTCACAAAATTGATAGTTTAATTACATAGAATAAAACTGACACAGATTGCTAACTTCCTAGCTAATAAAATATCAATAAGGTTGACAGTTGCGTTCTAGCGAGCGACTTTTAATCTTATTGCTATAATAGTATAATAGTTATAACGTGCACACGGATGCCTACTTTATATCAATCAATTTAAAGTCCATAGTACATCGCAGTCCATCTTCAGTAACAAGTGTAGCAGTTTTGTAAAAATTAATGTAACAACGGATGGAATATGATATGGAACTAGTAATAGTGATTTATTTTTATATACATGCTCTCTTTTGTTTACTAGTTGTTAATGCTAGGCGCGTGTAAATAAACCAATGATCGCGCGTCAGTGAGGTTAGGAAGAGCGGCAACAACGCGGGGTTTTGACATTATTAAACTGTGGACCTTATTCTAGGAGTCATCCATACTTTATATTATAAATGTGAAAGTAACTCTGTCTGTCTGTTACGCCTTCGCGACTATTTCCGCAGGCCTTACTAACTAAGGTACTGTTTTGCTACGTCAATATTTGTTAAAATTGTCGTTTTAATACAACTCTAGCGGAATATACCCAGAAAATATTTGTTGGATATAATATATTTGAAGTAGAATATTATTCTACTTGGGTATATTACACGTCTAAAGGCTTTGCTACAAGCAGCTGTCATCTTAAACTGCCTTATAACCGAAGCCCCGCCCCCTTGCCTTGACTCCGCCCTCCGACGCGCGGTTGAGGTGTCGGGTTCCAAGACCACAATGTATGTAATATTATCTTGTTTCATCCTAATATGTCTCGAAGACGTATTTAGTAGTCTCGAAGTAGCGATACTGTTTGTTAAGATTTCAAATAATGACATCTAATTGAATGTGGCTTAAGTTCTAATTTCTTTGTCTCGATTCTGAAATCTCTTGAATCTAATGTAGATTGCTTTGACTTTTGAGTTTCTGTAAAGCTATTACTGTGATAGGATTGCAACGAAAAGTTTGAACCTTTTGCTTTTATATCGCAAACTAGTAGTATATAGCCCTCATTTCCATATCAATCAAGTATCTTACTTAATTTATTTATTAGCCTCCAAAAGTTGTTATTATTTGAAATCATGAACCTTGTTATTATTTTGACTACTATTGTTGTCTATACATTACATCGTTTAATTTTAAGAGCATTGTATGTTCTGTATCATGTTGATTTGTTATCTGTGTCCCCCGGTAGCGCTGCGATACTAACGGACAGCCACGGGGACAATGGCGGTGATAGGTAGCTACCTAGAATGTTGCATAGTATGTGATATATCTACGAATTAGCTAAATACTTGTGAAATAAGCAAAATATGATAATTTTGCATTTATTCTAATGACAAAGGTCCAAGTCTCGAAGGTTTAACACGGTAACCATTGTCTATGGCCCTCTCTGGTTACCGTGCTAAACTCTATGCGATGCAAATTCTTATGGTTTTTACTATTTACAAAGATGGTTTAGGTTAAATAAAGCAATAAGATAAAATAACAAATTTAATAGTAAAATATCGAAGTATGTGTAATATAATACCTATATGTAATACGGAGCACAAACAGATTTATTTTCTCACCTTTAGTCTCGAAGCATTCTGACACTCGTTGCCTTGCACTCTATAAAAATCATGTACTTAATGTCCTGTTTTAAATTTTTATTGTTTTTTACTAAACTGGAAAACAAAATTGGTGTATAGTAGTCAATCATGTCAAATATGGATAGAAATCAAATTATATTGTTTTGCATTTTAATTTTTTCTTTGAATAAGTCTTTGTGTGTTCAAAATTTTAGTCGATTATGCTCAAAATTAGGGATCCTTCATGGTTTAATGTATTTAGGGAGTGCACACTGTTGTTATAGATACCTTAATGCTCGACTTTAGTTACTAGACACGCTCCAATCCTTTAACCGTAAGTTTCAAGTACATTGCTGGTTACAAGTCAGCAGATAGCCACTCAGTTTTAGTAATACGCAATGTACTGAAAACTAGCGATTAAACAATGTTTTATTACACTATGTTTTATGAACAGTGTGCATTACCTATTGTATAGTAAGAAGTGTCTTGTAAGTTAGCAATCATTAAACTAATTCAACAATACTCCTGCCAAACTGTACCTCTTGCTATATTCTATTGTACATCTCGAATCTCACGTTATCTCCGTTCTCTCTGCCCACACCAGTCCGACAGTTAACCGTAATGTTGCTAACTTACCGACACACAACTTAGTCGTTTATAACAAAATGTAAATAAAGGTTTTTTAGGAAAAATATCTAATAATAACATATCGTGAAATTTTTATAAATAAATGATGATAGCATGTGCCAATCGAAGTTCATTGAAAATGAATATTGTTTCTGTTTATTTGGCATGGGATAATAAATAATTCGTTGAGAAGTTGATAGTTTATTTAGTTGGTAACCTTGTGGTATGCGCCGACGTACCAGTGGCGGTTGTGATCAATTATATTATGTTGTCGACCGCGGCAGGAGTTCGTGTAAATACTTGTTTTAATACAATAAAGTTGACTAAAAATTATACCTTGTTTTATTACTGTTTTAAGAGCCTGGCGGAGGATGGCCACTTCACGTAATTTATTTTTATTTACACACAAATAATAATTATCATTGGTATATATTTTATGTTTATATTTGAACACTAGAACTTTAATATATTGTTTAGATTTTTCGGAATCAGTTAAAGGTGCAAATTGGATCGCCGACAGATTTATACATAGTTTTGATCAGTGTTCTAGCCTGAATCACCTGTACAAAAATAAAACATCAAACAGTATAAAATTAGTACTTTACTTACAAAATATAAAATCACAAGTACACTCGGTACAACAGTATCTTATATACACGGGATTAGTTATATATTATGTAACATCACGCTAGTATCATAGTTGAGCTAGCCAGCGCTGTATTATCCGCACTCTTGACCAGTGACGGCGTATCTCAATTTTATTTGAGAAAAGCTAGTATAGTTATACAATCTTATGTTAGATCAACGTACCTACATGCTCTGCAAAGCAATAGGTTAAATACAAGCGTTTCATACAACGAGAAAGCGCAACACATTATATTTTCAACATTAATCCATGTAGTTTTAACGTTCATAATTCTTTGATGTTGACATACGAGGTCACATAAAATTTTACTGATGTGGCAATATTTATCGATGTTCCAGTCACTTCTAGTTGACAAGTTATCTCTGTATGTCAGCTGCAGCCCCCAAGATATGTGCTAAAACACGTCTTGACCATTAGAATGAAAAATCAAGGATGTGAAAATTATATGGATTTAACATATTATTAAGAATACTAATGTGTGTCAAGTCCTTTGACAAGTCATTCGGGATCAACGTACAATAAAATGACAATTGTATTTAACCCTTTATCGCAGAAATACGAACATAATAATATAGTAGGTCCCACTCACATGTAATCAAAGGATTGCCAATTGGGCAGACCCCGTGTACTGCTACACTAGCGACATCTATATTGAATTATAAAACATTAACTTACAAAACAAATATTGGTGTGAGACTGAAAAGTGTCGGCTTGAGATTCAAGGCAATCACATCACATAAAACAGTTTTTTACCTGCGGAACGCGAAGTGGAATATATTTATACAACGAATAAGATATATAAATAACAATTATATCAAAAATTAAATAATATAACTTTCTCTTAGCACTAGGTATATAAAATATTCCTCTCCTCTTGGCACACCTCTCATTCCTTACAGTTAAGTGGACAGAGGTGGATAACAAACAAAATAACTGGTATTATAGTCAATGGGTGATAATTTGTGCTTCTCAAATAGGTACAATCTTAAAACTTCTCATAAGTAAAATATAAAACGCCTATAATAACGACTTAGAAATTTGAATTGTTAAATCATGTTACTGGCAATACTTAGATTTATAAAATAAATCTATCCTTGTCATATACACATCAATGAAAAGAGATAGAAACATAAAGCTATTTTAATTATAATACCTTTATAGTGAGGGGCGGGGACAGTCTAAATTAACTTAATATCATCAACATTAATTAGGGGTCGCAAACAGGGATCTCAAATACCGGGTCAAAATCACTAAAATACCGGAATTTTCGGTATCCTTGATCCCGGTTTGCGACCCCTAATATTCAGCCATCATGGACCTGTAGTACCTGACTGACCTGACTCTATAGGTACCTGAAGTCAATAATATTTCAACGATTCAAGTACTTTACGGTAGGTTTCTGATAGATTCTAGCTTATTTAATGTATTCAAATTGAATATCTGAGATGTATTTCTGACGTAGCATTGTAACATCCTAAATATAAAGTAAGATCAAAAAGTATGGCGGGATGATTCACTGACTATACGCACAGAATGTGGGGAACTGGTTTGGGAATGAATTTTAGACCCCCTGTCTCCTTTGACCTTAGGGTCACGTGACCTTCGGGTCTTATGACCTCGGGGTCCTCTGACTAAAGACTAAGTACAGTTATTGCATGACACGTGTCTGTAACACCAGCGTCTCTCGAAGCCGCCGCGTGGTGTCGATGTTATGACTCCTTGACAGCAGGCTCAGCTGCGCTTGTGACCTGTGGAATATATTGCAATTAGATTCTAATTTGAAGCACCCATTGGCGCACTGGCTAAGCGATTGGACTGCTGCGCTAAGGGTTGCGGGTTCGATTCGCACGGGACAAAAAATTGTGCGATCCACAGATATTTGTACAGAGTCTGGGTGTTTGTAATATTTCATGTCTGTGAAACGCGATCACGATACAGGAGAAATTCCTACTGTGGGGCGACGATTAAAAAAAACAATAGAAATAAGTAAAATGAGTGATATGGATGCACTTGCATATCATACTAAAAGCAAGCTACGCTGGCGCACGTTTTTTAAAGCTCTTTAATTAATCTACCTATCCACAGATTAAATAATAATAAAGTAGGACATTTAATATGTGTGCCTGCTACCCATAGATAATATACTATATAATACAAGACTACCTGCTCTTTATAGAATCAAATATATAAAGATTTGTATAAAATTTTAAAGTTGCTATACTCACATAGGCACGTATCTTGTTTGCTATTTCGTCAAGCTGTATCCCGACATCTCTCATGTTACCCGTCATTCTGGAAAAATAGAAAACATCATCAATATTGCTCAAATATTTAGCTTGGTGTTTCTTTTATTAAATAAATATATTTAACTAGCTTTTGCCAGCTGCTTCGCTCTCGTTCAGTAGCCTATGTCCTTTCTTGGGTCTTGAACGTCCTACATGCCAAATTTCCTCAAAATCCGTCCAGCGGTTTAGTCGTAAAGGCGTAACAAAAAGAGTAGTTTACTTTCACATTTATGATATTAATGTGAATTAGTAATACATTGCAAAATCATAATTATGAGAATACCAAAAATATCAATTTTTGTCAGACTCTTAACCTCCATTTATATGATGGCAACTCTACTCCATTATCTACATAACTACACCACATCCACTTTTGTCGATAACTGTAAACCCTCACACTGTAGACCATTTTAAATTCCTCAATACCTCGTGTACACCCATACTCCGAGCAAGACAGCGGCTCCGATGGTCACAGCCTGCCCCACCGCCACCAGGGTCTGCAGCCCGAAGGTGTTGCCCAGCACGCTCAGCAGGTAGCCCACCAGCAGCAGCGCCGCGAACACTGCGGGCGTGCTGAACATTCGGTACATGTTCTTGGCCTCGTTGTGGGCGCCGAGCTGCTCGTACAGCTCCTCTAGGTCCTGAAGATGATGGAAGATATAACCGTATATTGTGTAGATATACCTACTTGTAGGTACGCTTTGTTTCAGGTGTGTTTGTATACATATTTCAACCCGTATATAGATAGTTCCGTGTGTTGTCTACCTTTACGGATCTCAACTTATCTTTATTTATGTAGCAGTACGCCAACGAACATTAATTGTTTGAGTATTGGAGCTTACATCAGTCCAGTGGGTACGGTTCCTAAACTGCAGCATTAATTCAAAAGGTACAAGTACAAATACACTATCTTTAAAATCATCAACATCAGCCCGAAGATGTCCGCTATAACATACGCATATACACTATCTTTAAAATAACTTGTCCAAATAAATCTCAGCCTACCTTAACCAGTAGCTCCCTAAACCTTGCCGCCATTTCCTCGCCGCCCATCTTCTTCTTGACCTCGAAGGCGTGCAGCGCCTTGTTGAGCGCCTTCTTGTGTTCCTGCTCGAGCGCGTGGGGCGGCAGGTAGGGCTTTGTCCCGCCGCAGGCCTCTTCCATCAGCGTCTCGTACACGTTGCGGGCCTCCGACGACGCCGACGTGTTGTTGGCTTCGGCTGTGGCCTGCAAATGGTTGCATGAGTATTTTATTTCATAGAAATATACAATGATTTCTTACTAGCGGGAAGTTCTTGAATCTGATCATTGATTTGATAGGTATTCAACGGCTTTCTTATATTATGTACCTTAACTTAGTCTGTCAATAGGTACAAACAAAGACACAAGAAAATTAAAGAGAATCACATAGTTTATGTCGATTTTAAGGCTTGAACCTATCGTAGAGTATATATAAACTTCTATATTCCAGCAACTTGGAAAAATTGTCAGCAATAGTTCTTGTGTCTCTTTTCCAGCAGAACGATGTCTACTCCCATGTACTAACCTGCAGTATAGTCATAGGGTTGGGCAGCTCCTCACTGTTGAACACCTCCACATAACTCTTGAAGTAGTTGAGCAGGTCCCGGGCCTTCACCTTCTGTCCGCCAATCTTCTTCGTCACGAGGTTCTCCGGCGCCAGCAGCAGAGGAACCAGCTCCTTCAGACACTTCTTGAACTCAGGATCAATGTCTAAAATGAGAAAGTGGTAGCTTGATTGATGGACAGACTTTAATGTTTTTTGACTTTACCGAGGACTTGTTAAAAAAGGAGGGTCAGAAAGAGACCAAGCTTATAAATTAAACCAGGGATTTACTTTTTTAATAAATAATGGTGAAATACGACTAGCTTGAAAATATAAAACATAACATCACGCCTGTATACCCCGAAGGTGTAGGCAAAGATACATATAGTATACCCACTTATGTTTTTAGGTCCCAATGTAATAGGGGGCGAGCCTATTGCCATCAACCGGGCACAAATCCAGACTCCGTGCTGCAACTGAGAATTACCTAATGGAAAAACCCAGTAACACTTTGCCCGACCCATAATTCGATCCCAGGACCTCTTGCTCAGCAGTCGCGCTTAGCAACCACTAGACCAACGAGGCAGGCTTGAAAATATAATTACAGAAATTGAGGCTTTTCACTAGTTAGTACTCAACAGCAAACTAAAAGAGTTCTCTTACCAGATAATTTGCCACTGAAGGCCGGGTCGGTGGAGACCTTAAGTCCAGGGTGTGGCATCAGGAAGCAAGTGACCTCCTCGAAACACCTCGCGATGTCCTGACGCACCCTCTGTAGCTCTTCGTGCTGGACCTCACGGACCTGAAATCCATGAGTTGTAACGAAAGGTCTTAATAATAATATATTCCGTGAATCTTTATATTGAGACCAATACCTATTCAGTCTTAAAAAACGAATATAAAGTAGAAAAAAGTCTTCGAGCCTATACGCAGGGATACAAAAGTCCTGATATCTTCGGCCTGTTACCTGAAGCCGTTTGTCGAGCAGCTGCTGCCCTCCGACGGGGCCGTAAGGATGGTCGTAGGCAAAGGACCAGTCCCTCACGAGGAACTGCAGCCTCTGGAACGGCTTGCCACCGATCTCGTCCTTCGCGACCCGCCCGTACTCCATGAATAACTGCAACATTAGTAATTACCTATTTTAATGTATATTTGGTATCACAACATATTTGGAATCCTGAAAATTCTGGTGAATCTTGTGACTTCTTCCTATGTCAATTTTAAAGCCTGCATACTTAAAAGAACTGCATACATTTGTCTGTTATATCAAACACATTCAATGCAGCGCTTCCTCTCGTAAAACCTAGCAATAAATGCGAATTTTTTTGTTAACGCTTTTTCGTTATTTAGTAACTCAATTGATTTTACCTCACACGGATTTTGGGGAATAATGATAATAAATAAATTTACCTGTAAATGCTGTAAGTCATCTTCTTCAATGTTCTGTGACAGGTTGTAGATCTGGACGGAGGACAGCATGGTGGACAGGGCGAACACTGTGGCGTTGTCCTTCACCGTCGAGTTGCTGTCGAACGTGCCCTGCGTGTCCATCAGCAGGATCACCACCTGAAATACATCATTAGAAAAACATAAGTACTTATTTTCACTTTCAAATGTTCGATTTGTAAACATAATGCGTAAGCTGTAAGAACGGAGAGTCCTGCCTGGGTAAAAAAGGTCTATCATGCGACTGGGAAGTCATTTAAATAGTAAATTCCGATTTTGATAAAGTAATATTTTGATATCTTGAGACGTTTTGCCTGCTTTTTTGAATATTTGGAGCTTTTTGACTTATAGCATTATACATGTACAACTAAATACGCTGTGCAAGTTTATAGGAAGACGTTAAGAGATGGGTTGTCGAATTTTTTGGTATCCTGACCTTTTCCCCGTTGGGCAGGCTGGCTCTGAAGGGCTGTGACCACAGGTGTATGCCGGTGGTGTGTCTGTCTGATCCTCCGCGCCATGAGAACCCCTTCAGTGCCTCGTCCGGCGCCCCCAGCCACTCGCCACCTCCGTTGCCATTATTATACTGAAATTAAGCACGATTCCATACATGACTAAAGTATAAAGTAGAAATAGAAAATATCTATTTAAAATAGTGGCGTAGACGAGCAGCGCTTACCAACTGTTAGCAGGTAGGAGCTGTTCTTATACAACTCATGTCGAAACGAGAAGATTCTTGAATGGCTTATATATAAATACGTACATTACGGCCACATATCCAGTATTTATTTGTATAGTTGCAGTTCTTACCGTTTCATCCAGATACCGTAAGAAGAAGTCGAGCAGGAAGGACTTGCCCTTCCGATAGGCTCCAGCCACGGACACCAGCACCACGGGCAGGTCCTTCACGTTGTCCCGCAGCAGCAGCTGCTGTAGAGCCTCCTCATCTAGCAGGAACCTGTGATCCTCGCTAGGAGTCACCACCTGGATCCCGTACCCTGACGTCAAGCTCTCCATTTTTTCTGGAAATAACAACAGTTATAAATCTCTCTCTTTTGCAGTTAAACTTACGTTTGTCTGGACTTTAAAAGTGACCCCTGAGATTGTTTCGGCATTCTTCTCAGAGGTAGTGAGTTAGGTAATGCCGACGCCATCTCGTTCTTATTTTATTTTTTATTATATTTTGACGTGTAAAAGTATTTGTGTAAACCTATTTACAGAAATAAATCATTTATCTATAATTTTTATATTTTCAGTTATTCTTCTCTTAGTAAAGTAAGCAAATAATGGTCTTTACATTATACCAGTAATTTAAACATCTAATAAAAAATGCCATACGTAGTGTACCAACCTCAGAACACACCCAGCTACTACGTTATGACTTGTAATTAGATATATTATTTACGTGTGCCTATTACGCGAACGTATGATTATGTAGCAGTTCGTACGAGTATCTAATTGTAATTAGAACGAGCGGCGTTAATTGAATACCGTTGGTGCCCTGCTTACTGTTACTTTACTTTGCTTTCTTTTACTTTAAATAGCTCTATTTAAAGATTTGGTTCCCTTAGAATAGACTCTTTACTGAGAAATTTAACGAGCATAAATACGTTAATACAGTCCCCAAACCAATACAGCCCCCTTACCAACAACAACCTCGTTGTGAAAGTGAGACCCCGCTACGTGCAGTATAGTGTGACATCTCGCTTACTCAAAAAGAAAGAGATCATGGTAAGGGGACTGGATTAATGCAGCTATTTTCTTGGATTCTATCGCGGTTTTATTTAGTTTTTGGTCGCGACGATAATACTTGTGTACTTTTACGCGGGTCCCTGCGGTCCTTTGTTTGGCTTATGTAAGAGAGTCCACATTATTGTGGTCTTGAATAATTTTCATTCTATACTGGATTTTTGCACTGGAAAAATGTATCATATCTTTTTTTAAAGTCGCCCCCAAACTATCATGCCGTATCAGCATTAAAAGTTCATGCCAAGGGGGCAGATGACTTATACTTAGCCACAAAACATTAGCTACGTAGTAAAATCGAGCGTATTTAAAACACACTTACATAATGTACATTACGTGGACCGATCTCATACATTTGATGATAACAGGGAATCTACATCTAGTATGATATAATGCTAGCAGCGGCCATTGGTTGTAAGCCAAATCAGTTTAAATCTGTCCAAACATTTAATAACCTCGGTTTATGGCTTCCGCGGAGGGCCGAAGATCGAGCTCAGTGGCGTGCCATGGGAGAGTCTGCCTACGTCCAGCTGTGGACTGAGATAGGCTGATGATGATGATGGCTTCCGCTCTACGATGAATGACTTAAAAAATGCGAAAACTGTGTCGAAGTGTCATCCAAAGTCTAGGTTTCTAGAGTTTTTTTAAATTCTGCAGTGTTTGAGAGGAAGAATGGCCAGTCTTTTATTTACAAACATCTAGACACAACACCAATAATTCTAAGATATTTTAAAATTATAATTAGGTAGGATCTTGGGTCATGTTCTTCTTCATATCGGCATTAGCTATGTCTAAGGAAACAGGTCATACCCATGCCGTAGTAGAGAGATTGGTAGCGAGTCTGCTTGTGACCGCGGTCGGTGTAACTCGGTCGAAACATCAAGCCAAAAAATAATAAAGTTGTGTTCGCGTTAATTCCCGTGTTGTTATTTTCTATGATAATTGGGAGCGAGGTTGACCGCCCAGGGTGCACCGGACGTACTTAAGTACTATCACGTGGAAGCGCTGTACTGTTACCCTATTTGGGCAATGTAGATGCAGCACACTAGACACTACACTACGTTGGTAACTTCTTCAATATGAACTGGATCCAACGTTAAGATTGCAGTCCTCTTTAATCTTCTTTATCTTTTTAAATCGTGATTATAGTAACTATCTTTCAGTTTTTATTTTCCACGCCATTTTCACTCAATAAGGAGTCTTTACAGTATAGGTAGACGGTACCTATACTGTATTGGACCTACTGAAACAATGAAAGTGTAAATAGATACTCTGCACATTTAATTTCGTGAAACCAAATCTATTGTATACCTTGATTAGAAATCTAATTTAGTACATAACAGTGCCTATGTTGATCGACCTGTCGCCAACAAGTTGCATTCATAGATCAATCTACACCTACTAATTATGTAGCTGACCTGAATCAGATATAAGCTTTCCCTAAGTACTAAAGTCATAATATTATCCCTATACGGGCCATGCCTTCCCGCCCTATCGAATGCCTTGTTAGGAACATACGAGCTTCGCTTTTCATTGTGATAGCACATGTCTAGACAGAGTAATATTCACGGAAATTGATATGGCATGCCGGTAATTCTTTCGCGTGCTGTCATGCCTGCCATATAGGTTCGATGACCGATGTATAAAGTATATGTATAATGATAACCAACTAGGAATGGTCAATTTTATGACCACAGTTGTTGACTGGATATCTCAGGCATTTGTTACTAGTGCCAGGCCGATCTAAAAAAGAGAAAGAAGACGGTTTCCCCATTTTTTACTCCTCTATGGATCGGCATGCATCACTCTTTACGACAGTTTATTTGGATAAAAGTAATAACTATGAGAAATTCCTAGTGGGGCAACGTTTTTTTTAAATGCCACTATATAGTTCGCCGTCTATAATAAGTGATAAACTGACAATTTTGTTCAGTCTTATTTAATACTTAACCAGCCTGATACAATATACATACATTGACGAAATCCATTGTGTAGTGTGTGAAGATTTACGTCAGATACGAGTCTGTCACAACAAAATCCTATATATTACACACTATTGTAATTGTTATTAACTAGTTAGAAAAGTACTACGTATTGTTAGCAATCCCCTAGCTAGAATACTTAGGTCTTAGGTTAGCAACATCTCTAACCTTGTAGGAGCATTGCAATCACATTAAAAATTCACCAGTCTAGCGCGGACTCGCGGTATATCCCAGGTTCGACACTCCAGCATCGATCCACCTCGGTCTACGGCTGACCAAGGTCGATCGATCGTCAATGTCTGCAGCTTGACATTCGCCATTAAAACTATTCATATAGTTAATTAACCTACATATTAACACTAGGCTATATGAATGGAAATTCAGTCAGCTATTTCATGAGATTTGCCAAATGGTCTCGGGCCTAGAATTGAACACCCACTTTCCTCCCGTGGGTGTTGTAAGAGGCGATCGCCTAAGGGAAAATCCAGAAGATAGGCAGCAACGTCTTCTGTAATTTCACCACCAATATTGCGATAACCAAGCTGCTTGCCAAGCGTGGGGATTATGGCAGAGCCTTCTGATAAAGATATACACCACGGTCTACAGTGAATAGGTACAGGCAAAACATTATGTAACTACTAAATGAAAGAGGAATAACTTCAGATGATCAAGGTCCTCCACACTGCCTGGCGAAGGTTGCTCGTAAAACTAAAACTCATCTTAGGGCGAGTCCGAAATTTCTCTAACACACTCCCTAAGTGCATTTACGTATGGGTAGACTTATGACTCACTAACATATTTAACCATGCCGTGTGTAAGCCTAGTAAACGTGTCGCCACACCGCTTCCACACCAGTTGTCCGATCGTGTCTGGTGTATAATAAAACGCTGTCTATCTGACCTTTGCCGGCCGCGTTCACACGAGTGAGTATGTTAGCTAAATCCATTTACACACCGGTAAACAGGAATGTTGACATCATTCATAGTATGAGTTATTATGACGATGACGTAGTGTGCCAAAAACATAGCTGATGAAGTTGGCTGGACCAATATCGCATCTGTATGTACCTACCATCACGTTGGTATTCCCTAGGAAGGTAGGCAGCTATTTTACTGTACCTATCTACATAAACGCATTTCCCACAGTGGCCACGGTCTATGTAAGAGCCTAGTGGCCTAGCCTATTGCCATGTTAAAGTTTACACACTAGTTTCTCTATGCAACGAACGTGTCGAATGTTATCATGAGTATAATAATATTATGAATCCGTCACTCTGTCTGTGAGTTGGTACTAGATGTAATAAGTTGAACTTGAATAAAGGACAAACATAAGGATATTTCACAGCTTGGTCAGCTACCGGATGTTTCAGGCTATTGAATACCTAAACTATTGAATAACTAAAATATTCTGCAATTCAAACATAAAATGTGGTCATTATCAGAGTGACTCATAACTTTGCTAAAATAGCGACTTATCGATCGGAGTGCGTCGCGTCGCGTCGTCTAACTTTACTTTTTTTACTGTGAACCATGCTTTGTCTACTGCATGAACGGGAGCAATTTCTTACTCCTTTGTATTCCGAATTCCGGTCACCCTGAGCAATCTCAATCGGGACTAGACATTTTCGCAGGAGATATTAAATACCCCAATGTTTCCAAACACAGAAGCGCTCTTTATTTCTCGGGCACCTAATGGCAATGCAAGACTCGTTTGCGAGATAAACCTAGCACTTAAGTTGTTAGGTTGGTACATGAATATGAATGAATTAATCATATCTTCGTCTTGGCTAAAGTATCAGGGTACTGGAAGGTCATGACCAACAACCACACGCTGTATTTAATTAGTTTCGTATCATCTCGTTTGTTTTCCCTGTAGGACAGGTGTGTGCCTGTATTACGCTAGACAGCCCCCTTACCATGATTCGAGACCCAGCGCTACTACGTGCAGTGTCATGCGTCGCGTCGTCTCGCTTGGACCCTTGGACCACAAACGTAAACAATCCTGCGTTAAGAGGGCTGTATTATGCTCTGTTTATTAGGAGTTGGACTTTTTGCCAGTTATAAAGATGATAAGAAAACAATAGGACGAATTTAGTACCTTCAATCATCTTTTAAAAGCAATAGTATCCAATACCGATTGCTGCTTCAAAACATGTTTTGATTACAAAGACAATTACTTTAAATCTGATGAAATTGACGCGCAATACCTACATAATATTATTGTTTTGTTGCTGACTAGTTACCTAATTTAAATACAAAGGCATGTAAGGTTAAATTTGTTGAATTTTATTACAATTTATTATTAAATTTGTATTCAAAGAACAACGTTAGTTTTGATATACGCGTTTTACTCTAAAATCTAAAACGTGTTTAATACTTCGCAATTAGAAATCGTCGTTTGTATCTAGAATTAACTATTGCTTATCGATAGAACCAAAAAGCTTGCTAAAGTCTACATTGGTAACAACTAACTATAGATAGGTATATACATAATTTAGCAGGTGTTGATTAATTAATCGTTTAAACAATGACTTCTTTGAATTGTTGCACTGATTAAACTTACAAGGGTACGTCAGCAGTTATAAACAATCGAAGCATTATTTACTATTACACTCTCCTAATTAGAACTCTAGGTGTATATAGAGGCTGCCGGTCAGCTGTTTATTCCTATGAATCAGCCCCCCTACCATGTACTCTTAAAGCAGGACAGTTTATAGTAAGGGGCAGCATTTATGTCCATCGCTCCATTCATGACCAAGGTTGCTTATAAAGATATTTATGTTGTCGTCCAGCTGTCGCCAACACTGGCCATTGTGAACACATTGGATACCCATACTGTTAATATCGGTGATGAACTATTTTATTGGCTAATAAAAGACATTTTTAACAATTACTGTAGTGGCTGAACGATTTTCGAACTTGTTTGTAGATAAAAAATGTTGCAGATGATAATCGCACGTAGTAACCACAGAATAAAGTGCATTTTGCTGTTCTGATAAGAATGCTTTGTTTATTTATTATTTTGTTATTAACCTGAGGGGCCTTGACTGTTGTATAGTAAATGAGAATTTGTTTAGTTCCCAGTCCTGTAAAACGATTTATATGAATGGGCCTGAGTAACATAGGCCTGCTTAGATAAGTACTCGAATTCTTTATGTTGACCATATTACACATTATATATCAAACGCTGTAATCGCGCTAATTGCAATTCTATTTAAAGAACTAGTTAGGGAAAAGTCCAAGGAAAAATCCAACAATATTCCAACTGGTTAACGAACATTCACACCACAAACCCTGCCCACCCACTTCGGCAAGTGGCGTGAGTAATAAAATACCTGTGGAAACTGGAAACAACACATGAACGATCCAATCAACTTGACCACTGTTTACGTAAACTTGCGAACGAAACACACGACAATACACCAGTAAAAACTACACCGTAACACACTCCAACTAGCTGCAGCAATCATTTCACTACAATACAACGAAATGTAACTAAGATATACTCACTAGACATTTCTCGCGCGGAAGTGTTTATCTAAAACTACGCGGAAAATGATCAGTGTTTGTGTCCGATTACGACGGCGGTGTGCAGTCGACTGGCGGGCGACGGCGACGCGTAGCGAGGTCACGAAATAGATGGGCTACGAAGTTTCAATCCGTACAAACACGCGAAGCATCACACACGCAGATAAAGTGCCTACGTTTCTGATGAAATCTCTGTAGAGATTGTATCGACCTGCGTCTGTGATGTATACGTGAGCGTTGGATCTTCTGTTATTTATGTATTGTATCAAATACTATGATGTCAGAGATCTCCATTAGCGTAGCGTGATGTCATATGTAGAAGAGTTGGTCTACTAGCTGTGTCAAGGGCGTGTCTTGTTGTGCACCGGTTGACGTTTTTGGCGTGTTTTGAGGCATTTGAAGAGCTTTAATGATCTCATTTGTCAGGCGTTCACTGCCGGTAGTTGGTACGATTTCCGTGTTGAATAAAATACTAAAGCGGTGTAGATAATCATGTGCCTGTAGGTGTACAGATACTTAAATAAATGAAAAGTAAATAGCTATGTGTAAATGTATTTCACATGAACTCGTTTTAGTTTTTTATTTTATAGGAACTCGAGCGGCGATAATCTTCAGGCTTGCATTTCTCAAAGAGGTAGACAGGTGTAGTGTACTGTGTAATATGTATAGTCACATTTAATTTTACGATTTATACAAAATTGCCATACCAATGCAACTTTTGTATCATTCGTATGAATACACTTGCGCTATGTAGTTCTACAGAAAACAAATACATAATACGATCCTTAACAAACATAGACCCTGCTTTTAGTAACGTTATACCGACTTATACAATAGCGGCATGTCCCATAAAAATAGATTAGAATTACTACATTTATTCGACAGCACACAGATGGTAAAAACTTAACCCTCCTTTCAGCGCAGTCGGGTAAAAACATAAAAAAACTACAAGCTAATTACCAGTAGCACCTTCAAGCAATACTGAAAAGGCCAACTCAGTATACTTATACTGGGTGTAAAACAGCCAGCACTGGCAGTTGGCAGCTTACAGAGACACAGCGACGAAGGCAAAAAAATCTTATTATTATTATTATAAGCCCGTATCGTCCCACTGCAGGGCAAACGCCTCCCTTCCCTCCTTCCACTTGACCCTATCTGCCGAACACATCACTTAATACTTTTAATTTTGCTTTCCTAATCCTAATCTTGGTCTTATCAGGCCAATCTGTGGTCCCAACTTACCTCGCCCATTACCCCTTACGCAACATTGTTGGTAAACAAGGTGTGTGATATGACTGCGCGCGCAATAGAAACAAAGTTACAACTATTGTATGATGTTATGGACAAGGGAAGCCGCTTTCGTTCTGCGCGACTGACCGGCTGAGACTCACTGACTCATATATAATTATATGTACCTATCGTATTACATCAACCTAGTACAATCCCTACTAATATTATAAACGCGAAAGTTGTATGGATGAATGTTTGTTACTCTTTCACGTAAAAACTACTGAATGGATTTTAATGAAATTTCATATGGAGGTAGCTGACACCTTGGATTAACACATAGGCTTTTTATCCCGAAAAAATGTAGCGGGTAACGCCGCGGGGCGCAGCAGGTAATATTATATTATAATGTTACTAGAGACTTAGTACAAAGGTATTCCCTAGCCAAGAACATTCATGTGAACTGTCCTGCTTTAAGAATTCATGGTAAGGGGGCTGATTCGATAGTAAGCATTACATTACAATACTGCCTGACTTGACAAGCATTCGCCTGTCATTCGCATTTCAGATTCGACTTTATATCAAAATATTACACAATGTATCAATTTGTGCACTGTAATGCTCGGTTCTCTTCCCTCACTAATGTAGGTAATGTTACATTATAAGCGAATGCCGTAGGTGAGGGAGCACCTTTATAATTTCCTTGATGACTTGTCTTTTTCAAAAATTTCATCAAAATCAGTTCAGTGGTTACGCCTAACGTAACAAACTAAAATACGTTAAGTGATTAGATAGGTATTTCGCAGCAACTTGTGTAATCCCAGGTAAAATCACTGAAGCCACTAATTAAAAACCTAAGGTCCTTCTGAAATACCTTGGCTTACTTAACAATAGAAAGCATTCTCTATATTTAGTAAATTAAATAAAACTATATTTTAATTTCAATGTCAAGTAATGATTTCTGTTAATTACGCGAATACTAAACATAGTTTACACATAATTGACAGAAATCATTACTTATATTGGAATTGGTAATATTATATTCATGCATTTCATAAAGAGGTAGGCAGAGTCGTTCGATTCTACGCCCGATGAATTTACAAGCAGTTGTTAGTGCCTCATATAATTCAGAAGGCGCCTGTATTAAAAAGACATCCCTTTCGGAAGTACTAAACCCAAGGATGACAGCACGGTCGACTGCCTAGGATGCGCAGGCGCACTAACCCAATCACCACTCGTGGAGGCTCTTTCTCTTTTCTCTATCCTCCACTTTTGTACCATCATTAACAAAAGCTTGAATAACATAACATAACATCACGCCTGTATTCCCCGAAGGGGTAGGCAGAGGTGCACATATAGTACACCCACATTTCGCCAGTTATGTTTTAGGTCCCAATGTAATAGGTGGCGAGCCTATTGTCATCAACCGGGCACAAATCCAGACTCCGTGCTGCTACTGAGAATTACCAAATGGAAAAACCCAGTAACCCTTTGCCCGACCCAGGATTCGAACCCAGGACCTCGTGCTCAGAAGTCGCGCTTAGCAACCACTAGACCAACGAGGCAGCTTGAATAAAACGAAACATATAAGATATGGAATATAATATAATTCAATATTTACACATCAATATACTCTATAAGATGTATCTTAACAAGAATAATATATTCTAAAAAGGAGGACAGATATGTAGACATTTGAAAAGGATAATATCATTAGATATAACTATGTATACATACATGCTTCTTTATTTAATCTTATTAAAATAGTTTTTCAAAAATACTTGTATTTTGGACACAAATGAGATAGCACATGGAATACCTATGTAACTGGGTTAACGCAAGACCTGCCCCCTTACAATGAACTCTTATATGCAGGATAGTTTACGTTGTGAAAGGGAGACGCCGTTACGTGCAGTGTAATACGGCATCTCGCTTCCACAACGTAAACTGTCCTGCTTTAAGAGTTATTGGTAAGGGGGTTAAAAGTAGTTTGTTCAGAATAGGCTTCTGAATCGAATTCTCTCATAATATTACATGTTAATTTTTCAGTATATAATCTTTTACCAGACTTGAATTAGAAACACCACTTCCTAATAAATCAATACATATTTTTTAATTAAACGTCCATAAAGAGATTCCTAGTGGGGCCACTAGGAATCTCTCCTGTGTAGTGGGTGCGTTTCACTTACATGAAATATCACTAACATAAACACCCAGACTCGGGACAATCGGAACCCGCTACTCTTAGCGCAGCAGTCAAATCGTTTAGCCACTGCGCCAATCAGGTCGTCAATCTTTATTTTAAGGCAAGTGAAGCCTTAAGTCAAGGGGATAAAGCCTAACATAAATGCACGATCACATTTGAAGTTCGGTCACAGCTATACCTACACAGACATAAAAAACATCAATTTTATGGAAAATGACTAGATTTGATTTAACGAGATTAAATTATAGATATTATCATCTTATAATTTAATAAACCATTTTGGGGTATCCGAGGTCCTGCGTTCAATTTGGGACATCTTGTATACACAGTGATTCTTCGTAGTAACACTAGGAAATGGATGAAGGGTGGGTGCTTCTGGGGGATGTCTGAGAATCAACAATTAAATAGTAATGTATTTCAAGTCAAAGCTGGTTGTTCACCAGATAACCTATACCTACAATTTGACATCAAATAACAACAGAGTATATTTTTAATACATTTTTTAAACACGGAAATGAATTTATCATAGACACAATAATTATGTATATAGTTCATGGAAGACACTACTAACTAAAGGTGAAGGAAGACATCCAGAGGTTTGGACCCCATGGTCCGAAATGGAGAACCTAATAAGAGACATATACATTACCTTACATAACACTTATAGTGTGTCTTTGTCACCAACAGTACACTTTGTATTTCCTATCACATAAAAATAACGCTGAGTGTTCGCACTATATAGTTGCTTCCCATGGTCTTAGGCTATTGCGGTTTATAATTAAGAGTAATTGTTTTATTGTAGTATCATTATAGGTAGTTTACCAGTTACATAACACTGGAACGGATTAGAATTCACAAAATTAAGTTAACAGTCAACACAAGTACAGCTGGCAACGATAGTGCTCTACACTTCTGGCATTTCGGTGTTAGCATTCCGCTAGATCTGGCGAGGCTTGGGGAAGGCTTATGTATAGCAGTGTAATTCGCTGACGTAGAGATGATAAGTTCATAATAAATTAGTATCTCTTACTCAAACACTGCCATATTCAGTTTTATTCAGAAAATGAATGATTGAAATTTTGTAAAAATAAACAATTAAATCACACCAGTATTCCTAAACGGCGTAAGCAGAGGTGTACATATAGTACATCCACAGTAACACTTAATTTGCTCAAAATGATATAATAAATTAATAATTCGGGTGGTGGTGTTACATGTAGAAATGCAGACATTTGTGCAAAAAACAATGGTCTTTGCTAATAAAAAATTATGGGCACTGTTGAGCTTACTTTTCGACTGGTACCACCCATTTCGAAAATATTTTGGATACCCTGCCTACATCCTAGCACCACCCACAGTACTCATTGAATCCAACGCTAGCTTCATGATATTCTACCCATGACCATCAAAGCATACGTACAAGGTCCAAAATACACTCTTTACATTACATCACAGTCATCCCTGAAGAGATACGGTATAGGGTCCGGTAACCCACGTAACACAAATAAGATAAGTACCATGTAGAGGGGACAAACACTTAATTAAACAGTGACTTAGCTAAACATCTTCTTAATGACGCTAGTGTAATCTTCGTTTATCTTCACAATCCTGGGTTTCAGTGAAGTAGCTTTACGTTGAGATGCCTTATCATGGGGGTCGAGTCGCAGGGCATTCTGGATGTCTGACCAGGCTTCCTCGTACATTTTCAGACCTGAATATGCTGCAGATCTCCGGTATAGAGTTTTAGGATTCTCCGGGTCAAACTTCAGAGCTTTGTTGCAGAGTTTCAACGTAGCATCATATTCGTTGAACTGTAGTTGGCAGTGTGCTAGGTTGTTGTACAGCTTCACCTGGAAGGGAAGAAATCATTTAGTTACTGATTTTGGTTTCCTATAATTATGGAAAAAATTATGGTTTGATGATAGGTAAGAGAAAAAATTCAAGGAGTAATCTATTCAAAAAAGGTTTTATAATTAATAGTGTTAGTTTAAATCAAATTCATTATAAAAATATAGGCCTATACCCAGCAGTGGGTGGTATGGGGGTGAAATTAGGGTTAAGGTTATTTATTAAGCAAAATTTTAGACAATATTGAGTTATATACATATATGTAAGCAGAAAAAAACGCTTATTCTATCATTATTATGTATAATAAAAGAAAATGTATTTTTAGTTTCAAAACATAACATCACGCCTATATTCCCCGCTGGGGTATGCAGAGGTGCACATATAGTACACCCACGTTTCGCCAGTTATGTTTTTTAGGTCCCAATGTAATAGGGGGCGAGCCTATATTTAGTTTCAAGCTTGAATCTATTCCTTGTCAACTTTGAAACAGATGACAAACAAAATGTCTAGTTTAAAAGGAAACCACACTAATTGTATCTGCTTGTTTGTTACCTTACCTTCAGGTTGACCATGTCCTTGACCACTTCCTCGCTCACTATGGCTGGATCCAGGGGTTCTGTGGAAATCAGCATCTTCAGTGCCTTGTTGAATCTCCGGAAAGCATCCACTATCCTGCCCTGCTTGAACAGCTCTACTCCTCGCTCCTAGAAGATGGGCAATATTAGGCTTAGATATGACAGCATTCCATGGAGCAGTCCGCCGACTGTGGTGTAACTTATTTTTTACTTTTTAGTTTGTTTTTCGACACGGCAGTTGTTTTTTTAAATTATTTCTTTCGTTTTTTATAGACTGTGTTACTCAAGATTAGTGTAAGGATTCTAAAAACACTTCATATATCAAAATCAGTTTAGGCATTAAGAAGTGGTATGGTGGAAAAAAAAACTCACATACATCAATACATACATGAACCCTAAAACATAACACTCCTTTTTGGGCAGTTGTATAATAAACCTTAGACAGTAAAATAGGAGTGAACTTGAGATTTTCAAATGATAAACAATAAGAAGACAATACTAATCTCTGCTTACTGAATGAGGCAAAAGAAGTATGCCAGGATCGTAACAAATGGAAATCCGCGGTCTCTGCCTACCCCTCTGACATAAGGCGTGACTATGTATATATTGATAGATTGCATACTACATTGTTTATAACATCCTTTTCTCACCTTGTTGTGTACAGCAGCTTCATAAAGCCTCTCCCAGCTCCAGTCACTTATCAACTGCTCTTCGGTAACCTCCCTCAGCTGTATCTTGCACGACAGAAGCTTTACGAGCGTGAAATCCTCATCCTTGTACTCCATTGTAGCTTCACAGATCTCCCCGCAGCACATTTGCTGCAAGATCAACTCAAAATCTCTGTCTATAAAGGAATCACAGTCTCCAATCAACACATTCCCATCAAATGATCGGCTGAAAATACGACTCAACGGCTCAATCTCGCAGGCTCCGGCCGTATTTGTGCAGTTAACGTCGGTTATAGTAATCTTGCAGCGGGCATCTTCGTAGGGGACAACATTATAGTCCCCAGGTACTAGCACTCTTTTACGTATTTCTCGGTCCGGTCGTGAGCTGACAACTGTTTCTTTTGGCATTTTCAAGCGGGACATGTGTTTTCCTAATCAGATGTGATTTATACAGATTCACAGTGAAACTACTTGTTGTAGTTATAACTTGCCGTGGAAAATCGATTTTTCGAGACAAGAATCAAAGACTGCGATGTGCGAGAATATTAAGATGTCAAAACTCAAGCCTCAACTGTCATAATAAATGCTCCTCCAAAAGCAGTTTCGTTCCGAAAAGTAATTTTTGATCTCTGAAACATATACTAGTGTTTGTATCAGGGTTGTATTGTATAGTATTTGGGCTTCAAATTTAAGGCAATAGGCCTCATTTAAAACCATAACAAATAATTGATTTTAAAATTATACAACTAAAACATTTACACTAGTCATCTCGTAGAGTATGATAATAATTATGGTATCTTGGGTAAATTATTTATTAGCTTTACATAAATTCTTGCAAATAAATATTCATATTTTATAATATATATTTTCTACACATTATTGCATGTACCTATTGGTAATGTTTAATGATACATATGAATTGAATATCATTTGATTACAATTAGATCTTAACTTTTTACCATTTCCACGTAAAGTTTTGTTGGTAATAAAAAGCAAAAAAGTAGTTTTCAATTTCATTTGTCAATTGTTACAGTGTCAAAAACAGCTGTCAATTACGCGAATTTTTCAAATTTATAATGTCTTTTTTAACTTTTTATACGATTGAGTATCAAATTTTATATATATAATTATTAAGGTCGCGTAATTTACAATTATACCATTAATTCGTGTGAATCTGATATAGCATTGAATTAACAATTCTATAGTTTATAATAAAAAGTTTAAAGTAAACATTGACCACTTGGAAGGTAAGTGAAATATAAATAAACATTATAACATAATTTATTAACGAGATGGTGTACAGTAGTATTTAGACTTGTGATACTGACTAAATAAAATACTAGATAAACTATTTCTGTAGTATTTACAAGTACCGAAATATAACCTAACAAACATAATTATTATAACTATTTCTGTTTTCAGACACCATGACGCTTTTGTTGAAGAGCGTTTGGCGAAATGTACTCAGAGGCAACTCTCTAACTAAGTCTATGCGGTCAAGGAGTCTTACTTCCAGTTGTAATAATTTTTTATTTGTTTTCCCTTGTATTTCAAACTAAATTCTCTGTATATTTATATGACCAATTGAATAATTTATTTAATATTTTCCTTTCTAAATTCTAGACTTATTTTTTTCATTCTAAATATTTGTTTCTTGCTATCACCAGCTATGCATGTCCTGAAAACACGTGAAGACCGTCAAGGTACCTACCTATTTAATATAATAATATTTTAAATTTTTATTAATTAAATTCATGCAGAAATTGTGGTCTCTAACTCTCTAGACAATATATGCCATAGCTAGAGACCACAATAGTTATTTAGGTAGGTCCTCTTACATATTCTCCTGTAAAAGATAATACATTACCTTTTTTATCTTTTATGGGTGCTCTACTGCTCACGTTCACATGCATGCTGAACAATCTTAGCTCTACCACAAACAACATAGACTTTCTTATTGGCTACTAAACTACAAATGATTTTAATATCCAATAAAATTTATTTTTAAAAAATGATTACTTTCATATTACTATAATGATTATTGTCAATGTAGAATGCACAGATAAAATCTGTGTATTTTTGAATATAATTATAGTTTAATACTAAACTTAAAAACCTATTTAGTGTTAATTTTAGCTAGGTATATAAATGTTGTAACCCATAATGTAATTTGCAGTAGCGTCAGAAGTGACCCGGGCGAGGTCCCCGGATGCGGTTATGACCAGTATCAAGTCAGCGCCGAGTGCAGCAGAGGTCTTGGCCGCTGTGCAGTCCAACTTGCCGATCATGAACCACAAACACATGCTGCAAGCACTGCGGTGCTTGTTCGAACTGCAGAAAGCGGGCAAGTATGTAACTAGTATACAATATTGTATAATAGAAGTGAAAGTATAATGAATGGGTAAAATCGTAGGGGCTCCTAGATTTTAATAACTGCCCAAAACAAAGAGTAATGTTTTGGGGTTTGTGTAGGTATGTGCGTTTTTCCACCATATCCCCTGAATGCTTTAACCGATTTTGTAAATATATATTTTTTTAAAAGTTCATCGGAGAGAGAGACTTCACAAATTACCATTTGCTTTCCAGTCTGCAACAAGAACCCGAAAAGCTCGTAAGGAACCCTACATTTGGAGTGTTGTGCCAGAACTTCAAGAAGCACGCGCGGTCCCTTGACGTGAACGAGGTCATAGAAGCCACCAAAGTGCTGTCCTACCTCAAGGTGCCCGCCGAGTCCATGATCGTGCAGACAATGCTGCAGCTGATCAAGTGCCAGATCAACCTCATCAGCGTTCGGCAAATTATGTTCCTAGACTTCCTCCTATCCAAATTCGACACAAAGAATCACTTAGTTGATGCCTTCAAACTCGCTCTCCCTCTAGCATTCCAAATACACCTTCCTTATGAGATAGACAACCAGGACCTGTCGCTGCTGAAGGACATGCTGGCGTACTGCTGTACACACGACCTGCCCGACCGGTACATCAACGACGTGGTCACAGGACTGATGCTGCACGACCAGGCGATCGACGCACACGTGGCCAAGTCCATCATATGGTCGCTGTGCCAGGTGAACTGCACAGAGGAGGTGTTCCCGACGAGGGTCCAGCTGCTGCACATCTGCTACGACATACTGACGCACAGGATAGACCAGCTCACGTATGACGAGGTCCTGATGACGGCTGCCAGGATGAAGGGCAGGATCTTGGAGAAGCACCCCGAGTACTACCACGAACAGCTCATGGACGCGATCGCTAATTACGTCGTGGCGAAAGAAGTGGACTTCAATAAGGGACTGTTGGTGGCTCGGATTATGTCCAGGATCGTAAGTATTGTATTTTAATTCATTGATCATTATATATATGCTTTTTTGGTTTCTTTAGAAGGAAGAGACATTTCATTAATAAATAAAAAAAATATACATGTCCTTCTAACTCTGTGCATCTTTTTGAATAGACTCACAGTCGTCAGTTATCAGGGAATATGCAAAGTATACTCTGAAGTATAAAAGATACAAATAAGGTTATAATAATATTTATGCGTACCTACAAAACTAATAAGGTCTTTTACAATTTCCAGTCACACACGCACTTGGGGCTGATAGATTACCTGTGCAAGCTGGCCGCGTCGAACCCCGTCACCCTGACCACTGCGCGCACCAACATACTCTTCGGCTTCATCAACTGCCTCTCGAACAACAACTTCGCGCCGGCCGCCGACGAGTGGCTCGAGATCAAGAGGCAGATGACACAAAACCCAGTCTTCGAGGGCAAGAACTCCACCCTACCATGGACCAAAATCTGCCTGGAACTGGCCTCGCTAGGACATTACGAAGACAAGTTGCTAGATAGGGTATTTGCGCCAGAAAATGTCGAAAATTTTTCAGAGAAGGACAATAGTCCGCTCGACTACCTCCAGCTCCTCACGCTGTATGAGGCCGTGCGCGCCTTCCACAACGAGAAGTACGAGCTGCCCCAAGATTTGTATGAGAAGGCGAAGTCTATGTACCCTGTACATAAGAAGACGGACCAGCTGGAGGAACACCTGTGTGTGGGGGTGGGGGGGCCGGAGTACGTCGCCAGGAATGTGGTGCTGCCTAACGGATTTATTGCTGGTATGTAGGCTTATTTATTTTATTAGGAAAACTTGCCTCGGAAGGCTTGCCCCTTTTACAACTGGCGTAATGTGTACCTACTGGACACCTCCGCCAACTCCTTGGGGACACAGACGTGATCTTATGTTTATGTAAGAAAACCTACAACTCAAATATACATGATACCCTTTACTGGAAGGAAAGCCAATAATTTTAAATATACACTCAACTTGCCGAGTGGTATCCAGCCTAGAACGGTCCACCACATTTCCTCCCGTGGGTGTCGTAAGAGGCGAAGCAAGGGCGAAGCCTTAGTTCAACAGTGGAAATATTCCGGGTGATGATGATGATGACTACTTTATTTGCATAGATTTGAGACTTGGCAATGTTTAAAAAGTTAGCTGATTTATATACTTTTTTAAGAATAAAAAAAAATACTTTGAGTTGATGTTTCTATATTGAGAAGATTAGAAAAAAAAGTCCAAAGATAATATCTCAAAATTAAAAAATGTTACAGTTTAGCTGAAAATAGATATATCATCCATATATTTGTTGTTCCTTTGAGTGTGAATCCTACACTCTTGTTTATTCTCTTGCTTTCAGATTGTATGATATGTCTGAAGGGCGGCTACCCAATCAAATTACAGATTGCAACTGGCGATCTAAGGGTGCCTATAGAATACTTAAATGTGCCAGCAGGAAGTATAGTGTAAGTAATGCGAAACAACTTGATTCACTTAATAGGGGCTATCGCGTATTAATTACTGCTAGAGGCGCTAGTGTAGCGAAAGGTCTCGAAAATGTCAAATGGGTGGGTTACGCAGGTTTATTTCTAAATAGAATGAAGTTGTGGATTAGTGATCACTTACTTTTTAGGCATTTACAGAGACATTGTGGGAATAATTGAGTATACAGTTAAAATTAGACAGGGCTATAATATGATTATGCATTGATATCTAGTGGCTCTACTGGCATGTAGACGAAATAATTTGCTCTCTATAAAGGGCAAGTCCACGAAAGCATTATCATAATCACACTAATATTATAAAGGCGAAAGTTTGTGAGTGTGTTTATATGTTTGTTACCTCTTCGCGCTCAAACGGCTAGACTGATTTTGATGAAATTTAATATGGAGGTAGCTGACACCCTGGATACAAATAGGCTACACTTTTATCCCAAAAAAATGTAGCGGGTCACACCGTGGGGCGCAGCTAGTATTATATATATCAGCTATACCTTAGGACCTTAAGCGACAGTGGCGCCAACTGGTGAGCACAAAGACGGTAGCTATTTTTAACCTATTGTTAACCTCCGACCATCTCCGAGTATTTATTAAGTTTCTGCCGCGTCCCGCATTTTGACTAGAGGACATTATTCATGAAATTATGGCAACCCCCCCTTAAATGGGAAGCCTTTGTTCAACAATGGAAGTCTTCCAGCTGATGACGATAAGACTGCCTCATCGGTCCAGTAACGGTGACGATGTGGTTCTGGGTTCGAACTCCGGGTCAACAAGGTCACAGCTCATTATAATGTCAGGGTGACTGTAGATGCATTCCATATCAAGGAGGTGGCCATACTTATCGAAGTAGTATCGGCTAGATCCGGTCAAAAAGCTTTGGTTTGGTTTAGCTCAGACTACTGGCCATCCTACGCTGGTTTACAGCTGCAACTTAACTAATTGGTACTTGTGTGTCGGTTTTCAGTGTCTGCGTGCTCAACTTCCAGCCGGGTTGCTTCTCAATGAACAGTAATCGTCTACGGGGCACGTTCAGACTAGTTCTAGACATACTAGAGAAGCAAGGCTACATCCCAGTGGCAGTCAACACCAACGAATGGCTATCGGCGCCGGCACACGAGAGGACTCCATACTTAATGCGGGAAGTGGGGTATAAATGTGGGGAAATAGGCATGAAGTTGTCAGCCACATGAACAACGAGCTGAAATGGAACATATACATCCGATATCTGGCTGAGGTTCATTAGAGAAATTGTTTGTGAATAAACAGCGATTTGGTTATGTTAGCTGTTTTATTTTCTTTGATTGGCTTTTAAGACGAGCGTATGTTGAGCCGCACTATAGTAGACTGCAGTGGAATAAACGCTGCTTGTCAATAACTTTATAGTTTATGAGGTGATATCAGTGATATGCCTTCATTATAGCATAAGTTATAAGTATACATGACCCAATAAAGAGTTATGTGCTAGGCCGAAGTCTAATTGCCTTTGCAATGCTATCGCCATTTGAATGGTAATGTTGTCATATGCTATTTTAACAGTTTTACGTAATTGTATTAACAGTATGTATCTAAATTATACATTTTTGATTTGATGTGAGATTTGATTGAATTGCGAATTGCACAACAGTTAAATAATTTATATATAGCAAAGATAACATGTTGTATATATTTAATAACTGGCAATAGTTATATAAATGTCAACCCAACAACGTCAAGATAACGACGTGCCGTCAATTTCAAAAAGTTGTTTTTATAGTAAATGTCCTATTTACAAACGATAACTTACATTATATATGATAAATGTTACTCATCGCCAAAAGCATACGTTTCAATGCAAACAAAAGACCAGTGCGTATAAAGTACATAGCTCTCGCGCATCGATAACTCAAGCGATGGCTGCAAACTTGTGTGTTTTATTAGCATTTACCGCATTTATTGAGTGCGAGGCTAAATATGGGTACGTCGTATGGGTCGATAACAATATGACTGTGAAGATGACGGATTACTTCGCAGATATACCTGATGAACACGTCGCGCGCGCCACTTTTAGTAACGAAATCAACACTACTGGGTAAGTATGTAATAACAATTAATTCTTCTCCTTGCGGTTACTGTGGCTTACAGGGCGGTTTAATTAGGAACAGGTAAAGCAATTATTGTGCGCTTCATCAGTGTATTACTTATATTTGCTCCTTTTTTCTATAATACTGACATAGATGATATAAGGTCCGTTTGGTATGAAACGGTTTATAATATATACATATAACCCACAGGATTCTTATTAGAATGAATACTTTAATATGAATATATACAGCTATGGATAGCAATGTTTATCATCTTCAAGTGCCACATTTAAAATATTTATTTAAATATAAATAATACAGTATCCTGATGTAAGAATTTATTGTTACTTAAATTAGATTAAAATTGTTACAAAAAATTATTACAAATTGTTATAATTTTTTTTAGGTGAAGCATACTTGTATTTATTATTATGTTTGTTGAATTTCCAAAAATAGCTGGGCTTTTCTGGAGCTCCACACTTCAGAGGAGAGCCCGGATGAACACCAAGCATATGCTGCCGGCTACCTGGAGGGATACCTCACGCGGGACCTGGTTTGGATGCACTGGCAGAATATGCTTAAAGGGTCCGTAGAATATACTGTCTTATTGGTCTAGTGGTCGATTAGTGCGCTCTACTGAGCACAAGGTCCTGGGTTCGAATACCTGGTCAGGTGAAGTGTTATTGGGTTATTCCATGTAAAACTGAGTAGCAGTACAGAGCCTGGATTTTGTGCCTGTTGATGACAGTAAGTTTGTTCCCATTAGATTGGGACCTATAATTATAATTGGTGAAATCAATAGTATATTAATTCATCACAGATATTGCTACAACAAGACAGATGTGTGCGGCCTCATAGAGGAGTTTGTGGACCAGAACGAGGCCTACATCACTTCTATGGTGGAGAGTAAGGATGTTGATTCTTACTGGTATCAGGTGAGCATATAAACTACATTGACTTTAATGATGAGTGTTGTTAGACCATGGGAGATAGGTCACACTAGACAGTGTAACTTTTTCTTTTGGGGGGTCACCTTAAAGCACCCGGCCTCTAAACCCGGTTCTAAACCAGTATGAAATTCCAGATAAAACTGTACTACATCCAGATCGAAGGGCTGGCGGTGGGGTACAACGCGGCTACCAAGGACCCTTATCAATGGCTCACGACGCGCGACATCATGTAAGTACTACTGCACTGTACTGCAACACACCTACACGATTTATAATGTAATAGGTTCTGAGGTAATATTTTCCGGTATTGGTAAAAGAATTTTGGAAGTCAGTAACTGATTTCAAATAATCAGATGGAACCTTTCGAAGAGCCCTTACTTCCAAAAATACAAGCTTGTACATAGTAATTTAATTAGAATGCCGCTCACTATAATTATATGCGGCCTTATAGATAAAATGTAATATCGATATATCAACCAAAAAAAATATCGATACAAACTACACGTACATGTGGTATGTGATGCCACATCACTAGAAAACTGCCATGTGGACCTGTCGCGTACTATAGGTGCGTTTCATAAACATGAAATTTTACATACACAAACACGCTTTGTTGCGTTTGTTCAACAGTGGACGTCTTCCGGCTGATGATGATGTTGAAGCACCCGGACTCGGGACAAACATCTGCAGATCGCACAATTTTCTTTTGTTCTTCTAAACCTGTGTCCCTTCAGCTGGATCAACATGCTGGGCGACCTGGACGAGCTGGCGTTCGCGCTGTCGATGCCGAAGACCTCGCCGGACGGGTTCCTGTTCGGGGACCACTGCACGGGGCTCGTCAAGCTACTGCCGGACCTCAGCAACCTGTACACCTCGCAGGTCACGTGGAACAGGTCGGAATCGAAGGAAAGCATAAACGACCGCACACTCGCTCGCAGCAGCGGAGCCCCCCCCTCCCCCTTCCCTCGCAGAGCCGCCACAGCGCGGGCTCGCTCCTGCGCGTGCGCCGCGCGCTCCTAACGGCCGGTCGTTTATGCTTTCAGGTTTAGGTTGTACAACACTAATATTATTAAGGTGAAATTTTATGACTGGGTGTGTATTTGTTCTTCTCGCGGAAACTGCTGGACCAATTTTGATAAAATATTGTATAGAGGTAGCTGACACTCAGGATTGACACATAGGCTACTTTTTATTACGAAAAATGTAGCGTAGGTAACACCGCGGGGCGAGCCTATATGTTAGGGTGACAGCTACCTTCATACCAAATTTTATTGACAATTGGTCTAGCCGTTTGAGCGTGAAGAAGTTACAAACACACACACACTTTCGCTTTTATAATATCAGTGCGATGAATAGCTGAAACTCGCACACTCCACTGTTTGTTCAATCTTATACAAATGAGATGCAAATGAGGAGAGAAGTTTGCTCTTCACATATAACTAATTTATTAATACTACATGTAATGCACGTGGCGTATAGGAGAGGCCTATGTCCAGTGGACTGAGATGATCATGTGGTCCACAGCTACCAGTCGATGCTGCGCTTCCAGAAGATGTATGTGATGAACCTGCACCTGACCCCGGACAGCGAGGAGCGCATCCCCGGCTACAAGATGTCCCTCACCTCCTACCCGGCCTTCGTGCAGGTTTGCACTGAGTTCTTACTGATAATCTATTGTTATATCAAACAAAGTCGGGCTTTATGCCCGGCGCCATCTATCGGCATCGGTACGGCTGAGGATTTGGGTGATAAAAAGCATTATACATTAACTTCATGGCAATAAAGTAGAAATTTCCACGATATATGATTGTAGTAAGTTTTTGTTACTTGGCTCGTTTATTTTAGTATAACGTTATACTTTCCAATATAGTCGTGTATAATATATATAATATACCCTGTGGGTATATTATGGGTTACAGTGATACCATATTTGTTTGTGAACCATCTGAATGTTATATTTTCTTTACTTGTGATAAACAATAAACATAATTCTAATTCTAATATATCATTGCCATTTGTCGTCGGGTATAGGTACGGGTAGCCGATATGTCTCACAGTATGTTGTCAGTCCACAGATGACTTCTACATCATATCGTCGGGGCTGGTGGCCGGGGAGACGACCATCGGGAACAGCAACCGGACGCTGTTCGAGCTGGTGAAGCCGGTTGGACAGGTGAGATACTTTATTTGTTTGTTAGGATATTGTTACAGAAGGTGGTCCATTAAATAATGTTCATAATATTCTGCTTTACAAATATTTATAGTATAAATACTAGAAGGTTATTTTTATTATTAATAAGTACAAGGTGGTCAGAGGAACTCTGTAACTAGATGACGTAATCCCACCGTGTTTAGGCTTGTATAATTCGGGTGGATTCACTAGTACTTTGAGCCTAACTGAAAAGCTTGGGTTTAAAAAAGTATTTTTAATATAAACTTATTTTATAGGTACTTAATTTAGTTTGTTTTTGTAGGTGTTGGAGTATGCGCGTGCGATGGTCGCCAACCGCCTGGCGCGCTCCGGTAAGGAGTGGGTCGATTTATTCGTGCAGCACAACAGTGGCACCTACAATAATCAATGGTGAGCGGTACTTGTACAATTATAATATATCATCGAAATCGATTCAGTGTTTTAGCCGAGAATGTGTAACAGACAGACAGAGTTACTTATGTATTTAGTATGCATGAGTGGTACTTTATTGATGATGAAGATATATATAAAAGTGCCTTCACTAGTTAGTGGGCCGGGGCAAACCGGCGGACGAGAAAACAGAGTTTAAATGTGTTATTGTAATTTTCTATTTCTTTTTATCGTATGGTTGATGAACAACCTGGTGTCAGAGTTTAAACCGCCTGTAGGCGTCTGACATGGCTTTACAAAACGTTGAAAAATCTCTCAGGTGTGCCGGCAAACCAATGTCTTTTCGGATTCATATGCGTACTATAAATTAGTTATCAGTTACTAAAAGCGGTGAAGGAAAACACCGTGAGGAAACCGGCACACCTGATTGTTCAATGATGTGTGAAGTCATGTCAGAGTCCTACAGGCGGTTTAAACGCTGACACCAGGCTGTTCATCAACCATACGATAAGAAGGCTGTGGTGATGTGTGTGCAGGTACATCGTGGACTACAATAAGTTCAGGCCTCGCACTCCGCGCGCCGAGGGCGTGGTGAAGGCTGGCCTGCTGTGGGTGGTGGAGCAGCTGCCCGGGTACACGGAGTCCGCTGACCTGTCAGTACTACACACTCGTTTTTAAAGTGTTTTTGTAAAACCTATTTGCAGAAATAATAATTTTATCATTTACACAGCTTAGGCTGCCCGCAGATGTTCGACTTTTCTGAATGATCATATAATCGGCCCGACGCGTTCTTTTTTTTTAAATTACTAACCGACTTTTTGTTGGACGTGTCCGGTGCAGAATTGCAATCAGTACATTGTATTTCAACATAAAATCGGTCACCGGTTATCGGACGTTGGCGGGCAGCCTTATAATAATACTAGATTTTGCCTGTGACTTCGTCTGCGTACAAATAGATCCAGATAATTAACACCATAATAAAAAGGTATAATATCTTAATTTACTTCAAATAATAAACTATCGATGTGGGAAATTTCATTCCAATCGGTTCAACCATTTCTAAATGATTGCTTAACAAACATATATGTGTTACGCAATCATGCAGAAATTTTTCCGTAAATAATAACAATTGGACTTATTCCTGATATCCACTCATCACCCACTTCTCCAGCACGGAGGAGCTGAAGCGCACGTCGTACTTCCCGTCGTACAACATCCCGTACTTCCCGACCGTGTTCAACATGAGCGGCGGCAACGTGCGCATCGCCACCTTCGGGGACTGGTTCGGCTACCACACCAACCCCAGGGCCAAGATCATCATGGAGAAGCAGGTAACACCACTGTATAACTTACTCATGTTAGCAATCAAATATTAAAATATATGCTACCATAACTTATTATTATGTATATTATGATTACAAATGGCCCTCGTCCAGGCAAACATCTTCAACCTGCGCGACATGTACCACACGATGCGCTACAACGACTTCAAGCACGACCCGCTGGCCCGCTGCGCGCAGTGCGACCCCCCCTACAGCGCCTGCAACGCCATCGCGGCCCGCAACGACCTCAACCTGGCCAACGGTGAGTAGGCTCTGCAGCCTGGAGTAGCCAATCCCCCCCCCCCTCCCTTAGGATAAAGAGTGTCTTTAAATCCCACGAACCTCGATAATCACTGATACCCGAGTGGTATGACCGTTAGACTGACAAGTTATATGTTGCAAATTTAAACCCCAGCACGCACCAATGTTTTTTCGAATTCATATGCTTATTATTAATTAGTTATCAGCTAAAAATGAAGAAGATAAACATCGTGAGGAAACCGGCACACCTGAGAGATTGTTCAACGGCGTGTAAAACCATCTCAGAGGCATACAGGCGGTTTGAACTCTGACACCAGGTTGTTAACCCATACGATAAGAAGAAGAAGACTGAAGTCCTTACCAAGGTCTGTGTTGTCCCAGGCACGTACCCGTTCCGCGCGCTGGGCCACCGCAGCCACGGCGCGACGGACGCCAAGATCACCAGCGCCTACCTCTACCGCAGCTACCGGTTCCTGTCCATCGCCAGCCCCACGCACAACATCTCCCGGGGCATACCGCCCTTCGCGTGAGTCCATTAGTACACTACTATCATCATCAGCCGGAAGACGTCCACTGTTGAACAAAGGCCTCCCACTTAGAACGCCACAACTTGATTTAAATTTAATGCGGGTAGAACCTCGTCTCGCATAAGTACGTGAAGCGCAGATTAATCAATCTGCCAGGTTAAACAGTGCTCGCTGCTGCCCTCCTTTTGATGGGTGGCCGATTTTCCGAGAATCCTTAATCGGCACACGATCGATTGTCCCGCGACTTATCGTTCGATCGTGTCGGTCTGCTGTCCTATCGGAGTGATAAATGAGAGTTGTTTGTTGTCCTATACTACATAGTCTGGACGTTATGCTCTAAATTCATAATATTTCCTTCAGGTGGAGTAAGTTCGACATGGGACCGTACGTGTCGCACATGGGCCACCCCGACGAGTGGATGTTTCCGCCGATATTACACGACTGGGAGTGGGATTAGAAGCCTTGTTACATCGCGATAAGGATCACTTTACGTCGACGAATCTCAATGGAGTTAACTATAAGAATCTTATCTACTTAAGTTAGCCTGGGTTACGACAGTTTCTGCAAGAAATCTACTAATAAGGTTATATTAAGATTGTTGTAAACGCCTTGTTATTATGAATAGTACACGTGAATTTATACACTTATCGAAATTCTATTGCTCTCATTAAATTCTGATAGATACCAAAAATTTTAAAAATACCCAATTCGATCCCGTATCCCATCGTTGTCGTACCGCTTGACGGCGCTTATGTGCGCACATGTCTTCTGTAATCTTCTTAGAGAAGATTAGGACATTGAGCATTTGTTGTGTTTAGGAAAACACATAAAACAAATGTTTTTGAAATTCGCTAAATGTATGGTACGGCCATACGAGAAGGTATAAGCCTTCTTTCGTAGCCCTACGAATCAAGTTCAACCTGTTTTCACCACTAGACTACTCTAGAATAATGAATGTGAACGCCAAATATGTCTAAACAGAAAAAAAAGATCAGAAAATACATAGATTGGATATGAAAATATTGAAAAATCTACAAAATTGATTATAATGAGACAATTTGAGTTTTTAACATTCCAAAGAACATTTGAATAGTATTTGTATGTGTAATATTAGCTTTGTAATTAGGTAAAGATAACGGCCTTTTTATATTATGTGTAGTTTTTGTACAATTTATATGTTTTATAAATAAATCATGTTTTATTGACAATTCTCTATTTATTTCTAGTTTTTATTTCGTTAACTATACAATTCTAGGGTGTAGGTATTGACAATAATCCGAAAACATAGATTTTGATTTGGTTATTTGTAAAAGTTGGTATCTAAAACATGCATAACATACGAATTATACAGTACCTGTAGAAGAATAATTGTGCACGTTTATATTTGCAGGCGCTAGCGTCAGCGCAGATAGCAGGAGCGCAGAGCGGACTTTTTTAAGATACTCGAAAATAAACTTTAAATCTAGCATTATAAAGTGCATTATACATACTTGTCTGAACATGACAAAAAATCGCGCAGCCGAAAATTACTCGTGGTATACGCTACCCGTTATGAAAGGAAAGAAAATGACAACAATATCTAAATAAGCTATAATTTTATTTACTCTAATATACACCAATAAACAATGCTTATAATTACAATTGTATATACATTATGATCTCATGACGGTACTTGAATAAACATATTACATATTAGGTATACTATTCAATCTAATAACATTTTTTCAATTTATGTTTTATTAGTATGTCAAATCCAGGGTTTATATAAAGTTACTACAAGTACGTTTCCAGTTTTAATAGGCTTGTTTTTTTAGCTTTTTATCTATAAATAATATCTACGTACGTCTGGCGCACCCTGGACGGTCGGTCACTACCGTCCTTGTCGACTGGCCAAACTGCGTCATGCTATGACATGACGTGTTTCCATGGGGAGGGGAGAATAAGGAGAAAGCACTTTATTCATACCTCACAACATGGTGTAGTATAGGCCTAGTAGCTTTTATAAGTTAACCCTCAGTGTTGACATACACAAACATACAATTTCTACTGACATTAAGATAATACATTATATTATTCACTCCTCTAAAGCACACTGGGCTGTAGCAGTTTTAAGTTCATTGAAGCCATTTCTAGCCTATCAGAATTGGCTATTTGACACCACTAATCAATTGACATACTTTTTATGAGCCGTCAAATCACTATTCTTACATAGATAACTTTGTGTAGAAATAGGGACCTGTGACATCACTGATTTGTCAAAGCAAAATAATATCAAACTTTACAATTAATAAAAAAATTGGGGTTTTTAGGGCTAAAATAAATTATTTTTTAGTGTCTTGGAATTATTGGTTAATGATGTCAAATACCCTATTTGTACTGTTTTAGCTCTGTATAAGACAGCTTTTCCCATCAGTTGGTATTAAGACTGATATTCTGCATATTTCTCTAAGATGGAATGAATGAGTATTATTTATACAAACTTAACTCTATAACAAGGTTGTAACAGTAGATAGATATAAATAATTCTACTAATATTGCAGCAATGTATTCAGATCATTAAATTTGTGGTCAAGTTGTCATAGAATTGATATTTCTACCTTACTAATAAACAAAGTCTTAGCACAATCCATAGAGCAATTCTCAATTTACTCTGTCTTGCCTCAATGATTGATTTAATGAAGACACTGGCTCCTGTAACACAGGTCTCACCTAGCCCAGGAGTCAGGGTTTCAAATAGGAATGTAACAATCCTTTTATGTTAATAAAATGAATTTGTTAATGATTTTAAGTCGAAAATGACATGTATATGAATGAAATATGTAATATTTAACATTCAAGACTGAACAAAAGCTGTAGAATATAGAGAATCATCCTACAGATTTTATTTTTCTGTCATCATGCTAAGCATTGTGTGAGCGCTGTACACTGTATATTAGTAAGGTAGAGTTATATAAAGATTATTTCACCTCTATTACTGCACTATCAATAAATATATTACATACAACTTACACTAAATAGTGGGAGAAGCCAGGATTTCTAGACATATCTTCACACTCATCAGATACTGGAGTATCATAAACTTAAGAAATTGCATAGTGAATACAGGATACAATCTATGTATTTATAAGACTGGCCTGCAGCAGAACAGCATCATTTGCAGGTCAGCCCCTGTAGACAAGACGCAAAATGCTTGATGAAGAGGAATCAAATAAATGATAAATATATGGGTACAACACAATGTTTTGACTATGTTATTGATAACATATGTTCAACCCATTCTTCATTCTATTTAATTTTTATTCATCAAGCGTTTCACTGGCAGGGGGGCAGTTTTGTTATTTATTACAAATTAGTAGTTGCCTGTGCTAGTAAAGCAATAATTTATAACTACTTCATTACTCCTTTAAACACATCAAACTCAATGCCTTTCTTTTCAAGTTCATCATCCATGTTCATCCTGGCTGAGCCCTTAGCTATGTGATTACTGATTATAAACAGATTATTCTAAGGAGTTGAGCATGAGCAGCTGCTTCAGGACTTTAGTCTGTGATGTCTCTCGGATTTCCCCGGCAAGGAACATCTCGTCTACCACTGTGTATACCTAGAAAAGAATGGTAAATATTATAATTCCATAAATTTTTTACTTTATGCTACGCCTGGTACTATTAGTTACGATGGACTTATCAGTATACTTTAACACATGAGCAGGGTTGTGAAATAATATGTAAAATATTTGTTGTCGAAAAAGAATTTCCATAGTTAATGTAATGAATGCTTTGGAATTGACTAACAAACTTAATGGCAGGATGTTATACATACACAATAGTAACTTGATGTACTAGTACTGTACAGTATAATTTGACTATTCTTCAATATTTACCTTATAGAAGTTGAACACAAGGTCCAACTCACATACATTGTGGAAGTATTCATTCAGGACCTCCACAAAATTGTGTATAGCTTCCAAATAGCACAGATTATTGTCGTTCACGTCGACACATATGCAGAAGTATAGCCCGGCGTACCTTCTGTATACAATCTTGAAATTCCTGAACTGTAAAATACACACAATATAAGAAACAAGTTCATTTTCGGTATGTGGGTTTTTCCAACAGTATTTCATTATATACCTCGACAAAATTGGTGTGTTTTGCATCTCTGACGGTGACTACAGCGTGCACCTCCTCGATGAGCTTCTGTTTTTCGTCATCATCAAAGTTCATGTACCATTTTGCCAGTCTAGTTTTACCCGCACGATTTTGGATTAGTATGAAGCGAATCTACGGAAAATACACATATAAGTAAATGTTATTTTATGTATAGCGAAACATTATATAAATCATATAGATTTAGATAATGATTTATGATTACCATTTTGTTATTTTAAAATGAAAATTAAGGAATTCGTAAAATCTAGCCAGTCGACGCCTCCTTTTTCTTTCAATTTTGACAACTATTCTCATTTGACGGCAAAAAATATTTTGTCACTGTCAAATTGTCTCTTCCCGATTAATCGATTGTGCGGTACGGTCCAGCTAAATTTAATTACAACTTCTTTGATTTTTGTCCAATAACAAAAAAATACAATTTAAATATCTTTAAACATTACAAATATATACAAATAGCTTTAACCCCACAAATCTTGATTATTACTCTTTCATCATTATTAATAGCTTTGTCTTTATCTAGTTCGTTTCTTTTTTGTCTGTGGTTTCTGTGTTGCTATTATAGTAAACTACACAAAGTAGTAATAATTTTTAATATTTTTTCCGTATTTTGTGAAGTTAATTACTTGATAAAGATTATTTAAAGCTGTAAATAAGTAAAACTTACCTTATTTTTGTATGGTACTACTATGGAACTAAGAAAATAACATTATTATGATGAATCAAATTACGCTCGTTAAGTAATTGTTTGAAAAAGCGTAATGGCAACACAAATATCGAATTGTTTTTCAATTTTCCAGTGGATTTTTGACGTTGCTGCTACTTGCTCGTTTTTATCTAGTTTTCCTCCATGTAGTGCTTAGGTTTCCATAATGTCTCTAATATAAGTAGTTCTGTAGGGAAATAAACGATATAAATCTTAAATGACGCCCACGAAGACCACAAAAACTGAAGTAGAAATGGTGATACGGAATAGAAAAACTGTTATGAAAGACGGGATTATGACAATGTCTGGCATCGGCGAGCCCTCCGTGTTCCACGCTCTGGTGGTGATATTCCTGGAGTTTTTCGCATGGGGACTGCTGACCATGCCCATCATCTCAGTGCTGAACGCTACATTCCCGGATCATACGTTTTTGATGAACGGTTTAATAATGGGTATCAAGGGCATCCTGTCGTTCCTGTCTGCGCCACTGATCGGCGCGCTCTCCGACGTGTGGGGTCGCAAGTTTTTCCTGCTGGTGACTGTGTTCTTCACCTGCGCGCCCATCCCGCTCATGACGATCAACACGTGGTGGTTCTTCGCGATGATCAGCATCAGCGGAGTGTTCGCGGTGACGTTCTCAATCGTGTTCGCGTACGTGGCGGACGTCACGACGGAGGCTGAGCGCTCGCGCGCCTACGGCCTGGTGTCGGCCACCTTCGCCGCCAGCATGGTGATCTCGCCAGCGCTCGGAGCCTATCTAATGGACTTATACGGCGAGGCACTTGTTGTCGCTGCTGCTACTGCTGTCGCTATCCTAGACGTGTTCTTCATCATGGTGGCTGTGCCAGAAAGTTTGCCTGAGAAAGTAAGGCCCAGCGGCTGGGGGCCAGCTATAAGCTGGGAGCAAGCCGACCCCTTCGCAGCATTAAGAAAAGTTGGTGCGGAACGTACAGTGCTAATGTTGTGTGTGGCAGTGTTCCTCTCATACTTACCGGAGGCCGGGCAGTACTCTTGCATATTTGTGTACTTGAAGTTAGTGATGGGCTTCGGAGTGGTCCAAGTGGCAATATTTATTGCAATTGTAGGAGTGCTTAGTATTGGTGTGCAAGTTGTTCTCGGATTCTTAATGAGATCACTTGGAGCTAAGCATACCATTATGGTGGGATTACTGTTTGAGATGCTGCAGCTCATGTGGTATGGCTTCGGTAGTCGTACATGGATGATGTGGGCTGCTGGAGTATTGGCTGCACTCGGCTCTGTTACATACCCAGCCATTAGTGCATATGTGTCGGTGAACAGCCGGGCTGATAGACAAGGAGTGGTGCAGGGCATGGTGACGGGGGTGCGAGGGCTGTGCAACGGTCTGGGCCCGGCCATGTTCGGAGTGATATTCTACCTGTTCCACGTGGACCTGAACGAGGACCACGCGGCGGCGGGGCGACCCAACGAGGAGAAGTACGTGCGCATGGTGCCGGGCCCGCCCTTCGTGCTGGGCGCGCTGCTGGTGATCTGCGCGCTGCTGGTGGCGGCCTTCCTGCCGGAGGACGGCGCGGCCAGCCGGCGCACGCCGCCCGACCTGCGCTTCGAGCTGGAGCGCGGGCGGCGCGTGGCCGGCCCGCTGTCGCCGCTCATGGCGCCCGAGTCCGCCGCGCTCTAGCTAGCGGTGAAGGCCGGCCGCGCGGCCAGCGTTTGACTGTCAGTGCTGTGCTCAGCGACAGCGTCCCGTGCATTTACGAGGTACCAAAGCTAACTCGAGTGAGTGACCGTGATCCCTAACGTTACGCCGACACCGATACATTCCCGCGATGATACAGCTTCATCATCGTGACTTATAAGCTTTGTATTATATTTTTATATGGTTTGGAGTCGCAGCTGGGGTGTGTACATATTTGTCTGAATAAAATCAATGAAATCGTTGTTCTATATAGTATGTTTCATGTTTCGAGTCGAACATCACACAATTATTGGTCGCCTCAAGTGTGGCATTGAGTGTACCTATGAGTCAAGCCACAGTCATAATAATAGCGGCGGGATGTTAATGTTGTTATAACTTGCCTCCAAATAATAATATTCCACTTCATAAGGTCAACTTGAGTAATTTACGAGTAGCCATTGATATTGTTTAGATTAAGATAGCATCTTTATAGATGTCTCCTGTCCAAATTGCTAAAAGTAAATATTTTATATTATGACAAAAGTAAAATATATAAATACTTAATAGAGTAAACTTCTGGAGAGACGATTAGGTAAAAACTATAAATTGGAAATGTTTCAAATGATATAAGTACTGTGGGCGTCTTCTGGCTGGTTTATCCAGTTGACGCTGTTATCTTCTAGAGGTGCTTTTAAACGGGTAACATTTTACTGCAATATGTGGCTGCAACACAGTGGTGGGCAACATTGCCAGCAATACCAGCTAGACTGCAATATTATTGCAGTTATGTCCCGAGCATATAGCCACACATGTTTGGCATGGCCAAGCTTTTAAATTTGTAGCTGGCAACATTGCCGAACGATCGCTGACATTCGAAAATACTAAAATATTTCGGGGCCAGTTATATTGTTGTTTTGTTTTCCGGTATAAGTGCATCCCTTTCTGACGCAACGTGATGTTTACTGTAAGCGCGATTAGTTGCCATATTCTGTGCTTTGTTGTCACTTTTTCGTTTTGTATTTTTGGTCCAATTTTATTTATAAGAAACTTGAAGTCACCCTTTGACCGTCAATTAAGGTTCCTAAATATTTTTTTCATCAAAGGTTACTTCTTGACTTAAATTACCTTCGCCTATTCTTCGTTTTCTTTTAAAACAATTATGTTGCGAAGGGTGTCATTTTGTCAGCCCGTCACGACCTCAAATCATCGGCCATATAGTTGCAGATATATTGCAATACATGGCCCAGCCATAGATTGCTAAGCCATAAACTGCAAAAATTTGTTCGAGACGGCCAAGCATAGTTAGCCAATAGTTCAGTCACACATTGCCTGGAAAGTATAGCCCAAAAAGCACCATAAAGTAATTGGTTAATCTAAATACTATAAGATCGCTTACACAAAAGAGTATTTATCAGAAATAGAGATAACTGTATTATAAATTAACTTATAAATATACTAGGTCTAAGATAATTTGTATGAAGGAGACGTCGACCTAGCCGCGTCGCATTATTTTGAACATCTTTATTTTAACAATGAATAGTACATCTTCAATATCTGTAGAAGGTTATGACTAGTTACGTTCAGACGATATTTATTGACGACTGTTATATTTCTACCACTTTGTAAAGGGTCGAGATATCAGAATGACACGAGTGATCAGTTGTTTTTCAATTTGAATGTTATTTTTGCATGAGTTGAGAATGAATCATTAAAATGTAATAAAGTTATGGACCATTTCTGGTTCCACTGAAAAATAATTCAGTTTTTTTCTCTCATTTTATAAAAGATGGAGGTACCTTCCCTGTTAATTAGATTTGATACAATTATGTATGACGAAGTCATAGACAATAGAGTCATAACCAGTACCCGCATTAACTTTGCCCCGCTATTTACTGATTACAATAACTGTACAATTAGCAGTTCAAAAAGATTGTTTCAAATGGCGATCGTCATGTGTTGGATTTTTTACGATCCTATGCCTTATAAAACTTACATCGATGAGCAAATCGTATCGTATCGTGGTGTATGTAACGGTCACCTATCCACGATTTTGCCGCAGAAGTAATTTATCGATTCGCACAACCCTGGACGTTTGTCCATGGAGGCACATTGTTAGTGTTTGCATCGCTTTGCTTTGTACTGCTAGGACAAAGACTTAGACACCTGTGTCCGATTCAAGTAACTAAGACAATACACAACTGTTCGATTGGGAATTAAATTTGATTATATTATCGTTTAGAAACAGACTAACAAATTGCACTGTGATGTGAACGGTTGGAACTTGTATTGTACTGCTCTCGAAACTAGAAAGAAATTCCTAACAATACTTAATTTGAGTGCTTAGATATATACGCAAGAAAAATCTCAAAAAAATGTTGGATGTAGGTACTCTGATTTTCTTTTAATATAATTATCTTCTCGAAAGGTTAGCCGTAAGAAGAACTGACCTCTAGTGCCCCATTGTACCAGTTATACAGTCATACTTAAAAGCTAATTAGTTGAGAACCATGCAATTCTATTCTTACTGCTTGACTATGCAAGCATGTCGTTTTTATGTTAGTAAATGACCTGATTATGAAACAGCTATTAGTTCATCCCTTGTTAAAACATCGTAATAAGTAAACGATTATATTTCCTTATGCGTCCCTACGTTTGTCGACCAAACGCGCAGATCTGTGCACCTTACATATTACCATTTGATTTATCGTTGCGTCATCGCTCAATTACTGTTTTTGCCTTGCTCTTAAACTGTATACATAAATTATTTTCCTGTTCTAGCTAATAATATCCTCGAGTGTACGATACCACTTATTTAATATGCTATTTTTCCGGGTTTTCTTTAGACGTTAAAGCGCCCGTTAATCGTATATGCCATAGTGACTGATGCCAGCAAGTAGCTAGTAGCATTACCCATTGGCGGATGTCACTGGTTTCACCATAATAAACAGTGGTACTATCCGATTATCACACCTACGGGAAGCGATGGCGCAATTAGTACTTTGTTGCTCAATGAATAACAGTAATCTGTAATGTTTTAGTTCATTGGAAATCACCCAAATATTGTATTCTGTGTTTTACGACCGAGAATTTCTCTCACGAAACTTGATAATAACAAATATGATAGATTTTGTTACTGGCCTTTCTTTTATTCGAAAACCGAACGTCTCGATCATAAAGAATTGATAAAAGTTTCAAGAACAGATATCATAGATATGTTATAGTTTGAAGAGTCAATAAAATATGTCCCGCAAAAGTTATGCCAGGCAATCTGTCGGTCGTATTATAGTACTAAAAGAGAAGGGGTCATGCAAGGTCTAGTTCGTTTGCACGCTGGGGCAAAGAAAACTCGGATAACGTCAGACATGTTGGAAACAAAGATAAGAGAGCTTATGGCCGCATCTCTAAATATTTGAGCCTTTTTTATGGGGAAGGGACGCCATAGTGATATGATTTTTAGATACCATGGTCTGTATTAAAGTTTCGACGACAGTATTAGGTAATGTAGTGTAGCGAGCCTAGTAATGAGTACAATGACGTGTAACGTTGTTAAAGAGCAATTAAGGAGTCGCTCAGCTGGTTCACATTCATTGGCCATGGTTTTATTTCGCAAGCATCGCAGACTACCGTAATTAAACTTGTAATCATTGTAAATACTACTGTTTTCGCGCTAAATTTTAGCATAAATCAGTGCGTGATTTAGAAGCATAGCAAGGATTCCGGTTCATTATTATTGTACGTAAAATGTCAGGCTTCGTCACACCGCAAACTATTCAAACGTTATTGCTATAAATATTTCTGTAGAATTCCTAAGCTGAATTGTTTTTGAGATTATTTGCGGTTATTAACGAAGGAGGATTCAATTAATTAGTCGGCCTTGATAGAATTACATATGAATGTACGTTATTAAATCGTACAGTCTTCAGGTGAATTTATCTTGAGATAAGAGTCCGTGTTATTTTCCATGACGTGCGTGCCCTCCGTGCAGTGTCATTGGCATCCGATGTTCCCTCGAATCTGTTGGGACCCGCTTGAGCAACAAACAGACACATTTTGTAATGTTTACTGAGACAGAAGCAAATATTAACAGATTGAGTGTTGAGTTTGTCTCAAGTCAAACCTCATTTATATAAACGTCAAAGTATTTTTTTAAATACAGTTCTAATATCAAGGTATATTTTCGGACAGCTTTTTAATTGATAAAAAGATATTTGTAACTTACAAGATAGTGTTTTATATTCGTAAAAGTGACCTAGCAAAGTCAATACTTTCGAAAGCTGTAATTACCCTTATTTAGCCGCTATTTTAAAAATTAATTGCTACATGTACATTTCTTTGAAACCTAACAAATTAAAATTATTTAACAAGTTATGTGTTGAAGTTTATAACAGATTATATAGGTAGGTAGGTCTCACCTTTGTACCTTTAAGTAACAATTCAAAAGTTTTGCGCTTGAGAGCTAAATCTTCGTAAGTCGGGCTTTAAAATTTCACCAGGGCCTTTCGTTTAACTTTCAACTTAAGTACTTATTTAATACCTGACAGATTTCGTTTAATATTAAAACTCAAAGCTTATAATACATATAACTATGTAATAGGTACCTAGTTAATATGTAAACATATAATTACAATAACATATCATTTGAATATTACAAGTTAAATTTCAGGGTAAATCTGAGCCAATAAAGTAGTAGATAATACATATTATTTCTACACTAAATTCGTCTGAATTGTTTCAATAACAATTGAGATTTTCTCTTATCGGGCTGTTTAGTCAGCTAGAACATTTCTTGGCAACACTATTTCACCAGAATCCTCCTTCAGAGCAACACGCGCTGACAAATATGACGTAATTGAAATCCAACATGGCGACCTTGATTTATTCTTTGTTGAATTCGTTTACTTGCATATTACTTTATGATGAAGTTAAATGCATGTTTCAATATCCAGCTTGGAATTACAAACAAATTGGTTTACGGGACGTGAATTGAAAGCTTTTTAAGTAGCATTTAAATTGAATGTTTAGTTACAACTTATAAATGCGCGCCATTATTGTGACATTTTTTTACCTTGCGTCATACTTGACGTCAAGAAGCTTTAAGGTTTTATTTATTGCAAAGCAGTATAAATAACATGTTTTGTCATCTTACAGCATGTTTAAATCATGCTATTTGACAATTACTAATACAACACTTGTCAGGGCTTATATATTTAATTTAAATGTTGAAGTACCTTATTGTTAGGGTCAACACAATATTCGTTTATAAAATATTTAAAGTTCTTTATCGCAAGACATCTATAGGTACCTACCTAACGGCACACAATTGCTCGAAATACTTAACAATACTTAATCATAATGTTTTGTTTCCTGAATCAATCCCGCCAAACGTGACCGATTGAATTCACCGGCGCGCGCGCACTCTATTGTTTTATCTTTCTAAGCAGGTTTGTTGCATCGCTGCTTGCAGTATGAATCACTATTGTGTACGTGTTTATGTCAATGGATCGGGAATTCACTTATAACTATTTATCATACTTTAGGTATTTTCGTACAATACTTTCTTTTGAAACAGTTATGTTATTGCACACAAATTCGATTCTAGAACTACTATGCGATAGGAACAAAGTTGTGTGCAAGGAATCGCAAACGCATTATCGCAATAATACACCTGTGTGGGGGGGGGGGGAGCTTTTTATGCATCATCTTTAAATACCTTCTTTTGACCTATTCCGCGGCACCAGGATTCAACTTTAATCAAAGAGTAATCTAAAGTCTCTCAAAAGTTCTGTTACAGTCTATGGTACTGTAACAGAACTTTTAAATCCAGAAAAAAAAATTAACGAAACACTTTTTCAAAGATTTTTGTTGCCCTATATTACCCAATGTTACATCCATGTGCTAAGTTCAGTTGTACGTAACTAGCCGCCAAGCAAATCAATTGAGTAAGGTTATTGATTGATAAACCCGCGGCAACTTACAAGGACACGCACTACGGTAGTTAATAATTTTAACACTGGTCTAGACTTCACGTAATTATAACTTGCTAACGAAGTTTAACGGCCAACACGTTAACTACATTATAATTAGTCTTCGCAGTTCATCTGCATAAATCACGCTTGTTCTCGTTAAGGGGATAGCCGAGGTTTATTGCTGTACGCAAAACGGGGTGAATAGAAACAAAAGTTTGGAACTGATTTTAACATTCAAAGATTACAGTTAGCTGTCAAAAACTAGATTGATGTTATTGACTGATCCATTGATGTAGCTAGTAGTTAAGCACTACTTTTTTTTCCTTTTGGTAATATACCGTTGAAATTAAATGTTAGTAATGTGTCACCAACAAGAGACAAGTCCTTTTACCAATTTAAACTACCTTTGGACTATGAAATACAAACAATTATAACATGTCATGTGTAGGTGACAATATTTCCGGAGCACTTAAATTTATTTAAAATACTTTAAAACACTTTTGTCCTTTTGACCATTAAACGATGTAATAAAAACGATATAAGTATAATTACTCCACGTAAGAGAAAATCGGTGTGTAACTCACACTCGAGACAAACCGCGGTCCCTACAAACATTCGATTTGTATCTCGTACCGCAGCAGTCCAATCATTACTCCTGCGCTGATCAGGTAGTCTTAACTTCTTAAGTCACCGCAGAACATCCTCTTTCTCTTTCAGCCTTATTTTTCCTGACCACTGAGCCTTCACCATGCTGTCACGTTCCTGAGCCTGTTGCATCTTCTACATCCTCTGCTGCTCTGCTTTGGCGTTCACTTGATCATACTCGCATGCTGATTTAGTACTAGGCATAATCACGCAGACTGTAAGTCTCTGCAATTGTAATTGACGCTTAGTTATCTTCTATTTTATAACTGCAGTCGATGCCTGAAGCTTTGATTGAAGTATTATTGGTAATTTACTGTGTATCACTGTTTAAAAGTCGCACAGCTTCATCTAAAAACAGACTATACTTCCAATGTTAAGTATAACAAGCGAGAATTATTATAAATGGATATAGTATATGGATATATGTAGTTTGTCCCGTTATTTATAATTAGAGTTATATTATCAAGCGATATTGACATTCTCCCACCTATATAAGTACCAGATAGAGTAAGTCTACAGGTTACGACAGAACACCTTTGCGTACACTTATTTTCGTCCATTCTTCTTCATTGGAAAAGTTCAAAGAGATTTTTCAGCTTATGTTCAGTAAAAAATATTGAGTCTCAGATCCAACGATAATATAGATATAAAAAAGCTTATCTCCATGACTTCAATTCAAAAAACATTTAAGCAAGGTTACACCAATAAGCAGGTGCTTACTGGTCAAAGATCAAAGACAAAGACATCAATTATTGATTTTTAAACATCGGCGCGATAGGCATTTGCGACCGATAAGCTGTCGTTATCAGCTGGTGACTAATATACGTTACAAACTAGCGCAAGCATTCGATTAGCCTCTACGGAAGTTTTGACGGCGCTGCGACATAGAGACTTAAAACCAGTTAACCATAGATAGAAGCGAAGATACAACTGGATATCTGTTATCGCCGCCAGTTGTTTGTTTTGTTAACTATATGTGGAAATTAAATCATTTTTCTGATATCTATAGTTCTGCATATTACAAAGAGGTTAAAGTTACATGTGAGAGGTGATCTTTGAAACTATTCTTCCAAAGACAAACAATATTTCACTAGTGTTTAGAATATCTCCAGGTTAGTCGACTTATGCTACTTTAAACCCAGAAAAACTTGACAAAATATTCCGTGTAGACGAAGTGGCTGGCTGAATCTAGTACCTTATAGATATTATTTAATTCTAAATCATCTTTCTAGCCATCTCATTAAATTAAATGGATTTAGATGCGATATTTTCTAAATAAATACCCTTCCAATGGTTAAACACTACTTGGGTATATTTGTTCCTTTTACTAACCATGTTATGAATGAAAACAGACGCTTTTTAGTTTTTTCTTTTACCTAGTTCTCGTAGTTGCCGCCTGGGAACTAAAAATCGATAAAGCGTAGGTTGGGAGATTCAATACGAAGTTGTCAACTAATAATGAATTGCTAATCCGACGCCACGAGTATTAGATAAATTAGACATTCGATAAAAATACACAATGTAGGTAACCTTATCATCAGTGAACTCAAAAATGCAATCATGCAAACGAAATATCAAATAATTCGTTGAACTTCATAATTATGATTCAGGCATGAGTTGATTTGGCTATCTAATCGTAAAATGTAGATTTATCGAACTGTGCCGCTACATTTATCTATCAGATATATGATTAGATAAAAGATTATAAACAATGATATGTTATTGGAACGTGTAGTGAACCTATACCCTTACCTACCTTTTTTTTTAGACGGTAGCATCCGTAATTCTGAACTTCAGCTCTGTTTATTTTTCTTATACAACAGTAAATTGAGTGTCTAATTGTCTACCAATTGATTGCCTTATTGGTCTAGTGGTTACTAAGCGCAACTGCCAAGCATAAGATCCTGGGTCAGGCAGTGTTACCTACTAGGTTTTTGCATTAGGTAATTTCAGTAGCAGCACGGTGTCCGGATTTGTGCCCGGTTTATGGCAAAGACTCACCCCCTATTACATTGATACTAACCTATAAAATAACTGGCGAAATATGGGTGTTCTATATAATTATGTGGACCTCTGCGTACCTCGGGAAATACAGGCGTGATGTTATGTTATAAGTCTACCATCTTTGAGATCAACATTATTAGCATACTAACAGTATAGGAACCTCGCTGAGAGAAAGTTTATCAGCCTGTAATTACGACGAAAATACCAAAACAATGTTTCATTCAACCAGAAACAACTTAGATGTGCTCTATTTGCAATTGATTGTAATTTGTAAGGTCTAGACGTAATGGAAATTTAGAAAGAAACAATAAGGAACGGTATACATTCAAAACTTACACCCTTGTTAGTAAAAAAATAGCTATGTACCTATAATCCGTAAACGGATATCAAAATAAAACTCATGGCTCATACTATGTACCAAGATTTCAAAATGCAAAATGGCGCGAGGTTTTTTTAAATAATTGTCAAAATTCTTTTAGGCCTACATTTTATTCTGGCCTTGTTCAATGGTATGTCAGCATACTGTAACAGCTTGTTGTGATAACCGGTTTGGTGACGCCACATCGATATTTTCGTTAACCGATATTACGGTTAAATTGAGTCCTTGTTTTGTACTATTTTTAACACCAGTAATCTACAGAGAAAATATATTTTTCAATGAGTGTCGTTCCTCTGTGTTTTTATGTTGGTAATGTACTACCATTAACGCTGCTCACATTAGCCATTGTATCGAGCAGTTATTTATTTAATTAATCAAACAACTGGAATAGACGGCGTGTTTGTTTAGGTAGCGCTAAAGAAAATTGCTTGTTTTAAGACTGCCTGGAACGAACCATCTGGACACTGAAAGTAAATAGGCTGTATATCTTAATACATCTGCGTTCAATTTGTTACAAAACTGCCAAGTGTGAGTTGAATACTGTTGAAGTTCCGTAACTGTCACTACATAGATTGTTTAGTGCAATCTTGTGATGTTTTTGCGTTCGAGTTACAGACCCGTCCGATCTTGACGTATTTATTTATTACTTATGCAAGATTTATGCTATAGACACTATCGTCATAGAAACATGATTGCGGTGACATTTTATCTGAGACATTAATTGTCATAATAAATACAATTAGCTAGATACTGATTTCAAAGTAACATTGTTCTTTAAGCAAATTTAAAGGGTTTCCTAAGATCCCTCGAAGCCGAGCCCGTTCCCTGCTTACTTTATTAAACCTTTTTGCAAAAATGTTTCCATTACCATGAGTTCTTTGTTACCTAGTATTATTGGCGCCAGCCTGTCTCTACCCTGACCTGAATGTGTTGAATGGCTATCTTAGTTCAGTGTGCTGTTACAAAGGCGTGCTGCGGCACCTCCGTCACGCCGACGCCGTTACTGTCACAGATCGATTACGCAGTCATTATTAGTCACCCAAGGAAATAATAGGGTTTTCAGAGATATAAGACTATGAACGCACGTGAAACACAACTTATTCGTACAAATGTAGGTAGCTATTGGTTCCAACGTTACTCTGCCTGAAACCATCATCAGCCTAACTTTGTCCACAGCTAGACATAGGCCTATGAAAAGTCTTCTCTGAAGATGGATTTTGGCTACTTCTTTATTATATTATGAATGTATCTATACTTTCTACTTGTTTCTACTCATTAGTTAAAAGTATTTTTCCGAACGTACGTAGAACATGACGTAAAAGTTGGCGAATGTCCTCAGTTTTCGTCATTGTCCAATGAACCAAAAAAAACAACATTTTTAGCTAATACAGTAGTAGTAGCTGCTGACAGAAGCCTATTTATAAGGAAAAGAAAAATATATTGACTTTGATTTGCCTCAAAAACAACCATCTTTGCTTAGATATCAATAATTTAGATTAAATTAATTACTTACCAAGAATTCCATTTTATTTCCGTATAATTCGTACCTACAGACAACGCCATATTGTCGCACGCTGTTAGTTTATTTCATATCTTATCTCAGATTACTTTTATACTAATATTTTGGTGGTTACGTCAGACGTCACGTTTCACAACCGCCTCATCGCGATTACTTCGAACACAATATGTTTGCTTAAGGTAGGTTATAAAGGCGTCATTATTGATTTAAGCCAGGATAATTACAGTTACAGGCTTTGTTCTTCAGGATCGTGAAAATCTCAGATGAAAAGTTAACGTTTTTCCCTTGTGTGAAATGCGCGGGAACTTACCATAACTAAGATTGCGTATTTTTTTGCGTAACGAGCTAAAGTATTTGCGCTGACTGCCTATTTCTAATCCTACAAGTGTTTGACACTAATGTTGAATATATTAAATAGGTATTGCCATTAACAATACCTACTAACCAGAAATCTTCGGACTCGGGATTCCAATGATTGTTGCTCATTGTTCTTATATGAAAACAAAACATATTGCAGAAAAGTAATACCTGCCATAGGTATATTATTGTCATAATAACCTCCAGCTGTACTAATAAACACATCAGTGGGTGTATGAGTCGTTAAAGTAATTAATTACTTCTTATTATGATTAATTATATGAATCAAGTTATGGGAATGCAAAATTTAAATAGACATAATATGTTTCTCTGTAAAAATACTTTATGAGAATACACTGCGTCTGTCTGTCGCATCGTGTGAGTCTGGCCCAAATTGAATCCATTTGCAATGAAACTGAAACAAACAATACAATGATATTGAGATTCGTTTGCTCCATTGCCTCTTGTCTTTATAAAAGGCAAACTGTGCCAAGACGGTTTGAATTTACCTACATTTTTTTGACAGTTTATTTTACCAAAGAAATCTTGATACGTTCTTATTTCTTTTCAATGAGTTACCCACCTACACTAATAGTGATGAAGTGAAAACTGAAGTCCCTTTAATACTTACATTAGCCAAATAATTCACTTCATTTCCTTCGTCATTTTCCTCCCTTAGTAACTTAACTTCAACTTAAAAAGGTTATTGCTAAAGATCGTGACTGCGCCAAAAAATAACGAGTCACTTTCGAAATAGCTTGCCTCGTGAAATATAGGACACATGTTTTTTAGAATTCAGAAAGCAACGCCTTTGGGTTCCGTCAGGGTTCAGCCCTTATTTACCAACATAATACCAACAAGACACATTGACTACAATCATGTCTTCTACTCTGCCCACGTTAAGCCCCTCATATTTATTCGAGCAAAGAAATGTAAGCCTCAAGACTCTTATATTAAATTGTAATAATTATTTACTTGTTTTTTTGAAAAAACTTCTTCAAGAGCTATTCCTATCCTACGCATAAAGTTGATGAATTACCGACTTAATGTATCTTATTTATGTTTAAGTCTTGCTTTTTGTTTCTTAATATTCTTCTCACATTTCTAAGAAATTAACATTACGATATTGCGGATATTCTTATAAACATAAGCGTGTGTTATAAGAAAAAAGGCCGAAGCTTTATCAAAGCAAAATTTATGGAAAGCGCAAAAATTAAAAAAAATTAATACAGCTTATTATTTGACATTTATTTGTTTACAAATTATGCAATTGGTCACCAGTTGAACAAAAATCGTAATATTTTTACAAATATCTTTACAACAACAGGTACAACATATTTATTTGAATATAAAATAATTTGAATTGCAGTATATTGGAAGGCCATTTTGAAAATTGCAGTCAATTTAATCTTCTCGTTTGATTGATTCATAGAGAATAAGAACTCTAGCGGGTACTCTTTGTGAGGTCGTCACAAAAAGTATGTATGATTTATAAAATTTTCATTGCCTACTGCTTATAATCCCTAGGTTACTCCACTGAATTTCAACGTAACGACTAAATTTGAGTTTCTATATTTTAGTAGAAAGGTAACATAACCAATCTGATAAAAATAATGGAATAATAAATGGGTAAATCTTATTCGAAATAACTTTAACTAAGAAAACCGACATGGGCCAACCCATTCGTATAAAATATCTAACTCAACAAATAAACTTATATCTACGAATTACGAAAATATTGTTTGCAAAGGATATTTTATATTGCAGTAAATAAATTATTTGCGAGAAACGCGTGAGTGTACATTATAGTTATGTTCGTACACCTATGTGTCTTATCTTATTATGATAAATTCCGTATGCAATGAGTAATTTCACCTTTATCAGTAGGTACTGTGTAAAATCTGCCGAGAATTGTAACGTGCTACATAACTATCTTAATTAACCTTGTATAATAACAATAAGGAACTCTTAACTTAATTATGTATAATTATTAGTTTTTGTAACGCCTTCAGATGCTTTCGAGATTCAATGACACGTCATAGTCATATTGTTTCCCTAATGACACAAAACAATTAGTCACTATCGTCGCGTCTTGAAATAAATGTAATAATTAATTAGCGAGCCACACAGTTCTCGGAGGAAATAAATGTTGTTATCTTAGTGTAGCTTATGGTTTTTCAAAGTAGGTAGGTGACAATAAAATGGTCGTTTGCATAAATACTAAAGAATTACCGTTATAACATTGTGCGTCTTAATGCTTAATGTGCTAGACCAATTATACATTTGGTGAATTCCCACGTCGTATTAATTAAACTAGCAATGGCCGCGGGTACGTCTGCTAGCAACATAATTGCGTTATTGCGTCGATCAGAGTCAAGTGGCTGCCAACTTTTAAGACTTGGTACTTAGAAACTGCACGATATTAAGTTATTTAATGTTGTCAAACAAATTGCCCTTTTCAGTAAAGGAACACTGGAAGTACTCTTTTGCCAAGATGCTCACAGTAAATGTATTGTAGTAGACAATAGACTACAAAAGTTCTTGTTCAACCTCTGAGCATGCATTCGCGTACTTTTTATGAACTTGGCATTGTAAGCGACTAGATCAGGGTCACCACGCTCGAGACGTTACCTCCTTGCTCGTGGCTTTTTTCTGAATCACATTACTGTGCATTCGCATAATTTAATAACCAAACAGGTATCTAAACTGCTAAACAAGTTACAGAATAATGATCTTACATAACAGAATGCAAATGGTTTTAATAACTTAATTAACATTTATAATCTTCCCATTGCGAATGCGATATTATATCTGATTACCACCGTGTTTTTTCATGGAAATAGGTACCAAGGCTGATTACCTTATCCTGCAAAAAGTAAATAGGTTAACATTTGTAGAAAAAAATACGCTGAAAAGAAAAGCCTTGTAGCGATGGCACAGGCACTCACTATCTATGGTACGGCCATCATAAATTGTAACACGCGACACGAACGACCTGCGATACAGGGGAACACGTGGATAGCAAAACGAATACTTCAGTAATCTATGAATAATAATAGCAGTAAATATGAATAATGAGACATAAATGTAACGTAACCTATTTTTTTGTAAAACCGCAAGCCTAACCATGTACACGGGGGCACTACATGCCTCTATCCTGTTACTTTGCCTGTTTTACACAGACATGCATATTTTTCCTCATTATATTCCTTTATAAAATATATACGAGTCCGCTCTTATATATGTAAACATAAATTAGTAGGCACCGGTGCTAACCGATTTAAGTAATAAGAAAATCTCTTACTCGCATTTTTGTTATCTATTATTCAAAATACCCTTGAAATCAATGGTATTCATTATCAGATATCACAGTGCCTAAGTAAACTTATTTTTGCAAAGTCTAACCCCACACACTTTCAACCCCACAATCTTACTCAGTTTTCCCAGAATAGCTAAAAATATTATCAACTATATTAACAATGTTTGTATTCCGGGTAATCCCCGGTTAGATTTGTTCTCTATTAAGGGATCCAATAACATCCAATTAACTGCTCGAGCTTCTCCCAGGCTCTTATTGTTATTGCTAATGTAATTATGTCAGAGTGATAATCTAAGGCCAGAGCAATTAAATCATACATTTCTTCTGTAGATCTACTTAATAATCAATGGAAAACACGTCTAATAATACATAAAAAATATTTTTTTTTGTTATTAGAAAAATAATATTTCATCTAAATGCTATCTATAAATCATACCATTTGAATCACTATAATTTCGAGATAAAAATGCCACCGGAAACATTGACAAAATTACATAAGTATTATACTTTTACAATACGGGTATTCATATCCTGCCCAAACCAAGTAATTATCATTGTGAAATATAATACTGAATTGCACTGTAATGATAGTGTTATCGTTATTTCAAAAGACTTTTAGTTTGTGGTAAGAACCGACCGCAAATATTTATCATTGTAGATACCAACTCGCGTCTACGTTTGATCACAGAATGGAGCGAATAGTTCAAATATCTTAACTGAAATAAAAACTAAGCCACTAGGCAGACAATACCGACGTGAGAATCAGATAAATGCACACAATAACATTGTAGCATGTTTTCATAGACAATCGCCGCCATTTTCCCGCGGCGACGTAAATAGGTTACCTATATTGTGATGTGAGTAAACACTAACTCGCTAAAAGCATCACAGCTGTGATTATAAACAGACATGGCACGAGCTAAGTGCAACCTGCATTGAGTGTTTTTACAAAATTATGATAAAACATTGAAAAGTACCTAACTACCTAGTTTAACTTCTTTAGTTCTTTCTTTCACTGCCGCCGTCTTGCGTTTTAACTTTAGAGGGTATTAAATTTAATGTATGGCAAGTAAGTAGCATCCTGCCAATAATTAAAAAGTAGAAGGATAATAAGCTGTCTTCTGTATCTTTTTTTTAATGGATATTTGCTGTTAACAGCTTTTAATCAGAACCATTGCCATCACGACAAAATTACCTAAATCATGAAAAAATATATTATTATAATGGGTAAGTATGCCTACTTAAAATACAGTTTTCGGCGATTTTCGTACCCAAGGTTACTGCTGAATGGTTAAATAAACCATGCATAAGTAGTTCCCTCAACTAATTCGTTCATAACAACCGATGTTGAACGTTGTCATGAGAATGGGGGCAGCTAGCGCCACCTGTCAGCTTGGCCGTGAATAATAGTCGCGACGCGGAACGCAACTAAATCATTTACTATAAACTTTACTGCTGACTGACTTACGAATAAATAGTTATGCGGATATCTTTAAGACTAAATGAATTTTAAGATTATTTATTCGTCTATTGATATCATTTTGTATACCTGTATTCACAAAAGAGACAAATACTGCTGTGCGTTCAAATTGCACTTGAATAAAGTGTATTTCTATTTTCAACCCAAAAATAGGTTTTTGTCTTCCCTGGTAATTGAAACTATAAACTGCTATTATTATTAATGTAGTATTAAGTACATTATCTTCCTCTGACATATCTAACCGCTAGCGAGGTAAAAAAGGGAAAATACTTTTGTCTAAAGCTATAAAAGAGAGCATCGAAAAACCATTTAGTAACTTTTTAAATACAGCCGTCGAACCGTTTACGAATTTATCACTTCGCCAGCCTTCTGCGCTCGTAAATAATCTACCATGTGAAAATCTGATAAATATTAAACGTTTTTTGCGTTGTTCATACGGTGGTCATCATGTAAATAAACAAAGCTTAAACGGATGTCCTGTCTCTTGTCATTAATATAGGCAGATTATGACCTACCAACAAAATAATAATAACGACTATTTTAGCCAAATAATATCTAGCTAATCTACCGATTGTTGGATCTGTTGTCTTGATAGAGATGAAAGTATTTTATGACAGAGGATAGACCCCAACGTTTCTTATTCAGGGGAGACTCATTCATACTATATTCTAGGTCTTAAAGCCGGGTCGCGTTGCCGCGTCAATTGAATGTCATTGAACTCCGTGATGTAATGACATCTGTATTTCATGTTATTGTTTATCATCTTTAATCAATATTCATATTCTTACAAGTAACAAAGAAGTTAAATCGCATTTTCCAGGCTTGAAACAATTTACCCGTGTCTAAAGTCGGCATGACTAATCCACAAAGAACTAAAGTAGCGAACATTCGTCATCGACGCAACGAAGTTACAAGTTACCTACTAGTTTCTATCAACGTTTGTTACATTGCCTAAGATTAGATTGAGTGCACTGTATGCTATCGACAGCACTTGGCGAATTGGTTCGATGTTCATGATACAGTTACAGCTTGTAACGTAATTTGGTGTCGATTACGTTTACATACATTTTATCAGTGATTAGTAGTGATTATTGCTAAGAATGTGTGACTGGAATTTTATCCCGTCTTAATTAATCATACCTTCTTACGAATGCTTTCTGCTTTCTGCTAATAGAGGAAACTAATATTATGGTCGTCGACAAACCTCTTGCAGAGGATTATCCTATTTACAAGAAAAAAAAAATCTGTAACATAGGTGCAATTTGAAGACGTCTCATTTTTTGTTTAATTGCGTTAAGGGTGATAATACTAATTAATCTGTTGTCAAAGGTAGATCATCAGTAAAGGTATTATGAGTTATGACGTTCTAACTAAATTCTGCTCTTAAATCTACCTTCATAAGTATAATTATATTATCCGGAATGCTCGCCAAGTTCCCGAATATCGCGATGAGAATGCAAATTGTATTCGGGTCATTTGAATTGGGATTCCATATTATGACGTCACTGGAGTCCATCTATAAACATGATCTATTGACTTTTTGCATTCTAGTAAAAAGCATTTTAAGCTTAAACAGTATTTACCTTAAACATATCAAATCAACGTTTGAGTTTCGGTTGCATTACGACTGACGAACGTGAAGTGTTCAATGTAAGTAGATAGGTAGTTGTAAGTTTATGATCGACCGTAACATTGGATTATCCTGCAGTTTGCATATGCGAGGGTCTACCAGAAAGAACTGGTTATACCCGGTTCATTAGTAACAGCGGTCCTTCATCCTGGTTATATGCAGACTTTGTAAGCAACTGGACTTATAATCAAGGGTGATTTCAAACTAGTGATGGCTCTAATTATCAAGGACAACTCTCATAATAAAACCTAAATATGAGAAGAAAGAAAAATAAGAGAGAAAACAATGTAATAATGTCTTGTACCTATGGTATATGGTACCCTGTCACCTTTTGACTTAATTTCTATTCAAATATAATGTCATTGACGTTTAGACAATGGGGGTATTGGGTTTAAATCGAAATAGTATTTCAGAGGTATGAGGATTGCCTTTTGTTGACTATGTGGTAATCTGTCCGAATGACATCACAGGCTAATTAGCCGGACCGTCTGGGGATACATTGGGGTCACAACAATGTCACAATATACAGAATTCGTGACAGTTGCAAATAATTCTAATTGTGTGGACGTTAGTTAATATTGAAGCTGTCGGCCGTTAAACTTGTTTTTTGTCAATTAGGTAGTTATTTACTGAACATTTCAGTAAATTACATTATGTATTTAAAAAAGAAACGGCGCCGCACGCTGGGAATTTCGCCTGTGTCGTGGGTGCGTTTTACAAACATGAAATATCACATACACAAACACCCAGACTCACAAATTCTTCGCATCGCACAATTTATTGTCCCATGCGGAAATCGATCACGCTACCCTTAGCGCTGCAGTCCAATCGCTTAGCAGCTGCGCCAATCAGATCGTCAAAAATAAACTTTAGGAAATTATGTATCAATAAAAGGAATCAGTTCTCAACTCTAGCATGTCAAAAGAGATTACACGACTGCCTATCACTACATAGAAGGCTTTCAGCTTATTTCACTTTTCGGTTCCCATACTTAATCAAAACCTTAACACAATAACTTATAAAGGTCATAAGCTCCACGTTTCTCAATAAAGCACAAGTCAAACAACGAATAAAACCGGTTGAAATAAATCCGGAATGTCTAGACAACTTGCGTTGGAAAAAGACAAAAAATGCGAATACGGCCATGCAATGTTGAATCATGACCTCCTCTTATAGGGAAAATCTACACGACCTACCTGCAGATCCTTTTTCCGTTTCCTTACATAAATTATATTATGAATTGTTGCACTATAAGTTACAAAAACATAAAACAAATATGAGAAATAATAATGAACGCGTATAATACACGTCAATGATTAGCAGATTGTAGTAACTATTCTTCAAAAAATAAGAAGTAGGTAAAATGTGCTTTAATGAGTTATCTGTTACCGAAATTGTAACCCAATTAGACAATAATATTTCCTACGATTATACACCAATAAGGATAAAAGGTATTCGATTCCAAAACAGTAATTAGTGGTACGGGACTGGGATATCTATTATAAGATCTTGGAGTCAGCCATTCTATTTATAGACGGTGATTAAATAAGATAAATATTATACACCAATCAATATTAATATTCTTAGAATTGTCATTCTATATTGTAGAGAAAATTTGTTAATTTTAACTTTGGATACCGTTTAATATTCTTCTGACCTACCTCAAAACAGGCCCTGCAGATAAATAATTTTAAGGTCCAAAAGACGTTCAGCGCATATTAAAGTATCTACGTTGTAATATTATGCAAATTACAGAACACTGGGATGATCTTGAAATTAATTCTGTTCAACCTAATTTAAATAAAAAAAGGTATAATAATAAACCCGCGCCGCTTTGGAAATGTTTGTTAAAATGTAAATCTGAATCTGTCGTGTTGTGTGATGCAAGCTCTACTGTCTATTATTTTTATCTATGCTGCTTCAGTTGTTTTTATGGTTTCGTGTTTATTTTAGTACATTGACCTGCTTTGTAGAGTTTTCTGTTAAGATGTATGGAAACTGTTATGTCAGGTCGAAGTAAATGTAGATGTTTTTTTAAAGAACTTGATTTGTTGTAACGATTTGTCTATTTTTAATTTAAAATATCTAATAATTGTATTCTAGCTTTTTTACGATGATACTCGGTACCAAAATAAAGACGTGTCTTTTGAGACAGGGTATTTATATTGGCGTCGATAAATGAATTGATGTGAAAGTGATAAGTGTGGCACAACATTTATTCTTGTACCTACGATCAACACGCTGGGGTATTTCTCTAGCTGATATTAAACACCTTTGTGTGAGAATGTGTGTGGTGTTATCTCCAAGTTGTCAGTTAATGAGTATCTTAATTAATGTATTAATGCTCTACTTAATGTTCGACAAGGCAAAGAAATTATTTGTGAAATATTATTCGATATGGTTAGTGTGCATATTTAATGTTATGTGAAATCCTTGCATTTCTGGCAACATTGTCTCGCCATACTATTTATTAGCCTCGATAAAGTGCCCAGTGTAAAAATGCTTGTGGTCCCATTGTGAGGGGAGCTTACAACGCTGTTATAAGGACTATGTAAAACGAGAGGACATTACTTTTGTGTAAATAAATATGTATGTAAGTAATTAAGATAACTTTGTTTCCTTTAGAGTAAGTGTTGAAAGCATTCACATTTTATTTGTGTTAAAAATCCGAGTAAGATGGGAGTGTTTGTAAAAGGTGCGTACTTATTTGTGAATATACTAATTAATTAGTGGATAATTAAATCAGCTTTATGACACTGACAGGTCTGAATGTCAAGTGACGTCACGTCACACGTAAGTCACAAATGAGTGAACACCACATTTCATCTTCTTGTGCTCTGTAGTTAAGATCCTATTATAGCTAATTAGGTGCCTGAGCGAAACTAATTTATATTAAACTGTAATATAGTGAGATACATAAGTAGAGTTATTTTTAATATTCTGAAGTGTATATACTAGTAGGGGTTTGGAGCGAGCGGCTGTGCGACTGCGTTGGCAACGAAGATTGGAAATAAGTCTAGATTAATCCTAACAAGCCCACTTGATGCGCCTGGCGGGCTAGGCTAGGACGTACATAAAATTATAGGTATGCAAGATACTGAACTATGGACTATATTCTTAGTTATTCTGTTTTTGCTCTCAAACTCATTAAGCTCAATCGTTGCAATCAGTTGAGGACTCAGCCGCTGACTCCAAGCTTCTGTGATCTAAAGGTATTTTTGTTATTGGGTATTATAAAGCTGCACATATCTATGAGAACCGTGATTGAAAGCTGCGCTCGCTTCTTATTCAACTGGGAATTGTATTGTTGCTACAAACAGTGTTTTTGTCATGTTATTACACACACGATTTTTATTGAGATACTTAGATACCTACGAAAAAATAATGTACTTTTTCATTTCGGTTGTCTTAACTTGTTGAGCAAAAACTATGTTTTCGTAAAAACATCGATTCCATGAGATATAGTAGACTCAGAAATCCTATTGTGCGAAGACTCATTATCTTTCGCCAGAAAACTTGATTTGTTTAGATAAAAAGTAAGAATAAATAAATGTTGACATACAAAACCTTAAAGAGACCCTAGAAAACAAATAAAATGAACAAATAGCGTGCTTCGATAGCATCTGAAGCCGCAAACCACGCGAGTCACGTCTGAAAGCGAGCTTGAGTTTGGAAGTAATTTCACTCCTACGCTTTACTGCGACCTTAGTAACGTTGTGACTTGTGACCATGTAAGAAGTATCCGTGCAACCCTGAACTATTCGACGACTGCACGAATATTAAAGAATTTTGGATTTGTCAAAATAAAAATAAACCATAAAAGCTCTTTGAAAAGAAACATGGACGGCTCAGTTGAGGAAAAGATCGTGTGTGTATTAAAATGGTTCCAACTACAAAAAAAAACTAAATAATTTGTTTATGGTCACTATATTTCTTCAATATGTCTAGCAAGAGAATATTCGTATTATTTCTTTGTAAAAATGCCAAACTGTAGAAAACCTAGTGTAATTAATAAACTATAAATAATAGAAAGTATTACTATCTATATGTAGCTATTTCAGTATAATGACAGACTGTATGATGTGGTCAATTAACTCCATTGAGGCATAAATGGGCAACTGATGACCAAAAACCATTGCTGTGGGTTGTCGATCGATGACCGAATGTGAAAATACCTACCTACTACCTCCGTGCGTCCTAAAAGGCTAGATAAATGTGTTTTAATACCGCAGACAGCATCTGTTGTTGTACTATCGAGGTCTTTATAAACCAAATGTATATCTGACACGTATTGTTGGGTATAACAATAAAAGTTCTGTAAGCTCGGAGTAAGGCTCGGAGTCTCGGAGCAGACACTAGATAGGGTATCTACAAACAGCCAGGTTGAACAGCTGTTCAATTTTCATAATTGTTTTACTTTTAGTATTAACTTAAGCACAAAAATACGTTTTATATCGTCATGAAATAAATCCTCCTTTTTATATTATTCGCCAGTAGAATCTATAGTTCCTTGTAATCCTAAGTAGAATCTAACTTGTCACGTATTAGAGACATTCAATTTTAATGGGCATTTCAATTTACATCAAGTCACGTCCCACGTCACTGACGCATTCAAATTAAACTTTTAACTCGATAAATTCGTTTCGGTTTTCCAGCCTAGTGGTCGCTACTATTATTTAGGATTCTATAGATTTTGCAAATAAAGGTCTTTATGTAGATATTACCTAACCTTCAAAGTATTGAGATTCATATCAAAAATAGCTTTATATAAAAATCTGAGACCCTTAAAATCATCAGGTTCTTAATCAGATAATCCTTTCTAATGGTAAATCATCTTGCATAAACTTTTCCAATGAAGCGCCCTACACAACACTGTGCATTATGACCTTTTTGCGTGACATTGGTGACTGCAATGCACGAGTTTGTCACTGGGCGAATATTTAGCTGACGTCATCTCAACAATATGACGCGCGCGTATTTTACTATAGTTTCCGTACGTTTTCCTTGACGAGTAACCAAGATTGTTATTACACATTCGAGTTTTATTCGAGAGAATTCCCAACGGGTAAAGTGAAGGGTAGGCAGTCGTATTCGCTAATTTAAAAATTACGTTAGGTTAACGACAATACTACCTACAAGAAATGCAAATCCTCATAAAAATATTTCTCCTCTTTCTACCTTTCTTATTTTCTAGAGAAATTGAGGTAAGCCTTTTATGGTCTGTGTTTAGACACCACCTCACTCCAGTACAGAATTAGTAACGTAAGATTAAATCCCAGCAACAAATCATATATTCTGTGTCGTATTACTTTCCTAGCCTACGTGTACGCGTCAATTATCAATAAAGCCCCTAAAACGTGATTCGAGCCTACAGAGATATCAGTCCACTTACAATCACGTGTCGATATAATACAGCGGTCGTATTTGTTATTAACTTTATTTTTATATTGCCATTATCTTTGCTATCACGGGCCCTAATGCCCGCCATCGCTGTGTCAGCCATAAACAATATTTATGATGATGATGTTTTAACCGCAAGCTGTCATTCAAAATTCTAATAAAATGCTTCATGTAGAACATGGATTGTTAAATAAATCTATTTATTGAATAAATATTGTAATTTTGATATTTTAAGTGAAGCTCGGAGTAAGCTAAGATTTTATTGCAAAAAATTGTAAAGTACATGAGTCATCCTTAATATCTATCGCCTCTGATGAGATATTTTTATTTTAGATTTACCTATAGATGGGTTCAGATGGGTTGTTACTACCGCTATTCACTTCATCATGTTTCAAGGGCTCTTACAGACACTCGAGATAAAGATGGGGTGCCCTATTTTTAACTGAGAAAATTTAATATACGGTCGTTTCCACAGCTATCTTTAATAATAATACTAAACACCTCTGTGATAGTGTTTTTATAATATTCCAATGGCGCATTGATGACAGTATCGCGACAACAATGCGTCATAATAATATACTTTCCTTTGCCCACTTAGCGCTTGCAAAACGAGAAAGTTATGCCTTTGGATTCGATTTGGTATTCGAAATGTTTTTATTTTTGCAGCAGTTTTAAACATAATGTTAACAATAGGTACGTTGATTTGAGTTGATTAGTCTTACAGTCTTGGATATAAATCACGGTCGGTTTTATTTATAAACCACCGAATTAAAGCGACCTACTTTTCTACTCAGAATTAAAATTGACTTCTTACCTAAATATATCAAGTAAAAACAATTCTAATAAGTCAAAGATAATAAATAAATCTAATGCTGCAGTACTAGTATCAAATCAACTTGTTTGCCCTTTATTATTATAAATGACTTGATGACCTTACAAGCCAACTGCTTACAAAGAGCGTGCAAATGCAACGAAATTGCCTATATCCGATATTCTCGATACAGTAAATGGTGTGAGTCAATCATTTTATTACACCATTATGCATTTATGCCGTTGATCCTTTAAATCCATCCACAAATGTATTTTGATGATGGATAACATATTTATATAATTATAGTACTTAATAAAATGTGTTTGTGAAACTCAACAGAAACAAATTAATTTAAAAATAGCTTCAGTATTATATCTATGTTATGAGCCTTCTAAGAAGCGTCCTCTTGACACGAGACTCTTCGGAGATGCCTCTTGACTCTGCAAAGTCCAATTATTACGTATTCTTTGTACCAATATCCTCGGACAAGCTGACGTATTTCATATTTTTTCAAAGTAAATTATTATAGTCTGACAAGCTGTCTGCCATTCGCTAGTGGCCTGCGAACAATAGAACGCTGTTCCAATTTTTATTTTTGTAGGTACCTATCTACTTAGGTACTTCTAAATTTAACTAAATTACAAGTGTTTCAACATTTTTTAATTTTATTATAAGTATTTAATCTGAGAGTATGAAAAACAGCAGCGCGACTGTGATGCCAGTTACCTTCGTACCTACTTATTACCCAACTCAATAGAGGCAGACGTGAATTCTTAATTGTGTTTAACTTACTCTTGGGTGTAGCAGCGCTTGCTAATTTCAAAAGTATTGAACTTGGCAACGGCTGTGCACGCTAGCAACAGCAAGCGCGATGCAGTAAAAGTTCAAGGTTGTCACGTAATTTAGAAACGTTTAATTAACTTTTATGTTTTTCATTAAAGTGCGTCGACCCGCTAAAATTTTTCAAAATAACGATTTTATAGCGAATCAATGTATGATGTAGGTGAGTAAGGTTATTTTCTTTCTACAGTTGTTTATGATTTTATCTTCGTCTTGAATACGTTTGATTAAAATTGTAACCGACGTAAAGCGTACTTTTAGGTCATTTAGACCATAGACAATAGTCTGGCAGCCTGTTGATGCTTGTTTCAGTTATCTTTGCTCTCTATCAATCGAACAATATTAAACATAAAATAAATAAAAGTAATGGAAGTACGTATATAACAACTTGTATAAGAAATCTTAGATACCTAGGTATTAGGTACCACCCGTCCTAACATATTCGTCTTTACTGCTCCCATAAAACTGGAGTTGATTTGGGCAACAAATAAAACTATCCACAAGATTAGATTGTTACCGACATCTCTTGTTACTTCAGGAAAATTACTCTGAACACGTTGCGTCACAGAGTGCTACACTTACTTACTACGTACCTAAACTTGTTTAGAACATGTTTCGTGACGTATCTTCATGTAAATTTAACTTTGGCACTAATACTGTAATGTCATTACCTATTTTGTTTTATATGAAGCAATTCAAAAGTGCTTTGATTATTAAATGATAATGATTTAGTCTCAAAGTTTATTTCAAAGACCGATGTTCGGTGAGTTTTCCCAGTGGGTGGTAACATAATGAAGATAACAAAATAATTATAGATAAGTAATTTAATTCGGGGAATAATAGAAACAAACGAGGTTATAATTTCTGTTTATTCGCTGGGGAAATTTAAATCCTATTCTCAGTAGGGGAATTACCTCATTTATTACAAGAACCCTTATTTCGGCTTAGTTTTTGTTAATATCTACGTAAAATCCTACCATTCGTAATGTATGTTTCATACTATTATTTTAATAAGACGCAACCCACAGTAAAGGTGACAACGATAGAAAATTACATATTTTATATAAGTACTGTACAATGGAGGCGAAGCATTTCCACCAGAGTGAGATATTTATTTTACCTAACAATGTATCTAAAATTATATTTTAATAGTAACAGTACAAGTGTTTTATCGTAAATGTTTGATTTCATATAAGTGAGATTGTATTAAGTGTATGTGCACAAGGGGTAATTTTATAACCAATCATGACGTTGTTACGTAGACAGACATCTGGCAGAATGTATTTATTGTCTTTGTCAATAAACAGCTGTTCTTACTATTAATCAATATCGTTGTTATTCACCTCTATGGTATCTACTAAATGTAAGTTTTAAAGCTAAAATCATCGATAGCTAGAATTATGTAGATACTTAATTAGATAAAGTTTTCATGATCTAGATGTTGTGATTATCTAGTATAATTTCAATGTTTCTTACAAAAATATAATAGGCGATTGTATTATTTTAATATAGGCATATTTCATACAATAGTAACTTTACTTAAGTTTTATTTACGCTGTCTACGTAATGACGATATGGTTAATGTAAAATATAAATGATAATAAGAGCGGTGATGTCACAGTGAGAACACTTGGTAGTGATGTGGACAGGTGCTGCGGCGTCGTGACCATCGCGCTGTGCTTCTATGTTGAGAACATTAAATAAATCTGATTGTAGTCACACGTTGTTTTTGTCAATCCCTGAACCCTCAGTGTTATCACATTCACAAACACCCAGACAGGGACCTATACCCGAGGATTGCACATTATTTGTAACGTGCTGTGATCGAAGCGCACTTAACGCGATCAAATCGCTCTAAAACGCCGATGGGGTCGTTGATTTGAAAAAGGTTGTGCCTTGTAAGTACATTGGTATTTGCCAGTATTTAGATTACCACGACATGACAGAGGTGTCCCCCCCTAAGTTATCTATATGGCATTCGATGCATACTCGTACCGCATTTATAGACCCACGACCGTATCTAAACTACGTCTTAATCGTAGGACTTCCTCCCACGTTCACTGCACGGGTCAGAATGCTTGAGATGAAAACAAAGACCCATTTATTCTAAGAGGTAGAGTTAATTATAATTAGATTTCTCCGTTAGGTCTTGTCAACGAGTAATATTACCTTACGGGTCCACAGTTTTAACAAACATCGTTCGCTACCCACGCCTACGTTGCTGAGACTTCCAGAAAAGAGAACTTTATCCTTTCCCTTATCTTTGAAACTCTAAAGGCCGTTTACCTAGCAATGTCTTAACTTTTGTATACATACCGTACTTGTCCGTTAGTCTGACTGTGAACCAGTATTAAATATATTTCTGTGCCTTTATATATAAAAATACTACGTACTGCAAGCTTGGCTCAAAAGTAGATTACTCTTTATTCTACAACAACAGTAAACATAAGTACAGTATATTATATATTAAGCTATAGGACTTCTGAGCTACGGGTTGCGGTTTCAATTCCCGCACGGGACAAAAATTTGTGTGATCTGCAGATGTCTTCGTACCTGTGATATTACGTTACTTATGTTTGTGAAACGCACCCACGATACAGGAGAAATTCCTAGAGTGGTGATGTTTTTAAAAATCAGCAATAGATGTCTTATCGCACTAAACAATCTCCTACCTTAGGAAGGACAGGGTTTGAAACTAATAGCTTGGCACACGTACGAGCTTGTAAGATAGGTACTATTACCACTGTCTCAGAATTAGTTACGATTTAATCAATAAAACAACAAACATAAGACGGAATTTTTTAATGTTAGAGATAACTATAGAACATTATCGATACATGATTACGATGGCACTATCTGAAGCATGCCTATAAACAATGTTAGTAAATAACAGTCTATCACTAACTACATCTTCAAGTCGTATGGCATTGGGTTAATACTGTTAGTGGATGTCCTAGCTGGGAGAGATATATAGCGTATGGATATATAAATTGTAGCTCGAAGGCTTGTCCCACGTGAGCGGTGTGTAGCGAGGCAGTGTAATGCGTTTTGCATCTCGCCATGCTGCCCAAGACACGATTTTGCTAGAGTACATGAAAATCGCAATGCCTCTTAGCTAGAACAGTCTGTAGAATTAAATCTTAATGGTATTATTATTCAGAGGTGTACAGGAATGAATATGTCGTGACTTTGTTGCTATTAAGAAATTATAACAAAAATTTATTAAGAGATTCTTTCAAAGGTCGCTTTCAAACTAAGATTTGGTAACGCGGCGAAATAAATCTAATACCTTAACCTAATGTTATTGCCCCGTAAACGAATTAGGCTCAAAGTAAATAACAAAAAAGCTTCAAAGAAAGCCTTACTATTCTAATTAATCTATATTCCTCATCTTCATCTGCAGTTCAAACCGTCTGTTGGTTCTGACGCCTTTTATGATCGTTCTGTTTTCGTTTCTGTTGACGTTCCGTTTGCCGGTGAAGGACTTCTCCCTCATGACGGTCAGCTTGGCGACCTCCCTCCTGCCGGAGGTGGCTCCGGCCAGGGAGGGCAGCAGCGGCGGCCGCGGCACCGCACTGATGGTCTTGTCGACCTTAGGGACGAGTTTCTCTTTCTCGAACGGAATGCTGAACGGGTTGACGTCGAGGTTCAGTTTGAAGCCGAATCTGGTGAACCCTGGCCGTAAGGAGTCTAGCGTTGGTAGTTTTTTAGTAGGGGTGTCGGTTTTCTCTTTAGGCTTTACTGGCTCCTTAGATTTTGGTGGTTCTGTGATGTCTGGAAAGAGTTTATAAATTGTAAAAGGATTTTTCAGTTTATGTAAAGCAGAAATAGGCAGCTGATTGTCCTGATAAAGTTCCAGTAACACATGTATGTCAAAATTAAGCAATAATTTTCTCCAGCAGTCTTTATACCTACTTATAAGAATTTAGTAAATGTTTTAACAGTGGGAATCTAAACAAAACCAAAGCACATCTGAATAGTCACAAAAGGTACCTAAGTCTACCTAGCCCATATTAGGGAACAGACGAGGTATATAGTTCGCTAACCACTACATAAGGTAGCTAACTACATATACGATCTATTCTGAGCTCATCCTCGTATGACCTACGTGTCGTGCCATCGACCCAGTTGCGACGCCCGTCCATCAAAAATGGTCAGTATCGCATTTCTATCTAATATTATCTTTCCACTCGCTGTCATTATCGACGGGCACAGATAGTGCGTCAGCTTCACAAACATGATGCTCTAAATTGTGTGAGGCTGACAATTTAAGAATTAGATTGTAAACAGAGAATGGTTTGTAGTTCATTTTGGAAATTACAAATGAATGTTATTTTGGTAAACAAATATTCGTGACGATTATGATTAGCGGTGACCGAAGCAACAGATCACAGATGACCTCTGTACAGCTTCTTTGGAGATTATAGGCGTCATGTGCGTAGCATTAGTACGTGGTTTAAACGTTGAGCCGTTCATCCTGCGCCTGATCTTTCTCCGGTCGTGTCGGTCTACCGTCCCATTGGACTATGGGAGTGAGGGACTAGGGAGCGCACCTGAGTTTGTGCACTATAATAACTTCTGCATAGTTTGCTAGTCTCAGATGAGACAGGCCGCCGTGAACGCAGTTCGATCAGGAGTAGAATACGCATAGATATTTAATTGCTGTAAGGTATTTTAACAGAATATTGTAGCATTGTCGAAATTGTTGAAGATATCATAAGTCATCACGGCAACCTCTAAAGATACAAAAAATAGTTCTTCGAACATTTTTGAACAGTACCAACGTGTGAACTCTCCCACGCGCCTCACCCACTCATTATCAGCAGGCTGTATCTGCATATATTAATTTTGTGGAATTTTAAGATGCAAAGAAGTCGTGCCTTACATGTGTGTGCACCAAATTTAGGCACGTACATATTAATAAACTTATAGTATAATAAAAAAAAATATATATATATAATAGAGGCTTATGTCCAGCACCGGACTGAGATAGGCTGATTATGATGATGAAAAGGATAATCATACATTTTATTTCTGCAAATGGTTTTACAAAATCCACTTTTACATGTTATTTTTTTTAAACTAGATGGCGACGGCATTTCCTAATTGACTACTTGTGAGAAGGAATACCGGATCAGGTTTATAGGTATATTTTAAGTCCAGACAACTCACAAATGATTTGTGAGAGAACAGTGTAGTTGATGTGAGGCGTGGTCTTTAAAATAAGGACATTTGAGTTTATGTGTTAGCCCCACAGTCAGGCTACTTAATATAAGTAATAAAACTTGTGTTCCACTCCCAAATACACGAAGCAATAAGTGTTCACTGATAAGAGCCACCTGTACGAGCACGGCACATTGATGATAAGATAGCGGACTAATTGGGAGCCCATATAATTGGAGCCGAGTGTCGCGCGCGCAGATTAGCGAGCGATAACACGACACGATTAGCTGTCGGTCGGATCGGGACTATTGGCCTGGTTATGAAACATACAGCATCACGCCTGTATTCCCGAAGGGATGGCCAGAAACGTTCTCGAGATGAGTGTATAGTATACACCTCTTTCGTTACTAACAACTAGTGTTACGAAATAGGTGGCATGCCAGTCTTTTATAAGGCCCACACTGGCTGGTTTTATAGCTGTCCACGGAAGGCATGTTCGGGCAGCGCCCGCAGTGCTCTGAAACGAGGATTCAGTACGATACAGTTGCTAGGTCGCCGGGAGCGGAGTGCGGGCCCTACCCGGAGCGGGTCGTATACGGACCAATCGGTGTCGCTGTGGACTGGAGCCTCACGTGTGTCTTCGTTCCTGGAACCCGTATGAGTCTCTCGGAGCTGTGAAATCAGTATTATTTAAATATAAAAAGCCGAGTGGTATCCTGGCTATAATTGACCACCCCTTTTCCTCCCGTGGATGTCGTAAGACGCGACTAAGGGAAAATCCAGAAGATGGGCAGCAGCGTCTTCTGTAACTTCACCACCAATACTGCGATCCCCAAGCCGCTTGCCAAGCGTGGGGAAAATGGTACCCTCTCCTTTAACGGGGAGGTCTTTGTACAACAGTCTTCCGGCTGATGATAATGAAATATAAGTAGGTCCTCACTCTTGGGGCTGATCCTGTCCAGCAGGCCAGGCGGTGCGGTGGGCGTCAGCAGCTGCTTGGCCCGCCGGGCCTTCCTCTCCTGACACTCGTTCAGGGACTCCATCTTGTCGAAGTTCTTCTGGTGCACGGCCGCGAAGTTCGGCAGCCGCGTGCGGGGCGGCTTGGTCTCCGAGCGCGGCTTGGCCGGCGTGGGCGGCTGCTTGGACGGCGTGCCCGGCACTGACAGTTTGGCTGGAAGGAATCATTATAAGTCATATATCTTATAAGTTAATGATAGAACAATGCGGGATTGAACCTTGGACCTAAGGAATAAACGGTCCCAGCACGCTCAGTCCTCAGACCAATAGTTTCAAACCGCTATATTCGCGAAAGAAGTTATTACGTACTTATAATGATCAAGTCATTACATCCTCTCCCTTGTCATGCCCCAACATGTTGCGGACAACTTCTAGTCTAAACGGACACGGTTGGACAAGCGCAGCTTCATCTTGATCCATAAACCATGGAGTTAATAATACTGCCTAGTATAATGTAGGTGAGCAGTGTGTACTCCTGTATGCGAATTTCTTGCATATTTTTTAACGCCTCGCTAGTCTATTACATTTATGCTGACTGCGACTATAGGCCCACAACAAGCTTGACGCTTTAAACAGCACATCAAAACTCCATAAAAAGCTGAAGTAACATTCACATCATAATTATAAATAGTTGTGAAGATAGGTGCGTTATCAACGAGTAGCGAAGTGTGATAGCGACACGTCCAGCATGTTATCAGATGTGACTAATTGTACACTTATGAGTTAGCTAAGGTATTATATCGCCTTACTATATTGGCACTGCGAACTAGTTTTAGGGTCAAACGAGGTCAGTTCTAGCTCAAAATAACAACTAATCACTGTATTTAATTACACATACTTACTATTTAAGTAACTATGGCCTTTCTTACAGGTTCTCCTCCATAGAAACGACACTTTGGGACCAGGAAACTAGATTTGTCGTTTTGAAAGTGCACTTTTGTAGCCTATATGAAATAAAAACCTTGTGACTAAGATGACTTCACGTCGGATGATGGTGGGGTTGACAGGCAGAGATAGGCCTTGAGGCATAACATGGGTGTGTAGGCTTTTAATCAAGAACACCACTGACTATACTACAGGGGGTTACATGCCTACTTGTATGTATATTGTAATTCCTAATGCAGTTTGTTTTCTATTTTTGTTAAATAAGGGTCAGGCCATATTGGTGATCAGTATTCGACGGTTAGTCCAAACAAAAAGTGAGCAAAGTATGATCCGACGTTCGTAATGTGGCCTGGCCCTAACTATGTATGTTGTCTGAGTGAGCTGCTTATGATAGGACAATTTGACATATCAATGTCTAGTTTGACTAAAGAGGACAACATTATACACAACTTCCAAACTAACTCGTTGCATGATTATACTAAAATTAAACTACCACACGGGAATTAACGAGAACATAAGTTTTTAATTTTGGCTCGACGTTTCGACCGAGTTCCAGTCTGCTTGCGACTACGGCCGGTGCAACTCGGTCGCAACCTCAAGCCAAATAATTGAATTTTATTATAATACTATATGCAGTTCAGCAATGCAAATGAAACTCAGACAAAGTAAAGACAATAATGAAAGCAACTCTAATAATGTTAAGACAATAGTTAAGGATATAATTGTCTATGAATGGTTTTCTATTTAAACAGGTCCATGGTAGTTACCTGTAGCGCTGGTGGTCCTCGGCCTGGACAGGCGGTCCACAGACTGCTGCAGCTCGTCGGCGAGGCGCGTGCGCTTCACCCGCGAGTCGTCTGCGTCGTTGTGTGTGAACGAGCGCTTGCGGCCCGGACGGACTATTGCTGGAAATATATAAACTACTTTGAAAGGGTTTTGTTTTAATTCTTTTTATGTACATACTACTTATTTATTACATTTTTTTTATATTTAAGTTGCCCCAAACTATGATTTTCTCATGTATCGTGGGTGCGTTTCACAAACATGAAATTCCGCATACTTAAACACTCCAAATATCTGCGGATCACACGAATGTTTGTCCCGTGCGGAAATCGAACCCGCAACCCTTAGCGCAGTAGTCCAATCGTTTAACCATTGCCCCAATCACCAGCAGTGGTGCATTCCAGGCTAACAGTAATAATTATACAAAATAAACGTACCATTATCCTCAAAAACGAAGCTCTTGTTAGATCCTTTGAGGTTTGACTTAATAATCTTCTTTTTCTCCTGTGCTATCATCACCGGGTTATTTACAGGACTGCAGAACATCACCCGGGTCAGCCTCGGAGCTAGCCCCATGGAAGTCCTGCCCTTCTCTAACGACCGAGTGACATTTAAGATACGCTTCTTCTGAGAACTCTTGGAAGCATGGTACGGAGTGCAACCAGCTGTGGGTGGAGACAAATCATGTTTTGGGGGAGTTCCCGGCTCATTCTGCACTTCAGGGCCGTCTTTGGTGAAGGTCCCCTCACGTGTCAATGATGTTATCGGCTGTGGACTTGGTTTTAGGGTCTGTGATTCGTCCATGCTGCTCTCAATAAGCACCGGAGTGGTGTTGACTATGTTTTCTATATCTCCAGCAGTATCATCACTGGTTATGCTGATGCGCGATGTGTCACTGTTGTCAGAACTGATTAATGAGGATTTCGGTTCACCGTTATCATGTAAGTATTTGGTGCTGTCTTTCTCAAATGTAGTGTTGAGTTTAGTTTGAATATCTACAGTCAGTACTGACGATCTAGTTGAGCCTCTTGACAGTTCATTATCAGATGTTTTCTCATATGTTGGGGTGACATTCTCAGAGATGACGTCATTCTTGTCATATGTACTTCGTCTTAACTTCATTTTCGTTGCTGAACTGCATGCAATGTTTATATCTTTTTCAAAGTCCTCTCCAGTCCAATTGGACATTGATGTGTTACTTCTCTCGAAAGCTTCCCTAATACTAGACTTTCTAGATATGGCACCTTTTTTAAAAGAATCAAACGAGGTTGGGCCTTCTTTTTCAAATGTTGTGTCAGTACCCTTGTCAGATTTATCATATGTTGTATTCACACTGGATTTCTTGTCCTTTCCTTTTGTGTGTGTTGTGTCTGTGGAATCTGATTCTATGTCCTTTTCATAAGTGGCATCTAGGTGTTTACTGTTGCTTTTATCAAAGGTAGTATCTCTTTTAATTTCTTTATCTATGTCACCTGATTGGATGTCGCTTTCATAATTTGTAGTGTTAGTGATCTGTTCTAGTTTATCAAAGGTCTCTTTTATACTTGACCTTCGTTTCAAGCTGGGGTGTATGTTCGAATGGCGCGATCCATCCAAATCAATGACGTTTTCTAAAATTTCGCCATTTCTTATGAGTGAACTGTTTGTGTCAATTGAGGTATCATAACCAAAGGACTTCCTTTTGCTTAGATGTTTGTTAGAATCATTTACACCAACCTTTTCATCTTTATTTTCCTTTATAGATGCATTACTTTTGTCAAAACTGGTTTCCTTTGCCAAAGACCTTCTAGTCTTCAGCTGTTTGTTAGACATGTTAGAAACATTTAAATCAACTTGTTTGTTACTTAGAAATGATAGAGTAAGTCTACTTATGTCAGAAGTGGTATCTTTAATGGAAGATTTTCTACTCCTTAAGCGTTTGTTGGACATGTTTGAGACATTCAAATCAATTACTTCATCTGTCTTGACATTTTCACAGGTTGTTGATACATCTCTTGTGGAATTCTTTGATTCTCTATCAAAGGTGTCATCACCAGTGGCTTCATCCACTCTCATGACCATGTTTTGTACCTGAGTGACATCATTAACCTCTTTAATACTAGATCTTCTCCTGTTTACCTGTGTATGTACATTAGAAACATTAACATTTGTCTCATCATCTTTAGCAATAATAGCATCCTTTGTGGCAGAGGTACTACTTACATCTAATGTACCATACTTAGTGCTGGACCTAGTCCTTATAATGTGCCCATCGGTGAAATTGAAAATGTTCATTAAGTTGGCAACATCATTTTTAAGATTATTTTTTGTTATCTCAAGTCTTTCTTCAAATGATTTTTTAAAAGATTTTCTCTTCACAGGTCTCACTTTGCTCTTTATGTTTCCCTCATCGTTGTCATCTGCTAGAGTATTTGTTGTCAATACATCACTCTTCAGCACAGCTCCCTTGCTAGTTTTCTTACTAGATTTAGTTTTCTTGTTAGTATCTCCATTTATATCAGGGGTAGTGTTAAGTTTATTATATTCTCTGCTCATGTCGTGTCTGTCTGGGCTGCCTGCAGCGCTGTGGAATGAGTCATTAGACATGTTGTTTTTAATAGATGAATTTTGGTTTTGATTATTATGTTCACCATCTTCGACAATAGCGCTTGTTTTTTTTCCTTTTTTTTTCTTCTTTTTCATCTTCTTAGAGGCCGCCATAGGAGCTTCTTGAGAAGGAGGGTTATCTATTGCAGTGTTTATATTCTTATTCTTTTTGCTTTTCTTCGATTTTGGTAGTTCAGCAACTTCAGCGGGCACGTTTTCGTTATTCTCAATCTCTGCGGCGTGGTCCGCTACCTTCTTGCCGCGCGTCGACTTTCTAACATGAATCTTGGTGTTAGTTTGGCTATCCAATACCTCTCTATTTACTATAGGATTTTGTTCCTTGAGCGTATATTTGCGTAGAACACGAATCTGCTTGGTTTCATCGTCCTGCCTAGGCGTATCCTGAAGTAATTCATCATCTCTGGGATATGCAACATAATTTATACGTTTCTTGTTTTTAGCTAAAGATAGGTTGAGCTCATCTAGTTTCTCCTTCACTCGTTTGTTCCGCGGCTTCCTTTCACTCTTAGAGGCAGGCTCTAGTTCATGAGGGGCTGCATTCTCTTGATAAGCACTGTGTATTCCTGAAAATCGTTATGAGACTTTGTTATAATGCGTCTTAAGTTTTTTGTTAATTCAAACCAAACATTACAATTAGGGAACACTTACGTTTTCCGGATCTAGTAGACATATTTAATGCTACGTAAGCGCAAGAACACAATTATTAATGTTTATTTACTGTGTTTACATTTATTTACCGATGTTGGCCGTTTAACGTTTACTAAATTTCAAACTTGACTTGACACTTCAAGGAAGGTAAAGGTTCACCACAGATTACATTATAGCATTAAAAATACATTTTATTGTCATTGGCAACAAAATCTTGCCGCATTTTTGTCTTATTGTGTGAATTTAAATAGTGTATTTAAACAGTTTAATGTGTAATAGTTATCAAAACATTTATTTTAATTTGTAAAGAGTTGACTATACATGGTGACTATAAGTTTCTGGTGTCTTGTTGTTTCAGTAATTATAGAACATTACAAAGTTTATAAGCACAATCACAACTTATAGTTTAATGGTACATATTATAGGAATACTTTGGCACTCAGAGTCCGAGTTAAAGATCGGAACTTTAATTAAAACTCTTGCACCCATTTTTACGGATCGTAAACGTCCACCCACAGTTGAACATGACGCATTGACTACTGACCACTGCAGTTAATAGTAAATGTACTTCATTTTCCTTTATCCGTTAGACATAGTTGAACATTTCAAAGTATAGAAATTTTAACTAAGACTAAATTCTGTGTCCAATATCACAAATAATTTTGACGTTTAATCTCGTGAATATGTCAAATTTTAAATTAAAACCTTGTTTTAGATTTTTTTTTGCTGAAGAGTGAACAGAACTTTTAAAAATTATATGGACTATTTAAAAAATCACATTTTTCCGAATGTCTGTCCTAGTTCAGAATCACAGTGCTAGGGTCCACGATTTGCGCTACCGTGTCAAAATAAATATTTAATACTATTCCTAAAATAAATAGTGTAAATCGAATGTCTAAGACCCTAAGTGCCTAAATGGCAACACTGGTTGCTACCCGTCAAAATAATAACGAACAAGCATCGCGCGGCTCAATACGTACGTTTTTGTAAATTATTCAATGAATAAGTCCCAGTGGAAAACAATGGTGTACGTCATATTTTGCAAAAAGTCAACAGGTGTGAATTTCCAGTTCTAAAAACGGAAATTCGGAGAAACTTTTTGTGTACAGGGCGTTCTAAAACGTCAAGAGGGCTTGAATGAGTCAACTACGTTTAGAATTACAATGGAGAGACATTATCACATACTTGTGTTGTTATCATTGTGTTGGTGGGGCTGCAGCGGCGACCGCGGGGACTACATCGGCTGCTACAAGCTGATGGTGGAAAATGTGTTAAACACTCACTCCGGACAGTCGGTGGACGTTTGCCTATCGGCGTGCGAACAAGTGTATTACAAGTACGCTATAATAGGTAACGAGTCGACGTGCTTTTGTGGGAACTCGCCCGGGAAGTTCCAGCTCCCTCTGGATTCCTGTGCTATCACGTGCCCTAAAAACGACAGCCAGATATGCGGCGGTGAGAATGCTGCTAGTGTGTACGATACGGAGGTAATCTCCCCGGGGCCGCCGGCCTCCATCAACATCACAAACATCACTGAGACTACACTAAGGCTGCGCTGGACAAGCCCTGATGCTTTCTCAAACATAACTGCTTATGTTATAAGAGCTATTGTTGTAGAAACCTATGCTGACATCTCCCTCACAGATCTTGAGTGGAGAGTATCAAATAAGACATTTTACACAGAGCTGTTGAACCTGCAACCAGGTTCTAAGTACCAGATTGGTGTTGTTGCAATCAATGATGTTTTTGAAGGACCTAATATTACTGCAATGGTAGAAACAGTGATTGGAACACCAGATCCCAGTCCACCAGACATACAGATCAGAGAGAGGAGAGGTGACAGGATGGTGGTGCACATCCCTGAAGCAAGGAATGTTAATGGTCCTGTATCTATGTACAGAATAGTAGTCTCTATAGAGTTGTATCAGCAGGGGTTCATTGTTGCCACACTTGGGAACTACAGCTATGCCACTGACCAGGGGCTTCCATACTACATCACTGCAGAATTAGACCCTGATGACATTCAACATGACTTTATCATTGGAGACAGGAGCACCTACAATGGATTCTATAATGCTCCGCTCCCCTTGACTAATGACATAGATGTGTCCTTAGGTGTTGTTAGTGAAAAGAATCATGTTAAGAGAATTAGGTACGCAGAGTCAGCAAAGAAAATAATTTTGAATATAAATGAACCTGAGGAGACTTCTCCAATGGTGATAGCTTTAGGAGCAGCCATAGCTATCAGTGTAGTGCTACTGCTGATTGGTGTGGGTTTGCTGATCATACTGAGGAAGAGAATACAGCTTGCAAGAGAACAGCGGGGCTCTCAATCCATGCCATTAAGTCTCAGCGAACCATGCATGGAAATTGAGAACTCTGGTTTTATTCAAGAAGAAAATGAGAGAGTTGACTATTATAGTAATCTAAAGAGAAAACTGTGGAACATACCACGAAATCTCATTGACATTGACATTTCTTGCATAGTGGGTGTTGGCAGCTATGGTAAGTTCACCAGAGGGAGAGTACAGCAGCATGGGGCACAGACCCCAGGACTGGTGCAGGTTGTGGCTGACAGAGAGCTGGAACGAGCTGATAAGAAACAGATGCTGCAGGAATTAGACTTGCTCATCAAGTCTAGTGAAAATGAACATGTTGTCTCACTCATAGGGTTCTGTGAAACTAACACCACATTGTTTGTGGTTTTAGAAGATAATAAACTGTGTTTGAAGGAAATGTTACTGCAGAGCAGGCAGAGGGATATGCAGAACAATAAGTTCTGTCTCATACCTGAGAACCGAGTGCTGCAGTACCTTGTGGACGTCGCCAGGGGCATGGAGTACTTACACAGCAAGAAAATATATCACAAGCGCCTCAGTTGCCGGAACATCGCTCTTAGTGATAATGGTGTCGCGAAGGTTTCGGGCTTCGGCTTGTCTCACATGAGGCCCCTGCATGAGACACCAGACTACACGCGGTGGACGTCGCACGAGATGTTGCGACAGACGCGGTTCAACCCGAAGGCTGATGTTTGGTCGTTTGGCGTTTTGATGTGGGAGGCGTTGACGATAGGGGCAACGCCATACTTCCATAGTGCCAACAAGGACGTGGCCGCCCGCATACTGCGCGGCATGCGGCCGTCTCAGCCCTCCTACGTGGGCGACGAACTGTTTCAACTTTGCCTGCAGTGCTGGCAGGTGGACCCGGACGAGCGGCCCTTGTTCTCCGGTCTGATCCAAGAACTGAAGCCGTTCGCAGAAGCGCCAGGATGCAGGAGTCTCAGCTTTACGCACTACAACGGTTTCAACTACGAACCTCACGTATCTCAGTACGAAGTCGTCTCATAGTATTTAGGCAACTAACCAAAATATAGTATTGTAATTAGGATCCAAAGAGTTACACTTGATACTCTGATGTTAGGGGAGACTGCGAAGGTGGCGCAAATCAATTTAATACGAAAGTTGCAATTGTTTTTACCATGGAATATTATTTGTATATAAATGATCATTACTTAGGTTATCATAACTCTGAAGATCTTATCGCCACTGTAGGAGCAGCGCTTGTGTTGCTGACTGTATCGACATGACCTTGGTCCTTGGTACTTGCTTACTAAGTTTAAGTATTCTTTCCATTTAATGTATGCCAGTAGTGGTCCGAGCGGCTAGCAGCTGTAGTCACGCGGAACAAATGGTCACGCACTACTCACTAACAACCGCGAACCATTCATCTGTTTAGAGACAATACATTTAGGTGACGAGGATTTTACGAAGAGAAAAGTTCTTCGGTTGACAAAAAGACAATTAGGATTAAAGACAAAATAAATAATATCTTCACAACTGACCGGAGAAGCAGCAGGATTTGTACATTATATTTCATATTTTAATTATTAAGTATAATATCAGATGCATTTGTTGTAGATGATTTTTTAAACTTATTTAAAAGTATATACTTATTCTGAAAGTATTCGTTAACATAGCTACATATTTAATACAGTAAGAATGTACTAGCAAACCTTATTATCCTCTCTCAGTTTATACTAGCCAAGTATTTACTTAAGATTTATGCACATCGTGTCGATTGTAAGAAGCTGGCTGTCCTCTCAGCACATGTTACCTTCTTCATATACATAGTATTTTATTATATACAAATTTAGTCTTAAGCATATAAATCTCTATAATCTTGTAACATTAGACAATAATAATATTACCGAACTGCTCGAAAGTATTGTATTTTGGTCATGTCTGCTATAGCGTGACTTGCTTGAGATGACGTGTTCAGCGGTATCGCACACCAAAAAGATTTCGCGCGCATTTTATAGTTTTTGATTTGGCGTGCCACAATGATTAGATATACTTTCTTTCTGAGCCTAACTTGCGACTAAATACAATTTTGTAGGCAGTATAGTTTTAAGAATTTATTTGTAGGAAGTAGGGATCATTTTGATGATGTTTAATTGTACACTAATTAAGAATAAAATGCCAAGGTTTATTGACGTCATCGAAAATATGAGTAATTTTAGATTTCTCACATTTTCGATCACGTTGGATAAAAAACAACGTAAATATTTGTATTCAGCGTAACCTCTAGATATTTTGGAGATATTAAACCGCTGTAAAGAGCAGAGATCTCTTGATTGATATTATTAGAATATACTTTAAACATACGATTATCATGTATAAAACTGTGAGTGAATCAAGTACCTATAGTTATATATTTATTGTATAAAACACTCGCAAGCTTTTATTATTGGCAGGATAAACTTGTTTCACAGATATTTTACCTCGTGTAATGTCTGTGATACTATTTGGGCCAGTATATTATCAATGTAGGAGAATGGAGGTATTAACAATTATATATATTTCACGCTTGCCTATGCATTGATACATAACAATGGACTTTTTAGATAAACAATGACTTGTGTAATCTCTAAAAGGATAGGCAGTGGTGTTCTCCTTAACAGGTCGTTGACCAACATTTTATCACTCTTTATTGTTATGTGCATCCCAGGTGGCGAGTATATTGCCATACATCGGGCCTGAACTGACTTCTGTTACGATATTATCGCCTCCTAGTTGGAGGTCCAGCGTATTTTCACATTTTCTACTAAAGTTTATTTGGTATAATGTTTATTTCCTGTAGCAAAGAGAGCAACATGCGGCTCAGATTTAAAGTTGATATTGGCAGCTGTTTACTTCGTTTTGTTTTATTTATTCAAGCTTTAATTAAAAGCTATAATATTGTACACATTAGTTATGAATCATCATTATTATTAATATTTATTTTTACAAGTATGTAATTGTGTATATTTAGTTTCTAATGATTTTTTACTTTATTTTTGTGTGATCTGAAATAAGAAATTCCGTCCATTTCTTCGTATTTTTGTACGATATCTCATTTTTGCGTAATCGTAAATACTTATTATATAACCAAGTGACATTTTGATAAATAAAATGATAATCATGTATAAATAATTGTTTTTTTAAACGATCCTGTTATGTCTGAAAACCATGTTTCATTACGCGTCTCCAAGGCAGTTGGCCCCCAGGTCGACGGTCAGGCTGAACAATTGAACACACCACATCTCGTACTAATTGTAGTTACAAATCGTAGAAGTCGAATCCGGGACCTCATGTTCAGCCAACTACTAGACCGACGTGTCAGTTAGTGCTAGATATTCTCAATGTAAAACCTGAATGTGATATAAGGAATGCAGTTCAAGTGCGAGGCCCGACGGATAGTGAAAGGAAGTACACTCGGTACAAAGGAGTGCTACCTAGATAGTGGCTTTGTGTTCCGACAGCTCTGTCGCGCAGGCCATAACTAGGTGTGTAGGACACAGGGAGGTTCATTCAGTCAATTAAAACAACATAATATTTAGTTTTTGCATTTATTAATGTTAATATAATATAGACAATGTTCAAGGTACCTTTCAATTGGTTTCGAGCTTTTAAACACTAAGACATTGTAACCTTCCATTTTTACCTCTTATCATTTACAACATTGCAAAATAACACTTCATTAGAAAATCAATCTGACAGTACAGCTAACTAAACAATAATAAACATTGACTAAAATAATTATAGTGAATTTTAAATTCAAAACATATTTATTATTCAACAATGTTTTTTAAATTCAAACTTAATTAAAAATTATATTCTCGTTACATAACATTGCAGACCCGTTTATCGTAAACCAAGTTAACAAAAAATATTAATAATAAAAAATAAAAATTCCATCACTGAACTGTACAGCAACAAATGTTATCAACGTATGACATTTACACATAACGTACCGAGCCGGAGCTCGCTCTATACATACTTATAATACGCAACAAGTTATAATTCAATAGAATTAGTATAACATATCAATCTCAACATGTGTAAAGGTTGATGAGACAACGACTGGCCGGCGCTCGCCAGCACGCGCGCGCGCTGCCCGGCTCGCGCTGAACAGCGCGGGCGCGGCCGCGAGCGGCGAGCGGCAAGAGGGGCGGCAGTGCCGCGCGCAGCCGCGGGGCCCTACACACGCGGCCCGGGCCCCACACAGTGACCCAGGGCCCTACTTAGCGACCTGGGGCCCCACACACGCGGCCCGGGACCCCATACACGCGCCCCGGGACCCTACACACGCGGCCCGGATTACCAGCTACAGGGTCGGACACCGACAGTGGGCCGCGGGAATCGCACACGACGGCATGACTGCATCCTTGCGGACGAGCCCACATGAAACCGAGCGAAATTTTAATTTTAATGATTAATAAACAATTATATATTACAATTAATCCCTACCGTTTGGGACGCGTTCGTGACGATGTCAATATGCGCGAGTTGATTCCTCAGTCTTTAATAAATTGATGACAATGAGCAAGGAGAATAACGTAAATGAAAATGTTATGCAATTATATACAGATAGTGAGTGGAGCGCGCAGAGCGCCGGCGCCGAGCGGCGAGCGTCGTGTGCGATCCGCGCCCGTCGGAAACAAGCGTTATGGTGATGTCTTAATGTTGAGTTCGACTTGAACGCACAGCCATTTTCCTAAACACAGTATCGAACCTTACTCTAGCCTAGCGCGCCCGACGGCTGCCAACTTCGCGTGTATACCCACTAAACTACCTATTACAATAAACCACTCTATCAACAAATTCAACAACATTTAGCTATTAAAATTAAATGGGAGGACGAGACGCGCGGGCACCGGGGCCACCCGTGCCGGCTCGACGTGCCAACATAAACCTCTCCGTTCAATCCGTACAATGAAGAATGACAACTAGCTACCTTATCCTACAACATTGAAATTCCTTAATCGTAACAGCATTATATTATTATGATCGTCAAAGTGCGGGAGCGGTACGCGGGGCTGGGGCCGCCGGCTCGGACGGCGGGAGTGCGGGGGGGGGGGGGGGAGAGTGGAGCGGAGCGGCGTGCGGCGGGGAGGGGCGCGGCGCAGGCGGTGGCCCAGCCGGAGCTGGAGCCCGGAGCTGCGCCAGCGCGTACGCCGCGCCCTACGAGCATGCCTTACTACTCGAGTACGAGGGACGACTTGCACTATTTATTATCATTCCACGAGATTAACTTTACCGGGATAATGATTACCGCACTAAAATTATTATTTTGTATTCAAGTTAATATACTCTCACATATTGTAACAACTTCAGTATAACAACGTTAACATTTTTCCAGTAATTTAAAAATTATCTATATACCCATTATAATGTTTTATTAAGATCATTATAACTAACTAGAATTCAATCGATAACTATTAATTATAAAGTCGACGCGGCGGTCGCGATGTGTCGAGACAAACGCGTTTTGTACAGCCGGCGAGGTGCACGTGTACCGCTTAACTACTTATCTACGAGAAATTACTATGTACTTGATTAAAATTGTAAGTCGCACGTGGCGCGGCACGTCGCACACTACCGCCCCCGGACCGGAACACGGACGCGGCCGGGTGTGCGCCCGACACACGGCGACACCGCCCCGATCAACACGACAGGCAATAACTTAGAGAGATAGTGAAGAAACGAGACGGAACCTAAGTCTACCCCCAGAGCTCGCCCGAGTTCAACAATGCCGACTGAAATGATATCGTTTTTGGAAATTATAAGTTTCGTTTAATTGACGCATTTCACTTATACGTACTGACTAATCAAGATTTAGTTCCGATAAAATTGAGCTTGTTAAATCGACGCGACAGGCGATTCGTTCGACGACCTTCCGTCTGTGTGCTCGCGACCACTAGCTGAGTTCGTCCACTACACGACAGTTATATTATTCTCACTGATGTGGCATACTTGCAACACGCGACCGATACAAAAACATCACATTAAAATCAGTTCATTTCATTGCCATTTAATTATTTATAAATTGATTAGATATATTATGCATTATCTGAAACGTGTACATTCCAACACACTTCGAAGTACCCACAGTTCTTTCCATATTCCATTAATTTAGCCACCGCGAACGCACACACGGACAATTATTAATTGACACAAGACGATATCTGTACCTACCCCCATTATACATAGTTTAGATGAGAAAAATTCGAAAAACACCGGAAATGTATCCAACAGCTTTATCTATACACTTTAAAGATTGAATATATATTAACTAGCTACTGTAATGCCACACTACTCTGCGCAATGTTAACTACATAACACACGTATATATGTAATAGATCAGTTAACAATACCCACAACTCATCATCGAGATGTCGTTGGACAGTCGGCGCGCGCGTCTCCTGCGCCGAGCGTCGTGTACCGAGCGGAGCCGAGCGGGCCCGACAGGAGCCGAGCGAGCCCGACCGGAGCCGAGCGGGCCCGACCGGAGCCGAGCGGGGCCGACGGGAGCCGAGCGGGCCCGACCGGAGCCGAGCGAGCCCGACCGGAGCCAAGCGAGCCCGACCGGAGCCGAGCGAGCCCGACCGGAGCCGAGCGGGCCCCAGCGGAGCGGAGCGTCGAAGTATTATTGCTTCGTCTACGTAACCTCTCGCGTACACGACGATACGTCACAGCAGACCGCGCCTCAGTTGGGAGAAACTTACAACAACGTTATAACGACTATTATTTTCACAATTTTTACGGAAGTTCAAGGTTATGGCTTATCGAGCGTGCTCACTTCCCTAATAATTAATTAGTTAAAAATATTAATATTATACTTTTTATTTATTTATAATCGCGTAATTGTGAATGAATTAGCTGAGAAAATTGTCTCTCAATTCCGATTTCTTACACACTATCGTACATTTACTTTCATCTTTAAGCCGATTTCAAATTATTATATTTTTTATTATTACGTTTTCTTTTGTACTTCATACCGTTATTCACATTTGATAGTATTCACCGCCTTCGTAGGAAGTTATCACCCGTTAGTATCTTATCTGCAATTACAATAAACCGTTTAACGCATTGGCGCCCAACGTGGGCCCGGAGATGTACAGAAAAATTGTCTTACGGCGAGTTGTTTCGTCATGTTTGTTCGTAAAGAGTCGATGCTTGGGAGTTCTTTGGAACAACTTTAATGTATTATTGTCGTGTTCCCGAGACTCTAATGACGTCACCGGCGAGTTCCGAGCAAACATAGCAAAGCACCCCGCGTGTTAGAACACTGAAGATGTCAAGAGGCTCGCCTCACTAATCCTGTATCTAGAACGATGGCACTTCTGAGGTAAACAAACACAACTTATAACTACCCTCCGGCGAGGTACCGAACGGCTTCTACGCTAAGTGGAGACTGACACGTAGTACCTTGACAATGTCGAAAACAATCACAGTTTATAATATTATGTAACTCTATCGCCCCCCGCGCGCTGCCGGCGGGGGGGGCGGCGCGCGGGCACTAACAGACACTAAAAGAACGTCAAGTTAAACGACGGCGCAAAAAATAAAATATTCAATCATATAGTAACTGTAAATAAGATTATATTATTTATATTGTCTTCTCAATATATAGAATTCTGCATTAAAATGTTTAAAATATCTTTTTTATTCTCAACTACTCTGGACATGCATTTTATTATTATTTAAATTGTACTTATATCGTAAGAGAAATTTAGACCGACAACAAATGAACAACGATGAAACATTCCTAATAAAAAATAATATTTTTAAAACGATTATTATTTGTTTATAAATGTATAAAAAAATAAAGATCTTTACCGAGAGAAACCAGGAATGAAAGCTCTGCTAGCCAGACCGAAGGTATCGAAACATAAGGGAGACCTCGATGAGTGATACACGAGCCGCGAAGGTTGCTTGTAGCTTGTACTTGGCGCGCCGGCCGCCGGCGAGAGCGTGCCTGCTGGTAAACTTGGATCAACTAATTGCTAACTAGCAGTTTACCAATCAAACTCAAGTTAATGAACGTCTACAGCACTGGAGCACGAGCTGGCCGACCAACCGGCGCTTGTCATAAACCTAACGTCGCTAGGATCCACCTCCTAACAGTTCGTAGTGACGAAGGCCGGCGACACCTCCAGGGCGTCACCGTGTGAATAGATTTATCAATTAACCACATCTCTAATCCTAATAAACTAAAAGAAAAATAACTTATCAATGGTAACATTTACAATGAAATCAACTTTGTAAATAAAAAAATGTATGTCGTGGTGAATAATATACAAAAATAATATGTGTATGGAATAGGAATTTCCGTGATAGGAGATATCACAATATTTTCATTATTATATCTTAAACAACAATAACCGTCTGCTAGGCAGAACAAAATAATTACTTGTCATCACGATAAGAACGTAAATAAAATATAGCGTGGCGGGCCGCGGCCGGGACGAGGCTGGGCCCACCACTCACTATGTTACATGCGTAAATCAATATACATAACATTGTATTATTGTAAATAGGTAACTATGTGTCGATATGTGTCGGCGCGCCGCCGAACATTGCACGACCCGGGAACAGCACGGGGAGCGGCGCGCGACACATGTCGAGAGCTGCATAAATTATATCCTCCGTCAGTAAAACAAAACAAAACTTCTTAACTAGAGTCAGGTAACGAGCGGCCCTCGGCGCGGGCGGTGACTAGACTGGCGCTCACTGCATGAGGCCGGAGATGGCGTTGTGGCGCGTGCGCTTCAGCTCCTCCTCCTGGATCTTCTGCTCGATGAGGTACTGCGCGTTGCTGATGGCCGTGGGCGTGCCCGTGATGGTGACGATGCGGTTGCGCGTGCCGGGCGCGAACGTGCCCTTCTTGGAGATCTGGATGTTGGCGCCCGACATCTGCTGGATCTCCACCAGGCTGCGCCCGCCCGGGCCTGCAAACGTCACACGCCTACGTTACCCAGTGCTACATTACTCATTTAGGTACCCGTTCCTCATGATGATTGGCCAGGACAGTTAGAAGGACACGTTTTTAAAGACGTGCGTATTTGAATCAGAGAGTTGAATCAAGTTTGTACATTGAAATAATTATAGTTTCCATGATTACAAGTAAGACAATTTAAAACAGTGTAGAATATGTAAGGAGCAAGGAGTATGCCATGATCATAGCTTAGTACGTAATCCTAGATATATAATCATTTAATACTGATAGGACATCGAGATGATTTTGTGTACTACTTATGTGACAAAATTGAATTGCACGTTGAAACAATATTAGATGTAAGGTATGTAAACGTCAGAAACACTGACCTAGGATAGCGCCGACGATGACCTCGGCGATCTCGACGTTCTTGGAGTCCTTGGCCCCGGCGTCGGCGGGCGTGGGGCTCTTGGACAGCGGCAGCACGGAGGGGAAGCCGGCCACGCCTCCCACGCCGCCCACGCCGCCCACGCCGGCCGACAGCGAGATGGGCGCCACGGCTGGGGGGCGAAGCGCCTCGAATGCAACCTCCGCGAAACGCTCTAACGAGCCGCCGCGCGCGCCGCCTGCGTCAGTCACGCCGGCCGTCACTTCACGGACTCTACTTAGAACGCTTCGCCCGGCGCCGCTAGTCTACCGCCGCCGCGTCACTTACCGCCGCCACATGCGCGGGCTTACTCTATATTTCAGCGTGCGTCGCATACAACCTCCCCGAACATTACCGATCGACTTCCCCGCGGCACCGTAATGCGTGACGTTACATTTAGCTACATTACAGCTGGAAATTTACCATTAGACCCTGTTAAAATAATGTTGACCTTATGCTAGATCCCCGTAAACCCTCAGCGTAAGAGTAATTGCAAATAAAACTGAAATTTCGTGCGGTATTGCTGAAAGTGTTCCTTGTATGGAACACGCTGAAATATTTCCAAAATAATAGTGACTAAGTGTGTCTACGTATAGTACCGGCAGTACTATTGGTGTCGTGAGCAACTAAGGTAAACTAGCACTAGCGGAGTGCGGTCCTGTCGCGGTACTAGTTACGTTAGCCGCTGCGGCTGCGCTGTGTGGCGGACTCGGAAGAAAAACATGATACAATACAAAAGAACAACTTTACATAATAAGTACAATTCTTTTTGGTGTTTCGTAGAAAAAACTTAACTTTAATGCCATTTTTATTTTATTTCTGATAACGTTACCAGTAATAAAATATAATTTAGTTAGTTCTAAACGACGAGGTTATTACATACAGTATGACCGGTTGAACAAGGGTTGGTCAGTTATCGATTATTACTTGATTGAAGCCCTTTAGTGGTTGTATTGTGATATTATTGTGTAGATCCTGTTTTGATATTTTAAAATTCTTATAGGGCCGGCTCAATTACTGAGTATTAAAAAATCAAGTAGTTATGCTAGTCTACATTTTGAGCATTACATCTAGGCAGGTTTATTTTTGTTTATAAATCTAAAATTTATTTTTAGTGTTTAAACTTTCATATAACAATTTCAATGGTTAGGTAGGTATCTAAAAATATTGTTTTTTTTAAATATCCTCATGGGGATTGTGGCTCACACTTTCCTTCAAACTACGTCCCTCATCCGACCGATCATTCTATACTTCGTGTATATTTTGAGATCAAACATTACCAAATAATGTCAACATACACATAATATGTTTCATATCACAAGTTCACAGCATTTATTCTAAAGTTGTTCTTTCTATTATTTGTGCTATGGCTCGGACTACATCTTTGCTGCTTATCCTAGTAACTATATTATACAAGATTAATGTATATCCTGTATTTATATCCAAACACTGCTAATAAACAATCACGACAAGTGAACAATTTTCATGTGTTGAACATTAATACAGTGATAGCTGGCAACACTGACGCCAAACGTCATCTGAATAATATGGTAACACTCGACAAAATTGAAATTGAAAATAGAATCCCATGATATAGGACATAGATCAAGGTAGTTGGTATCGAACAAGTCGGTCCATAGCACAAGGTCATGTTATGTATTGCCGACAGAATGGTATGATAAAGCGATGGTAAGAATTTGGAAAATACTTCAAAAGATTGTAATAAACAAAAAATATGTACTATAAGCCAATTGTGTTATTATGATCAGCAATACAACACTTGAAACACCATAAAACAATATCTAGGCATGCAATTAACGATAGAGTATACTATACATAGAGACAAAGTCTTTCTTTGGTTATTAAACCGTGTTTCGTTTCAAGTCTTTAACAGTTTTGTATCACGCCCAAGTATAACAAGATGCCTGATTGTATTAGTCTTTTAGTTAACACTTATAGCCCCACACGAGTCGTTGTACTGTGTAATCTGTATTCACATCCAGACCTGAAAAACGTCTGTGTATTAGATACAGTTTGTTCGGCGAGAGTCGTACTGAACTGACAGTCTCAGCGCGGGAAGCGGACACGATACGATGCTGTTTGAGTCGCATGCAGTGGCGGTAGCCCAGCCGGGGTCACTCCGGGTTGTGGATCTCATCGGTAACAACTGACCGCCGGTCTCCCGGTACAATATACTACTCCTTTAACTTCTTATTTGAAATAAAACACGGCGTAGTGAGAACAGAAGCATATTGAAGGTTATTATATTATCACGACAGCCAATCAGATACCAAGACAGATGACAAGCGTAGTGAAATTTAGAATTTGGAAGCAGTGTCGGCGGGGGTCGGTAACGGTCGCGCATGCGCGCCGGCCGGGACACGTCAACAGTATCGGAAACAATCGGATCAAGTAACTGGTCATAAGAAGAGATAGAAACATACGGAAAAGTGAACCAATTACTACACATAAATATATATATATACAGCAGTGTATTTTGTATTGATTTGATCAGAAAGCTTTCAGTATATTTCTATATTTACATACTTAAATTCATAAAAATCAATTTACAAGAGGTTTTCAATGGAGAATATTGATTGCAGATTTTAATTTAGTATTTGACAGACAGTTCTTTTAAGCTGTAGGAGAGAGATGGAATACACTTTAGGTACATCTATCTCCTACATAGAGAGATTTTCATAAAAGTATTTCAACAATTTTAATATATATTTTGGGTACAATTTACATTTATAACAAATTCTCCAGAGAAACGCTTTGATAAGACCAGTAATCATTAGTAATTACATAATGTTTGTTCTGAGCTAAAGTCGAGGGCTGCTTAAGATTCAGTCAGTTAATTAAGATGTGTAATCACGTTAATTAATTACTGGCTCTATCAAGATACACGTTATAATTGTGGTAATCAGACTGTACAGTATATTGAGTGGATAAATAAATCTGTTATTCTTTTCAATATTTTGAGCTGGATTTTTATATTTTTTGACGAGTTATATGACAGTAGCTTTGTTATGAATTAGTATTATTTAGACAACAAAGCGTGTTTGGTTTTCTAACATTTTTATTACAGTTTTGACAACGAAAGTAGTAACTTTTACGGGTATTATTTGGTAGCTTTTTCGTTGCCTGCAGCGCTTAGAATTTTATTATATAACTGGAATTAAATAATAAATTGAAGTAAAGTGCGTTTGCGGTGTCAGAAGAACTCAGTGAACTGAGATACTGGCAGGGGTCAGAAACATTGAGTACTTAGTTTCGTGTGCGCGGCGTAGTATGTGCGTGTGGTGTGGTGCGCGTGTGGCGTCAGGGCACGTACCGAGCGGCAGCTGGCCGATGGGCCCGAACACGGCGGGCGGGTCCTGCGGCGGCAGCGGGAAGTAGGCGGCCGACAGCGGCGGCGCGGGCAGCGCGGCGGGCAGCGCCAGGCCCAGCACGCCGTGCTTCACCAGCAGCGCCAGCGCCGCGCCCAGCTCCGACAGCGCCGCCTCGCCGTGGCCCGCCTGCCGGAGCGCCACCTGCCCCGCACGGACACCACTTACTAACCATGCCTACACTTCCTCCTAGCAAAACCCCTTATATTGTATACGGGTGAATTTAACGTAAAATACATAACTCTGCCTACCCCTTCGGGGACAACAGGCGTGATATTATGTGCGTGTGGGGTGAATTTTCCATGTGAGCCAAAATATTCTGTCCTAATACTTTGAATATTACATACACAATAGTGATAAATTTGACCATCCACACGTTAAAATACATTAGACAATTTCGAAAACTTCAAATATATTAGACAAAACGTAAAGATTCTTGTTTAAATGATTCAATCCTTACTTTCCAAATGAGTTGGTTTCAGTTATTTTCACAGTAGTAGTAGAGTTATATCATCAGTAGAGTCAGCGCAGACCAAGAGGAGCACAGAGATTTTTTTTAATACTCAAAAATAAATTTTTATACAATTGTTGTACACGTTTGAACATGACGAAGGAATATTTCGCGATTATTATTCCTCTCGGTCGGCGCGGCCCCCTCCTCGGGCCGGGCTCCTGGCCGCAGTACCTTGATGTGGTCGAGCGTGTGCTGCGAGATGGGCGCGGGCGGCTGCGAGCCGGGCGGCGCCAGCGACAGGCTGAGCGACAGCGCGGCCAGGCCTGCGCCCGCGCCGTTGACCAGCACGCCGCCCACGCCGCCCACCCCGCCCACGCCGCCCACGGCGCCCACGCCGCCGCCCAGCGCGTGGTTCTGGAACACAGCGCCGAGGCCGTTCACACCCTGCTCCAGCTACATACGGAACGGACACGGTGTCATGCGGCGGCGGAAGCTGCGCCGTACACTTATACTATACCGGGTGCCTTGCAAATGGTGAGCAATATTTTAATGCAACATTCTATTGATCGTTAAAAACATGTTTTAGTTTGGGACTAATCCCGAAATCACTAAATAATACAACTGTTCAGTACATTTTTAGGGAATGACGTTGCACCAAATGTACAGTACAGTTGTTTTATTTTTTACGATGTCTGTGTAGAGATGAGTAGAATAGTGTCTTAAAATTCTGCTAACCATTTTCAATTCACCCGGTGTATAAATAGGTACTATATATTTAAAGGAAAAATTACTGAATTCTAGTCATATAGATATAGATTATACAGATTTGTATCAAACTAATTATTGGTCCTTTAAAAATCTAGTTACAATACATTAAATAGACATTCATGTTTCAGTGTAAAAATGTATATAAAATAATATAAAAAAGGATATGCTAAACTGCCGCTGCTTATAGTTTCATATTATTCATAATAAATTACTTTTACAAATAAAAAACTATACATAAAATAATAATTTAAAAATGAATAGGTCATTAAAACTGTCACGTGACCTTTTTTTCATAGATCATGTGTTTTTTTTTTTCATTTTAACTAGGATGAGCGAGACGAGAGACCACTTCTCACAGAAGATACTTTTATAAAACAAAAAATTTCATTACAAGAACTAGATTTGACATTAGTGACTTCACTTTTAGTGAGATTTTTTTTTTAATTATTCCTCGTGTATTTTTTTTTGTGATTTACCATAATTATTATTTATTTACTGTATTTATTTTTAGCTTTAGACAATAAAAAATATATAACATGGGAGGTCAAACAACGTGTGTTGGTGTTAGTAGAGTGTACCAGTACTAGTGTACACAAAGTGTAAGCAGTTAGTTGTGTCACAGTGTAGGTGTTCGCTACGGCCGGGAGACGCGCTGGTACCGACCCTTGTTCAGGGACTCTACGACGAAGATACTACTGGATACTACTTGTTAAAGATCTCTTTCACACTATGAAAGAAGATATGAGGAAATACTAAATTACCTCAAACATTTTTTAAAGTTGAAAATACAATAATTATTCATTTTTAATGGGCGAGCAATTAGTATTGACGCCTGAAATTAAATTACATCAAATTTGACCTTAAGTCGGTCAATACATTCATCAGTCAAAAATAATAGTATAAACAAAAATGTGTTATTTATTTTGAATTTACAATTTGCCCATGAAACATGACTGTATGTTAACATGAGAAGAGTGGAAATTGAAAAGGAGGCCTTTGCCCTTTATTGTGACAACACTGGCTGCTAAAAAAACTTTGAACTGTTAATAGACGGTTAATTATTTCTAGTTAGACCTAGATAGATATAAGTTAAACTATTGTAGAGCTCAAATTGTTTATAAAGATCAGTAACGAGTATCTCCGCGTCAGGCGTCGGTACCGCGGCCCCGGCGTGGTGCGACCTCCAGCACACGCTCACTGTGCCCCACACACACACGGGCCAGCTGGGCAGGGCAGCGCTCCACCACTAACATAAGTAATTACTAACGTACTGCGATTATAATCCATTCAAGATTCTTTAACGATATAGATCTGTTAAAATTAGGCTTAAGTATGGCACAAGATGTTTATATTACTTTTCAAATAAAAAAGTACAGTATCTACATCTACAACATGCCTACGGCGTTTAAGCAGAACAAAGCTTATTTTCTTATTATAAACTAAACTGTCAAAATTTCAAAATTGTGGTCTAATCAAAACGTCTATAATTTCGACAAGCCAATCATTATCCTAAGGTTGACTGGTAGAAAATGCCTAATGGCATTAAGTCTGTCTTTGTCTAAAATGAGCATTCAGTATAGATAAATAAGAAATTATTCAGTTATATTTTATAAACATAAACACAAAACGTAGGTATTTTAAGTTTAACTGAAGCCTGTACCTATCTTCTACCGTTAAGAACCTTGAATGGATAGAAAAAATATAAGGTCCAAGTAAGAGTGGTCGCGCCCCCCCCGCCCCGCCGGCCGCAAGCCCCCCGCAGGAGCGTGTACCCCGGGTCACCTCGTTCACCTCAGCGGTGGGCACGGCGTAGGGCGAGCCCGTGGGGTTGTAGTTGGCCACGGGCCCCGCCACGTCCGCGTACGACACGTTGGGGCACGAGCCCGACTGCGGGTCGTCCACCACCTTCTGCAGGATCATCAGGCATGCCTTCTTGTTGTTCTCTTTGTCACCTGGTAACAACAAATTTTATGTTATATACTATTCTCCGACTGTACTTACTAACGTGTACCTACATACAACTCTGTCCATCCTAAGGTTGTCTGTAAGAGATTGCTTAGTGCGATAAGACCGCCCATTGTGCATTATCCTTATACTGTACTTATGCTTGTATTTGGTGTACAATAAAGAGAAATCTATCTATCTGACGTGTTTGTTCTAGATTGCTCGGGTAGCTTCGGACTTCCCGCTTGACTAGCTCATGAATAAAGGCTCCGTTTGAGTTAGAAACTAGTCGGATATCCGAATAAAGACGTGAATAAAACTGGGCCATAGTAAACAATATATAGGTAGGTAGAAAATACTAGAAGTAAAACAAACACCTAACATTACTATAAAAAGGGCACGTTGTTGGCCCTTCTGAGTAAACAGTCTAATAAAGTAGGTACATAAACAGTCTAGCTTATGTATGCTTATTTACGTTTTGTCAGCGTAACATTGTTGCTTATTTAATATCGATTCAGTAAGATTTCGGTATCAATTAGATTCGGTACACAAATATCGTTATTGCTAAGTCTTCCATGAGATATTTTATTTTTTACAGATGTGGTGAAGGGCTAGAGTCATAGTAACAAAGTACAAAGTCTACATGGAACTTATGCGTCGTATTATGACGCGAACGACTGAAATATCTCCTGGCGAACCGTCACCTATGATTGTCGCACTAGCAAAGTCTTGATCTTCAAGAGCCGTACCTTTTACCTTATTCTGCCACCGGCTATATAGCTAAACGATTCATAATGACATGATTAGAAATTATATGGTGACAGTTAAGATCTTATAGGTACATAATATATCCTATACTCTTGATCCTATACCTGCATCACTGCCTACTACACAGCTGCATCAGAGAGGCTTTGACCAAAGATCAAGATTTTTTTTTTAGTCTAAGTTTACTAGCCAAACAAGGTATTACATACATACTATGGTAAGTATATATAAGGTGTTACACGCGCCGCAGTGGCATCCGTACACACAGCACTATGGCGCAAGCGCCGCGCACCGGGCAGTGGGCCAGCAACGTGCCGCCCGTTCTGCACTATTTCATATATTGTTTTTATTTGTGACTAATAACTAAATAACGGGTTATAATAAGCTGTGGTAATGACTGTTACTGCACAACAATATAGGCGAGTTGGCAGATATCTATGTCGTAAAAATGGATTATCGGTTAGTATGTTGTTTCATCCACTGTTTTGGGTACCATCTTATTTGCCACTTGCTACGACAGTCACGCCTAAAATTTCTGAAGAATTATACCAGAGAGCGTTATAAGACTAAATCCTGTATCAACCTAATTTATACAAACAAACACTGTGACTTCAAAGGGGTAGGCAGTCATTTTACCCACCACAACCACCGCTCATCATAACTTCCATAAGGCGAGCTTATTACCATTCATCGGGCACGCTCATTACAATTGCAAATGTTAAACAATATGACCCGTACATACATAAATCTTTCTGTTTTGGTTACTACATGTGTGTTACACGGCACAGTAGTAAATAAAGTAGAATACGTGCCGACATCAGTCACAAACCTTGTACTAATCATTACTATAGGTAAGAAGCAGCGACCATAGAAAAATCATTAGTCATTGTCACGGCTTGTGTGACGATTCGACCTTTAACACTGCTTATACTAGCTAAAGCGGTGGCGTATCATTGTTAAAAATAACCACGTAAAATGAAGGATTAGTTAATGTTAAATCATAATTATTGGTAGTGAACACAATGAAAATGCTTTAGATAAAGCGGAATGGTTCCAACCGACTTAACATTTAATTTGATTAAATGCTTAAAAAGCAACTATGAGATAAAACATAAATACTATTAGTTCTTCTACACGGGTGTGCATCCGATACATCGCAAGGCCCTTCCACCTGGGACAAAATTAATTGTGTGTCTAATTGTCTGTACGATAATTTGATGGCTCGTCATGCGACAGCCTTGATTCACGCTCCATTCAAATCAAGTTGAGTGTCACCGCAGGAGATCGTATAAACAGTCAGTAGATCGGTAAGGCTGCATCTTATGCAACACAGCCACCGGATACCGGCGGCGGTGCCGGTTAAGCTCGGCGCAGTTACCTCTCCGGTACAATTTCCCGCCGGCGTCCGCCGCCGAAGCGGTATGGATATCGCAAATCCAATATCACATAATCTAGGTTTGAGGTTGTCATCCGTTCAACGCTCAGATAGTTGGAAATATTGAGAATTTTATTTTCCATCTGTACCGACTTTCAATTTACATTTTAAATTCACGGTATATTTATCAGTTATTTTAACACGTTGACTGTCGCCTAAGTAGACACAAAAGTTAAATAAATCGATACATAGGTACTATGTGTAGTTGTTTTTTCTTATTATTTTGTCTCTTATTTATTTCTATTTAAACTTCGTGTAACTAAAACTGTCTACAAAGGCGGACTTAACACCTGAGGCATTATCTACTTGTCAACCTCATTTTGTTTTCTTCTTTCTAGTGCCCTGGACAGTGAAATGGTTAAGAAACCTGAGATGGTGCGAGTAAGTATCGTAATAATACATCAAATGGCTTAAAATCAAAAGCACATAGTACCTAAGTATACTTAGTGCTCAAAGCTTGGTACTTATAAGAGACTTGTGAGTCTGCGGTGGGAAAGTTACGAACTAGTAATGCTAGGATGCTTTTAAGCTTACTGAAGAGACTGTAAGGGGATTGTGATTTCCAGGCATTGCAAAGTGGTATTACCTAGAATATTAATAAACCTGTTGGGGGCAGTCTGATGTTTAGCATCGGCAGATGAGAGAATGGCAAAAACCTATATCAAATGTGATTAAACAATAAATACACCTCACTCCTTCATTTCAATTCTTTTTAGGATAATGTGGGACGTTAATTTTTTTTAAAACTTTTCCTCGCTACATGAATTAATCCTGTATTGTGGGTTAATTTCACATACACAAACACCCACACTCGGGACAAACATCTGCGGATCGTACAATTTTTGTCCCGTGCGGGATTCGTACCCGCAACCGTCGTAGCGCAGCAGTCCAAACGCTTAGCCACTGCGCCAATCAGGTCGTACCTGCTATAAGTATAATATAGGCGTATAAAACAGATCGTTGTATGAAACCTGACTTCAGTACAGCTACCAGGTAAAGACCATTTCCCATTCACAAACACTTTGATCAGAGCATTAGACAGCACTGTCAGCAAATATTAGTCCTGCACTGTAGCCGCACTACCATCTATTAGGACAGCAAACAGCCCCCTTACCATGAACTCTTAAAGCAGGTCTGTTTGCGCTGTGGAAGCGAGATGCCGCTACGTGCAGTGTAAAGCGACGTCTCGCTTCCACAAAGTAAACTGTCCTGGTTTAAGAGTTCATGGAAAGGGGGCTGAGCGCTACGTTGTACATCGCTGTTGTCGTCCTATTGATGGAGATTTAACGTAATTCGACATACAAGGCTGATGGTAATAAAATGTATCAAATGTACTATAATAATAGGTATGTACTAGTTTAGATTCTAACGGAAGCGGTATTAATACAATAGCGCCTAAAATTGACCTCGTGAAGTGAAGGGTACGAGACAATACCACATTTATAAAGATATAAGCTGCTCGGACTAATGTATTGGGAAACAGGGCAGTGCACTTAGAACTTCTCCTGTCATGGATATGGTTACAGTCGTAAACACATAAATGTCTAGGATGCAAACAAATATTCGCCCGTATATATTTTTTAACGTGTAGCATGTATTACAAATAACATAGTCAAGTCTAGATTACAAAAACACTAAGGAGCTTCGGCTGGGAAGTGACGACATGATTAGGCATGATCGATGTTATTACACGCTGTTACAGACGACACCACTGCCGCCATTGGCTAACAGCCTACACTAACGTTAAATAGAGCTGTTAGGCACATCTGCGGATTACCGCAGCGGCGTAAAAAGGAAAGTATATAATCTGGTGTATGATGATGATAGATCGAATGACGTTAAAGAACTGCTGAGGTGGACTTTATGGTTATCCATTCTACCAATCTAGATACGACTTGTATTATGTATGTAGGGAGGTGAGCCTTAAGAGTGTAGACCATAAATTGAACCTCGAATCTTTAACATCAACCGAGATATATCTTACAATTTAAATTGAATTTCAAGATTTGATTACGCAATCAGTTATCAACACGTGAAGCTAATATAAAGCACGTCAAAATATATATTTACAACTATTACATCTATTTACAATTAGTGTTTAGCTAACCTAGAAATCGGAGACATGTACATGTATTCGAGATAGTTTTTACATCACAGCAATTAAAAGAAGCATTCGAAGTTTAGGTACCAATCAATCAAAATCCTTTTTATATTTATTTAAGCCGTTCTCAAACTCCTTGACTCTCATCTAAGTTCAGCAAAGAGAATAAAATAAAACTTTACGGTAAAACGAATCCGTAAAACAGTTAATAAGGTAATTTATAAACAGCCTTAACACTGAGATAGCGATCGAGTCTCGACCGAAATAAAACCTTATCTCCTTGCTATTGTTTAACAGGCAATTTATCGCTAGACCAGACCCCGCTAGGTCATCAGTTATTCCCAGACCTAGTCGATGTGAACATTTAGATGTAGCCCCACAGTATTTATAGTGAGTGTAGAATGAGGAATGATGATAGGAAGCTCACAGCACGTGTATTTATTGGGAGCAAGGTTAGGCCGACTCGTGTTAGTTGGGTACACAATAGGTAAAGGTTCTTGTTACTATTTAAGTACTTCGATCACATTAGACTTCTATTCACGTACTCTTCTTTAGAACTACCTAAAGGTTTTGTTTTATGACGTACTAGCTGCACCCCGCGGTGTTACCTGCTACATTTTTTCGGGGTAAAAAGCCTATGTGTTAATCCAGGGTGTCAGCTATCTCCATACCAAATTTTATCAAAATTGGTCCAGCCGTTTGGGTGTGCAAAGACAAACATACAAACACAATCACAAACTTTCCCTATTATAATAGTGTAATTCGATCGAATGTGACCCCTATGTTTTTTTTTTCGTTATACGTTGTTAATACATCCCGTATTAACACAGTTTTAATAATTTTAGGACGTACAAATGATCATTATCCTAAAGGTGCATACTTTACCAACCAATGATAAGGTAGTAAAGCGTGGTAAAATTCAAATGAACGGCTTTAAGTAGCTGCTTATCTAATGAGCCTCACCGCCAAAGACCCACCCCACTGTCTTCAATTAATTAAGAACCTATTTGCACCTCGGAGTGCCCCACTTAATGTTACCAATTTAAGGTGTTCTTGACATAATAACAGTGTAAAATTAATAAATGTTCCCTCGTTCATTTTCCGCAGCATTTTAATTAATCGAAGTCAACAGATTAGTTACAGAATTGAGGATGAAGGTTTTTGTGAACTACGCCGAAAGTGTTCTGTTTATATAGAAACAGTTTAGAGCTAACATTTTTGTAATAGCAGACGAGACTTTAGGTAAAACAGTTTGAGAAGCAATAATATTCATAGACGTGGCTTCGATTGCTATTTAATGAATACAAGATGACATTTGTAAGGCCATGAACTACGTAGATGCCTGGCAGGTCAGCGTCTCAGCACATACAAATGTTAAGGGGCATGTAAGTAGCACTCACCCACAACGGTGATGCACCGCTCCTGCAGCGACAGCTCCTTGGCCTTCTGCGAGATCTGCACGTAACTGCCGCTCTGTTCCTTAATCTGCTTGATGTAGTTGCCACCCTTGCCGATGATCATGCCCGCTGTCGAGTTCGGCACCAGGATCTTCACCTGGAATGGAGGCACGGCGTCGGTCATGGGATGTGACGAGCAAGTTATGAGAACACCATATGGTGGTATGAGTGGGGTGCACTTGGGACGGCCCCAAGTTACCCCGAGTGACCTACATACGATGCAAGTTGGACAGTTAACCTCGTTTCCAACTTGGTGACTGGCCAACTTTTACTCCACAGAACAAATAACTCAACTTATATGATAAAGGTGAACTATACCAGCCATGCTTAAGTACACTATAAATGTAAACTCAATAAAAACGCATAATTTAACATTATATGTAAATTAGTGCATAAAATAAAGGTAGAAAGGTTCTCCTAACGTTCTAAGCAATCGTCGCTAGCGTAATCTAGCTTTTTCTAACAGAAAAATCCAATTATGTAACCGAGCGACCTGATTGCGACGTAAAATACGACCAGCTCTACATTACTTGGCGCTTGAATTTTATTTTATTCAGACCTTAATGCTGAACATAGCACGGGTTTATGGCCCCAAAATGATAAAATACGAAACAAAGGGTGAATACAGGCTTAATAAACAGTAACGTTGATTTTATGAAACATAGGGTGGCTCGTACTGTGGAGTATTGTAAAAGATTGGCGTTGCTGCGGCAAGTACTTGTGGCGATTTTGAATTTATGTAATGAATACTTGATTGTATAATATGAATTATTCATCAGCTTTGAATGTTGATCGATTGTCTAAACATTAGTTACGACTCGACGACTTACAAAAATACTTTCATTTTCTGCCGTTTTCGAGTTACAATTACGGATAAAATCTTAGGCAGATTTTTATGTTCAGTAATAGTTCAGAAAGTCATAAATAATGAACATTGTCTATCAATTGTGAAAATACCAACGATTAAAGTAAAACGTTTGTATAACCTTTCCTATTATATATATTAAAATCATATTATAATTATTATGATACATCATGTTCACTTTATCACGCCTCGTGGGTCTATTACAGTAATATGTTCTCCCACGCCGGTAACACCCGCTACAACGGTTTGCCAACATGTATTATCTATAGATACGTTTTACCTAATTGCATAACAATATACAATTCAAGTGTGGTATTAGTATCTAAGCGAAGGACGCGATCGATACAGATTTCGAGTATGTATTCAGTTACAGTATGCCTTTGATGGAAAACAACTTGTTAATTAATATCCTTGTACCAGACAGAACACGTTGCAACCCAATGCGTACGTATGTTCTAGGCTTTCAGCAGGATTACGGCTAAATATACGGTACATAGAGGGCCTGGAGCAGCATTAATTATTAGTGATCTGTACATGAAGGGATGTGCACAATGCTGGCCCGGCATTATGGAAAGCGAAGCTGAGTCCAGGGAGAATAAACGACCAAGTGACTTTTTTACAGGTGTGGAAGACGTAGGCAGGCGTGTAGATACACCCACTTAAATAGGAATAGGTGCTATATAAACCTACATGCTTGTCAAACAATTTTATTTCTAATTTTGTCGCTATACTACGCTAGTTAGACTGCCTCGTTGGTCTAGTGGTCGCTAAGTGCGACTGCTGAACACGAGGTCCTGGGTTCGAATCCCGGGTTGGGCAAAGTGTTATTGGGTTTTTCCATTAGGTAATTCTCAGTAGCAGCACGGAGTCTGGATTTGTGCCCGGTTGACGGCAATAGGCTCGCCCCCTATTATATTGGGACCTAAAACATAACTGGCGAAATGTGGGTGTACTATATGTGCACCTCTGCCTACCCCTTCGGGGAATACAGGCGTGATGTTATGTTATGTTATGTTTACTACGCTAGTTTTATTCGGTCATCACTTAATTTATCAGACTTTGTATGTATCAAAGGGGAATGCCCATCTGAGGCCCACAGTGGACAATAGGCTAGAGAAAAACCAATTTATCCATTAATTTTCCCATAAAAAAATATGTATGTAATTACATTAAAATGACCGCCACTATAATCGTTAAGTATTCGTTAAAAAAAGTAATTGTATTGAAAAAAACAAAAATTGAGTTATGGCAGAATGTTGCCAGCATCAATATTCCTCTATGATTAATCAATCGATTCAAATCGATTTATAAACAAGTTCAATTACCTAAACAGCATACTCACGGGACTTTGATGGTATTTAATTAAAAATCAAGTAAAAAAATACATCACATGAAAATATAAACCCTGTGTACACGTAAAAAATCAATAAGAAACATAAATCAATTATCGATTATTCAAAAAAATAATTGACATATCGATTTAATATTTTTATTATTTTCGTCATAATGACAACACTGAATTGAATCTGACACTGACACTTCGCTTGTTGTTTACGCTCAATGTGGATGTGTTTTGATTTTTCTTCGATTTCTTTTGTTGCGACCCGGCTTTTTTATATGGACTTGACTCGGAGTTTTACCAACGACTTTGGCTTTGTTATATGGATTTTGTTCACACTTATTAAACTTACTTACTTAAATAAATAATAATTATGCTGGCAAAGATGCAATTGAACAATATTATTGTAACTGTATAATAGGAAAACGCACGGTAGGTTGCTGTGCCCATATCATGACTGTGCTCTGGTATATAGGTTGGGCAAGATTTGAACCAAATATATTCCCTCCTGCGTCATTTTAGATGATTTGTTAATTGTATACGAAAATGAAGAAAGAGAAGAAGAGAATACAGATTTTTAAAACAGCAAATGCGTTTTTTATTCCCTAATAACTTCAAGTGGATAAAAATATGTTACGGACACACTTTATATTATAGTTTAATTATCAAGCATTGAAAAAAGAGAAGTTCTTGAAGTTTCTTTCAGTTAGACACGATTTAATGTAGGAAAATAACCACAAAACGCTTTTTATTTTTTAAGATTTCTAAAATAGTGGCGTCACTTAGAATGTATTTTTTAGATATCTAACACTATAAAGACTTTAAAACAATTCATTTTAACTATACATTTTGATGTCCACTTTGGGCCTGAGACTCTAGGGAGAGTGGGCATTCCCCTTTGAACATTTAGAGAATCCGTTCAACCTCGTCGACGTACTTAGTACCTATAATATAAATAATGTACCAAGAACTTTCATATTTACCACTACGCATTGTGCGAAGTGTTATTTGTCATTCCATAATAGGTACTTTCTTAAACTCGTTTTCCCTGTCATTAGGCACACCGCACACACGTCGCTGAACTCCGACCCGCGCGGCACGAGGCGGTCACACGTCGGTATCGGGCACTGTTCCGCCAACGGCGACCAGGCGAGAAGATAACTGTTTACAGTCATAAAACTAATGCTAGCGTTACACAAGTCATGGTGATTGGTAATCGTGCTTAAACGTGGTGCCTTGTACCTGACAATCACTCGTAGTTATACGTCTGATTGCTGTGAGTATAATTGCATGTAGCCGCACACTTGTACTAGAAGTAGAATTGGTAGATAAACCACATTTTTAATGTCTGAAAGGACATGGCAAAAATATTTCAGGATCACACTAATAATAGCAAGTTCAAATTAAATAACAATCATAAACTGATGTTTCGTAACATAAGAAAGGCCTGAAGTGTCCAACACCTGGATAAGGAATAAAAAGCATCATTTTCCGAAAGCCGGACACCTGCCATCCCTGCCTATATCGTAGGCTTACAATACCCACAACCGCTCCGAGACGACGGTACACACGTCTGTCCGTCTCTACAGGGATTACAGTATCACATATTGTTAACATTTAACATGTTAGATAGCCGCTGAAACAGGTTGAATGGGACGAATGGAATCGCTAGAATATCAAGCCTAAATTCTCACTAGTTCCAAGCCTCGAGAGAATTTTCGCCCGTCCGCAACGAAGATCAAAATGTTGCTAGAATAACGACAGATGAGCTCTCGAGTGAGATAGAAGATGGTGAAGACACAAGTTATCGCTAACTACTAGATGTTGAAACAATTGACACGTTGATTAGTACAAATGGCTCCGAGGTGTTTATCGCGCCAACTAATGAATTACGTACGCCGATAGACGGAACGTGATTCGTTCGTGCTAACCTTGCGACGTCCATTAACTGCTAGTACTTGCGTGCATGCAGTGCATTGCAGTGACACTGGAGCTGTGTATCCTAGGCACTGCACGTATTCATGGTACAACTATAGATGTACCAATTGGTCTATGAGCTCGGCTGGTTAAGGACTAATTCCCGCGCAAGGTTAATAATTGTAGTCTTTGGAACTCCCAGTTTATGATTAACAATAGCATTATTTTTCCCTTGGTAAGTGGAATCCATTTCATATTAGGCGTTAAAAAGTCAACTGATTTTAAATAATATTACATGCACTTGCAAGTATATCAACCTGTTTGTTACTTTGTACGACCAAAGGAGACAGACTAGTAGGTCTAAAAAGTAAAAGAAAACGATGTTAACAAGAAGTTTCTAGAAACAGATACTTTTCTACAAGTAGGTATACAATTCCTCGCTTGAAACAAGACACAGAAATCAAAGCACTTAGCCATTGCACGAGCAGAGAGCGCAAGCAGTAACAATTCTCGAACAAATAATCAAGTTTACATCGAATCCCATACAAACCGCCATACAATCCATTTGTACATGTCCCTTTCAACGTTCATGTGATTTATTTAAGTCTCCTAACAGAACGGAAGCTCATACATACTCGTATATATGCATATCGTATGGATTCACGACCGCATACACCTTACTCCATAATTCAGACTTAATTTTCTAACGTACGTTCGTCGTGATAACATTTTAATGGTGAGCATGACATGTTAAGTAAGATTTGAAATATTTCTGTTTCTATACATAGTTTGTTTGACTTATTGCCTTTAGAGAGCACTAAACTAACCATCCGTTAATGAAGATGATTCCAATTCCGACCTGTTCCTGTTTCCAGTCCCTTGTGATCATTCATCCCTTTTATCCTATATATCGACACTCAAGGCTTTCTCTCTCATCATCCCTAGAACGCCATCAATCTCTTTTTTGGCCTCACCCTGACAACACACGTCACAAGCCTGCCTTTCATCCCTTCTAACATTATGCAATAATATTTAATTTGGAGTTAAGTGCTGCTGCAGATAATGATGTCCTGATAGGACTCCAAATCTTAACTAGCATTACAATAGATATTCAATTCTTTTCCAGTGTCTAATTAATGTCTCTACCTACAATTATTGTGTAAACCCATTACTTCTTACAAAACAGAATAATTTGTCTTTGATAAAGTAGGTCCTCTTTTATTCACCCCCAAATAACGCAATCAACACATCAGGTAAGATTGATGAAGATTCGTCGGCGACAATGGTTCCACGTTGTGTTACCATATTCAAGAAATAAGGTTACATTTCTGTGACCTCTTTACACCCTCCAAAGTTAGGCGAGTCACACTGTTCCAAATTAGGCTGTTATGAAACTTTTTCAAGTTATATTCGAAATACATTACTTTATGGTTTTGTGGCTGTTGAGTTATAATAAAACATAGCATGAAAGATAAAACATTATTCTAGAGGACTGTAGGGAATGTACAGCGGTATTTCCCTAAGCGATCGTAAACAAAACAAGATTAAAAAGTAAACTAACGCCACTGATGTTAGAAGCTACGTTTCGTTAAAGAGCGAAGTTTCAGGTTTCTTTTGGATTCTTTGCCAGAGTTATAAATATCCTTTTTAAAATATTACATTAAGATTTTGTCGACTTTTAATTTCTGAACTTAGGTAGGTACACTATAGACTTAAAAATTAGATGTCAATCAATCTTCTCTAAAATACGCTTGTATGCGATGATTACAAAACCATGAGTTTCATCCGGTATTTCTTTCAAGGTAATTTATGTAGCGATTAAATATGTATGAGGTGTAATGTGGCGATATCGATCGTTAAACAAACGATGTTGAATTAGAATTGGAGGTCGGGCAGGGTAACGGGGTTCTCGCTGCAGCGGCACATGCGATGACCTTTAACCCTCAAGCACCAGTCCTGAACGATTCACGAAGGGGTTTAGCTGTTAACATGCAACCATAATAACCCCCTTAGGAAGTATTGCCAGCAGAATGTTTCAATACACGTAACAACTGGGAATAGTCTCCATTGACTTACGTAAGTTTATTCTATTTGAAAGAGGTTTCAATTTACCTGAGGCTCATTGAATCAATTTCCTTTATTTTTGCGGATTACGTAGTCAGATCAGCCGGTGGAAATATAGAAACGGAAACTTACTTATTTAGAGTAAGCCTAGGTAAAGGGATGAAAAGTAGAAAACAACATACAATCTGGATATTCTGCAGAATGGGGGCACAAAGGAATGTAAAATCTTTTCATGTTGAAACGGATTAAAATAACCAAAACATTTTTATGTGTTTTATATTAAATTAAAATTTATGTGAAAGAAAAGCCTATCCTCTTGACAAAAACCTCAACCCTTGTCATAAACAATGACATATGAGTTACTTATCTTCTAGAAACCACTCGACAATATTACTCTTAATAACCAGTACATAGCAATAGATAGGATAATACCCCCGAACCCCAAACGCAGCGTTAAAAGTAAAGAAAGCATTATTCTATGAATACAGAGTTCAACACTTAACTGCGGCCGGCCGTTTGTATGGTAATCCGAATAATATTAACGCTAAACGGTTTCTGCTTACAATCACCATTTGATTTTCATTTGGCTGACCTGCTGTGCACACAGGATAATGTTTTCACATTGAATTACTGAACGTAATCAGTTTTCGTTGAGGTTTGTGAACGGTTAACTACCATTGCCAGTTTACTTAAATGCTTTCAGGGATATAAAAGGTACAAGTGAGTCGTACTTCTCATATGTGGTCGTTACACAGATGTGGAGAAATAAGAAAATTCCCGTAGGAAACGTTGCTTTTTTAAGTGCTAAGAGTTTTCTCGTCTAGTAAGTGCTCACAGGAACTTGAAACAAAATGTATACACGGCTTGGAATCGAAAGAAAAGCAAGTCGGACCACGGCCTCGACACCACGCGTTTCGATCTAGTTTTAATGTTGTCACATCAAAAATAACCATCGACTCTATATCGGTAGGTATGTCAAATTTGATTGTTCAGAACATGAGACTAAACTATAGATTATATCGTGTTCCCTTCGATATCCGTCGTCACTAAGCATCTGTTAGGTCTGGTGTCCATCGACCATAGCGAGCCTGCTACAATGTGTCACGTTATAAAGGCGACTGTTACTTGTATCTAATGCAACGTTGCCGCTGTACACTGCAGATAAGGCCGCACACTGCACTATCGCATTCATTTTATGTCTGCAACGTCATTAATGATGTTTTCATACTATCAATAAAACACGTTTATGGTCGTAGTTGGGTCTATATTCGATTATGGAAAGTAGAACTTATACCTTGACACGTACCTTTCAGACAACAACCTTTTAGCAATTGTATTCCCAGGAGGAATTGGCAGAGGGAGTGGCTATTGTACCACATTATGCCAGACAGTGAAGTTCTATATCTCTGTACATAACATCACGCCTGTATTCCTCGAAGGGGTAGGCAGAGGTGTAGCTTAAGCAGTACACCCACATTTCGCCAGTTATGTTACAGGTTCCAATGAAATAGGGGCGAGACTATAGCCATAAATCGGGCACAAATCCGAACACCGTTCTGCTACTGAGAATGAAAACCACACTATGCCCGATTCTAACCAGGATCTCATACTCAGCAGTCGCGCTTAGCAACCACTAGACTATCCTGGCAGTCAACAGTATAACTCTATATTAAAATAGAATCACAAGAATTTGTATAATAGTTAAACCTACCAATTAAAACAGGGATATAAATGATGTATACAACTACTCACCAACAACTTGATATCACGGTAAAAACAACACGCCAACAGCACGATAAGGAACCATAAACAAACAAAGTAGTATTTCGTGACCGTCACCGTAATTAACACGACAATCGTTCCTTGATTGTCTGCGCCGAGCACCTAGTGTTATTTGTACAACTACATACATAAGGACAAGTTTTAGTGTCATACATGTCATTGCGTTTTTGATGTTGCCCATCGCAGTAAATTCTAGGTGTTATGACCGCTTAAGAATAGATTTGGGAGGAACTCAAGACTTCCCTCCCCTTTCTATTTTATTTATACTACTGTCTGTGATGTCATATCCCTTTGCCACCTCTGAGCACTTTAAATGTTACTCAATATTCTGATAAAGTTATTTAGTAACGTCATCAGCATCATCATCATCAGCCTATATCAGCTCACTGCTGGACATAGGCCTCTCCTATGGCACGCCACTGAGCTCGCTCTTCGGCCCTTCGCCTCCAACGGCTGCCAGCCATTTTGCGTATATCGTCGCCCCACCTAGCTGGTCACGTTCCAGGTACTAAATAACATCCGATCAAAAATAAGGATATTTTGAGTAACGACAGTCCCCGTCTCTAAGGACTACCCTAATCTATTTACTAAGTTCTGGACCACACCATCGAAACCCATAATCAGATTCTAATTAACTGAAACGAGGTCTAAACGATAGCATTTTCTTTTGATGAGCAACATTTCATTGCATCACGAATCTTCTTTAAGTGTTACACGGTATAAAGGTTACAATCATGTTCAACATCTCTAGTATTTAATAAACACGTATGAAACATTTTTCTGGTTGATTATGATTTATCGATCGCCTGTGATCTCTACGCCGAGCACGTGTCGTCTCCACGTGGCCTGCCCTCGGCCGGCGGCGCTAATTTAATATGCCAGCGCTGATACCGTTTAGAATCGTTCACACTACGAACAAAGGTAGTCTGGTAAATTTGTTAACGATTTCATAACGTGCCTATTATATACGAACATACAAAGGTTGTGATAGAGGAAAGATCTTTTTATTTATCTCAGTTAACGCTGGAATATGTCTACGAACTGAGTAATATTATTTTATACAGAACATACACTGTCGCGCGCACTAACACTTTTACTTAATTACTGAATATTATTATCGTTGATTGAAAATAGTAATTAAAAAGCCACTGGCTTGAAAACAGTATTTAAAACAGCTTGGGCAATGTAGATTAATACAGAAATAGATTTATTCATATTTAATTATATTCAGTAAATTACTCAATGCTTCGCCTCATTTAACATCTTGGCTGGCCGCGAAGGAATGTCCTCAAGTATTCTGCATAATTTTGTAGTGGTCGACGGAATATAAGTGTCCGAAGACTACTGGTAGATAGGAGGTTGTGATTTACAAGGCTTAAAGTAGATTATAATGTTCTATCTTGCAGATGAACCTATAACCCTCCTCCCCCCTTGAGGCTAACAAATTGTATAATACTTAAGCCGGAACAAAGTAACAACCTCTTTTTTGTGAGGAAAATGCAATACGCTTCCCCCGCCCCTGGGACACGGGGGTAAGTAGGACTCTCCCCCATAAACCAAATAAGATCTACAGGCCTACCCACTAAAAACTTCACGATGCCTGCGTTGCGCATCTGATGTCAGATAGACGGGATCGCCATAGCATTCTAGTGATATTTCTTGTACTAAATAAATATGACTTAAAACTGATTTCTACATAACATCAGTTAGCACAATAATGGTAAACGTTTACAAACACCGCTTATTGTCACAAGTCGTATAACAGAATTAGTTAAGGCTTCAAAGTCGCTAAATGAAAAGTCACGGTTAAACCGTGCTGCTATGGACTACATACGAGTATGAGGCTTTTGTCCGCATGTACATATAGGTACAACTACAACCCTGCTTAGATATTATAAATAAAATAATTATTCATGAAATAAAGGGTTAGTCGTTAGTATTTCAACGTAAATAGCAATAGCTTTAAGCGTAGAAATGGTTTCGCTAACTGCCAGTCAAACTTCTCTTTATAGAACAAATGTACCGCCTCATACAAGAACAAACCCTGAAGCCGTAATAAAACTGTACGGGAATCAAATAAAAGCCTACCGATATATTTTAAGGCTACTGTGAAATAAAAAAGATTTTAATATCGTATCATTTCAGTTACCGAACCTGTAAAAAGGTTTTAGTATTCATTGATACGAGGGATACATATAAAAATATCTCTAGGTACTATTACATTTATAAGCGCGGAAGAAAGCACCAAAATTGATTAATATAAAACTGAAGAGCGAGTTAGGGTGTACGAAGGCGTTTTTAATCAAACCTGAATTTCAACAATTCCTTTAAAGTTGAAATGTAGTTAGTACTACTCTAGTTTGACACGTGACACGTGGCTGTAGACTACAGGCCTATACTAAATGACTGAACAAAGCCGAGCACAGGAATTGACGTGAGACTGTGACCCGCTTACAGGCTTTGAGCTTCGGTGTCGGTTAGTCCTTTGTCTGACTAGTTACTGGGATATCGAGACGTTTGCCGCAGAAGCCCGATTATCTGCCGCCCGGGGCGATACTATTAACAGGATATGCATATAATAAATAGAACTACACAAGAGCTTGGTAACATACAGCTCGGAAGGATACATGCAACTAATTGATGGCTCGATTAAACACTGCGGATGTCTCGGGTTGGTAGGTACTTATTTAATCTTAGTTAATTGATCGTTCCTCTCAGTATACCTAGTATAGAGAATTAAGAAGATTGATTGCTACTCGAGTATCTGCTATGACTATACTAGAGCGAGTGGAGAAACGTTGAACTGTGATAAACAAACATGTTTTGTCCTGTGCGCGGATCAAAGGCGCAGAATGCCAACTGCGCCAGTAGGGTCGCGAGCAGACCCCACCCGTTGCACCATTTACGTGAACCGACGTAAGCACATTTATATTAAGGTTAGATGGAGGGTATCCATACTAATAATATAAATGCGAGAGAGAGGCCGCTAGTACTCTCTTTACGACGCACGAGCGTACTACGAATGTATGCTGAGGAATATTATGAAATACAAAAAAAGATGCTAATATTCAAACCAGTAGAGTCGCGAGTATAGTTTGTGAACAACACTAATGTCCCGCCCACATGGCATAGATATTAAAAATTAACCGCAGTAACCTTTTGTTCTAATTAATGCGGACCTAAACAACAAAATGAGAAAACGCTATCACAATATGGAGAACAAAAGCGTTGTATTTACACAAAGACATATCAAACTGAAATATCTGGCTCGCTCTGCCTACCCTGACATACATACTAACTGCTATAGTGTACGTACAAACAATGTAAGGCGAAGAGGCTGAACAAATATGTAAATATAACACTTTTGGCACAGCGAGCGACGCGCGACTGTTCAAGGGGTCGCCCGCCTGCCCGGGAACCGGCTCCAAGTGCTTAATTGTTACATTCTGCTGCAACTGTTACGTAGTTAAGGGTTCTGTACCCAAATGCTCCCAAAAATGCTTTTTAAATTAATTACAATCGACCATTTATTGTCGATTGTTTCGGGTGTTTATAAAGGTTTCTAAAACTTGTTTGCCCGCGGGTAAATCAAAGTAAAAGGTCCAAGCTTAGGAACCAAATTAAAGAGAATAATTAACCGCTAATTGCCAGCTTACCTTCAAGAAACAAAGAAAACATCTTAAACCTATTAATCTGTTAATTAATTATACACATTTGCGTAAATTATTTAATTATATCTGAGGGAAACGCAGCGCCCGATGTTCAGTAGGTAGACGAAGCAAAAGATTGAATTCCAGTTAAGGGCATTTCTGATACTTATATAATCATGAAATAAATATTCAAAAGACAATATTAATAGTAATACATAACAAGCTAAGTAACGCGCGTTAACTTAGTAAAATACAAAGCCAATGGATAACCTCAAACAAGCCGCAAGTCCAACATTTTCAAGTCAAATAGTGGAAAGTTACATAAGAATAGGCAATACAACATTTATTTAGGGGTTGGATCTAAATGGCGGCCATTTGTCTCAGTTTCGTACCGTTGCTTACAATTTATGCCACACTTCTGTTGGCGTATGGGAAGGGAAATCTGGGACAAGCGTAATGCAATAAAAATATTATAATTAGTATTTAAAAAAACGTCGCCCCACTCTAGGAATTTCCTCTGTATCGTGGGTATGGTTTCACAAATATGAAATAACTCATTCACAAACACACAAGACTCGAGATAAACACGTGCGGATCGCACTATTTTTTATCCCGTACGGGAACCAAACCCTTAGCGCAATTTGAATGCGTCATCAAATTTGATTGAGGGACAAAGATAACCTACTTTTTGCTCGTAAGTGCGAAGTCATTAAATACAATTTTGATGCGGAAAAAATACTGAATGGAAACTTGCTAATTTATGTCCAGTAAAAAGGTGACGTCCGTATATTAATACGCCCAGTGACACTTGTTTTTTGCGCTAATACTTCCTGCCATTATTGTGTCAACATATTAATTCGTATAACAAAAATATGCAATACTGGTATCCTGGGTTTAATCCAGCTGATTAGTGTTATAATACAGATTAGCTCTATAAAAAGAATCTAATTAGGAAAACGGGGAGAAAAAAAATCTTAACATCTCACTTTACACTTTCTTCGTTATCAAATCCGTCCACTATTTGTTCACATACCTGTTTATCTCTATCCTGAGGCATTTTAGTATCAACTCCCTCGGGGAAGGGTTTGACGAGCTCCGGTTTCTCTTTGATTTTGTCCATGATGAAGTCCAGCACCACCATAATGCCGTCCACTGAACCGGTGATCAGGCATGCTCGCTCTGTTGTACCTGCAGACAAGAGATAAAGCACGACTATATTTTTTGATCCTTTGTGAACACTAACATAACTATAACTATCTAAGAAAAATTTAAGACGACTTAGATTATGTCCGACTATTAATTTTCTCTTATTTTAAGAACCCTAAAGACAAGAATGTAAGCTATATGTATCTAGTGAATAAAAAGAAATTCTTACAAAATATATCCTATTTGCACATTTACGTTATCTCGTAAACTCGCTACGTATACTAGGCAATAAAATATTCTTGATGAGTCTGTTCTTGCCTTTGATAAGAATATTCCATCAATAACAAGATACATATTGTTCCTGATATAGTAAATCCTAACATAACAAGGACCATGATTTGGTCCTTTAGTCCGCAATGGCTCCCGATGCGCAGATAAATCCGTCCCTTATTTCTTAGATAAGCGTAGCTAATTACCGTTGTTCAATCTTACTTAACATTTTGTTGTACTTCGAGGAAAAGCACAAATTACTTTCAACTTAGTAACTTAATTCAACGGAATTTTCAAATTTATCCGCGTGTTCGAGCGCTTCGTGAAGTTCAAAGATTTTGTTTAAGTTATTTACAACGTAAATATTGTATCAGGTAGCTGGAACTAGTGTTTTTGTATTTTGTGTTTGTTCAAACAAAAACGAAAAGCGCTATCAGAAATAAATCACGTAATGTTGATGATGGCGAAGTAAATTGATCAGTTATTTAAAACCGGCGAGCGCTGGAAACTATTTCAAATTAAAAGCTCATTCCATTACATAAATCTTTAGAAGGTGCTTCATTTGAATTACGTTTACTATTCATGACTATTCGTTATTTTAAGTTACTGTAAATTAAATAAGCTCGCAGTCGACTTAATTGGAACGATTTGATAGTCCCGCAATTAAACAAATATAGAGATCTTCGTATAATTAGTTACTTCGTTTATTATGGAAATAAAATGATTGGCTTAAAACGGATAAAACCCTGACGGACGGTAATAAAACCATACTGAAAACCCCCAGGCACACCCAAACTCTTCATGGACGTGTATGAAATTGTGCATTCCAGAAATAGAGCACTTGCCTCCAATTTATTAATAGTTCCAAAAATGACGGATAGCGCTCAAACGCCCGGCCAGAATCTGGCAGACCATCGTGATGGGGTAGCGTGAATAATGTGAGACTATTAAATACTGGTGCACTTAATTTGCAAAGTGGAAGTTTTGACATTAATTGAAAGGAATGTTGATGTACGGTAATATATTGTATTGTTGTAATGTAACCTATTAATATTCTTCACGTCGAAATACTTTTTAACACCATTCTCTATCTATAATTATCTCACGCATCCGAACCGAGATTGAGATAAACATGTTTATTATTGACAGCATATCAAACGTTTTGCTTTGTCCCAATTTCAAAGGCGGTGCGGCCCATACGTTCGGTAACGATCCATTTTCATTTGGTATTTCGTCAACCATAAAGGGAACATGTGCCTTAAAATACGTATCATTAAATATTGCTGCAGGGAGTTACGAATCCAACAATTACAGTTCAGATTCCAATTTATCAAATCCCTTTTGTGGAGGTTCAACCTAATCATGGTTTAGAGGTCGCTTATCAGCGCTGGAGGGTTATGGGGTACGGCACCCGGTGTTTCGGCATTATTGATCGTTTGCCCGGCGCGGCGTCCCAGCTTTGTTGCCCAAATGAATAGGCCACCGTCACGCGTTATTTATGCCAAAGTTTTATTGTGATTTTATCAGACCTTCATTTTGCTAAGTTCGATGGAAGATTAATGGTGTTTGTAACTAATGTTCTAGTGTTCATTTATGAAAGTGAACAAAGCTTTGGTTTTATGTATGATGTCTATTTTTGAGAACGTCTGGCAACCTTCGATGGCTTATCGATGTGTATATTTTTACATGTTTTAACATAATAGCCGTTACATACTTTTATTATAGTATTGTTTCTGTATGATTTACCATTTATGATTTGATTCGTTAGATTACATTATTCTTATTTCACATGGCAAACGTAAGCCATATAATATATTCATCGACGTGAGGATATTTCAAATAAAAACTAAAACAATTGACTTCGGAAAAAGGCCCAATATTAGTACAAAGGAAACAAAAATTTGCTCTACAATAATGTGAATCAGTACAGCTGTTGTTTTCCGAACAAAAGGACCACACATAAATATTTAATTGTCTGCCGCCCAACTTGGTCCTACGGCACTCAGTACAAGGAGTGTGCACACAGCTCACTATTACTTGTCTCTTGACATGTCTAGTCGACAGCCTCTACGGTTACACGATGAGATCCCACGTCAAGTTTAACAAGGACACGAAGAACGATATAGTTATAGCTGCTACAGGCATGTATAATAGGTACAATGCAGTTACATTAGAACGTGTGTTTCTCAATGATTGTGGGTGATGAGCTAATTTGTTCCCTATTCACTGATGCAACGCTTACGTTACACCTGCCGGGTAAACGGCGTGATTCTATTACAACGTGTTCACAATACCGATGTCTGATGCGTGACTTGTTTTTGTTCTATTCCGTTGATTGTGCCAATACATACTATCTAATATGTGAAGCAAAGCTACGTAATTATGAAGATTATGATGGTTTTTTTTTATTGGTGATAAGTCGTTTTGAAGTATGATGAGACCCTAAAACGAAATGATGAATAAATAGGAAGGGAGAAAAGGATGCAAAGCAGTAGACTAGGATAGAAGCAAATACACGTTAGTGGTATTTCTGGAAAACCAGCACTTGGACCAGGATTTGGTCACCGCTGGTGTCGTCACCGTCGTACTGATGTGTGGTCGCGTATAGCATAAACCCACAATTCGTATAAAACTGTTCTCCTTTTATTATTCATCATAATAATATCCTCTCATTAACATTACAACCGTTAATAATAAATTATTGTTATATAACTTTTATAAATGTCAAATTCAAGAATGCACGTTCTTCCAATTAGAACAATTATAATAATAGATGTTTTGTTAGTTCAGATATTATTTCCAAAATGTTAGTGGAATTAGTTAATTACCTTGATAGCGTCTATGAATTCCAATATATAGCGTGATTAATATTTATATTTTCCTGTTTCAAACGCCTTGATGAAGCCATAATGTTCTCGACTTCAGAATTATGCTTATCGGTAAACGAATGTTTTATATTTCCTTATACGTTATTTATTTCAAGTATGTGAACCCCTCAAGTGTGTTTACTGTTGAGTGTGGATATTCTCACTTTCAAGACAAGTAAAGGTTGTCTGAAGTAAACGATATTTTATTTTAATTTAAAAGGAACGAAGTCCTACAGGGTGTTATTGTTTGTTCATAAAGTTTTTTAATACTGTTTCCTGACGTCTCTGAAGTGGAAGTCTCTGAAGAGGAAGTGTTTGTTGGACTGGAGTACAAATCTTGATTTGAAAACAAGTCGAAGTCTCAAAACATAAATTGTTTCTCTTCATTTGGAACTCTCGGTATTGTTGAAGAATAATTAACAGTTTCAGTAAACAAGAGCTACTCAGCATATTTTCTTTTTATGATAGAATATTTAGACATTAAACAATAGGTGTTAGTGATGGTTGGAGTGGTAAATGAATCAGATACGACAAGGCATCAAAATCGATCAATATCTGAGGTAGAGGTATTTTCCTCCCCCAATAAATATAACCCGTAGAAAGTCAATTAATTGTAGCCGATTCAGGATGTAGTAATCATAGTAGACAATATCTGGGAATACAGCCGTATGACTTAAATGAATCGTGACTAAAACAGTGGTCGTAGCATCAAGTAAGCCTAGTAGGGGAAAATGAAATTGGTTCAAATGAGGGGAAACTCTTTGTTAAACAGCATGAAGTGTGCAAAGAAATTGATAAGGGCGGGCTTATAAACTAAGCTCTTTCGAGTCACCCCTAAAGAGAAAGGCCGCTACATGACGCCCTACTTCCATGACACCATCGATACAATGATTATCGTCCGAAGGTTATGCTGTCGAACCAAAGCGTTTAGATTTCCGATCGATAGCAGTACAAAGTGCATGTTATCGCCTGACGCTGTACAGTCATAATAACTGTTTAGTTTCAAGGTCGTTACCATGAGGCACTGTGGCGCTACTACGATACATTACAGGCAGTTTTTATATACAATAACGAAGTAAACATAATTTATCACCGAAGCCTTATATTATGGACCGTACATCACAAAAACATGGCCATATTCCTCGTGTTAGACGTATACATTTTTACTAAAACCTGTCTATAAAAACATGTTATTGAAGCGTAAAATGGAAAGAACTAAACAAGTGAGTGTGTCGAGAGCGAACATCTCTGGCTTCATGAACACAAGCCGCGGGAAATTATGCAACAAACAGACACAGTGACATACACAACCGGTCTTATTGAGTAACTCCCTTGACCTTGGAACATTGGAAACTAAGGCAAACCATTCTAAATCCTATTAATGTAAGTATAAAGTCTATTATCGCCCAACAATGATACTGTAGCTTGGTATAAGTCCAATGCTATGATGATTGAGAACAGTGGGCCAAAATCAGTACCTAGTTAGAAATAGGTAGGTTGGTCATGCGTTGGCACAAATGTGAGCAGTATTAAAATCTGTCGCCGCATTTGGCGCAAACATTTGTTTGGTGTTATCCAACCGAGTAGCGTTGTAGTGTGTCGGAGTGGAGGCTGGGCGCGCGCGGCGCAGGCGCACTCGGCCGGGTTGGCCAGCTCGGTCAGCGCAAGGCCGCAGCCATAAAGAAAGATTATCACTATTATCCAATTATACATGCTATTGAGTTATTGTAGTACTTCGCGCGAAGATATGCCGCGTGTTTACACACTACGGGTTATGAAACACTCGAATATCAAGTGCTTTGGTTTGTTATAAATCATTTGCGTCTACTATGTAGGTCAACTATTCAGAACACTTTTTATTTTCATAGTTACCGCGGGCAATGTCAAACACGTCGTTTGTACAAGAATTTTGCTAATGAATTTAGTTTCTGTTATAATATATTTTTAAAAGACTGGTTATGCTAATATTTTTCTTTCCTTCGTAGCTTATGACGAAGTTACGTTATTCTAAGTCGACCAATAGATGGCAGCACTTAGCGCATCGCAAGATCGGTGCCTATAAAATCCACGAGTTTGTACAATAAACCAGTTTTAAAAACCACAGCTATTTAGTACATTTGCCTGCGACTGTAAAGAAGCGAATAACTCTAATAAATGTGATACGATCCCATATTCATATATGAGCGATAAATGAGATCAAGGCAATGAACGACTACATCACAACTGAATATGAAGTGTACGCAAATATTATCGTATAATTTACATACATTTGGTGCGGGTACGGACAATGAAAATATAAGGTAACGCTTTTATACAACAATTGTTATCCTTTTACACCTACACAGATAATTGAGTATTTGTACAAGACTAAATAAAATCACAATGTGGTTAATCTATTTTAATTCATAATTATAATTAGATATCCATTGTTTTTCATTTTTCCGTAACACTTTTGTGTCAGTTTTTTTTAAATGAAATTTAAATCAATTACCGTGCATAATAAATAACAGGTAAACAATCCCCCATCAAATAATTTTAAGTCACTATATATACACGTATGTCACCACTGGAGTTACTCCAGAGGTGACAGACAAGATCAGTGTCAGTGACGTCACAGTCCACGTCACATTCCGACGCGTAGTCCTAGATTCGCCCAGCAAAACCGAAAGTGATCTCCACAATTGAAACAATAGCTCACTCTACAGTCGAGCACAAAAAGCATTCTCCGCTCCGATGTCACGGTGTCAAGACGTATGTTTTGTTATTTTTGGGTCAAGGCCTCGTGCACTAAGCCAAATACCAGCTCCATATTCTATTATCTTCGACGTGCGAGTGACAAGTTCCCTGATGAATGATGAGCGCGTGTGCCGGACTTTTTACTTTGGATTTTTTGCTCATGTACGCGAGATAGTTTGGCAAGGAGATACGGTGATGTTAAGTCATTACGAATAGGTATTATAAATGCGAAAGATTGTTTCTCGGTTTGTTTATTGTGTCTTGAATGTAGTGTAGTGATAGATCTGCGACGACCTGATTGGCGCAGTGGCTATGCGATTGGGCTGCTGCACTAAGGGTTCAATTCGCACGGGACAAAAAATTGTAGAAGGTGGTCCCGACTCTAGGTGTTTGTATATGTGATATTCCATGTTAGTGAAACACGCCCACTGTGCAGGAAATTTTCCTAGTATGGGGGCGAAGTTTAAAAAAAACAGAACCTCGTAGCTGTATACATCCACTTTGTATGAAACACATTCGACGCAGTTGAAATCGAAGTCTAGACAAAATATATTTACTAGCATCAGATATGTATATACGTTAGAATGTTGTGAGGTAAGTGATATTTGTGTCAAGTCGCAGTTTACGTCAATAGAAGCGACAGTGGCCTTGTTGAAAGTCGGATTGCCTTGCACTATCTTACTGCGTACTCAAAAAACTTGAGTGCGATTCAAATAGCCAGCCAGTCTGACTAACATTAAAGTTGTTAAGAAACTTAGCGTTAGAAGACTGTTAAATGATTGTAAAACAGAGACGTTCTGAAATAGACAACCACTTTTTATTTTTGCTATTTCAAGATGTTTAAGGCACAATTTTAAGATGTAGGATAGGCAAAAAGGTGGACTCATTTAGTAGATTTGATAAGTCCAAGAGTCTAAAGGAAAAACCATTATTATGTAGCATTAGGAGGAGGTTCTTTAGGTAATGAGTACGACAATGAAGGCAATTGTAACAAAGCATCCTTACAAGTGTTTAGTGATGACATACTCGCATGTTTGTTATGATTGCACGAGTGTTATTAAAACAACAGTACCAGACATAACAGGTCTAGTAGATTATTCAATGATAGTGCAGTATATCCATTTATCATCGTCCTTCCGTTTAGCATGAGAAGTGGCCATCAAACTAACTATTGTAGCTCGTGTTTATGTTATTTTTATACATAAAAACGCTATTTGAAGTTAGTTTTTATTATATTCAACGTATCCGAGTAGTATTATGTAAATTATTTGTTTTGAGTTATGATTATTAGTTGGTATATCAAGCTGAAAGAGATTTAATGAATTGTACTTTGAAATCGTTGAAGAACATTTCACGGAAAGTAAACTGCAACTGCAGCTCTTGCTAATATTATTATACATACAATGACTCAGTAACAAGATCGTGACTTAAACACATAATAAAACATTTGAAATAAAAAATAAATTTTCATAAAAATATTTTGCAAATTATTTTTTTCAATCTTCTTACTGGCAACACAAGATGTCATATTGCCTGACAGCTCATTGAAGAAAATACTTTGAATAAAATAGTACATTATACATTTTATTTTCCGAAACTAGTTATTCTTGTCGATAACACTCCTTATAACCGAGTTCCCATACTACGTGTACTATAAACTATATTTATAAGTACATGATCCATCTACGTTTTACGACAGCCAAGAACAATAGAACAAACATAGAGCCAAGTTCACGATGCAACATTAATTTACAATTAACCTTTATTGTTGCCAAGCAGGTTTTATGTCATTAGTCGAGGAGTAATGGAAAAACCTGGGGCATAGCATCTGATACATAGTTAATGGTAATTGCATGGTTAAGTGCGAAAAGTAGATGTTACTTAGTTACGTAACGTACGTGTAACAAAAGTATACATTTATTTGTTCTAATATTAGAGGTTCTACGTGATGTTACGTCAAGTTATGAACTGCAATTTACAGGTTTTAAAATAGGCCTTTAAAAAATGTTGTGTGACCGGTTAGCATGCAATGATTGCAAGAATAGCATTGTTTATGTTGTTTCTTTTACTTTAAACTACGTAGGCCGGAAAAGATTTGAATATTGTTTGTCTGTAGTTATATGTTATAGTTTTTATTTTCATGTTAACAGGTGACATCACTCTTACTCATACACCTTGACTGTTGATTGGAAGATTGCAGTTTAGAATGGCCAGAGCGTTTCTTCTGTACTGTAGGATATTACTGAACCGCTTTTCGTAATATGTCTTCATTAAGAATGTGACGATGAATACGACGGGATATGACTGCCGGAGACGAGGGGATCTGATTGTGTGAGTGAGAGGTAAGTACGTGTAAAGTACGGACTTCTATCGTATGGTTGATGAACAACCTGTGTCAGAGTTTAAACCGCCTTACCGCCGTTTGAAAAATCTCTTAAGTACGGTTAAACATTGTGTTTCATAAATGGCAATAGACTTCGCCTATATGTTTAGGACTTTTACTTGTCTCCGGCTATCTGACGAATAGATGACAACAGACTCGCCCCCCATCAAATATAACTTGTACTCGTCTCCGGAAAGTTGTGAGAGTGACAATACACACATCAATACAAACAACAGCTAACCAAACTTCCGTCTGACAGGTAAATAGCTGGTCTACAGAACCAATCGAGTTTACACGGCTGTTAGTCTTGTAAAAAGCCATAAACTCTCGATAATGGAATATATTTATTCACGTCATACGCACGTGACGTATGAATAATATTCCTAGAACACATCGCATTACGAGGTAAGCTGGGCCTGTTTCCAGCAACTGTCACTAATGACAGGTCACACTTAGCAATCGATCAATGAAAGTATAAGTGATCGCATTATGGCTTGACTAGTATGTCTAGGAATATGTCTATCACGGTAACCTTGAAAAAGAGGTAAATAATTGATATAGTAATGAAGTTCAAGAAGGTAGCTAAAAATAAGTACGTAATCGATTTCTCTGAAGCACGTCACAATAGGTAGTCAGTCAATGTAGTCCCACAGTTCGAACCGAATGGTCTATAGGTATACCAATAACACGACTTCTTTTAAAATCCAGTACACTTGCAGTTGTAATGGATTACAATACGTCCACAGGGACTGACGTCAGGGCAGGCATGCACGCGCATACCTGCTACGTTTTTCCTCAATCGTTCTCACGATTCGCAGCCAGATAAGCATCAGGTTCGAAACTTGTTCCCGTGTCCTGCACCTTTTGATTTGAATGAAGTTATTTTACTGGCTTGTCGGATCTACCCTCCGAGACAAGTGGCTAAACGATTGATGAATATAAATCGAATCGAATGAAAAATATATGGGTTTGACATATATCAACGATAACATAATCGAATTATTATTGTCATGCTCATAAATGTATCATTCCAAACATCAAGCGTCTTGCCACTTTTCTTGAAATGCAGATCCGACAAGCCAGTAAATGAACTCCGTTCATCGTCATGTTTCGAGTCTATAATGAAAAAGCTTTGTAATTACAATTCAATCCCTAGACAGGAATACATCGGAACTTTAATTTCCTCGTAAAAAACTCACGGAACACGATAAAGATAACTGGAAGCCCGTAATCCGGTGTCTTCTCGTAATGACTAAATCCCCAGGGCTGTCTTCCTAATGGCGCAGTTTGGAACAGTTAAATACTTGAAGGGAAACACTCGTAGGGATCGATGTAATAATGCGGTGATTTCTGTGGATAAGTACGCACCGACACGCCTGCCCATAACCCTATAATTTAAGTACGGACACGAGGACTGACGATCGCTTGAGAATTCCATTGAGAGATAATCTTATGTCAGTATGACGGTGTATGACCGGATTTAATTTTCGAATATTTTAGCAATGATAAGGTAAGTCTTCAAAGAAGAAAGAAGCAAATATCAGTTTAATTACGATACTATAAAGATGTATCTAATTACAATTAAACGTGACTTCAAATAAATGTATCTAGGTTTAAATGAACAATCATTTTATGATTTTCACCGAATATTACACGATTCCAAAAATTTAGTCTTAAAACAGATTTTACAGATAACTCTAAACTCGAATCTAGATTCACACTCAACTCGTCCAGGCTGATCGGAGTTCGCGGAACGATTTCATCAAGAGTTGCCGTCAAAGTTCATGGAGTTAGCTAAAATATGAGACAAAAACGTGTTATACAGGCCGAGAGATTTCTCCGATAGTGAGCTTTTGACGAAAAGGAATTTTTGAGTCAAGTGGCGAGGCTATTGGGCCGCAGTCATGCCCGGCCGTGCTCCAGCCATCTTTTATGTCAAGGGTCGTCTAAATCTGCTTTCGCGTTGCAACGATCGATACTGTCACGTCATGGTGCTTGCTACTATGTGACGTTATAAAGAAATGTATTTTACACTTGTTAACCCATATTCTTACAAATGTCTTTGACTTGTTTAAGTTCTTCTATGGTCTTTACATATCCTCAAAGGGGTAATAAAGTAATTGAAGGAGGAGTTTATACTTCTAAAGGTTTATATAATAAAGGCTTTTCCTCGGACCAACACCATACATTGTTGCTCCTACGACTAGCTTTTCATCTCATCATCAGCCGGAAGACGCCCACTGTTGAACAAAGGCTGCTCTTAGAACGCCACAATGAACGGCAACTTGCCATTTCGTCTACACGAATACAATTCTTTTTTTTTTTCAGTACCTTTTTATGCGACCCGAGTTATTTCAAAAGGGACATTGTTTTCAGCCAATTACCGTGTATAATTGGTAGTTTAAATGTTTTTCTCTTATATTGTTTAATTGATCGGAACATCGCTGATTCTTACAGTGCAATGGTTTGTATTGATGATGTCAGGCCCAATTGTTCATTACGCCACAAATTCGAAATAAACGATCTGTTAATTATATTTTAATTGGTTTTACTTCGGCAGGTAAATTGAAGTGAAGCATGTAGTTTAATGCGTACTGCAGTATGTCTTATTTGTTTACTTAATTACCTGTTTTAATCTAAACGTTAAGTGGTTTTTTTAAGTAAATTAATAAAGGAGGAAATGCTAACGACGTTTTATGTAAGTTATATTATAAATATATTATAATCATTGTTGTTTTATATATAGTCTTTATCAAGTAGGAATGCGTCACGATGACGAATTATTTTAAAGGGTATTCGCTTTTTCAATTAATCGAGTCCACTGCCCAGTATGTATTGTAATATCATGTATAATGACAGTTCTTAACAATGTTGAATGTAGTTAAATTACACCTAGGCCGAAAATCTTTATAATAAAATTACTTACTACGAGAATAAAAAAACCTGTAGAAGCCCGCTGTTGCCCTAATCAGGTAGCTCTAAGGGGCCATTAAATAATTAAATAAGGCTACTTTTGTTATTTTTTGGCCCCGACCACCCTGTATAAGAAAAAAATAAGAATAGACCCATCCCCTTCCACCCTCTTTAATTTTTATTACGTAAGAATCTAAAGGCAAAAATAAATACACGTTTTGGTAGTAGTAAACTTTGGTTTTGGTTGGATTGCGCATTTTTGTGATCTTACAAAATAACTTTCATGACTCTCCACCCCTTTGTGAGAAAAAACAAGACACGGTAAGTATACCCCCTTAAATTGACTTACGTAATAAATTAATGACCAAAATTGTTCAATTTCGAAAAGAATAGAAATTAATAACAATAGATGGCGAATATTATGTAACGATTATTATCGATCGAAACATACCACGTGCCATCTTTATAAGTAGCTAGAACAATACATTCAAGGACCGCGGGTTGCCGGTGACAACTAGACGGAACCGCCATGACGCAACCCAATCGATATGTGAATACATTTCGTTTGAATTACACAAAAACCTATCTTTTATACTACCTGTACGTTTCATGTATACTACAATAAAACAAGCGATTATCGCCTTTGTTTTCAACACAATAAGGCGATGTGTGTTGAGCAACAATTTGAGAGGTTACTCATCGATTTGAGAGTTTTAAATGTCAAATCTTGTGCCAACATCTACATGTAGGTATGATCGATAGGAGGGCTTGAGGCATTTATACATTATTATTGGTTTAGCATTATAAAAGTTACGATAGGACCCTATATGTTGCCACACACATGTTAATTAAATTATTAATTAATATTTTGATCATTCTTAGAAAGAAGTAGCAGTAACAGCACTGATAACCGAGTGGCATGAACGTTGGACTGCCAAGTCAAAGGTCGCATTTTCGAATTCATGTGCGTATTGTAAATTAGTTATCAGTTGCTACAACCGGTGATGAAAAACATTGCGAGGAAACCGGCACCCCTGAGAGATTTTTCAACGGTGTGTAAAGCCAAGTCAGAGGCTTGCATGCGATTTAAACTCTGACACCAGGTTGTTCGTCAACCATACGATAAGAAGGACAAAACCCGCCTTAATTCTTACCCCGGCCTCGGTATCTCAAAATACACAGATCTCGAACAATAGCTTTACAGAAACACGACATAGATCAAACTACAGCATGTATGTAACACAATACATAATAACTATAACCATGACGCGGCGAGTTAAGACAAACACGTTTTATCTATTACCTTGCACGTCTTGTTCATGTGTTAATTTCCCTTTCGGCTCGGGTGTAGTGCGCGGCCGCAAGTAACATATTCGTCGGCCATAACGGGACATTGTAACGTCATTCTAAACTAGTCGCAAGGTCGCCTGGGGATTCGCGACAAAAAGATTAAGCTGTTAGATGTCTTTGGGTACTTTTTGTACAGATCATGTTGGGCATCGGGCATCGCATCAGCCCGGTATCACCCACTGCTGGGTATAATCGGGTATGCTTCCGTGTCCTCTAACTGATGGCCACCACAATCATAAAAGTAAGTTTTCTCCTATAAAGTTACTCAATGAAGATTTTTCCATGATTTTATGAGGGGTCTTTAACAACAGTAGATTTAATTTCCTGCAAAATGTTCGATACTTAATTATTATGTGTACCTATACAAAATGAACAACATTGTCTTAAGCTAAAAACACCCAGCAAGAGGAAGTAATGATTTCCAATAAGTATAATTTTATTTCGTAAAAAGTTCACTACCCTAGATGTTAATGAGCTAAACATTTCGACTTCCAATTCCACGAAAATATAAAACATAAATATACTTTATGAATATAATAAGTTAAGAAATAAAAGTTGAGAGCAGTCCAAGCGGAGGGCGGAGGGCGGAGGGCAACAAACAAAATGTCAGAAACAATCCAACTAGCCGGAATGTTTCAGACATTTCACCTTTGACCCGCGCCCATGTGAATTATACGAATTACTTTACATACAAACGTTACGTGAAAACATTTGGCTTTGTAGAAATGCCAGAAAAATAAAAAGCAAAAGAATTGTATTTACTCTGAAATAAGGCGACTTCCACGAGTGCTAGGGACTTAGGGAGCTCCAACAAAGCTTAGTTGGTATTAAATCCACTTTCTTACTGAATACAGCCACAGTCAGCATCTACTACTTCAATTTTCTCGTCGGCGATCGAAGCTCATATCAAACCTATTAAGTGCAATCGTTCAGTTTACTCTGGTCCCAACAGCGAAGCTTGAACATTCCGTAACGTTCGTGATCGAGCAATATCAATCATCCAATCAGTCGTTGACAAACTCGCGTTAATATGATGTTAAGTATTGCTAATAACGAATACCTGTGCTAATCTTGTAATTAATACTATGAGTAATGACATTGGTGTTGCAAAGAGACAAGTTTAAAGTTGTCAAAGCTTTTTATCGGATGATACTTATGATTTGCAAGTAAAGGTGTTAATATGTGGGAACAACAGCACTTGATTTCACAACAAATAGTCGAAAATAATCCTTCAAGTTTTATGAGCTAAGTTTGACAAAACATCAAGGTATTTTTTGCTGTTTGTTAAGATAAGAGTCAATCTAAAACCCTAATAAAAACAGAACTTGTTTTAAGAATATAATATTTAAATTAGGTATCTAAATGTAAGGTATTGGCCATTACTATCTAAATACAGAACGGAAGCAAACCTGCCGAGGTTACAAATAATACAACAACTATCTTCAAAGGTATTTGCAGAATGTTTTACCCAATTACACAAAGTAAATACTGGCACACATTCACATGTCATAATTCCTTAATCGCCGCTCATCGCGAAGGGGAGTTCACCCTAAGCAAAGCACGCAAGTCGTCCAGATTGTCAAAGGGTAGGCAGTGTAGGCACATACATTATTCACGGGGGAAAAGTCCCCTCCAACTAGAACATAAATAAAGCTACACGAACAACTCCGGCCTGTCACGCCACTTCGCCGTCTTGCACCAAGCCTTACAAACTCGTGCTAAGTTTTTTCCTAAGCTCAGCAGATTACACACGCTTCAACTTCGGTCAAGGTCAGGTCGTGGTAATTATACGTTTAATTTTTACAGTTAATAACGTGTGTTAAGAAAGGAAAGGTGTGTCAACGTGTGAAGGTCTGTCGTCGTGTTTTTGCTCTGTTTTGTAATAGTTTGCAAGGATGATTAGAAGCTGGAGTATGACGACATCGTGTGTTGTGCAGTCAGCGCTTGGTTACGCGTACAGAGGCTTTAATTCCTACTTGAATAATGTAAAAGTTTTTATTATGCTTATAATAGAGAGTAAAGAAGCTCCCGTTATTTAAAATAAACAAACAGTAAACAGTTCTTACAGTAAAAGTTAGGCTGAATAGCAGATCTTATAGTTAATATCTGTTTGCATTCCTTGGCGCTCAGCCTTACACTGATCCGGCTTGAATTATGCGTTTGTTTGTCAGATACCTGTCTGAGTGGAGTTGTAGTTTGTAGTGCCGCGATAACATAAACACTTCACGCCCACCCCACACGGGATTACACTGTCTTTACAATACAGTCTACAGTTAGCAAATCGCGGTTACATGGGACAACGGGACAGTCATGCACTTATTATAATTGTTATGTACGTGACAGTGCCTAGCTTTTTACGCATAGGTGACAAGAACTCGCCATTTAAACTAGGAAAAAACCAGCCTGTAGATATCTTATTGCAGGTCAAAACTTCAAAAATTATTTTCTTATATGGAGGGACATTGAAATCGTTTTGTCAATCTCAAAATAGACAAGGAGTAGAAATAGAGTAATTAACTCTATTTGGACGTCATCCTTACAAAAGACAGGTCCCCGCCTACCCTTTGCCACTTCCTAGTAATATGGCTGACTCAACCGCAAGCACTAAGCTGATGGAGTTTACTAGCAACAATATATTTGACAAATGATAGTGCTAACCTCTTTCTTAAAGGTCGGCAACGCATTAGTGTCTGTTGTTACGTATGTTTGTAAGATACAAATCGGTTATAGATGCAGTCTGATATCTTATACTAAATGTCGAATTATAGCATTTGCAAGGCAAATATATTCTATTAAACTTGACAAGTAATCACTGGAAAATAATTTGGAATAGGTCTATTATATTTCAAAAAAGTATTTTGTAGAGTCAAACGGGAACAATTGTAGTCTTGGGTTGTTGAGACATTTATTGTCCGATGTGACATACAGACTAGTGCAGATCGGAACACATTTCTCGTTTTTTCTGTTGGCATATGACGTATCTATACTTTTTGACATATCATTAGAATAGGTATACACTGCCTAGGTCTTTCACTTTACTAGCGTCAGATATAAGATTATAACATCTCATTTCAGATATCATAACACGCCGTTTGGGCCCAGGTGCAAATCGTCAGTAAAATATAAGACGACATACACGCGCATCACAAAAATATACCGCCGACATTTTTGTACCGGGCCCGTCGCGTCATATTGCATCATATCGCTTAAAACGATGATAAATGTAAAAAGTGAAGCTTCTATATTTATGCACCAACTAAATGTTATATAATATAATGTGTCCCCTATGTTTCTCTATCCGTAACTCAAAACAAGTAGTTGTTTAGTCTATATTCTATCGACACCGCTTCAGCCGTACTATTACCGGCGCTAACCCACGTGGAGCACATCGATCGACATTGACATAATTCCCAACATCAAAGTAAATAGAGGTGAGATAAATCTCCGCTCTTTATGTGTATCGGTGTACCTTTGTTCAGCCAGTAAAGATGGGACGAAATTGCCTTTAAAGATAATGTTTTTTACTGTATTTTCCTCCTATCTTGAGAATTACGTTGAGCGCTTTTATTTTCATTTTGTCTTGGAAAGGAATCGTTTTCTTGGTAAGACTGAACTTCTTGTGAATAGAACCATGTAGGCGTACGGGCTTAGGGTAATTCTTTTAACAGAGTTATTTAATACCGCCTAAATCAGTTCTCGTCCATTTTGAGAGTGTAAAATGGTGACAATAAGTTTTAAAATACATCAGTAAAATTATCATAATATAAGATATTTTTTTGACTTAGCTATTATTATTTAAGCCTCAGATCTTATGCAAAGGCTTATGACATAAAAATATCCAAGCATCAATGACCAGTTTTCACAATTAATACTGTCAAGAAGCCCAACCAATCTTCTGACCAGAACAGAGGGTCTACAGGCTGTCAGACGTAGCAAGGTCTCGCTTCCACAGCGAAAAATGGCCTGCAATGCAAACGCATAGTAGCCCGCAATACTAAACTCTACCAAAACTCTACATAAATCCCCAGCATCCGCACCTTGTTTACTGTATTTCCAGCTGACCCAATCACCAAACGAGAGGAGTTAACCTAAATTTTTGACAAAACTACATCAACCAATTTGGCACAGGACACACAGACAGGATAATTAATGTCATTCAGTGCGCGTGCGCCTGTCATGGCTATTTTTTACCGGACTATTTTGTTGGTAATCTCGTTTTATAAATAGTATGCTCCCGCGAATTAATTTGTAGTATTTAAAACATAAACACGATAACTATGAATGATAAATATGATGTTTAGTTGTACCGCATGCATTTTATAAACGTTCTAGTTAATATTTATGTTTGTTCTTTTCATTCACTCAAAACATGAAACTTAAAGGCTTGAGAGAGAGAGCATAACAACGAACTGTTTACAGAATTTGACCAAGGTGATAATGTTACCATATTTTATAATAGCAATAATAACCGTAAATAACGTTTAACAATGAGGATGCAATGACCAGAGACCATTGAATTCCAACGTAACTTTCATACAATTTAATCCAAAAATATCTGAACAACTAAACCAACATACAATAGGTGTTTTAATAGCTACCAGTGGTTGTGTGCGCGTGAGTCACAGATGCAATCAAGGCCGTTTCCATCCGGGTTTGGCAATGTTATCAAACATGGTCAATGTAGTTCAAACTATAATGCGTGGTAACCAAGAGGTGTACCGGGTTACTATGCAGGTTGTGGATCTAATCTACCAAGTACCACGTGTTTTCCTTGTCCATGATAATATTTACTTTATTAAGTTTCTAATTAATAGTAAAGGAAGACATCGTGATGTCTGGATTCAAAGTTCCGGCGTCTATAATAGTGTAAGTTTAGTTGCCACCTACGCTGGGTACCAACTTTTCTTTTGTTTCTTTTATTCATCTGTTTAACAAAAGAATAACCCTCGCGTTAGTTTAGTTAGCTATGAACAAAACTTACACTAGACTCAGTATCACCGCTAGCAAGCAGGCATGGTGGCCCAGTCACGTGAAGTGACTGTTATGAACAATTTTTTTTTGTATTGTCGCCCTACCCTAGGAATTTTCTCCTGTCTCGTGGATGCGTTTCACAAACATCCTAACTCGAGATAATCATCAGCGGATGCCACAATTTTTTGTCCCGTGCAAGAATCGAAACCACAGTACCAATTAGGTCGTCAACTGACTTTTAAAGACTGGTATTATTTAATTACCTATCTAAAATAATCCTTACCTACTCCTAGTCATTATAATTCAACATCAATTAAATATAAATACCAAACGCATAAAACTTAGCGTTAATAAAGTGCCTACTTATAAAATGTGTGACACCATCCTTCAGAAATAGTACCGCCTGACGTAATCTGACACGTTTTATAATACTATGTAAAGCTTGCACGCACTAAGGCATTATATTGTACTTAGCTACCTATACATATAAATCTAGTGTTCACTATAAATAAATACGACAATTTATCAAGCTTAGCTGTACATACTAGCTTCCGCCTGTAACTTCGTCCACGTGGAAAGTTTTCACAACTTCTCTGATAATAGAAATTAACCTATGTCGTTCTAGCTAACTCCATACTAAATTCGAGCAATTTCGGTCTAGTGGTTTAGTAAAGATGTAACAAACAGACTACAAAGTGACAAAGGGCCGTCACTTTCGCTTTTATAATATTAGTAAAGATTGGCTACTTTTGACCTTGTATCTAAAAAGGTCTTACCCTTTTAGGATACGTTCTTCTTGTCGTATGGTTGATGAACAATCTGGTGTGAGAGTTTAAACCGCCTGTAGGCGTCTGATATGGCTTTACACACACCATTGAAAATCTCTCAATTGTGCCGGTTTCCTCACGATGTTTTCCTTCACCGTTTTAAGCAACTTAATTTATACGCACATGAATTCGAAAAGACATTAGTGCGTGCCGGGGTTTGAACTTGTGACCTTTGACTTGGCAGTCCAACGGTCATACCACTCGGCTATCAGTTATGTCAGGATACATTTAGTAACTTCAGCTAGGTCTTTAAGACAAGTGTGGGTCCCATAACATCATCGAAATAATTTATATGCAATATAAAGAGGAATATTGTAAAATCCCACATATTAAATTTATACAGGACTTCTTAAACATGCTGTAAGACTTTTTACGCTATTTGTGAGTTAAATAGTATTTCATCCATACAAAGCGTATTCACCATTTATGATAATAAGCGTGTACTAGGGCGACATGTCTAATCAGAGCTGCTTGGTTATGCACATCGTTACGACTGTTGCGAGGCACCGGCTCGGAAATCGAACCTGACACTGTGACCTACATTCTAATGAAGCGTACTACTGCGTCGTATTGCGCATTATTATTTCTGTATTTAATTTTTACTGTAAATGTGCTGTTTGAATGTGAAACTGCTTTGTTTTCCATTTTTAGTAGAGTTTCAATTCTACGGTTTCATGTAATAGAGTCCATCGATTGGAGTTGGTTTCAAAATTGCCGGAAACTTTATGAAACAGTACACCTTCATTAATTAAAACAATCCTATTGAATTCCAATCGAAATACCGGAGATATTACGTTAAAATAAAAACGTTTTTGCGATCCAATCCTTTGTTATGGAAACCATTTAAAATATCCTTTATCAATTTGGACTGAAATTATGTCTAAAAGCTTTTTATAGTGGACTAGCTGCGCCCCGCGGTGTTACCCGCGACATTTTTTCGGGATAAAAAGTAGCCTATATGTTAATCCAGGGTATAACCTATCTACATACCAAATTTCAACCAAATCGGTCCAGCCGTTTATGCGTGAAAGAGTAACAAACATCCACACTTCCATACATCCATACTCACAAACTTTCACATTTATAATATTAGTAGGCAGTGGCGGATTTACCAGCAGGCTGAGTAGGCTGGAGCCTAGGGCGGCAAATTTTAAGGGGCGGCAAATTTAGTTCATAAATTTTTTATGTCGATTTACAAATTTAAAAAACAATATATTATACACACACATAATACAAATTTTGAAAATTCGGGAGAAATTAAAATATTTAACAAAAATCGAAATATTCTCATTTACAGTGCTAATTAATAAATATTTCAACATCTCTGCATGAACAATTCTTAAACGCTTTACTAATTATACAATAATGATTATGAACTTTTAGAATATCGCAATAGCGATTCGATATTATAATCGAAATTTAGTAATTTTTACATATATTCTTCACTGATAACTGCTATAATTTTTTCTCCGTGTACCTAATAATTACGAGATCTGCTTACCCAATTCAATCGATATAATATCGATGGTCTAATAAAAATACTGACTAAAATTGACTAATTTTCATTAAATAAAAAACTAGTTCAATATCGTATAGAGATCATATTAATCGAATAACTGATAGTTGAACGACTGTGACTTGACAATAAAAAAAATCCCTCCACAAAACAATTTGAGACAATTTGCTCATTAGAAAATTGATACATTTTATCAGTTAATTATTTTATTTGTAGTAAGAAAAAGTTTGGAAAATCCAAATGAGCAGGCCTTAAGCGCTCATGTCGTACACGAATTATATAAATTAAATGTTTACATCAGTAGATTTAATAACTTTTTCGCAAAGCCAACTTTTTCAGAAAATGCCAATCGGAATGAATTAATTATAATAAGATAAAACAATACTCAGCTGCAATTTTTTATTCAACGGCTCCTCTCTAGTTAAACAAGTATATTAAAAAAAATTGAAGTAAAAAAATGTTTTTTTCGAAAGTTATCGTGTTTACTGTGAACACGATCATTCAAAATCTATACGATATGGCATTAAAATTACTTCCTTTTAAATAAAAAATAATTAATCATAACCGAAAAAATATTTTTTTTAAGCTCAGCGATCATTTTTCTTTCCGATAAGTTGCTTTTTAAATAATATTCATGTACATCATATTTGTTAGGTACGGTTTAATGTGAGAAAACATCGGATTTAGATTTTTAGGCAAGAGTAGAGCATACCTACTACGCGCTTTGCACTTAAGGCATGCAATTGCGTAGTCGTATTTGTATTGTAACGCCAGAACAAACGACATGACGATTTACATATATGGGAAAAGTTGATGTAACGAGGATGATGAAGCACAAATTATAAAGTTGGAATTTTATTGATAGAAAATTGATATGATTGTGGACTAAGATATCAAAATTTAGAGGCGGCAAAAATTGAATAGCCTACGGGCGGCAAATCTATAAATCCGCCACTGTTAGTAGGATAGGATTGGTTAAATAAAAGTAACGTGTCTTATTGTTCAAAACACAACCAGTTCTGTGACCAAAGATTGTACAAGGAATTAGACATAAATTATGACACGACTTGGTTGCCAACCGCCAACCGACTAATAATATTATTTTTAATCAATTTCCACATTTACATAGCAATTCATTATCATTCAAATTCCGAAAATCCCGTCGTGACTTGTAGAATATCATGTAACACGCTTACATTCAAGTTTGGGTCATTGTTTTTTACCTTACTGGATATTAATTTAATTTGATTAGGTTTTATTTTTACAATAACTGTAGTTATCAGTCCCCTTACCATGAACAAATAAAACAGGACAGTTTACGATGTGGAAGTGAGAGGCGCGAGGCGGAAGGGGGCAGGTCCAAAAAAAATCTTATTTTTATGGTGGTCAATGTTTTGATTATCAAAAACTAACACCAGTTCAGACTCTATTAAAATCACATAAAATAATCTAGTACAAATATTAGCACCTCTTAAAGCACCATCAGAGATTAACGGCACATAAATCAGGCTTCCGAGTGTTCAGCACTGCAGTATAAACACTATTAGTCTATCTTATACCAGCGCGGCTACTAATTCTTACAATAACACTTACAATACAATCCGCGTTGTGCAACGGATCGCAGGCCAGCCTTGACACGCCTAGACGATTTGAAGCCAAAATGTTGTAAGTTGAACGGACCTCAAGATTTTTATCAAGCCTTGTTAGCCTGATTGCATGGGTTTGAGAACTGTTGTGGGTATAATTGCCTCGTTTATTCCGCTGGCCGAAGATAAGGAATAAAGGAACCCGTAAATGGAAATTTATGGGAAGTTGAAATGCGCAATTTTAATGCTTGGATGAGTAATAACGGGCGGACGCATTCTGGAGTTGTTTTGTTTACGTAAAGCTTGGCTCCACAAAAACCTAAAATAACGTTTTAATAGAAAAGGCCAATATAAAAACAGTTAATAATGTTCCACTTACCAGGATAGAAGTCATGGGATTTGGACATCTTGACCCTAGCGCCAGTGTCCTTCTGCAGCTGGGCGATGGTCTCGCCCCCCTTGCCGATGATGGCGCCGGCCACCATGGACGGCACCAGCACCTTGAAGTGGTATGTCGGCTCCACGGCTGCAGATCATACAGTAGCATGGTGAGACGAGTTCACTATGAGCATTAGAAACCGAGCACTGTGTTTTGTTTTACAAATTATATATGAAATAGCAATGAAAGATCAAATTAAGGATCCAATGTCTAAAAGCTAAATAAATCTTTGGAGAAACTAATGGAAAAAGATAAAATAGTAATAGGGATTATTGGCCTGCCGACGTTCTAACTGATAAATAAATAAATATTAAAATTGCTTACATCACTATATCTGTTTCTAAGTGATTTGAATTATACATAATACTTAATATGTATAGTGAATACATAGATATTATAAGTCCCAAATTGCTTTGCAATTATGTACAATTTGAGCATCTAATTGTATAATGAATTGATACCATGGCAATAGTGGCTAAACCCATTAGAAGATTATGCAAAACACGAGATTATACTAATTGATTTCAACAATATTCTGGATAATTGGATATAATTCCGGGCTCCCGATACAAACAAACCCTGGATTTACATAGGCAATTAAAGAAAATACATCTCAGATAAGATGCGTAAAAGGGTTGAATAAATTGACTTGGTTTGTTGAAAAGGAATCCAATAAATGAACTGGAGATAAATCTAAATAACAAAACACAGTGCCGAGTTCCATTCGACTACATTCAAATGAGGTTTCATGGGAATTGTATGGACACTGCAGTTCAATCAAGACCATGAAATCCCAATTCAAAATGTAAATTATTTCAGCGTGGCGGCTGGTGATCAAAAGCGTCAGAAATGCACTTTGGAGTACCAGTTCCGGTACCTCTCGCATGAGTCAGTGATGTGCATTATATGTATGTATTATAGACCACACCTCAGGACCTGTGCTGATGTCACTCGCATGACGGTGAAGATTCAATAGCCAACATCAAAAATATTTATTATTGTATTAATTAGCACCAACATTAGCGTGTTTGGTGACGAATTAATTTCGCAAGTTTGTTTTGGCACGATGCGAGATATTCGTCGTGCCAGTGTTAGATGTGTTGCTTTTAATGATTTTATTTAATTTTAGGCATATAGTATAGCGCTTTATTGTATAGTTATTACATGCATTTTAATTCGTTGATTAATGCTAGATCTAAACACGGATGGACACGACGAAGAAGAAGACTAATGATTGATGACAGAAATATAATGATCCCTACGGAGCCCACTTTGTAAACTGAGTCCGAAGAAGTAAAAGACTGCGGAAAAAACGACGGCCTTGCAAAAAATGTTAAGAAAAACGATGTTCAAAGGACAACAGAATGGTGTAGAAGTGTTTAATATCTCCTTAAGAAACTAAATAAAGAAGTAGACATTGACAAAAGTCTGACAAAAGTCTGACAAAAGACTGACCTACATGACGAGATTCACTTGTTTGTTTTTGCCTCATAATTGCGCGCCTACCGCTTGTAACCTACTTGCTGACTCAGAATCAAAATCACATAATAATAAGGATACTAAGCCGTACGATTACGTAACCAATTGTATAATAAATTAATTGGTCGTTCTTTAGTCAGTTATTCAATCAAAGAGTAAACCAAAAATAGACCTCGAGGGACCGTCTCGCGGCTCTTGATCAGCCGTGAATCAGATGTATTAAGGCACTGATGTGTATAACAATATGAAGAAACTAGTGTGCCACCTACATTCAATATGTTTCAATTGAGTGGCATCCCACCGGCTGACGGCGCGTCTCATTTGACCTCATTTCAAATGGAGCATGGCTGTTCACCTGCCACATGTTCCCGCCGCAAGATATGATCGACAATACACCAGCTCAGTTTTTCCTACAATCTATTGGTTATTCAATCATTTTCGACGAAGACAAAGCTAATGTCAGTAAAAAGCTATTTTTTATTCTGTTCAGACAGCTTTCGCCCCGAGCTGTCAGCGGTATAAATTCGAGTAAATTTTTCCGACATCACGGGAGTGTGGTCGGTGTGCATGTTCGTATGCATAAAATATGATCGTTTCGTCCCGGTTTGAAAAACGGAACTGAACAAAAATTAACACTGCCTCTCAGTAACGTTACGTTGGCCATATATATATACATAAAATCAGTTTCGACGTGTAACCTACATTTCATCACATAAGAAACCGATCCAGGACGGAATCGATCAGATCGCTGAAAAACTTAAACAAAATCTAAAATGTTTTTAACAAAAAAGGACGAAAAGAAAAACTGTGTCGATAACGTAACGTGACCGAAGACAAGATTCTTAGATGGAAAGATAATACAGTGCCTGCGATCCAAAGCTCTTTGAAAGGAAAGATACCTACTAAAGAAAACCGGTCGACGAAACGTGAACAATGAAAATACATTTCTCTAAAAGAGCATCATTTTTAAATCTATTACAGTACACGCGTTGTAAATTATATTCTTTTGAAGCATCGTAAGCTATGGAAGGGGTTGCCATTGATTTATAGACTTTTCCGACGTAGGTAAAAGGCGCGGTAATGAATAAATTACGGGCGTGTGTCATCGTTATTTCGTTATCTTAAAAACACAACCGGCTCCATATTGTTAGAATTGTATTCATATTATGAGTTATTTTGTATTTGATCAATGGGACTTAGATTTTTTTTGGGAATTCCGACTCTCTTGGTTTTTTCTGTACCTATAATAAGTTCTTTATCTATCAGGAAAAGGCTAATTAATGAACTAAGTCTAAAGTTGGGAAATTCGAGTAAACCATTTTTTATTTATCATAATTTTAATTAAAACGCTACTCAGTATAATATTTCATCTGAAACCTGCGCCCATTCACGTCTAAAATGAAAAGATATGGACAATAGCAAAGAATTTTCCGAGAGAAAGATTTCTATGTACAATGTCGTCATTATCTGGATTACAGAGGGCGGATGGTAGGCGAATGTCTATTTTTTCTCCCTACGTGTACAATGAAGATCTCGGGCTAATCCAACCGGCTCGGGAGCTGATAATCTAGCTAGACCGGGTCGACCCTCGGCGAAGTATTGCGTCTATAAGCCAATTTTGCACGCAATTCGACATTCACTTCATTTGAATAAAGTCGACCTACCAAAAATTCCAAAGCCTTAGATGCTCGTATAACAAAAGAAATTCTGTGTTTAGAAATAATAGGCTGCAAATCGGGAGTCAGGTTGCTTTGACAAAGGACCTTATTCTTTAATGGCGCGCTCGTGTTCGTTCGTGTTTACAGGCTGTGAAGTCTCATTTTTTCGCATCAATTATTTTTTAATAGCTATCTTCCTTAGAAAGTGGTTCGTGTTGTTTGTCGTAGAAATATAAATAGGTGAGTTTGCCGCACCGCCGCCGCACCTCTGCCGTGTTCTAGGTCGTGACCTTATAGGCACACGTTGCCAAGCGCCGCATTTGGCAATGCATCGCTTTTAAAAGTTTGGCGATGCAAGCTCCTAGACACGAACATATTGCTGATAGTTTAAACCAATGTTACGTGTACTCAATTTAATAGCTCCAATGTTTTAGTTTCAGCCAAAACGGCTCTAGAGTAATGGCTTGTAGTTTGAGCAAGACTTATACGAGGTGATATTAGTTTGTTCTGTTACAAAATATTTTATCCGATCTTTCTATACCAATGTAGAGCTAGACAAAAGCTGTAGTACACCAATCCAAACTGTTAAGTCGAAGCCGAAGGGATATTTCATTTATTTTAATGCAGTATCGTGGTTCTCTTATAAATCTAATTACTATTTATTATGACTTTGTGTCCTTGCTGAGTCCGAGCACTGTGCATTTGTTAAGCTCTAAGTTATGAGACCACTGACCAGAATAGTTAACAACCTGGACAGTTATACGCTCAGATGGATATACCCAAACTAGACTGACTAGTCATTTGCAAGTTTGTTACATGTTTACAATAATTACTCAAAATATAGTTGTAACAACGAGGTCGGGTGCAACTGGAAATCATTATTTGGTACAACATTCAAACTACAATATTTATACTGTTTTATTGTAATAACTAATGTCTCCAATTTTGAAACAATAAATACCTACATGTTTTAACAGTCTGAGTAAATTACAATACATTAGAAACCAGGTTACGTAATTCTACAATACATGTACATACAATCATAGCATTCTCGTCAATCATTTGATAACATTTAAATCATAGCTGAAACTGAAGCCCATTGCTGTCATGTACATTGTTCCACCCGAGCAGCCGGCGACATTGACGACCAATCGATACCAACAATTGCAGTTTGACGTCAATGCCAGTCAGCTGCCACTATAATATTCACGCTGCAGTGAAATTGTGTCATTGGTGGCTTCCATTTTCATCGTCAAAGACACAAGGGCGCATTGCAGCGGGCCACGCCGGCCGGTCTATGTAGCGGTGTGAATGTAGGCCAAACAGGAGAGATGTGTTTTGTCAACTGTTGGCTTAGCTTGAATTTAGGGGCTTTTAAATGTACCACTTAGTTAATTAAAGTAAACAAGACGTTATTACAACGAATGTTTATAGTTTATATGAAATAAAGACACAGTTTACTTTATACGGTCAGGAAAAACTAGATTGCTTTTATTTGAATAATAAATCTTCAGTAGACCACACACAGAGGTACTATAAAATCTGCAACAAGATCCAAGTAAGTTCGAGTGTCTACAACATATAAATATGGTTCTCGACGTGTTCCCATTACTCGGCTTGCACAAAGCTGCAGGCGTTTCATCTCTGTTCTTTGATCTGGAGCTTGCTGCCGAGATTAATGGGACTTCGTCTCACATTTGCCATATCTAGTATGTAGATGTACACTTTTTAACAACCGAGCATATAGTGGTTACGTAAGTATTTAATAACATTGTTTAACTTTTAAATACTTAATATCCTGGCGTAATATTTAATCCGCTGCAAAGAATACAGCGCCAAGCGCTTTATAAATTCCCGGATCAACATGGCCGCGCAACTTCCCCAAACGTTTTAATCTTTCTCACAAAGTTTGTCTAAAGTGTACCCGCATCATGTCGGTATTTATTTTTACCGCATTTTCAGCAAAATGGCCGCGTATGGCTCTAATAAATCACGCATGATCCGATCACTCGGCAGTCTCCGTCCCGCGGGGCGCAGAGGTTATCTACGGCTATCTAAAAAAGGCCCATGACGACATGACGTCAGCTTGTTTACGCATTAAACATGCATTATGCATGAAATTTATCCACCTAACTTAGCACAAGAATCAGAATATGAACATATTGGGGTCAGAGGGAAAATAGGTCTATTGAAATAGTTGAACCTCTGCACATTAGACAACCAAAATTACTTCGGTTAACATGACCCCAAAATATTCCTATTTATATGTAGTTACATAGGAGCATGATACAACAAGTAACTGTGAGAAATTATGTCCAAACTTTGGGGTTGTCTAAACAAACTCCCTAGCGTTAGAACAACCAACCGCTATTTGGCACGATTTTGGAATGGCCGGCGAATTTCAGGATGCTAACCAAACTAATGCAAATACCGAAGGTAGAATACAGACGGAAATGACGCAAGGGGGAGGCTCGGATACAGCTGTCAATAAACCAGACGTGCTGTATAAAGGAAGCTCTTTGAAAAACAGACGCGGCCCCTCCTCGCGGGAGTTCTACGGGCTGGAAAAATGTAAAATTGGAAAACCATTATGGCTCATTTATAAAACTTATCGGCGTCTGGTGCGAATTCGTAGAAATGGATTGAACCGGAGGACATTTTACGCTCGTTAACTTTTTATTATGTGAAAGAAGTCATTGTTAAGGAGTTAACGTTCTTCTGTAGTACCTAACATAATTCGAAGCCTGATTCGATATTTAAATAATCAACTCGTTTTTACAAACTTTCCCAAGTTCGTCTTACACCCGAGTATCATAGAGGTAGCCCTCAAGCTTCTGCGGCACCTTACAAGTAACAAATGTATCACGTAGCGTCGGTAAATTATGCTCAACGTGTCGTGACGCAAAGCCGCGGCTCCACCTCAACACCTCTAATTAATTATCAACTTGGTATTTCCTTTACACACTTTTCCTTTACATTTTGGAGTAAAACATGTTCGGTGAGGAACTCGCGGTTTCGAATGAGTATTTCTGTCAGATACCCTACGACATCACAAGGTTATCGTTGTTTTAATATTGTGTTAGTAGATAACACTCAAAACCAGTTGTTAAACAGTAACTCCAGTAACTAACTCTAATATAATTCTCCTTCACAAAACGTACGTAATTAACAAGGAGAGTTTGTAAATATATTATTTAAACAATAATATCAACGCTATACTGCAGTGTAAAGTCTTATTTTCAGTCGTCGCGTAAAGATCACTCACGGTATGTGATTAGTGATTACGGATCTGAGAAATTAATTATCTAAAAACGCCCAATATTTATTGATCGAATAAACAGTAATGGTCTGCGCAACTCTTATAAAGACTGTCAGGCAGTCTTTTTATTGTCTAGGGTTCACGTTCTATATTCACGAAATTTCCGAAGTAAGAATTCTTTGAAATTATTTTCATTATTGTATTAGGGTTAAGATAATTAGTAACAACATGTATACTAAATATTTGAAATAATAAATTAACGTTCCTCTTAAAACATATTCTGTAGAAGACAAAATTACGGAGAACAGTAAGGTTAAAATGTTAAGACGGTTAACTCATTAATATACGGTAAGTATTTCATTATTATATTGTTGTTCAATTTTTTAACAAATTTCCTAGGTGCGTGGACTGAATCTATTTTCTCAGAGGGTTGCGGAGGTCAAACCGCAGCCACTTTGCATAATACCAGAAACGCGCTATGTCATGGATGACGAAACTCGTTGTAGGTTCGGTAACCGTGACAAAACACCGAGAATATGCTAAAATCAAGAACAACACTTGACCAATAATAATGTATATGGCTGTGTACCAAGTGTAGTGCCTAACAACTACAAATAATTAATATCGGAATCGTAAAACATGATTGGACATGATTGCACATCGCATACAGTTCCCATACAACATTTGTCAATAAGTCGTCGAGACAGAAGAATTTATAATAACCTGTTTCAAGATCTATGTTTATATGAATTGACAGCAAAATTTACGACTGTGCAGCACTAACAAGAAACTGAATGTAATAGAGTTATGTTGGCAGACTTTAATGAGCGACTATGTACATGATTAATGACTATTGTTTAGCCACATTTACCTGAATTCAGTTTCTGCCATGGTCGATATTAATTTGCGGAAATCCGAATAACTTTCCAAAAACATTTGTCTTAAGATGTTTGTCCTTCAAACGATTTTTATTTCAGAAAATCTTGACATCTGATCGATTGAAAGCGAAATAATAAGAACACGCGACTTAAAAATGTTCTAAATTTAAAAATGTCACAATTGATTTAAAAAGTGTATAATTATTGAACACACCCTAATTTCCTTCAGCATTGAAGGATTCAGAATTGACGTCATTTCGGGTCGTTAACCTCGTTAAGGTCTCCGCCCATTCCATAGCTGAATATCGTGTACAAATAGCCGATCTCGCTTGTGATTGGGGTAGCAGTGTAGCACTCAACAGAATTGGTCTATGATTCGACTGGCGCCGAGCTCGGGACTTTAACAGTATCCACGCCGAGCCGGTAAACTTAATCAACGTTATAATTTATCAACGTTCGAATTAAACGCTAACAATCAAACTTTGTTACAGAGATTAAGAACACCTTACATACAATTTAAAGTTGGTCTCAAGAAGTCGCAAGTCGTATTTTCAGCACGTTTATTACGATCCTGACTCCAGAGACTTTAAAAATAAAACGTAAAACTTTGCGCCGTCAATATAATAAACAGAGGGTAATTTATTTTGTGTATTTCATTTCTCTTTTATGTAAGTCATTATGTATTCAATTAAACTCTACGGTTGGAGAAATCCAGGGTATTTTTATTGAGATACGCTTGTACATTTATCCGTTGGCGAGGGAGCACTTCCTTTTGGCGCTTGTGCCAGATAAAAGTCGTACTCCAGAGGCTCTTGACAAGCTCTTTAGCTTCATCAACGCTTTTCACGAATACTCGGTCGTCGCCATTCAAATATGGATGGTTTAGTTCACGATTATCCCGCAATGACGTTGCTTCAGTTTGATACAAATCTTAAGTTTTATTATGATATTAACTATGGGTAACAATGGTTGCACATCGACTATAAGCATTTAGATTCGAACTGCCAGTTCATACAAATGGTTTTGATTGATATGCCCTTACACATCGATCGAATCAATCAACCATTAGAATTCGTTCGACAGTGCTATAAACTCGTTATCCATGTTCCGTGATACTTTGTTGATGACGATTTGTGATTTCCGATTGCTGAGCGTAATGTAGAACGTTAATTAATACACATTGTTTCATCGACAGCAATAACCGATTGCAAGTCTAGCGATGCAACACTATAATGTTAACTCACTGCATTAACAGCTTTTATGTTATTTTTCCCGTCTACTTAATTGTTCTGAGCGAATTCTGAAACTATCTTGAACATTTATCGCAATAACTAGTCAATAACGTGTGGTGTCCGTCTAGTGGCTCTGCTCAATTTAGTGGCTGACCGCTTCAATGGGTATCAAAGGCTTAGTTTAATTTCGTTCCGATTGAACATGGGCGTCACAACGCAACGTCAAAAGTGAACATCGGAAACTAAGTTTAACAAGTCATGGCAGATTTTTAACCCCTTTCTTTTGCCGTGTTTTTGTGTAAAATTATAGGCTATCGGAAGCTACAAGCCTAGGTAACGACCACCAAAGTTTTATACAATCTCTGTGCAGAAAATGTTTCCATCAACATTTATTTACAAAACTATAAAGCCTCAACAAAGAGTGCTTGAAACTCGGTACACAAGTGCACCGCCAGCACAAAAGCATCAACAGCTCTGGACGCGCCTTTTGTTACATTACTTTAGAAGCACTAACTCGATAACAACCTTTTTATGCACTCACATTTTATGGCTAAAATTCGACATGGCTATTATGCACTAACTCTCAAACCCCGCCTGCAGTCAGATATTTCAATATAATACAATATAATTGTAATAAATTGTAATACACGTCCTAATTCCTGATCTAATTGTAGCGTAAAACGAATTTATGTTACTGCCCACGAATAATATGTTTGAGCATTGAGGTCGCTCATGATTATGTAAAAATAGATAAACTGTGTATATCATGCTTGAATGACCGGTTTTATTATTATAACTCTATATCATCAACTACAAAGTTTTTTGAACTTAAAAATAAGATCGACTACATTATAACTACAAAGAAAAAATATATAAATTACGCGAAATTCTTTGCTAGCATTATGAGAAATGAGGTTGAATTCAGGGAAACTTTGCCGGATAGATTCGTCGGAAGCTAAACTAGGCTGTAAAACTGGTACGAACATGGAGGGTTGCCAGTATCCAGTGCCGGCCAGCATACTGGTGTCGTCATTGATTTTTTGTGACGTAACTTTGTCTCGAATCCGCATAGGACCTCCCGAATCTGCCCCGAATCCGAGTCACATAGCTGATCGGTATCGGGCGGTTACGTGACATGGGAGACTTAATGCACTTTCCGTGATAGTGTTCACGGATTTCACAACGTCAAGCGTGCAGTGCGGCCTGCACGCGACACAATGGTGTGCAATCGATGTGTGCCGCACTTACAGTTCGATTAATTATTGATACGCAAGGCCGTTGTATGACCGTGGTGGGAATATTAGACTAGCTACATGATTGTACTTATTGACTAAGTAACTCACGATATAGACTCGAAGCACGCCGTAATAATACCATTATAGATCGTGATAAATGTTATTGGAATACCGTTTGATCCGCACGATCAAAACGTACACGTGGAATCAACGATTGGAAGTGTTTATTTAGGAAATGGTTTGGTTCAAGATGTTTTAGTAAAAGATACAACAGACTTCCTCTAATAAATTAAAAATCGTGTAAAAGGAGCCACAATCATAACGTCGCTGTCAACACTAAGTCCTCATCCTACTCCAAAATTAGAAACTTAAAACGGTAAAGCAGTGAAAGTCTTCCAAAAAAGTAAGTAGGCTTGCCTCTAAGTCATAGTGTAATACTTGCGTAATCGTGTATGTATACTTGTATAAAAAACGAAAGTTCCTAGCGCGAGCGTTGCGCTTGCGCATCCAAATGGTCCTAATAACTACTTATTGTGTGCGATAAATTACGCTGCCAACCGAAGATTGTATCTATTCGTTAACGATTGAAGTAACTGACGATATTTCTGTACAAATAAAGTCAAATAAATGTGTAAACGAAGCTTATTTATTAAGGCACATAAGTTTTCCTCAACAATTTTCTATTACAGGAAATAACAGTATGTTCCTATTCCATACCCACATGATAAAAACAAACACTTTTATCCCCTCCAATTAATTAGTTCGTTTGATCGTTGTCTTGGTCCTCCGTCTTTCATAATAAAATGGACAGAAGGACCAAAATATATAATTACATTATTATTTGTAAGTAAAATAGCAAGTATCAAAAATATAACATGTGTTCTTTGCACCATATTTTTGGTAGAAGCGCAATTAGAGTGGCAATAGATAAGATAAAAGTATATCAAATGGGTTACTTGGCTCTCGGGTCAGCGCGGTGCGTTTGCGATATTCGGCATAGCGTCTGTTTACATTCAGTGTTTTATTTTTAGTTTGTCGTTAAGGATAAACGTAGGCGTGACACGAATACGAATGGTATAAACTTTTTACCAATTTTTTACAGAATAGTTTCAACTTACTAGAATTTCTGGATTCTAATATATGTAAGTCTGTCTACATTATATTGCTGTGTATAGTTATGTACATTAAAAGTGATCGCATTATTATAACGTCGTAAAAAATATTGAAAGTCAAAAGAATGAAATCCCTGTAAGTTTTTATTTTGTGCAATTTCTGCGATTGATGCTACAGATGGTAAAACTTTGATGACAAATCCAGGTCGCAAAACGACTAGTCCTTTGTTGGAAGTTCAAACTTTTATCGTCCGCCAATAAATAATTTTGCCTGCTCAAAATTTAATTTTAAGCCCCATTAACTTTAAACTCTAAGAAGCTTAAGAAAACAATCTATAGTCAACAACCCAGACAGTTATTTATAATGCTCTAATCATAGTTGGCGGAAAATTATAAACATTACATTTACAGTTTATTTACGTCAACTGTAGGAATAAGCCGGTCAAAGACTGGCCATTGACGAAATCACAGTGTTCGTCATCCGTGATATTGCTCTCATAAGGAAAAATGTAACTTAGAAACATACGTTCTAGTTGTACATCCAAACAGAAAAGTTGCCGACAATACTGCGAGACTTCCAACAGTTATAAACGACTACGACTGCCGTGAACTTTCATCGTGGACATGACAGTTAGCGGTTGATTTATCAACTGGATCACAACAAATACCGTATATAGGAACTGGTACTAAGACGCGCAAAATTAATATACAACTATAAGCTACTATTTCCTTTTTGTAGCTAACAAGGTAGTGACGAGAACACACTTCTAGTATTCATTGACTTCAAAATTCTTATTTGGTTGCAGCCCAGCTTTCAAGTGTATGTAGATGATGTTATACCGGTCTACCATACACAATACATAAAAAGATAATATCAAATACAGTAGCCAAGTAGGTGAAACATTTTATCAATAACATTTTAGCTTCTTAAAGCTTACAGCATAGCTAGCTCACACCCGCAACCCTTACGTAAACTTTTCGCAGTATGACGTCATCGATGTTCAGGCGACTAGTAGAGGGTGTACTTTTGCCGTAGGTACCTACCTGACATAAGCACTCGAACTGTATCAACCATAAAATAAATTAAATTGCGACTCATAAAATGACCCCCTATCAATAAAGAAGCGAAACATCACAAGGAATTAACACTGATATGCGTGTTTACAGCCTGACTCTTAATCAAATAGGTATGTGTTGACCGTACAATTACGTCTCATGCGGACATCCGACTCTTAGCGTCGAATACCAAGCGCTCAGTCCCTGCGCCAAGCGGGTCGTCAATGATGCTCCATTAACACGAACTAGTTAGGATTAGATCGAGGGTTATTTTGACCGTCTTATTTCGAGCAGTGCAGCGCACATGGCAACCGTCGCGGCGAGAACTATCTGGTTAGTTACTCAATGTCATGCCGGCTCGTTACCGCATAGGTCTTGCGTGAACACCTCCGCGGTGACATTGGACCGACTGATCGTGAAGCCGAGCGTAGCGCTTCACACACCTATATGTATATGCTTTTAATAAACAACCACTTTGTTTAGGACTTATCAATTATATTATTATACTCGGCTATGTGCCAGAAATATTTGAGATGTATAAATATGCTTTATTGCACACCATAATATAGTTACACAACTCATAAACAGCATCATCGAGATTGAGATAGAGGGCATAGAAGTTCGAATTCACTAAAAGTTAGAACTTCCTAAACTCTTAGAGCAAGAAGTCAGGAACTTATTAACGCCCACGATTAAAACAATCTAATCGTACCAAAGTTAGTATACAAACATCTAATGTGATCAAACCTTTTGTTATAAACTTTTATCAAATTGATATTTCCACTACTTTCTTGTATTTACTTAATTCCTTTTTGAATCTCAAGCTGACCTGTCTTCCGATTGTCATTCTTAAATACCTGTCATGGTGACTTAGCTCCCAGCACTCTGCCAGCTGTCGGGTTTTATTTCTGATTGCGTGTATTAATAGGTCAATGAGAGTCACAATCGCTTGCGTGACGCGTGGGGAGTAATTTGTTACTTTTGTTTCCGAACGTCGAGTTGAAACTATTCCAATGGTGTGACTAGCTTGATGAGTCGACAAAAGCTGTGAAATTCAATTTTCTATTCCACTATTGTATTGTTGTTTTTTCATTAGTTTGGATAGCCGAACTAACGCCAATAAAACAACTGGGGTTGGCGGGTAATGGATTCTGATTCAAATTGCCTGAGAGGTGAAAACTCATTTTGCATCTGTTTTTTTTTCTATTGTAGCTATAGAAAAAATCTATTAGTTACTGGGAGTTACTGATATTTGTAAACACAATAAGCGCTCTTACCCGGGAACTAATCGGGCCGTCGACACTTCGAGTCAAGGTTATGATTTATACGACTTTATGGCTACATGGAATCGTAAAACTAATTATCGTAAACTCGAAAGCAACTTGTTGAGATTGGTTATTACACTACACGTGTTAAGCTCACTGGACGTTCACACTAAACGATCGTAACATTGCAATATGTGAACAATCACAGTCATATGCATTTCATACCACGAAAGTACATGTGTATGACTATATCAATTGCATCAAATCAACTAACAACTAATAGGAACAAATCAAAATGGTCGCTTATTGTCATTCAGTTAGCGACTGCGCACGCGCATGGCTATTGTGACAATTCCATTGGTAATACGCATCGATTACTACTGATAACTACTCACGATGCAAAAAAAACTTTAGATTACTACTATCGATGTAGAAAACTGTGTTTTAAAAACTTCGTACGTAGGTTGAGTTTAGATCGATAGTGTGGGTAGAGATAAAGCGTTTGTTATGATAAACAAACTGTATGTAACGATTATTGCTTTATTGGATGTGTGTTTGTACTACAGAATGTAATTGTTGAACGTATTTCCACTAAAATAAACACAACTAGATTTTATATTGAAAAGAAGATGGTACTTTGATTGAAATTGATATAGCTACGTGAAGTGAACGTTTTCAACAATACAAAGACACGAAAATACTACAATCTTGTTTATGAGAGTGATTTTGCGATGTTTCTGTAGCCAGTACTTATATTATTTTAAATTAGTCCATCGCTTCATTGCAGACGCAGATTCCACTTGCTTTGAATGCTCTTGATCAGCTGTATTGCTAGTTCATTGTCGTTCACAAGCGTCTTGATCAACCACGTTAGAGAGCTGCATATTGCCTTCAATATTAAGCTTATCAAATGGAATGGTGACCGCAGGTAATTGTGACTGTTAATACCGGACATTAGAAAGCGATTCTATTAACACAATTCCACATACCCAAAAATTAAAACCATTATCTTTCACATCACGTGCAATGATGGTAAGTACCTAACCTATAACCTAATCTACAACGCGCAATACAAAGCAGACATTTTTGCGCATATAAATTAACATCATTCGAAACGAAAAGTTTTTCCGTCTGAAACGTAAATGTATCAAACTTGTACCTATTCCCAGCTATAATGGCATGAATACTAACCACAACTGGCGTTCGGAATGCTAAACAGGCGATCGAGATCGATTGCTGCCTCATAGCCTTCTGCGTATCGAAAGACCATTTAAATCATACACGCCTATTATTCCACAACTGTGTAATGGTATCACTAGGCAGTTTTCGTTATTAATTTTAACTATATTCTGTAAAACATAAATAAAACTCATCACTCACGACTTCAAGAATATCAAAATCTGATATCTATAAGTAACTAGTAATCTTTTAATACCTTTATAACCCACATAATTATTTTGTTTCTCGGAAAAGTCGTACGTCCTAGCCCTCTAATCTTGGACTAGGTAGGTATAATATGAATCAAGAACTAAGTTTCACCGCGCCAAAACCATCAATTACATGTTGCAATCAAACTAAAAACCCTACTCATGTTCAAGTTACGATTCAACAGCACATAAAACCTTGCAATGATATTTTATCGCACATAATTGCACTTCAAACTGGGCTATTTTAATTATTTATCAATTTACAAGTCTAGTGATATCTTCGCAAGCAGATAAGATTGTGTTATCAATAAGTACGAGCATATCGACAAATTGCAAAATAATAATAGTATGCCTAAGAGGTCTATTATCATAGTTCGGGATTGATATCGTGTTGCTGTTATCTTTTAGGTAACGTCTAGATGACGTATGGGCAACGGGCCTTTACTATAACCCTGTAATGTGTGGTCAAACCGTGCCGTCATATGTGGTAATACCATATTATGTAGTTTCATTCCATTTTAGTAAAACATATAAAACCGTTTTAGCTGGTTCCTGCCATAGTGCATGCATCTACTGAATGATTGATGACACGATTAGGATGGGCGTCGCTGATCCGCCCTGCCATGTGCTTGTTGATGGCTCGCGTGCCCGACCTTATCAGCTAAATGTACGAATGCTCTTTTTTGGTCCGGTATGTCCCCCGGCTGACGTAGACATTCTGAAGGTTTGCCTTGGTAGTTATCTTGCGATAAGTATCTCTTAACAAGCGTTCATTTAATAGGCATAGTAGAACAACACAATTCTTCCAACAGATAATTACATCAAAAAATGTTTGAGAACGTCTTCATTAACTTTTGCCAGAAAATAAATTAAATATTCCGACTTCTATCTACGTATAAACGTCAAGTACCTTTCATAAGTTAATTAAATGAAAATAAGAAACAAAGACCGCCTTTGTTCCCTACGTTTTATTACTGCCTACGAGGTCTTTTTAAATTCCCGGGTGTGCCCTTTGAGAGTTCAGTTATACTTATTTAGATAACAATACGTAAAAGCTTTATAAAGTAAATGCGTTCAAATATTAACTGAAAGTAGAAACGTATACGTAACAATAGAGTCCAACCACATTGGGTAATCCGGCGGAAACATAAGCGGTTACCGGATTATTGATTTTGCTCTGACAATGTGCCACCCTAAACCTTTGTTCGGCGGTCCTCGGTCATACCGACACTACCGAGCCGAAGTGTTCATGACCGAGTAATGGATATTTTTCACCTCCATTTTAATTTACCTAATTAAATCAGTAATCCACATTCTCAGTTACCACGTGCGCCGGGCACCGCCGTGTACCTACCGCCGTGTGTCTGGCTTACGCTGAACTAAAACAATTTGTGGTTTCTCAGAACGTTTTATGTTTCGGTATTTACTAAAGATTGACTACCGTTTTACCAAGAAAATATTAAATAATGGTCCCAAGCGATAACTCAATTATACTCGTATTTGTTATTCTCTAAAATTATATTCTCCTAACGGTAATGCTCTGTGTTACATAATACTGAAGTAATTTGGAATGTTAATGTCACGTCTCATGTCTTTAACTTAATGATTCCAACTTTGTAACCGTACAGGAAACAAAAATAACATGTATTTCAGACCCTATTTAAATAAATGATAAATAACCGTATATAATATCGGTATATGCGGGGGCTGGAAAAGTATGACAACCTCGAACCCTCGGGCTACAAATCTTTGCATCAAAACATTATAAACGAGGTAAATCACATCCCATAAAGGCATGGAAAGAATCTATCGAGGGTTTTATTATAATCGGGTCGATACACGTGAAATAGATTCTGCTGTCTTGTTATTTTTATATAAAGGTTATGAGTAACAGTATATGTATCTTTTTATATGTAATAACAAGTCATCTAAGTATAATAATGTAGCACTTAACGTACAGGACCACCTAAACAATTACAGAGGCTCCTTGCTCAAAGCTTAGGGTTGTGCCCAGCACTCCCACGGCTCCCGTCCGTACAGGCAGCTCGGGCGGCGCTCGTAATTTGCGAGCAAAACAAATATTTATTTCGACACAATACCTCTCAACAGAGGGCTGTTTACACGCAGTTAGAAACTTATGATACGGGCTCTTGGGTTTATCAGAGAACGTTTAACGCAGGTATAATGTTTACATAGTCCTACGATTAACAATCCCTTGGCTTAGCTCCTTTCAACATATATATCATAAATAGATTAAATACGAAATTCTCGATATGGAATCTTTGGTCAGTCGCAAATCTGTGGTGAGTGTACCAAAATTGTTCAGAAATATGCGGCAAAAATGCTCGGTGTTCGGGACGCTTCCAGCCCATAATATTGTTTTAATGATTCAGGCTTCTCAGTTTATGTTCATTTTACTGTCAGTGCTAAAATTTTGACTCTCAGGAAGGAAACGCGAAAATAAAACTATGGCCATAAAACCCAACTTTAATACGATAGGCACTATATTAGTAGAAAGTTTTAAACGTTGTTTTTGAGGATCACGCAAGGGAAGTGGCGGTGGTAGATACAACATTCCTCTGAATACACGAATAACTACTAGGTTTATGCTTAATTGACTAACTATTAATTGGAGCTAATTGCCTAACCGTAGTTAATTGAAGAACTAAAGGGTATCCGGACCTCAGAGAACCGCAGAAGGAAAACTTCCAATCAACTAATTAACATTTTCATTAAATATTCTCGTGTTAACTTTATCCCATTATATTTATAGATGCTTTGATTTAGGTTAAAAGTTTTAAGGGATGTCTCAGGGGGACAGAATTCGATTGCTGGGGTTAGTTAATCCCGTCCTCAAACTGTTAACATGGACTGATTCAGAAATATCATAAATAAGACGAGATAATTTTTTGTATGTCGTGATTATAACTCGCGAAGGATTTGTCATAAACGAAAACTGTGTACATTTATGTCAACATTGAGCCAAATATTTAAACATCGTTTACGTGATTTAATTTGGCTTCGGCTGTTTATTTATTTAGTGTCTTGCATATTAATAATAGATTTTTAATATGCCAGGACAGTATTCAAACTTGCTATGATTTATAAGCAAACTAAAAAGGTTGTCTATAATTCCCTTGACATTTGGTCGGTGTGGTTACCTCGATCGCTGCCGAGTACCGGCCACGGGAAGTGAGGTAATTGTGTACGCTGCGGCGAGCGCATTAGTTTCATAAAATTAATTAATGGAGTATCATTACCGCACATTAAAAACGTGCTAATTACGAGAGCTTTTGTACGAAGTGGAGTGCGCCCGATATTTTAAATTTTAATGGCATGTATATTGTGATGGTCTGTTAATTGATTTTTAAATTAATATTGTATTGTAATACGTAAAACCTTTTTACGCCTATAGAATGTGTTAACAATATTATGTTAGCCGCAAATGCTATTCGACACGGTCCACTAACATAGCTAAACTAACACATCATGCTGCGCAAACATCTGACACGTAACCGAAGAGACAACTCTTGACAAATGACTGCCGACAGCCTTCGAGCTAATCAAGTCCCCGCAGGCCACAAGTGACAATAGACTCTAACACCGGGGAAACCAGTTCAAACTCAAACAACAAGAAAAATGTGCACTCAGTACCGGTAATGACCTTGCTTGTCATCAATCTGGTGTCAGCAAGACCTTCACATAGTTACAAAATATATTGCTTTTAATTTACGTTTGTGAACGTATTAAGGCTCTAAGCGTTACGTCATTATTATAATAATAAAGGCCTTTCGAATACCTAGGGTAATCCAATAGAGGACGGATCGAATCAACCATCGAAAGTTATCGATACGGCTGCCAGAACCAATTTGGCAGAAATTCGTGAGGAAAGTTTGTAAATAATTCTCCTATAAACAAGTGGGTCGTAACAACTGTAGTTTTATCGTAATAGGTACCTCTTGAACTGTATCAATAGCAACAGTCACGGAAATACTACCTAAAGGTATTACTTATCTTCAAGTAAAGTTTCGATGTATACCTATATAAAGTAGGTTTTCCTAGAACGATTAAGTGTGGAAGATTTTCTACATTTATACTTCTCAGGGGTAAAGCGTCACTAGAATCGAGGCCGGCAGCAATTTGCCGGGCACGGCGGGGCACTACCGCCCCTCGTAATTAAGAAACAAGGGTACGAATCCCAACCTTTCTAACTGAACTTTACCACTGAAATTGTGGAATGGAAACCTATAGCGTCTTCTTCTGTAGTAGTGGTAGGTAACACTAATTAAGTGTTTTCTTATGTCTATAAAATAGAAAATACAATGATAATCTACCACCAGTAGTGCTCAAGGCAGTAGATCACAATGACTGCACCAATCAAATCATAATGATAAACAGTAGCCTTGCTGTTCCAGATAATAAATGTACTCATTATCATAATCTGATGCCAATAGGTTTTTGATGATGGTGAAATAGTGCCAATCTATATTACTTGTGTATCAAATTTTAATGAGTTCAATTATGCAAAATAAATAATGTTAATTTAATTATTTCAATTGTTAGTTCTCATTTTAAGCGAATAATCAAAGCAAAATAATAAACACTTTTGTCAAAGAAGAAGATGAGAAGAAATACACCAAAATAATAAATGGTAGAAGTTCTGTACATTGAAGTGGATGTTCACACCAACGATGCAACGACTAAGCCATGGATGGTTTGGTGTGAGGCTAAGTACAACATGGCTCACGACAACGAGGCAATGTATACTGTGCACGATGGACGAATTAACGATAAACGCTAACACCAATGCTGCCCGCTCACACTCTGCTGATGTTTTACACATTATTACAAACATTTTAGTAATCATTACATTATATGAGCAGTTTCAGATGAGAAGCTTATGTCTGGCACTGAGGTCAAGAATATATTAAAATATGTTTGCTGAATTATATTATATGATTAATGATCTTTACATTTTACTGGCATAATTTAATATAAACAAATTATAATCTCGCTGTATGCAAAAAACTAATGCAATAATAACTAATTTATTTGATTAAGCAATGACCTGCATTGCTCAATAATACTTGTAAGTAATAAACTGCTGTTATTATGGCCTCTAGGGTCTACTTTAATTTTCGAGGTCTAATCAAATTGGTGTGGCCTTTATGACTATCTATTATAAGTCTAGTGAGAGTGGCTACATGTTAGGTCACTGCTGGTATTACTGGTGTCTAATAAGATTTATATGTGAATGGCAAGGGAGTCTACAATAAAGGGTGGCTGGTGATGGGATCCAAAGGTTTAGCATGAGTGGTTGGGGTGGTACATCAGCAGAGGTGATGAGCGCGAGAGAGTGCGCGCGTGAGGCATGCGCGCCGCAACAACCACAAAGCCGATGAGGGAACATATGCGTAGACTGTCGACTCACCGAAATGAGACGTAATATTGCCATGGCCGTTGGCCAGTGGCAACGCGGTCACCAAGTCTTGCACTAAAAAACAACGACTATCTTTTAACATTGCATAAATTCAAACTATACGTGAGGCGAGCGGCCCAGCCGTCCCCTCGTCTTATCAAACGTACGGCGAAATTACTCTGATAATTATTATGCCTATAATTCTTACAACTTATCAGCGGAATTATACTCGTTATATTACAGCAATAAAGCGGCATTAACTAAACAGTACGTTTTATCTAACTCAACTGTTTTTAGTTTAAAAATTCGATACATTGTGACCTCTCAATCACTGAAAAATAGGTCAAAATGATAACAAAAGTGTATTCTGATAAGAATCTAGTTAGAGTCCAGCTGCGTGCGGCTGAATCGACCAAGTTCGCTGTGTCAATGTTATGCCCGCCTTGCCAAGTACGCAATGAAGTAAAGATATCTATAAAACTATGTATAGTGGACAGGTAAATAGTGCGCCACTCACCCGAGCTAAAGTGTGATCTCTTAACGTCTCCATTCTCCGAGTCGCCGTCGAGCGGCCGTTTCCTCGAGTCCGTGATTTCCGGACTGGGGCAAGTATCCATCCCTGTGTCAGCGGCCATGTTGAATTTCAGGGCAAAACTTTAAACTTGTCTAGCATAATTCCCATTACGTAATTGCTTCAAAATATGTACGATTATGCGGCACTATGCATTATTTTAACATAATAATGGTAACACTTAACACTTATACAACTAGAAACGAAGGAAAATTGAAGTTTTGAATGATGTAGTTAATGAAATAAGAAGAGAAGTGACACTATGGTTGTTACGTCTAAACGTTTTGTGAACGTTTGTCGATACTGCGGCTGTTTGTAGCGCCTGGCCAAAGTGAAGCTAGACGCGAATGTCACACCGTTCAGTTGGCCCTACTGTATTATGACAGTAACCAGCTGATTGCGCTAGTGATGTTTAACTAAAATGTCGATTTAACACTAACGTTAAAGCTTCACTTAAAGATTTCGGGTATCTTTTTTAGCAGTTGTGATAGTATTTAAACATGTATCCTCTCATTTTTCAACACTGTTTTGTACGTACGAGTCCTGATTCAGTCTATGAAAATAAATCGAACTGAACCCTGAAAAAGCAATCGATTGCTTTAAACAAAACAATTAAAAAAACCTGATTAGCGCAGTGGCTAAGCGATTGGACTGCTGCGCTAAGGGTTGCGGGTTCGATTCCCGCACGGGGCAAAACTTTGTGCGAACCACAGATGTTTGTCCCGAGTCTGGGTGTTTGTGTATGTGAATATTTCATGTTTGTGAAACGCACCCACGATACAGGAGAAATTCCTAGTGTGGGGCGACGTTTTTTTTAAAAAAAAAAAAAAAAAAAAAAAAAAAAAAAAAAAAAAAAAAAAAAAATATATTTCTTAATTCATAGCACGCTGACTTCAACGCCAAATTAATATATTAATTTAATCCCTAACTTTGAATTATACTTGCTTATATTAATGTGTTTGTGATAGTTAGTTACAAGGCGTGTCTCTCGATATCGACAAATATTTTACCTATATCCGTTGCATCTCTATGCAGACATAATGCGCCAAGGTCGTTCAGCGTCCAATCAACATTCGATATTAACTTCATTGCAGTTAAACAACGATAAGAGCGCGACTTTTAAAAAAAATATTATCGTACTGAGCTTGAAAAGTATATTTATTCCTGATTTACTCTACAAGGAAATCAAAAGAAGACAGCGATAAAATAATTCCATTAATTACAATAAAAAAAACGTTTACTTAGTACGAAATAATTCAATTTGTATATTATATAAAATGAACATGTAGGTTTTACTAATAAATTGTTTCTTTTGATATTTTATTACGATTTTTGTTAAGACAATAACGTTTAAAATTTACAGTGAACTACTTTAAATATAATTTAAGTTAAAGTGAATTCCTACTTTTGAAGTTTAGGTATTTTTAAATGTAGCGCCTTTTTATAGACCTAGTAAAATAGCTCAAATCTAGGTCAAGGACCAAGGTAAGTGTTTCTGTCTCGCTCAGGCAACCAGATCAAGACAATTTTAGGTCACATAGGAATGGGGAACTTTTAGACGTTTTACGTCAACCTACTTTACAAAACCTTTTTTGAATACCGGACCATAAATAATATTGTACACGGAACTCGGAAGTAACGACACATTTTTCAAAACGTAAAATTATTATCATACATTTTGGAAAAACAAGTTTTACAATTATGTACGGCGATAAGTACGTACTTAATGTTTTTAAAGTCCCCAATCTCGACTCTTATATCATTTTTGCCGCATAGCTCCTAGGTAGCGCATTGCGGGCAAACCTAACGCCATCTTTTATCTAAAATGTGTACTTCACTTACTTTCGCGTTCTCACATTATTAGTATTCATCGAATATTTTTATACGTCTTGTAAGGTTTGGTCAGTAATCATTATAGTTACGACCCCTTCTGCGTAATTGCTGATTAATATTCTACGCCCGGCGCAGGTTTTATCCCGCACAGTGCTATTTATTATATCGAATTAATTTGTTTTAATTCCTTTTTACTAAACTTTACATGAGCGATAAAAAAGTAGTAAATTTATTTATTATACAGACAATATGATGCAGTGAATGACGCGAAAAGGGGCATGCCAGGACCATAGCAAATAGAAACCCTTGGTCTCTACCTACCCCTTCGGCATACCTATATACCTATACAGTACTTGAAGCGTGAGTTTGTGTAGGTAGCTACACGTCACAAGAGAAAGTTAAAAAACAAAGTACTTATTATCGTAGGTATTATTGTGTACAAACAACAGCATTAACTTATCGTTCATTTATAAATTGCCGCCATTAATGACAATTATTAGTCAATTAGCATTTGCAGCGGTTAACAACGCGATCGATGTAATTATAATAATTAGCAAAGAAAGGAAGAAAAACACGTTTGAGTGGTTCACAAAACAATAACGACTTTTAAATACCTAATATAGTTGGTACTTGTCTATATTTACCCACGAAAACGAAATTAAAGCTTCAAGTAGATACCTATTAGAAAAAAATGCTCTCATAAACTATTGAATAGGTACCATTATGGCGGCAGGTAATGATTTCGCAACGTCTCGCCCACAACTCAGATTTGAGTGGTTAGGTGCGTGACCAACCACCCAGCTGTCACGACAGCACAGTTTGAATTGACTCACAAATGCCGAAAAGCAAACCAACCAATCTAGAGCAATGTTTTCGTATATTTTCAAGTTAGAGGCGTGAATACTACGAAACTATCATAAAGTCTGCCTAGTGTTCGCTAAATGCGACTGTTGAACATGAACAGGTTTGACTGGCCGGGCAAAGTATTACTGGGTTTTTAAATTAGGGTGTCTCAGGAGCAGCATGGAGTCTGGATTAGTGCCCAGTTGCTGGCAATAGGTTCACCTCCTATTATATTAGAACCTTAGTAAACAACTTACGAAATATGTATGTAGGTACATTGAGGTGTGCTATGTATTGTGTTTACCTTAGCTTACCTCTCCGGGCTTCGGGGAATACAGGCGAGATGTTACATAACATTTTGTAGGTATCAAAAACATAAGCGATATACCTGGTAGTATTATTGTTTTATTTGCTGATCAATCGGACGACGATATGTTATGTTATCGTGTTTTACCTATATTAAATGATTATGAAAATTATGTAGATACCTATATCAGGTATATACCCAAAGTACTTAGACACCTAGTAAGTAGACCTACTATTTACTTAGTAAGACACTGGGTAAGAAGGTTTAATATTAGAGCTACCGATAGATTCGACACAAGGGCTAAGTATAAGACTAAGCAGGTACTATTGATTCACAGGGTTTCGCACATGGAAAAAGTGATGTTGATCTTTTACATATTTATATCTATAACAAACAAAATATTATGTGTTTCGCAGACAAACTCTTGAGTCTGGGTGTTTGTGTATGTGGTATTTCATGTTTGTAGAACGCACCCACGATACAGGAGAACTTACTTAGTTTGGGGGGGGTACTTTTTAACGAAATAAAAAACTAAACGGTAGTGTATATATCGAAGGGGTATACAAATAATAACAACACATACATATAAAACTAGCCTTTAATATTGCATTGAATTCGTACAAAATACAGGCTCACAGCGTCCGTCACAGCTCGGCTGTCGATAAGGAATACTCGCAATCGCTTGTTGTTTGAGAAAACATAAACAATTCGTTTATACGCACTCTTTAGTAATATCTAACAATAAGGAAATAACCATAATTGGAGTGTTAATATTATACCTGCTTAAAAAAATAAATGATGATTTGAAATTCTTTATATATGAAAAAAAATACATATTGGCACTTCAAATATCTTGATCCCAACACTTTATAGTTTTTAGGGTAAGCAGGTATCTTATCTAAATTATAACATCCCGGTAAGGTGCATGTATTAGTGGATCTCGGCTAGACGGGAAACACTGATGTAGATCTTCAACTTTGTTGGTACTTCGTACGTATGAGACAATAGCTCAAGTTTAGCTAGTTTCAGTTTGAGTGCACCCTCTCCCTGCTGGCTCTCCGTCACGAACCGCCGTGAAAGAGGTTTTAACACTAAGGGTCTTTCAATCATCAGATAAATTATATAATCCAAGGATCAAATTGTCTGACAGTCAATGTATAGAAAAGTAGGAACTACTTGAATACTTCTGTGATGGAGAATAATGTCAACACGTTAAATGTATTATCCAGATAAAAATTATCCAGCGATTGAGAAAGAGACTCGCCCTTAAACTTTAATTAATTTTTAATTTACTCTGATTACATTTACCGTTTTAAGCTCTCTATCTGACCTCCACAACCCAGTTGGTAGGTAAACCCCTCGGTAAGATCGGATGTCAGACTTTCAAGTTTCAAGCAACCAAAGCTATACATAGGGAGCAGGAGCTATACATTTGAAATGTTACTTTTCAATTATGAAAATGGATGGTCCGTTGTCATCACTGCTGTATCATTTACAGCTCTTAATTAAATGCCGCGAATTTTAGATAGGTAGCATGTACAGTCGAAAGGTAGCCATAGGTAGACCATGTCTTTCTTGCGACTGAAGTACCATGAGACAGCATAAACAAGTAGGTATATGTATACTAGGAGGTGAAAATCCGGCAAATCGGATGTCGGTAACATCAGGATGGTAAAACAAAGAACTGAACTGTATACCGACGACATAAGATCCAATATTGCATGTACGATAAAAATATTCACTGGTAATGGTTTTAAATTTATTAGGAACCTTAATGCTATACATATAAAATGCAATTTTGCGTTGACAGTATAGAATTTCCAATTAAGTTGTATATTAATTAAGATTCTTCTCGCGGTGTAAAATAGATATATAGATTTGTTTTACACCAAATATCAACACAATTATCAAAGAGTAACATTATAGACTTAATTAATAAGTAAAATTATATATTTGAAGTCTATGGTAAGGAAGAAAATGTATCAATTAAATCTAATCTGACAATTTTGGGACGATATATGACGACTTTAGAAATTTGCTTTTTTCAACATCTCCAATCTTTTTTACAGAAAATATAAAACATACTTTGATATTAATATATTATAGAAGTTACAAAATCAATATTATTTACATTTCACAATTAGTTTCAGACTAGATGCTAACAGATGGCGTTACTGAGCGTTTAAGTCGAATTTCTGGAAATTTAAATGCGTTTTTCGTGTCTGCAGTAACGTAATATACTAGTTAAGTAGTGGGTTCAAACTGTCTTGTAGTTAACCGCTATCTGGAATACACAGGTTAAAATTATACGAATCCTAATTAAGCACAAGATCTTAAGCTCGCAAGCATATAATTAACTAATTAAGAGTCGCTCTTGAGCGGAATTGGAAAGATTTTAGATAGTTCGGAAGCAGGCAGGGGGTAGACATCAAGTCCATCAGCCTAATGGATGGAACATAACATGTAAATACCATCGATTTGATTTTCAAATTATTGGTTAAGCCTCCAGCTGTGATTAATTTAATTGGTTAATATCTGTAGTTAATAGCTCTATTAGTTATTGTCACATAAAATGTTTCATATCGTCCGTTCGAGCTGTAGCTACAGAATTATTCAATACGTTCGTACTGTCGCCGGGTGCTGCCGGGTGCTGCCGGGTGCGGGCCGGGCGTGCGGTACGATACAGACTTGCTCACTGATATAATCCAGAACCGTTGACTACACCTTTACAAAATCTCAAATAGTTCATTTCCACCGATTAAAAAATGCATTTAACGTATCAATTTATTATAAATATTTACAGAGAACAGTGAGCTCCGCAGCCCGGCAGGCGGTGCGCGCTATCGCTGCGCGGGCGCAGGCGGCAGCGCGGCCGGCACGAGGTGGTAGGTGAGCCACCACGACAGCAGCGGCTGCGTCACCGCCACGAACAGCAGGAAGTACACGCGGCGCTTCGTGCCGCCGCCCGGGGCCGCGCCCCACGCGGAGGGCGCAGCCCCGCCGTAGCCGTAGGCCGCCGGCTCCGGCGCGGGCGGGGGCGCGCCCGACAGCAGCTGGAGCCGGAGCGTTTTCACCTGTACAGACATAGTTAGTTATGTTTAGGGTTACGAACCTCAAAAAGGAATAATAGATCCCTTATAGGACTTTTCCCATTTTTTTTATATTATGTAAAGCAAATAACTGACTTAAATACTAACCAAGAAATACGACAGCGCGACGCTAGTGAACACGAGGCTGCAGTAGTAGCCCGTCTTGCCCAGCATGAGCCCGGCCAGCAGGCTGCCTATCATCACGGTGTACTTGTAGCCCGAGTAGGCCAGCAGGTCCAGCGTGCGCAGGTGAGTGCTGGTGTGCGTCACGTACAGCGTCACCAGGTACATGAGCATCTCGAAGATGATGTAGGCGAGCGCCGAGGACGCCTGGATACCGATCTGCTCTGGGGAGAAGCGGTGCTGGAGACCTGTGGACATAAGGTAAGGTATTAGACCGCCTCGTTGGTTGGTGGTAGCATGTGGGACTGTTGAGACACATCCTGTCGATTCCCGGAACGTACAGTGTTCCATTAGGTCATTTTCTGTTCAGTAAGGCGAGATATCGAGCAAATCTGTATCGTCTACCTACCATTATGTTAAACAGGCATAACTTTGTGTACTAATGCATTTAATACTCAGTAAAGGGGGGGGATTAGTACCTTCTTGCAGGTGATTTACCATATTTTCATAGGATCTATGACAACATGGTGGCTACTTACACACCTCTACCTAGGTATGTGCCTGGAAGGAGTCAAGTGGTCATGGCTGATGACTTACCCAGCATGAAGCCGGCCAGCAGCACGTAGGTGACGTACCCCATGGAGGGGATGTACAGGTCGGGCGCGTTGATGTCGTAGCGGGGCTGCACCGGCGTGTCCTGGTCGTACTTCACCATCCACTCCTGGAATATAGGGCTTCGATCAGACACATGCAATAGAATTTTTCGAGTTAATAGTAATATATGGAGATCATTTAGTTAGGAAAGGCTATATTACCTAAACAACTTTTTATTGTGCGAGTCGCTTTACGTAAGTCACACTGAACTACACCATCCTCTTCGGCGACATACTATTCACCACTGGGCAGTGTGAACAAGGTACATGTCGAGCGACATTGTCCCACAGTCGCAAAGACATACCACGTGAATGTTCGGCGATACGCCCCCTAGGCCTAGGGAAAACGCGGCTTAATTCTGATGAAATTTGGTATGCATTAAGTTTGAATCCCAAGAAATGATAGGCTAGGTATGACACTTCAATATCAAACATTATCACCAACCTTGTGTGTGTAGGGGAACATGATGAGCAGCAGTTTCCTGAGCACGTAGCGCGAGTCGACGGCGAAGTAGTAGCGCAGGCGCGACACGGGCACGTACTTGTTGAGCTCGCGCTGCACCACGTCCCGGCCCTGCGCCGCCAGCTGGTTGCCGTACTGCAGCGCCATGTCCTGCGGTGGGAAACCAGCTATTATATGGCCGTACATATTGTCGGAGGCCTACTGACGGTTTAAACTCTGACACCAGGTTGTTCATCAATCATGTGATAAGAAGAAGACATATAGGCAGAGGTTCTCCTTCATCAGGACACTATAGACATGATTCAATGCTTATCACAAGACAAGTATTTGTAAAGTATAGATACATTATGTTACATGTAATAAAATTCAATATATTTTTATCAGTGTCACAGACATGATGACATACACATACAGTGAACACCATCAGTGCAAGACCTCAAACACACTGTTGTCACAGAATGAGTTCTAAAACATTCTACTTATGAATACACTCTTCTCATCATACATTTTTTCTTTATAAAACGTCGCCCCACACTAGGAATTAGGCCTGTGTCGTGAGTGTGTTTCACAAACATGAAATATCACATACACAAACACCCAGACTCGGGACAAACATCTGTTGTTCGCAACAAAGTTTTGCCCCTTGCGGGAATGGAACCCACAACCCTTAGCGTAACAATCCAATCGCTTAGCCACTGCGCTAATCAGGTTGTCCGTCATGCAAAAATTTAAATCTAGAACATTCAAGTTTATAAAATCAGTAATATTTAAAAGTGTGGTTCATAAACAAACAAAATACATAATGGAAGCTTAGATTGAGAGACACTACTATATTCATGATCATATAAAATTATAATAATTACCTGTACAATGGGTTGATGCAGCATGGAACCTATTTGTGCTGGGTTTACCATCGGTGACTGAGGGTACCCTCCCATATAACCATAATCTGAAAAATGTTAGTATGCAATCAGTAATGAAATACTTTATATGAATGTTATATTCAAATTACTTCGGAATTAGAGTTATTACAAGAATCAAAGCAATTTAAACTACAATTGGCTAATGAGTCTCTGTTATCTCAAATAGGTTGCATAGCAACCGCTGTTTGGGAAAATGAATGTATATTTTATTATTGCTAATAGTTGAGTTTTAACTTACTTCCGGCCGGTGTGGGAGTGGCAAAGTCCTGTGAGGTATCTAAATGTATTCCCTCTTGATATGGGGGAGGGGGGCCAGCCGGGGCATACCCAGGGTTGTATGCTGGAGCAGGGCTGAACGCAGGGCTCGGTGATGGCGCTCCCATGGCCGCTACATCACTCACGCGCTTAGCTTTGCGAATACCGCCACCCTGGCCAACTGTAAACAAAGTTTGCAATATGATCCCCTATAAGACAGTTACAATCAAAACTAGCTGTATATTAGTACGTAGGGGCAACAATCAACAGAGTTTAGCTATGACTTCTAGCATTTTTGTAAAAGTTGTCGTTGTTTTTACTTAACTTACTTACTCAGTAACAAATTTACGACCATGTTTAGGTGATACGTTTAAACATGTACGATAAAGTACTGTTGTTATTTCTAAGAATATGAATGAATTACTGATGTAATAAAAGTATAATGCAAAGAGTTTAGTTGTATAAAATAAGATATTATTAGAGCAATACATAGATACAATCTGAGCATGTCGGTAACAGGTGATTATTATGTTCGACAAGTAAAAGTGTCTTACCGTTTCTAGAAGCGTTAAAATTCATTATATTAGATTATAATTAGTCTAATGGGAGGGCATTGACATAGTAAATTGTTCAGTTTACACGATTTATTTCTGATTCCACTGATTGAAACACATCACCAACGTCCGATCTGTCGCAATTTGACACTTTATTGTGACGGCTAAGATTTTAATCTTTTACGATTCTTATTAGTCGGCAACAAGTTTAATTAAATTATACCGTTAATCTCAATATTCTTTATTAAAATAGTTTGATGTATACCTAGAACTTGTAGTATTTAAACTGCATTTGCAGCATTTTATAACTATTACGCCTAGCAAAACATATAATTGTAATGTGCTTGATGCGTATACTGAAACGTAATACAAAGCTTGTTTTATTTAGACATCAAACATTTAGATTGATTAATGCATAGATGAGTATAAGTACTGACGTAGATTAATGCATGCAGAATTCCAAACTATCTGGGTAGTTATTTTATAACATTACTGCTACTACTACTTAAAACCTAAGGATAATCGTTATATTTATGTTCACATCGCTTACTAATTACATTGTTTACAATACTGTAGCAAATATAGAAACTATACTTTTCTAATACGAAAATATTTAGAAGTATAAAGTTTATCGTCTATGACAATTATGACAAAATTAAATGACATTGCCATTTGACATCTGCAGCTCTTGACTTGCCGATTTCTGTGAGACTCGAATGACAGCAATTTATTTATCACTTTAGCATTGTTATTGTTCTGTGTAATCGTCATTGTTTTCTACTAAAAATAAGTCGTCATTGTTTTGTTATAATAAATCTGCAAGTGGTATAATTTTAAGGAGTGATGGCTTTGACGAACGTTCTGCTATTGAGCCAAATAGCAGGCTATGTAGTTGGGCTAATTTTATCACTATGTATTATAGTACCGATGAGCATGCACCAGGACGAATTTAGGTAAGACGATTTATTAAAATATTTGTGCCATATGGTATATATTAATATACTTACTTACTTATCTTTACTGTAAAATATCAATACAAAGCTCTTGGCATAGATTTGCCATGCGAATTGATATGTCTTGTGTGATGAATCTATTTAATTGATTCTTTAGATGAAGTCAAAAGGGTAATAAACAGTATTTGATTTATCGCCATTATCATAGCGACTGAATTAAAATTTTAGCTTTATAACAGTAAGTTCAGGTACCTACATTTAATTATTGCTTTACTAAGATACCTATCATAATGATATAATTATCTATTCCATATAGGGTAAGAGAAACAGCTATAGTTGTCTAAAGTAAGGCTACCATCACCATTTGTATGTAATTCTGAACATTTATTGTAGACATACATTAAAATTATTTAATAAAAAATGATTTTCACCATTGAATAGGGAAAATTACAATATAATGTATGCCTACAAGCATTCCTGTTAATTTATCCTGCCTTATTTGTGGTCAGTTGTTTTAGATAAACCTGCACATACCATATGATGTCCATAATTCAACAGTATCAACCACAATGTAGCTACATATACCTTATGCACAACATCATTAATATATTTTACTATAATAACTTTCGTGAGTGTTATCCATATTATTTACTATATATTCCGGTTATACTCACGGGTGTATTCGGGAATGCCCGACTAGTTTCGGACTCGATCGGAGCCCTTATTCATGAGCTGGTTACGCGGCAGAGTCGCGAGCCGAACTGCGTGCGCAACGCTCCGCATACCGGTGCGCCCGCGATGATGGTGGTGGTAGCGCTGGGTGTTGTCGTGCGTCTTCGTCGCTGCTCGTATCTCCGTCGCAAGGCTGCGCGTTGGTACATACCGTGCTGACTGTGTCGCACTCGAGACTTGTAACACTGTTGTATGAAGTCTTACTGAGGGCCGGTTTCCAGGCCGGTGGCAGGGTCCAGCCTTTCTCTCTATTAAAGTTCGGACGACGGCTGATTTCAATGGCTTCACGTACTTTTCGCGGCACGAAGTATTTCTCCCTCGCTAGTACGGACGCCTTATCGAAGCGAATAAAGTGAGCCGCGCCCGACACCGAGTGTTCAGCAACTGCCGACCTGTTACTGTCCAGGCTCTTCATACAACGTACGTGTTCCTGTAGTCGAGTCGAGATGTTACGGCGCGTTTCTCCTACATAGTTGAGACCACAGTCGCACGGTATCATGTATACGCCTGGTGCGCCTAGCGGAATTCTATCTTTCGGCGAACGTAGATATTGCCTTAACTGTTCTGGTGGGCGGTAGATTGTCCTGATGCTGTATCTTCGGCGTAACAGGTGACCTATCTTGTCCGTTACCCCACGTATGTACGGCAGGAATGCGGGCGTACGTTCCGCCCCCGATGACCGCCTACGTTCAGCCTCCACAGTATCAAGGGTGCGCATACATTGCCGCCATTCATAGCCATTGCGCTCTAGCGTATCTCGTAGGTGACCCAACTCCGCATCGATGTATTGCGGGTCACACAAAGCGAGCGCTCGGCTAATCAATGTCCTTGGCACAGAAGACAGTTGTGATGGATGGTGATGAGAGTCTGCTTTTAGATATCGGTCGGTGTGTGTCGGTTTTCTGTACACGGTATGGGACAGGCGACCGCTATCGTCACGGATGACGAGAACGTCTAAAAATGGCAGAGCTCCCCGGTCTTCCTCCTCTACTGTGACCTGTATCTTGGCGTGCACCCCATTTATGTGTTCCGTGAATTCCTCCAGCGCATCCCGGTCGATAATGGCGAAAATATCGTCGACATAACGCCACCAGTGTCGCGGCTTCTTGGTTGCAGACTGTAGGGCCCTACCTTCAAACCACTCCATGAAAATATTGGCCACCACTGGCGCGAGTGGTGAACCCATAGACACCCCATCTACTTGCAGATAGTACTCGCCTTGCCACAGGAAATAGCCACTCTTCAAGCAGTATTTGATACACTCAATGTATTCAGCAGGTATTGTGGTGTTAGCCAACAGGTTGGATATGGCAACAATGGCCTCATCTACTGGCACATTTGTGAACAAAGAAGTGATATCAAAACTGACCATCATTTCGGTTTCCTGCATACGTACATCTGCTAGCAGTGTGACAAAGTGTCTCGAGTCTTTGACGTAGGTACTCGTTTTACCAGTGAGTGGTTGTAATATAGTAGCCAGATGACGCGACAGTTTGTATGTAGGTGCATCTATCTGACTAACTATAGGTCTCAGTGGCCAATCCGGTTTGTGGATTTTAGGTAATCCGTAGATCCTCGGTGGTGTCGGATTGTGGGGGCGTAAGTGTGCCAGCAGATCTTTATCATGTAAACTACCCAGTAACTTAATAGTTTTTGTAGTCACCCTGGCGGTGGGATTGTACGTAACTCTCTTGTACACTGTAGTGTCACTTACTATTCGCATGATCTTGCTTTTGTATGCCTCGGTGTCGACAACTACAGTGGCGTTACCCTTGTCTGCTGGTAACACAAGTAGGTCCGGATCCTTACGTAAATCGCGTAGGGCCATCATCTCCTGGCGGCTGATGTTAGATTTGGGTGGCGATGACCTTCGCACGAGTGAGGACACGTCTTGTCGTAGGCATTCAGCATCCCCGTGTGGTATCCTATTACGCACGATGGTGTTCTCGATACTCGTAATGATGTCCTCCACCGGTATCTTGCGAGGAGTAGGCGCAAAGTTTAGTCCCCGGGATAACACCTTTTCAGTTTCCTCTGAGAGCTGTTTCGACGACAGGTTGACGACCGTTATTGTATTTAAATTCCCCTTTGTCTTAGTACAATTTTTATTTGCGTGTGGGTAGGTGTTAATAAGGTTCGTCAACTTACCGGTTTGCCTTTTTGTAGCGTTCGAACCAATGGTGTCCGATCTACTGTAGGTCATCGCATCCAACACATCCCACATATCCATATCCAAGCACCGCGATAACTGTAGATGCAAATCGTACAGACTCTTGCTCGTGTACATTAACTTGCGACGGTAGTCCGCGATAGCACGACACAACAGTTTTTCACTCGCGACGCGAAAGAAACTAACGTAATCCCGAATGCACTGAATGGGTTTTATTTGGGCGAACTTCGGTATTACACCATTGTCCCGGCACTGCACTAGAAACCCCAACCCGCACTCGAGTTTCTTCCGTTTGATTCTAAGACGCGTGAACTCCTTTACATTGTTTAGCCATACCGCACCGTAGCGATTAACTATTTTACTATAATAACTTTCGTGAGTGTTATCCATATTATTTACTATATATTCCGGTTATACTCACGGGTGTATTCGGGAATGCCCGACTAGTTTAGTAAAATAGTTAATCGCTACGGTGCGGTATGGCTAAACAATGTAAAGGAGTTCACGCGTCTTAGAATCAAACGGAAGAAACTCGAGTGCGGGTTGGGGTTTCTAGTGCAGTGCCGGGACAATGGTGTAATACCGAAGTTCGCCCAAATAAAACCCATTCAGTGCATTCGGGATTACGTTAGTTTCTTTCGCGTCGCGAGTGAAAAACTGTTGTGTCGTGCTATCGCGGACTACCGTCGCAAGTTAATGTACACGAGCAAGAGTCTGTACGATTTGCATCTACAGTTATCGCGGTGCTTGGATATGGATATGTGGGATGTGTTGGATGCGATGACCTACAGTAGATCGGACACCATTGGTTCGAACGCTACAAAAAGGCAAACCGGTAAGTTGACGAACCTTATTAACACCTACCCACACGCAAATAAAAATTGTACTAGGACAAAGGGGAATTTAAATACAATAACGGTCGTCAACCTGTCGTCGAAACAGCTCTCAGAGGAAACTGAAAAGGTGTTATCCCGGGGACTAAACTTTGCGCCTACTCCTCGCAAGATACCGGTGGAGGACATCATTACGAGTATCGAGAACACCATCGTGCGTAATAGGATACCACACGGGGATGCTGAATGCCTACGACAAGACGTGTCCTCACTCGTGCGAAGGTCATCGCCACCCAAATCTAACATCAGCCGCCAGGAGATGATGGCCCTACGCGATTTACGTAAGGATCCGGACCTACTTGTGTTACCAGCAGACAAGGGTAACGCCACTGTAGTTGTCGACACCGAGGCATACAAAAGCAAGATCATGCGAATAGTAAGTGACACTACAGTGTACAAGAGAGTTACGTACAATCCCACCGCCAGGGTGACTACAAAAACTATTAAGTTACTGGGTAGTTTACATGATAAAGATCTGCTGGCACACTTACGCCCCCACAATCCGACACCACCGAGGATCTACGGATTACCTAAAATCCACAAACCGGATTGGCCACTGAGACCTATAGTTAGTCAGATAGATGCACCTACATACAAACTGTCGCGTCATCTGGCTACTATATTACAACCACTCACTGGTAAAACGAGTACCTACGTCAAAGACTCGAGACACTTTGTCACACTGCTAGCAGATGTACGTATGCAGGAAACCGAAATGATGGTCAGTTTTGATATCACTTCTTTGTTCACAAATGTGCCAGTAGATGAGGCCATTGTTGCCATATCCAACCTGTTGGCTAACACCACAATACCTGCTGAATACATTGAGTGTATCAAATACTGCTTGAAGAGTGGCTATTTCCTGTGGCAAGGCGAGTACTATCTGCAAGTAGATGGGGTGTCTATGGGTTCACCACTCGCGCCAGTGGTGGCCAATATTTTCATGGAGTGGTTTGAAGGTAGGGCCCTACAGTCTGCAACCAAGAAGCCGCGACACTGGTGGCGTTATGTCGACGATATTTTCGCCATTATCGACCGGGATGCGCTGGAGGAATTCACGGAACACATAAATGGGGTGCACGCCAAGATACAGGTCACAGTAGAGGAGGAAGACCGGGGAGCTCTGCCATTTTTAGACGTTCTCGTCATCCGTGACGATAGCGGTCGCCTGTCCCATACCGTGTACAGAAAACCGACACACACCGACCGATATCTAAAAGCAGACTCTCATCACCATCCATCACAACTGTCTTCTGTGCCAAGGACATTGATTAGCCGAGCGCTCGCTTTGTGTGACCCGCAATACATCGATGCGGAGTTGGGTCACCTACGAGATACGCTAGAGCGCAATGGCTATGAATGGCGGCAATGTATGCGCACCCTTGATACTGTGGAGGCTGAACGTAGGCGGTCATCGGGGGCGGAACGTACGCCCGCATTCCTGCCGTACATACGTGGGGTAACGGACAAGATAGGTCACCTGTTACGCCGAAGATACAGCATCAGGACAATCTACCGCCCACCAGAACAGTTAAGGCAATATCTACGTTCGCCGAAAGATAGAATTCCGCTAGGCGCACCAGGCGTATACATGATACCGTGCGACTGTGGTCTCAACTATGTAGGAGAAACGCGCCGTAACATCTCGACTCGACTACAGGAACACGTACGTTGTATGAAGAGCCTGGACAGTAACAGGTCGGCAGTTGCTGAACACTCGGTGTCGGGCGCGGCTCACTTTATTCGCTTCGATAAGGCGTCCGTACTAGCGAGGGAGAAATACTTCGTGCCGCGAAAAGTACGTGAAGCCATTGAAATCAGCCGTCGTCCGAACTTTAATAGAGAGAAAGGCTGGACCCTGCCACCGGCCTGGAAACCGGCCCTCAGTAAGACTTCATACAACAGTGTTACAAGTCTCGAGTGCGACACAGTCAGCACGGTATGTACCAACGCGCAGCCTTGCGACGGAGATACGAGCAGCGACGAAGACGCACGACAACACCCAGCGCTACCACCACCATCATCGCGGGCGCACCGGTATGCGGAGCGTTGCGCACGCAGTTCGGCTCGCGACTCTGCCGCGTAACCAGCTCATGAATAAGGGCTCCGATCGAGTCCGAAACTAGTCGGGCATTCCCGAATACACCCGTGAGTATAACCGGAATATATAGTAAATAATAATCATTAATATAAGCCTATAATGTCTTACTGCAGGGCAAATCCCTACTCTCTTTCCATAATCACTAAAAATGTTAACTCCCAATTTTTCTTACTAACCATAGTGTATAAGATGTAGTATCTAAGGTGTTTACTAACAAAATGGTTCCTATGTTGTTCCAAAATAAAACATAATTATTTTTTGTATCTCATTTTCTTGTCTCGGGCTATCAACCATGCGGAAGATACCCGGACTTTTAAAAGGCTTACGTGGGGACACAGGTCCAACACGCAGAGGCCCGTTGAGAACTTTAATATTATTATTATCATAATGTCTCTGTTATGGGCTGCCAATGTCTAGTCCTTTATAAAGAAGTCCTGTTCATGTTGCCATCTCTATTTGTGTCTGCCATGCTGACTTCTACCTTGTTGAGGGGTCTGTTGGGATTTAGATTTTCCTGTATAGTCACAACATACCCAGACAAATATAATTCTGAAAGAGGTGTCTTACTCGGCCACATCATGTTGAAAATTTATAAAAAACTAAATACTGTAAATGTTGTATTAAAGTGCTGTTTTGTTTGTCATCAGTGGACACTGCCTGTTGTTCTCCCACGGGCGGTGGCAGGAGAATGGCCAGCTTCTCGTGTCCTGGGCTCCGCGCACCTATTGTGATTATGTCATTGTCATCGGAGTCCTCATGTTCTTAGTGTGCTGCGTGCAGATCTATAGGTCAGTAGAATGTTGTCATTTGGGAATAACTATAGTTACCTATCGTAATCCAAAATATTAGTTTAATTTTGTAACAAGTAGTCCCGTCACATAAGGAGAATGCTGACTGTTCCAGTCTATTCCAAAGTGTTACATAACCAGTAAAGTATTATGAAATGGTTTTTCAGTAAAGTATTATGAAATGGATTTTTATATATGAAATGGTTTTACACACATTAATATCCAAGAATGCCCGACTAGTTTAGTTAGAACTTGTAGTACCTACAATGATTCTACAATAAAACAAACTTTTATAAGCCTAGTGTCATAGAAAGCGTTGACTTTCAGCCTTATTTTTATGAGACGGGAACGATACCTCCACTACCCAAATATTAGTGTGACATTATATTCCTATAAAATTCAAAGTATAGCAACATTTCCGGTCCTAATACACAATGTCCTGTACAGACGCGCATGTGCGGAAAATATATAAAAGTGATTCATCCTGCACACTGCTTCATACCGGGCTGTGAACTGGGGACATATTGGATAATTAGACCCGTCTGCTTGCTTTAGATAAGGCTACAATGCATGAATCACTATTATTCCTGCGGTATTTTCAGATAACATAGTATTAATGCTATTTTTGCATTTTAGAATATGAGTTCTAATTTGATTTTGCTTTATCAATGTAATATTCTATTGTTCTTTTACTTGATAACAATGTTTATTAATATGCCACAAACTTCTAGCTGCACTTGTTGGACATAATGTTATTATAAATTCCATTATGGTACTCTCGGAGGTACTACTCTTTTTCTTCTGTGTTCTTGGTTAATAACTATCCCTAATAAAAAAATTAAAAGACAATAATGATCAAAATATTCTGATACCAATACATAATACACTGCTTTGATTCATTTATAAAAGTATAAGCTGGTCATAATGCTCTGGGGATGTTTTCAGCCCCCTTACCATGAACTCTCAAAGCAGGACAATTAACGTTGTAAAAGTATAGCGCCGCTACGTGCAGTGTAATGCGGCGTCTCGCTTCCACATCGTAAACTGCCCTGCTTTGAAAGTTCATGGTAAGGGGGCTGATGTTACGAAATATGTGTCAACTATTGGTTGTAAGGGTATATTGTTATTGTATGATCGTAACTTCCGACGTCATATAGTCATTATAATGTTTTGTCTGAGCTGTAGACCTCCACAATGTACCCCGCCCTGCTGATGCTGCCTAACCAGCACCTTATGTGTGTGCAGGCTGTCGATGTTCATGTACAAGGGGCTGGACAGCTCGTTCCTGTCGGCGTTCATGGAGGCGGTGGGCTGCGTGGTGCTGTGCGGGCTGGCCGTGTCCGCCGCCGTCATGGTCACGCTGGGCTTCATGACGTGGTGTCAGAACATCGTCGAGAGGTTCCCCAGGTAAGTTAATGTCCTTCTAACTCTATGGTCATAGTAGCCTATCTCATCTGAGCTATTTCGTGACGCTAATAGTCTGAAGGTTATGTAGACCAATACGACTAGAGATCAGGTGCGACTTAACGAATCTTTCGAAGTACAGATAAGTCTTGATACGTGAAAATGGTCACCCATCTCAAGACTGACTGCAGCGAGCACTGCTTAACCTAGCATATCGACTTATTTAGAAGGTAGTTGTTTTAATTTGAAGCAATAGAAGATAAAGTTTACTAAAACAGACGTCTGTTTTTCAGTTTTTTGTCGGAGGTTATAATAATTATGTTGATTGTTGACTACATTTTTATCTCATAGTAATAAGTGATTGTGTGTGCAGTTGCGAGGACGCGGCGGGCCAGAATATAGACACGGATGATAAGATATCTACCAACGGCTTCTACATGGAGATCGGAACAGCGCAGGTGAGCGGTGTTTATATATTATTATGATTATGATAAGCTTGCTGTCTTTGGGGAAAAGGTTAAACATCTACTTGACTTTATTCTCGAATGGGGAAAGCAGATCCACGATGTCTTATTTTCTGTTAACAAAAGAGATGCAGCACGCGCGGCGGGAGAATATCCAAGTAAATTTCGGGTTCTTTAAAGAAAGTAAAAAAAGACAGTCCATGGACAACTAGGTTCATGCAGTTATGAAGAACTCGTATTGACTATAGCGCCAATAGTACACTTCTGCCTTAACCCTGGTAATACATATAAGTCTCCCTTACTTATAAAATTGACAGTTATGAACAATTGATTAAATTATACCTGTCACTGTCGTTTGCATAAAGGAATAGAGATGTCTATATTAAGCGATATCTATGATAGACTTATTTATATTATCAGAAATAGTTATCTTAAAAGACATGTCAGCATCGATTATAAGTAAGGAGGTTAATATCTAAGGAATAACCCTTAGCGGAAGTTATGTTTGAGCGTGTTATCCGTCTCCCCAGTTCGGAGCGTGGGCGGCGTTCGCGACGTGGGTGGGCCTGGCGGTGTTCTCCACGCTCAAGGTGTGTCGCTACCACCAGCTGGAGAACATCCAGGTGTCCATGTACCGCGAGCGGCAGCGGCTCGTCAACGACAGCGGCTCCCCCGCCGCGCCCGGCCGGAGCAGCCCCCCCGCGGACGTCCTGCACTAGAGGGGGGGAGGCTTGTACGTGGATAAATACATCGTATATGTATTTATGTATACAGTCTTAGTTCTGTCTTCATACTCGGGCGATGAGGTGCTCTCTCCTGATTTCGGAAAGGATTTCTAAAATGTTTATTCTTACATTTTCAAATGTAAGAGTGTCGTTAACGTCATATTTGGGATTACGATTTTTGTCGTGGGATTGGTATCAAATATTCTGTCTCCTAAAGTTTTGTCCAATAAATTTAGGGCTGGAAATCTAATAAGCTCCGCCTCCTGCATCCCACATCAGGCATTGATTAAATAGACATTACATACTTAAACTATTTAACCATTTGAAACACAAATTGCTTAAATATTTTATTAGTGTGTACATAGAGAGTATGTGAACTGATTTATGTATTATTAATGAAAACAAACGTTTTTGAAACGAGAGGTAAAAGGGGGTAGTATGAAAATTCCACTGAGTTGAGAAAGACTGGAGTATATTGTTATTTGGAAGAAAGGCAGGGCATTAATATAATGTAAATATTAACAAATAGTTGGTTTACATTCCAGATAAATATATTGATAATTAAAAACAAGAGAACCGTAGGAAAATGATTTCCTGTATTATGTTATGCACAAAATTACATAGGGGTTTAAATAAAGTCACAGAATAAAAAAAGAAAATGAAATGAAATTATGTTATCTGCTATGTCCTCTAATATAGTGAGCGTTCATTATTTTATTAATAACTTTCGTGAGTGTTATCCATATTACTATATACGCCGGCTTTACTCACACATGCGGGAATGCCCAACTAGTTTCGAACTCGAACGGAGCCCTTATTCATGAGCCGGGTACGCGGCAGAGTCGCGAGTCGAACTCGGCTACTAGTTGGGCAACCTCGAATACCCGGGTGAGTAAAACCGGCGTATATAGTTAATAATAGCGTTAATTATGTTCTAATTACTTGTTTAAGCTCATATACTGAGGTGAAATCATCGAAATATAAAAAAAACCAATTAGTTTTGTTGATTTCTTGCAATAAATATAAATAGCATAGACATCATACTCTATAACTGTTATTTAAAAGCTTTGAAATTATGAGAATTATCTTTCCGGTATAAAACTCACACTAATTTATTACAATAATTTTTATAATTATATATTAAATCTTATTTATAGTTGATTACTTATTGTTATGTGATAATAATCTTAGACTTGTATTGTTTTGTACAAACTAGTGCTTTTAATATTCTGATTATACTCGTTTACTATAACCTAAAACGAAATTTATTTTAATTAGAGATTTTAAAAGTTATTTATACAACATATTGTATCATTAATCCGTGTTCATATGGGGCAGGTGCAGACCATGGTTATAACTGAACAACTTTGCTTTAAAAGAGAACATCGTGTTCGCGCAAATGAATTAGCTGTCCCATGCGACATAATGTAAGAAAGTGACATATCCTCTGTCCTGCACTATTTGTTTAGGTTGTTTCATCAAAATCGGTTCATGCAATTATGATGTTAATTAGTATAAAGATACTTTGAACACTAGGTTATTATTAACATGTCTACATTATAACCTACTAAAACATAACTGGCGAAATGTGGGTGTACAATATGTGCACCTCTGCCTACCCCTTCGGGGAATACAGGCGTGATGTTATGTGTTATGTGTCTACATTATTATTGGCTGCGGGCGCGCCGTAACTTATTGTTGATTGTACCATAGTTTTATATTTACCTGTAAGATACTATGATTAATAAACGAATCAAAGTACCTATAGCGGCCAGTTTTATTTTATTTTTTAAGCCTTTTTTAATTCGGATCTTATGTAAAGAGTCACTAAAGTTTCATCATCTACCTGTTATACTGACTGGTGCTTGTTCTTACCGACATATCCGCCGTGGCTGCTAGTAGTGGTTTGAAGATAATATTATGACAAATTATATACTACAGGGAAAGTAAAACACAATTCTACTGTTGTAACAAATCGTATTGTATTAAAATTAAGCTATTTTAAAGTCCTAATCTAACTGAGATTCATTGAGAGCCGCGTGTTTCTTGGTGATGTGGACCTTCAAGTACCGCAGCTGGGCGAACTGCAGGCCGCAGTGGTCGCACGTGTGGCAGCCGGCGGCGTGCGTGGCCGCGTGGCGCAGCAGGTCGCAGCGGATGTTGAACCCGCGGCCGCACGTGCCGCACACGTGCGCGCGCAGCTGCGCGTGGCGCTGCACGTGCCGCTGCAGCTGCGCGCGCCAGCGGAAGGCGCGCGGGCACTGCGCGCAGGCCCAGGCCCGCGGGCCCGCGTGGGCCTGCGAGTGGATGTACAGGCTGGCCTTGGAGCGGAAGCGCTTGCGGCACTGCGCGCACTCCAGCGTGCCCGCGGCCGCGTGCACCGCGCCGTGCTGCGCGAGCCCCGCGCGGGTACCGAACCTGCGCCCGCACTGCGCGCACGCGTGCTCGCGGCTGCGCCGGTGCACGTACTTCATGTGGTAGAAGTAGCTGGACGCGGCCCGGTACTGCTTGCCGCACACGGGGCAGCTGCGCAGCTTGCGGTGCTCCTCGGGCTGCGCCCCGGCCGGGGCGGGGGACTTGCTGCGGGCCTCGGGTTCCTCCCCGGTCGGGGCGGCTGAGTGACTGCATTCCCCGGGCTCCTCCGTGGCCAAGGTGGTGGAATGCTCGGACTGATCGCTGGTATGTCCATCGTCCGGCGTGAGACTGGTGTTCTCCTCTACAGGCTGCGTGTCCTGCGAGTCCTCGATGGCTTCAAACACAGACTCGGGAAGCGGGCCGAAGCCGTTCTCCGTGTCGCTGTGGTCCGAGAACTCGTTCGTTAGTTTCTCCTTACTGTCCCGGGAGACTCCAGCATCCACCTTTAGCTCGGCTTCAGTCATGTCCTGGTTCCCGTCAATTTCATCTTTTTTTCTTTTAGTTTTTCGTCGTTTTGCGAGTCCATCTTTCTTCTTCTTGTCGTTCTTGCCGGTGTAGCGCTCGGCGTGCTCGGACATGTGCCGCATGAAGTCCGTCCTGTCCACGTAGCTGCCGCACTCCTCGCAGTGGAACAGCAGCTGCGCGTGCTCCATGATGAGGTGCTTCTGGTAGGCGGCGGGCTGCAGGCTGGCGGGGCAGTAGGGGCAGACGCGGGACAGGCTCGGGGCGGGGGGGCGGTACTGCGGGGGCGCGCCCGGCCTGGAACAAAGGGCCGCGGGGTTACATACACTCTTGGAGGAAGCTGGAGTATGTAGGATCGTTTTATACCTTTTTGAAATATTTTTAATGTTGTAGACCCGTTTGCATTTCGTACGATGTATTAAGGTGGTTTGACTTTTTATAAGTTGTCTCGGAATTCTTCAGTCTGTTCACTTCACTTCCGTTTGCAGTTTTCTTATATCAAGACACTTGTTCAGTTCACGTGTATTTAATTTTATTATGTACATACTTGGTTTTGCTGATTTTTTATCAAAAGACACTATTCCTTTGTTATATAACAGTATCTATTTGTTGAGTGTCCCGGGCGGGGCAGGCGCTGCCCCGGGCGCGGTGTGCGGCGAGCTGCGCGCGCAGGCGGAAGGCGCGGCCGCAGGCGCACACGTGCGCGCGCTCCCCGGAGTGCACGGAGGCGTGCGCGCGCAGCTCAGCGCGGCGCTTGAAGCGCGCGCCGCACTGCGGGCAGGGCAGCGCGCGCGCCGCGTGCCGCCGCCGGTGCATGCGCAGCGCGGCCGCGGACTTGGAGGCCGCGCCGCACTGGTCGCACACGAAGTCCCTCGCGGCCGCGTGCGAGCGCGCGTGGTCCCGCAGGTGCGCGGCGCGCGCGAAGGCCTTGCGGCACAGCGCGCAGGCGTGCGGCCGCTCGCGCGCGTGCAGCGCCCGCACGTGGCGCGCCAGGTTGCCGCTGTCCCCGAAGGCCAGCCCGCACGCGTGGCACGAGTGGCGCCGCTCGCCCGCGTGCGCCCGCGCGTGCCGCCGCCAGCCGCCCACGCTCACGCTCTTGCCGCACGCGCCGCACTTGGCGTACCTCTTGCCGTCCTCCCCCACGCTGTACTCCGGCTTCTCGATATCCTCCGCGGCCGCGGCGACCTCGGTGCCGCCCTCCTTCACTTTAACGTCAGGCGTCACTCGTCTGGAAAGGGAGAGGAGGGGTCAGGTGCGGTACCAATGAAGTAGTCGTATAAGGTCGAGATCGGGTATATTGCGAGTACATTCAGTAATGTCCGCCGTGGTCGTAGCCGAGGTGCGCGGGCGCATGCTCGTGCAGCCTCTTAGCGTGGTGCCGGAGCGCGCGGCGCGTGCGGTAGGCGGCGCCGCAGACGGCGCAGGCGTGGGGCTTGGCGTCGGAGTGCTGCAGGGCGTGGCCGGCCAGCTCGTGCCGCTGCCGGAAGCCGCGGCCGCAGTGCGGGCACACGTGCGGGCGCTCGCCGCTGTGCTTGAGCCGGTGGCGCGCGAGGCCGGAGCGCAGCTTGAACTTGGCGCCGCACTCCGCACAGTGATGCGGGAACTGCTCGCTGTGGGTCTTCAGGTGCACGTGCAGCGAGCCGCTCTGCGTGAACCTCTTGCCGCAGTGGGAGCACACGAAAGGCTTCTCCCCCGTGTGTATCCTCAGGTGCTGCTTCAAGTTCTGCGAGTTGGCGAAGTTCTTGGGGCACAGCGAGCAGGCGTACCTGCGCACCCGCTCGTGCGTCTCCGTCAGATGCCGCTGCAGGCCGTTGGGCGCCCTGAACTGCTTCCCGCACACGTGGCACACGCAGGGCCGCTCCCCCGTGTGGATGCGCTTGTGGAACACGTACGTGTGCGCCGAGCTGAGGTTCTTGCCGCAGACCTTGCAGGTGTAGTACACCTTCTCGTTGATCTTGTTCTGCACCTCGCTCAGCTCGAGCCGCGTGTCCTCGTCCAGCCTGTCCCTCCTCATGTTACACTCGGACAGGTCGTCGAACCTGTCCACGTCGCCGTTGTCGGACTCGGACACGCTGGAGTCGGTGAAGTCGGGATATGCGTCTCTGTTGTGTTGATCGGTGACGAAATGGTTTCTGAAATTAACCAGCGCCCGATAGAAGTTAGTGTAAAGGTGTGAGGCTGTGGGCTTTTTGGTGGCGAATGTCGCCAGCGGTTCGTCGTCGGACAGGTCGGACGCGGACCGCTCGGGCTCCAGTTCGTGTGCGCGCGCGTCACAGGCGCTCCTGCAACAAATAATGCCCGTTACTTCCTGTGCGTCGTGACGTGGTAGTCCAGGTGACTTTTCTTTCTAAACTTTTTGGAGCAGATGTCACACTCATATTTTCTGATATCCAAGTGTGTCTCTACGTGTCGCGCGAGCGTGTTTTTGGCGCGGTACGACTTGTCGCAGTGGTCGCACTTGTAGGGCGTGTCGCCCGTGTGGAGCCGCGCGTGCACGTCGCGCGCCGACCGCGTGGGGAAGGCCTCGCCGCACTCGAAGCACAGGAACTTCAGGATGCCCTCGTGGGCCAGCTTCTTGTGGGTGTTGAGGTTGCCCCGGTTGCGGTAGGTCTTGCTGCACTTGTCGCAGGCGAACGAGGCGGCGCCGGCGTGGCCGCGCAGGTGCGCGCGCATGTTGTACTTGTTGGAGAAGGTCTTGTGGCACACGGGGCACGCCGCCGGGACGTACTTCTGGTTGGTGGGGCCCGGGGCCTTCCTGGCCGGGCCCGGGGCCTCCCGGCGCTCGGCGTGCGCGGCGCGGTAGTGCGCGCGCAGCTCGGCCCCGTGGCCGGCGGTGAGGCCGCAGCTGACGCACACGAGGCGCGCCGGGCCCTCCGCGCGGCGCACGTGGGCCTGCTGCAGGTGGCCGGCGAAGGCCCGCGTGTGCCGGTACAGGGTGTCGCAGCACATGACGCCGTCCTGGATGCTCACCTCCACGTGCTTGTTCAGGTGGTGCACCAGCCGCGTGGGGGACGAGAACACGCTCGCGCAGAACGGACAGAACAGGCTGGGCAACATCGTCGGAGCCTTCTCCTTTTCACCCGACTCTGTTTCTCTGTCGGATTCGTCGGCCAGCATCTGTTCAAACGTGACGTGGTCGGTGATGAAGCTCCCGACGGCTCCCGCGTCGCGCACGTCCGCGGCGTGGTGGTGCTGGAGGTGCTCCGCCAGGCTGAGCACGGTGGTCAGGGCAGGCTTCTCGACACACTTTTGGCAAACGAACTCCACGTCCAAGTTGTCTTCGTCAAAAGCATCATCAAAGTAATTGATGAGAGCATGTTTGACGTTGGTATAAACCGACCTGCAATAGTTATACAGTATGTTTGGCTAGTTCTGACAGAAGGTACATAACTAGTCGGACTACTCACTTGTTTTGCTCTTCTTCTTTGCCATTTGAGTTTGGCGTGGAGTCTGTACATTTTGGCCCCTGAAATAAATTAGAATTGTTAAAAATAATAAGCATGGGAGGCTTGTGCCCGCAACGGGTCAACATAGCTTAATAAGTATCTAATGTATATAAAAAAATAAGCTTCGCAATCTAAAAACTCAAACACTGATGTCAATGTGTGAGGACACTTTGATGGGTATGTTATGGTGTCCAGTCTTCTGAATGCCAATCATTTATGTAAGTTTGATAATGAGCAATATTTTTGGCTATACCGTAACATGTAGCTACATAGTGAACACAGTGAGCTACCTGCAGGCCGTGATCCGCGCGCGCCCGCAGCGCCTGGTCGGCCTGCCGGCAGCACTGCACCAGCTCGTGCCAGGCCAGCAGCGTGCTCGCGCACTGGTAGCACAGCACGCGCGGCAGCACGTCGCGCGCGCTCACCTGCACAACACGTGACAACTGTGTACTCACTAAACATGGGTACTTTATATCATACCAGGCAATTAGTTTGCTTGCTAAGAGTCCGAGAGGTCTCAAAGTGTGACATACCTGTGTGATACCTATGTAACTATGAATCTCTTGAAGCTCTCTCCCAATATAACATTTTTAATTACATAACTTTTACGTAATTTAAAAAGCCAGCTTAACTTTTTTGGTCATTTGTCATAAAAAAAACTGCTTTGAAACTTAAATTGTGATGACAAAATACCAGTTTTATAAAATTTAGTTATTCTTTTGGTCTGAATACAGGGTCAACATAATATGTTTCAATAATGTTGTTTACAAGACATCAGCCCAGAAATCTATGTAGTGTATATAGGTGAAACATTTTGATATGTTTTTAGTATTTTTTTAAAACAATCACATTACAATAAAGAGTAAGGCTAATGACAGTGACAAATAATTTATTTTATTGTGTCGGCTGCATGCCTGTCAAAGTGTTTACATATAATAATAACCTGCCCACCCCTCTGGGATACAGGCATGACTTTATGTATGTGTGTAATAACCTGAATGGGTAAGTGTTTGTGTATCTTCTCCGCAAGGTGGTTCTGCAGCCCCTCCCCCTCAAATATGGGGATGACAAACTCTGTGATAGTGGCACATGTGCGGCACACATTAGAGAAGTCTTCCACATCTGAAAATGACCATGTATTACTTATTGGCAAAACAAATAATTTCAACAATGTTTTTATATTATACAGCCATATTTAATTTAATGACGATGACAAAGCGTGGCGTTTTTTAAAAATAAGTGATCAACACTGCAGGACCACTTAGTCAATATTATATTTAATTTTTCAACATTTCAAATTTAATGCGATGATTATGAGATAGCAAGTTAGTTAGTAAGTGCTAGTAATCGTAATCATAGGCCTTGTTTCTTTATTTCTAGCACAATAATTGTTTAACCGATATTTTTATTACAGAATAAAACAACACGAAGATACTCACTCTCAAGGCTCATCTGATTATTCCCCGATATCTCCACTTCAACCACCTTTTGTGTCAGCGGCGATGGCTCGCTTTGTCCTACATTTATTATGTATATTTGTTCAGTTTCGTTATTCATTTTTAATTACTTTTTGTTGTTAAAATCGCACAACCGAATACCATTTCACTGAAGTCCAAACGTTAAAAAATGCTAAGGTGACATTTGATATATCGTTGAGAAACGCATTTACAAAACATAAATATCAAGATTATTATAAAACTGATAGTTTAGTACTATTTAATTAAATAATCATACATTAACTTGATATTAACGATATATTTAACATCTGACTAAGCTGTGAGAAAACTTAGGTGCACTGTTTATTTATTTATGTATTACTTTTTGCTTGTTTCTAAACGTGCTTCGATCGAAAGGTGTGTTTACAAGCTATTTTTTGCGAATAGCAGCCTATCTAAATTGTTTAGATCTATCTTAATTCGATGCAAAAGTATATTTATTAATGCTTATGTATATTATATAAATTATGATATAAAGCGGCGCTGTTGAGTGGGTAGCTATTTTTTGCGAATAGCAGCCTATCTAAATTGTTTAGATCTATCTTAATTCGATGCAAAAGTATATTTATTAATGCTTATGTATATTATATAAATTATGATATAAAGCGGCGCTGTTGAGTGGGTAAAATTTCTTTTTTGGATGCATAAGTAAAGAAACGCATGATTAAAAACAACATTTAATTACTTATCAGTTACATTATGGATTAACAAGATCCTACAAATGATGTAAGTATTTTGATTCATAGCTGCGGCCGTTGGTTTAATGTCAGCCTTGTGTTAGCCAGAGTGTTGTCCCCGGTGCTGGTGGGAGAACACGTTGCGTCCGGCGGCCGCTACCATGAGTGGCGCCACCATCATAGCCTTGTTCTTGTACGTGTGGATCACTTGCTAGAAGTAACAAATTACAACAATTACTTAGAATTTTATACTGCATCGTTGAGTTATCTACATTCTTGTAACAGAAATACTGGTACAGTTCGCATTTTGTCTAAATTATGCCTTAAAGCAAGATACTAGGGGAGGTCTTTGTTCTACAGTGGACATTTTCCGGCTAATAATGATGACGATTGCTTTTGTACTAAAAATAACTGAATGTTATATCACAGTGTCCACGCTCACCAACACAAGTTTAATCAGGAACACAGCAAACGTGAGGAAGGATATCGTCATGAGGGCACTCTCTGAAGATGGGACATGCACGTGTCCGCGGGGCGACGCGTGCGCAGACCGTGACTGACGACGTGCGCCTGGACTGCCCTCATCCGGCCAGGTGGCCTCGATGCGGTTCTCTGCAAATAAAGGAACGGCTTAAATCCTAAATCCTCCGCCATCTAAAACATAGTTTGATTTTTGGTAGTAGGTTTCCAGATTCATCTTGATTTCTCCATAATTAAATTATCTTATAATTGTTACAAATAATTTCTTACCTATATTTGCCAAAATAGAATCCTTCAGCTCGTGTAAGTATTGCATCTTGTCTCCGAAGCTTCTTCGGGAGTTCTTGGATATGGTGTCGGCGACAACTGACATGAACTTCAGGACATTTTCTATCGTGTTGACCTTAATATTGTCCGTTTTGGTTCTGTTTGGTGTGTTCTTATTATCGTATAAGTTTTCTTTCAAATTGTCGTTGTTGGATGGGTTTTCTGATTGCGTTTGCTGAGATTTAACGACCGGAGGTTTATTATTTGATCTTTGCGACGGATCCTTTTCGTTTCCTGCTATCCGAACAGTGTCTTGTTTGATTTTTAAATCTGTCGGCATTTTATTTTCGTGTTTATTATAACTTTGATGTCTGAAAGTTGTCTCTGCTGTAGTTTCAGGAGTGTTAAAAGTAATTATGTCTTCCGTCGTGAACAAGTATGGTTGTTCAGTTACGTCGGGTCTTTTTTTGTCAGTTATCTTAAAGTACTTATCCTCGTGTGTATCGTATTGGTTAAAATCTTCTGTTCCAGTTACGAAAGTAGGTTTTGGAGAATACAAATTAGTAGTTGTATAGTTTTTATATCTTCGTTTTAATCCTTTATTATTAAACTGTGTTATATCCTTGTCGTTAAACGTATCATCATCAACTGGTGGTAAAGTGAATGGTCTTTCAGTAACGTGACCTTTTTTCACTTTATTCACGGAAGTTCTTCTAGTAAATGCTTCTTCATCGTCGTAATCTTCAAATTTACTTACTTTTATCTTCATTTCATCATCATGTGGATTTATTTCAGGTCGGTTATTAGGTAATCTGTCTCTATCTCCTTTGTATTGAATAGCTTGTGATTTAACCGGGGTGTTATGCAACTGAACACGTTTTACATTACCCAGGTTGGGAACTCTTTCTATGGTACCTTTCTGCTTGACCTGTTCGTTGAAATCCAGTGGTGTTTCTGTTGGGCGGTAGTTAGGTCTTAGCTTTATAATATCTTCTTCAGAGTCTTGATCTTCATCCTCAAATACTTCTGTTGTTCTTACAGTACTCCCAAGAAGTTGAACACGTTTCACATTGCCCACGTTAGGTGTTCTTGTAGGACTTTTGTTCCAGTTGTACTCGGCCACGCTGCGGTTGTTGTAGCTCCAGGCTCTGGTGGTGTCGTCTACATCCTTGGCTGGAGTGCTAAAGTGATGAGTTCTGACGGGTTTCCTGTAGTGTTGCTGAGATATCTCGACCCACTCGGCGGACACATGCGTGATGAGCAGTAGTGTGAGAGCTTGCATGGCGGTCGCGTGCGCCAGTTGACATGTTTGTCGTGAAGTGTGCCGTCACGTGACGCTGCAGCAGAGGGAGCACTGTTATGTCAGAGGTGCTCAACTATTTGCTATATTCTTGGAAATAATAATTAAAGTTTTTTATTTTTTGTTATTATTGTTAATTTAGACGTGAGACTATATCCCTTAGTTTGTACAGTATATTTAGACATAATATATGTATAAAGGTCGTACTGTGAGTACAGAATACTACCTACTACCTTCCACGTATACTCTCTTGGAGTGACCACCATACTTGTATTCCACCACACCATATTTGTATACCACCTTAGCTTGAGTAAAATTACGTCCAAATCATTTCATAAATGTTAGCCCGTGACGCCAGCTAGGTCAGCTGTAAATTCTCAAAGTATAGATACATATTTAAACTTACTAATGGTTGTTATAAAAAATGTTGGCGACGTTTGTGATAAACGCGCCCATTATCCGGTCCACGCGCCGCAGCGTCTGCGAGGTACTCCGTCGCCGAGCCGTGAAGTTTACTTACCTCACTAATGGAGATATAAGTTGGAGGCATTTGAACTTGATACGTGATGCATCGGGGTCGTCTGGGCACTACGTGTAAAGGTTATGTTAAGAAAAGGGAATATTTCGGCATATTACTTATTATTCCAGTTATAGATAGATAGAGATAGAAAATACTTTATACCCACGTGTGTATTCGGTAATGCCCGATTAGTTTCGGCATGTTATGTGTAAATGCTTGCGGTAGATGCAAATGGCATGGCCGTTCATTGGGCGTTCTAAGGGGAATGTCTTTGTTTAGCAGAGGACGTCTCCGGTTGATGATGATGTGCAATGGAAGGGGACGGAACAGGAGTACATTTTGTTGATTACCTACCATATTGTTTTTAAACTTCGCTCACATTGGGAATTTCTCCTGTACCGTGGGTGCGTTTCACAAACATGAATTTACATATAATGCACACAAGACCACAATCATTCCATATTGGTTAGGTTAGGTTATAGTCGTGGATAAAAAATTAAAGATAATATTATATTCAAAACGGCATTTATTATTTAAAATAATTAATAATATTAACACACTTTGTAAATCGATCTCGTCTCAATATCTCTTACTCTAAAACATCAACAGAGGGGGCTGTGTGTCCTGCTCGCACCTTTATAATCAGTTAAATTATAAAATTAAGTTACATTATTTTGTCCTTTGTGTCGAATTATGAGAATACTAGCACTCGTACTAAGTACTTATATTAAAATCACATTGTTTATGGTTCTAGTTGCCTTCGGAATATATTGCTGCCTATAGCATTCGTAGTAGCTGCCGTGATAGCGGTTTTAGGGTCTGTCGATGCGAAAAGATGCGTAAGTAATTCCATACTTTGCAATATTTTAGTGTGGACCAACCGTGGAACGCCATTGATCAGTGTGGCCTGACCCTTACTAATCTACATAATATATAGAATCTAACATCTTGCTACAGAAACTTGACCCTTATATCTATACAATTATACATATTTATTCATTTCAGGCGAGCACAACACACTGCCCCGCTCGCAGGTCCAACAAGCACTCAGTATTATGCTCATGTCCACACAACATGGTGCACCATGGTCCAGCTCGAGTACACAATGGCCCAGAATAACATTTCTTTCAATATCACACCGTTATCTTACTTTTAAGATTTTAACTTAGGTTTACAGATTCGACTGGCGCCACCTGGTAGACTAGACCTACCAGAACTATTGACGGTGGGGTACCTTCCAGAGATTATACCAAAAGCAGTCGACGTTGATCTGGGGTGCTTCTAATTTAGGCCTAGAGACACGCCGCTTTATTATTTTTAATTTAAATTTAATAAATGCTTTCTGTATGCCATCTTCTATGGACCATTGCGTACAACAGCTACTACATACGTCGACCATCGCACACTTTGACACTTTAGGTACTACATTTATATATTTTGCCACAGACGCGCCAAAATGTGATAAAGTGAAGCCTTTTTGACATACTTAGAACACATTGAACCACAGATCTCACTCAATAACTTTTACTCACACGTAATAGATGTCTGTATGTCAGCTGATGTGACCACGTGACCTACACCTTCCCATAACTTCACGCTAACACATTTGGGCGGCACAAAACGTCACAGATAATATATTAATATGTTATAACGATACACTATAACAATTATAATTTGGGGTTTGGTCCAAAATGTACAATTTATAACATAATATACAATTGAGTCTAGAAAAGTAATAATAAAATATACAGCAGTATTAAATAGAGTATCTGTTATTAGAGAAATTGTAGACATTCATTACTTATTTATTTAATCAGCAATGTGATTGGAACTAATCTAAGTTTGATTCCAAACTAAGCAATAATTAGTCATAACCAAGTTCTTAATAATGCACTTACTACATTATTTATATGAGAGAGAGAGAGAGCGAGCAAGGCGTACATATTTTCCTAATTTAAATTTAGGTAAGTAGGTATGCATAGTGACAACTTGATGTTGACGCTCAATTTGTGAACAATTCCTTTTATTCACCATATTGTAAGTTCACCGTTTATCTTTCTCGAAATATCAGATACGCAATTTAAACTAGCCACTAAATAATACTAATACAGTAAGCGTTACAGTAAAACACTCGAAAATAACTTGTACTTGCGCAGTTAAAGGTCAGAACTGACTGAAAAGTATAGGTTATTGTAAAACTTGCTCACACAGAGAAGGATCTAAATTGTATGTGTTTATTTATTCGAAAAGTTGGCATACATTGGCATTACTTAGAATAATTGTATTCCGTCACTGTATACGCAAATATACATATAAATTATTAGTATACATTAAATATAAAGAGTGAAAAATACACAGGCAACATATACACTTAAATATACATAATATGTATAATTAATTATAAATATTTCACATGAACTAGCCGCGAGTAACATAACGCCGTAGAAAGAGATCACAGAAAATGGAAGCTTGTATTGCAAAATATTGTAAAAGTGTATAAAATAAAATAAAATGTATAAAAATCACAGCTTTCGGTATGATGTGCGACCGGGAGCGGCCGGGTGCCGGAACATGTAGCTACCGGTTATGTATAGGTAGCTCAGAACAGTAGTACAACAAGTGAATTTTGTATTTTATAATAATATGTAGTTTTTATTATGATTAGAATATGTATATAATTTGATCAGAATAAATGCATTTTCCTGTTTCTATATTTTTATATACACTGTAATATACATACCGTGTAATTGTATATTGTTATATACGTACCAGTACTATAAATATTAAGATCATGACAAGTATTAGACCGTGAAAGCTAGGTTAGATACCGAACGGCGGCAACTACACATCGACAACGCCACACGACGACGACGACACACCGCCCGATCGTCGTATCGACCTCGCCGGCGAGGTCCGTCGCGACGCCCCTCTAGAGCTATTCCCGCGCCGCCGGCTCGTGCCGTGCGAGAAAACTCGATCATGTCCCCAAAAACCCCAAATAATCCGATCCAGCAGCTCCCCCCCAGTAGTGGTAGCTTCTCCTCCCCCAGCGACGCCCTGAGCCGAGGTCCGAACCCCTCGCGGGGGTGCCCTTAGGCGCTGTCGCTTAGTTTGTAGTTTTTAATTTATAAGCCTGGCTGGAGGCCTTTTATTAGGTCTCGCCAAACGACCGGTTAAGCAGTAAGAGCTCCCTCAGAGCTAACTGCGAGAGACAAGTTCGAAAAAAAAAAAAAAAAAAAGTATTAGACCGCTCCCGGTTCGCTTCTCTCTTGGAATGACGGCTCAAGACAAGAACCGTACAGTCTGCATACACTACACACACACTTACACTCGACGTATACACGATACCGTGGGTCCCTCCATGCCGCACTATGTCTGGCCTAAACGTTCAGTAGCAGTTCGCGTCGGCCAGGGCTTGACACTCAACTTATCCAGCCTATAGAGCCGGTGTCTTGTCTGTACAGGCATCACATATTATTAAATTAGAGTAGGCTGCTGTTTATTAGGTTTAAATATAAATAAGTTGCCATTAAATACGATTTTGCTTTTATTACACATAACTCTGGGATATAGATTTTTTTAAAGGCTCATTAGCCAATATTGTATTTTTCTTTTGCTGGTCATTAAGTCTGAAATATTTGAAGAGAATGTTGCCATATGGGCACCATTTTAAAAGACTATGCATGAATATAAATAATTAAATTACAACACGTTCAATTATATTATGTAGATACTACTTGGATGGATTTAAACCCTTTTACATCTCGGTATGTAATAAAAGCAAAACCATATTGACTACAGAGAGACATCGGCACTATAGTGTTAATTACACATACTTAATTATTTAACATTAATGTACTTCGCATTGACCTAATATATATCTGTAAGTTAAGTAACACGTGGGGAAGACTGCCAGGTGAATAAAATGCTTTAATATGTTTCATTAAAATATCTCATGAACTAACGTTCGGTTCTCAGACATAACGGTGTATATATATAATATACATAATGTCCATGCTTGTATATAATATAATATGTTGGCACTACTGTAGTTTTGTCACTTGAGGTGATAAAATAGACTTTTAAATCTTAATGTGCAATATATTATTATTAATGATTCTCTCTGTGAACGCGTATAGTAAGGTAATGAAATATTTTAGGTGTATTTATTTAGACTATTAAAAAGACAACTTAATAAACGAAACATCAAGCCTGTATTTTGAGTAGAGAACGTTCACTCATATCATCAAATATGTTATAGGTCCAGAAAAGGAAACCTATGGTTGTTGAACAACCTGGTGTTATAGTTTAAACCGCCTGTAGGCCTGTGACTTGGCTTAACCCACCGTTGAACTATCTCTTAGGTGTGCTGGTTCCTGACGATGTTTTCCTTTACCATATTTAGCAACAGATTTATAGTATGCACATGAATTCGAAAATACATTGGTGCGTGCCGGAGTTTGAACTTGCGACCTTTGACTTGGCAGTCCCACGGTCATACCGCTCGGCTATCACTCCTTACTATACGCGTTCCTTAATACTATCGTAGAGCAGTTCCGTCATCAACACTCACCGACGATACAATTTACTACCTACCATATATTTACTAATTAGGCCGTCGCTTCAGGCAAAATGCCATCTAAATGTCCTCTACACTTAGACAGACTGGAGACAGAGTATTAAGGGTTACATACTAACTTAGTTAACGACTGAACGTGATGGAGATTAAGTTTGTACGATTTGAACTAGTTTTTTAATATGATTAAGTTACAATCTGCCGCGACTGCTGATTTCAAAGATTTTCATAAACAATATTTTAGTTCTAGAAATATTTAGTATAACTTAGAAGATAAAGTTAAAATTCTTAGAGACTAGGAGTTTGTTAACATTAAGAAGTGAGTTAGAATCGTTTAGCTGACGTCACACAACGACAGCGCACGTGACATGAACTAGTGTGACCTCAGCCTTAGTTACATTAAAATTAAGTATAGGTACAATAATACAAGAGGAATATCTACTTAATAGTTAAGAACATGTTGATGATCATAGAGCGAATTAATTTATTTAGTATATCAGATAATGTTCATACATTTAAAATAAATGCTGCGTGCGTGTACTTGGTTTGTGACTTACGTATCACTGAATAAAGTAGTTCCGAGGGTTTCTCTAGCATATCTAATTGTGACATAAAAATATCGGGCAATAGCCCTCTCAAGTTGTAACACTTAAAAATAATTAACTAAATATAATATTTGTTCACAACAAATAAACGCGTGTTAATAAAGTTATTATTACTATGTGATATATTCCCATCGCAAATAAATTAAAAAATAGCTAAAACAATAAAATTAGATTTACAAACATTTTACTAAAGTAGGAATGCAGTTATTGACAACCTTTGTGCGTGCCGGGGAGGGCACTGTTTGTGACAGCTTGTAACAACAGCTCAATGATACAACACCCATAAAACTCTAACATATAAAATACATACTCTCGGTCTGTTGTATTGTCATGAATACTCATATAAAAATTACGTGTGTATAATAAAAATGTATATTCTTTATGACTTATATTCTTTGATAGTTGGCAACACCATTTAAAGCATGTCAAGTTGCACGGTTTATGGTTTTATGAACGACTTTTCTAATTCCGAGAACAGAAAGTAAAGTAGTCGCTCTTCTCTAGATTGGCCATATGGACCAATCTTGTAACTTCAATATACTTTTTGATCTCTTAACTCCAATTGTGTTATAAATATTTGGGATAATAATTATGTAAAGCAATATTTGGCAAGTCAATTGGCGCCGTAGATAAGTACGTACACGGGACCTATATTTGAGAACCTGGTTTACTCAGATATGCAATTTGTCAATTGTCGAACCAGTAAATGTCAAAGGGGTCAAAGGGATCAATAGATATTATTGCGACATAAATCTGTCAAGTGTTAAATGTTTTTGTAGTGGCAATACTTGGAAGTATTTCGTTCAACCGACCAAACGTTAATCATGTTCTTTTCTAAAATCATAACTATTTATAGCAAATATAGTTAATTACGATCGATTTAATCAATTTCAGCACGAATCAAGATATGCCACTCTGATAGCTGTTACAGGTATCAAACTATACTATATACGATTTTTAGTTTTAATACCGGTACATTTATGATGATGTTTATATGAAAGTTCTTATTTATAATAATATGTACTCGTACTTATTTTTATCGATAAACCTGACTTACAATTTATCGATATCGAGACTCACGATTCGGATTCCCGATTCGTTTTGCTGAGGCCGGCATGTCGCGGACTTGTCATGATATTACTGTCACAAAGTGATGCTGTGAGGCTGCGGTGAGGTGTAGACCCAACCCTGGGTCTACCTGATCCGGAAGAGCAGCTTCTTCCACCGGAAGATCACGCACAGAGCGCGCGACCCCCCCGTGCGGGCCTCCGAGCAGGGAGGCTCGCTCTGTGATCTGTGTGCAAACAGATCGGTTACTATGTACCCTGTACGTATACGAGCGCGCGCAGGTCGTGCCAGTCACTGTCAGCACTGTATCTAGCGGTACACTTACAGTCAGCGCTCGCTCCAGCGCGCGTCGTCGCTGGGGTGCGTGAGGTAGCGCGTGCCGACGCGTGTCTCGAGCGCGCGCAGGTCGTGCCAGTCACTGTCAGCACTGTATCTAGCGGTACACTTACAGTCAGCGCTCGCTCCAGCGCGCGTCGTCGCTGGGGTGCGTGAGGTAGCGCGTGCCGACGCGTGTCTCGAGCGCGCGCAGGTCGTGCCAGTCACTGTCAGCACTGTATCTAGCGGTACACTTACAGTCAGCGCTCGCTCCAGCGCGCGTCGTCGCTGGGGTGCGTGAGGTAGCGCGTGCCGACGCGTGTCTCGAGCGCGCGCAGGTCGTGCCAGTCACTGTCAGCACTGTATCTAGCGGTACACTTACAGTCAGCGCTCGCTCCAGCGCGCGTCGTCGCTGGGGTGCGTGAGGTAGCGCGTGCCGACGCGTGTCTCGAGCGCGCGCAGGTCGTGCCAGGCCTCGCGGGTCTGCAGCCACGCATGCGCGACAGACTTGTCCACCGATAGGCGCTTGCGCTGCTTCACTTGGAGCAGATTGTTGATAAGGTCGATCGCTGTCAAAAAAATGACAACGGTTATGGAAGAATTCAAAGAATTGTTGATCTATGACTGGAATTAGTTATCACGGTAACAATAAGCAGTTATCTTACCACGCGGTAGCTGTAAGAGAAGCAATACTCGTAACTAACAATATACGGCGTGCAACTCACCGTCTGCAGAGATCTCCCTCCAGGGGGTGGGGGGATACATGAATGCGGCGTTCTGGATCTGTTCGTTGATGTCCTCGTCCTCGTTGAAGGGGAAAGTCCCGGACAGCGACACGTAGATGATGACGCCCACGGACCACATGTCCAGCGAGCGGTTGTAGCCCTTATTGCGGAGGACCTCCGGGGCTGGGGCGGACGGACCAAATATATAAGAGAACTCAATCCCAACAGACAAGGCAGATGATCAGAACATTAATAAGACTCGAGACGGTGATTAACATGTACAATAATATAATATAAGGACGCTATAAATATAAGATAAATCACCAAATATGTAAAGTTTCGCAAAAAATATGGATAAAAATAAGGCTAAATGTTACATGGTTGCTAAGAAATATATAGGGGGTATTTTTACCATGGGCAAAGGAGGAAAACTGAAGTCAGAGCCGTATGGAAACAGCTTGTCAGCGACTTTGTCAAAGCTTTTCGAAACGGACACAACCTTCAGTAATAAAGAATACGAACAAGAAGAAGAACTTTTACCATGTCATTCTAAATTAAGTGCAAAATCGGTTTAGTTACATATATACATTCTGTTATCGAAAATTCCGAAAGTCTTCGGATAACATTCAGGACAAATTGACTTCGGATGGAACTTAGAATAGTCCCTGATCAAAATATTTAGGTACATACCTATACCTATACAATATCCATACATTCTGATTTTGAAAATTCCGAGTCTTCGGATAACCAAATTCAAATCATAGCCAAATTTGAGACCTCGATGGACCTTACAATAGTCACTAACAATACGGGTCCAAGGTCCAACTCACCGAGATAAGCAGGCGTGCCCACCACGGACCTCCTGAAGGACTTCTCTCCGATGATCCTGGCAAAGCCGAAGTCGCACAGCTTCACCTGCGGGAACTCTTCGTCCGTGGACAGCAGCACGTTCTCTGGCTTCAGGTCGCAGTGCACTATGTTCTTCTCGTGGAGGTGCTTTAGAGCCACCAGTATCTGGGTAGACCAGATGATACTCAGTTCCAGGTCGAGGAGCAATCGTGAGCAATGTCTAAAGAACTACGTCCCTATGCATAAACACTACTCTCCCAATGGAATCTTGTTTTTAACTTGTTTGTTAACACGACCATAATTTCCTGGAAAATTAAGGATCTCCTCTTCTATCAGATCTGATGAATCAAGTAAATATAAAACAAAGCTGAGATTGCTACAGTGGTTTGACGCGACTACTCTACTTAATCCTCATTTTGTAACTTAATATTTAGAGAGCTGTGTTATACTAATAAAACTATAGGTACATAACATTTATACGAGTATAAACTACAGCTTAAAATATGCCTAACAGTCAACACTAAGTCACCACGCTACCTACGTCCACCTACCTGTGCCACCAGGAACTTGGTAATCCTCTCCGTGAGCCTGCCATTCTCGTGCGAGAGAATCATCTCCAGCATGTCCCCCTTAAGCTTTTCCATCACCACGAAGATTCGCTCCGGCGTCTCAAACATGCGCTCCAGGTTCACCACTCCTGGGTGGGACAAGTTCTGCAGGATGGCCACTTCGTTCTTTAACTGGGCCTCTTGCTTCGTAGGGAACCTGAGCTTGTCTATTACCTGAATAGGGAGGATTTGGTATTTGTTGTTGAAATTGACATCGATACGTCTTGAAATGCAGGTATATTTAATCAAGGTTTATACAAAAGAAACCAAATACAAATGGAACAATTTTAGCAAATACACTAGTTAGGAGCCAATATTGGGGTAACAGCAACAGGCTGAAAGGAAGAGTATCACTTATTGAGTTATTGTCGTGGACGATACCTTGATGGCGACGGGTCTCTTGGAGCGGCGGTGCAGGCCGCCGTACACGATGCCGAACTGCCCCGAGCCCAGCACCTCGTCCGGGTAGATCTGGTACAGCTGCGCCATGTCCGTCACGCGCTCCTCCGTGCCTGCCTCCCCCTCCGCCTCCGCGCCCGCGCAGCCCCGGGACTCCGCTGCACAACCATACATACTACTTTCAAACCAACATGGAGATCAGTGACCTTATACTGCTAATAATTTGATTTACACTAGGTGAGAAAGATACTATAATTTGAATAAGATTTGGACAAATACAGTATATTTACTATTTGTCTTAGACCAAGTACACAAAGACGGCTATTTCCTAAACTTTACTTCTGAGTAGTGCAAACTTTAAGAAGTGCGAAGTGAGTAGTAGACGTTACCGGAGTGGTGCGTGACGGGCATGAGCGCGTGCCGCACGGCCGTCTCCCAGGAGCGCGCGAGGTAGGCGCCCAGGCCCGAGTCGGGCGGGGGGGGCGCGCCGCCGGCCCACGCCTCCTCCACGCCCACCAGGTAGTCCACGTTGGCCGTGCGCACCTCGAAGCAGTGCATCACGTCTGCAACACGCCCTACTTGTAGCGCTCACTCCAGGTTTCTACTTTATTAGCGTCAAGTAACTGTAGCTATGTAATCATACTGATCTGTAGTGTTTTCAAATAACATAATTATATTTTTGACCAACACAATATTAGAGTTTCTATCTATTACCTGAGTGCGGCTGCCTGGCGGTGTCGATGGCTAGGATCTCGTTGAGCGGGATCTCCTTGTAATACTTGCTGCCTTGGTCCGACGTGAACAGCGTGATGGACTTACTGTCCAGGCGCCAGTAGTGACGTTTTAACTGTCACAAAATACAATAGACATTGCTAAATGTGCGTATATAGTCAAATTCCAAAACAAAAGATAAGACGAAATTTCCAGTATGTAAATTTTTCCAACACATAGGCGACACTCACCGTTTTGTCCTTATTAGTGAAGTGCACGAGCCATCCCTCCTTGAGCCACTGCCCCTCCCTCTTCTTGGTGTGCTTAACTGACTGCACGATGCGCATGAGTGGGATGTTCGCGCTGGGAGACGACGACGAGCTGCAACGTGCGGGCCGTCAGGTCTAACGGGTATGGGAGGCGCGGGATAGGAGGGGGGTTGTGGTGGGGGTCGCCGTAATATGGGGGACCGTGTCGCTTAAATATGGGGGTCCTTTTCTCTACGGTCGTCTGTTGTGCTTGTGATTTATTTTTTTTATATTTTATTATAGTTCGATCAGCAAATACTTTCTAACAGGAAAATAATTTGACTATTCTGTTTGTCATTAGTCTACACAAATATGTGTAGTAAAAATTTTACAAAACTAACAGCGAGCTAGTAATCGAAATACCGGCTCTTAGCTTGCTCTTTTCCTTACTCGATATACATAACAATCACAAAAAAAAAATACTAATAAGTATACGTCACCTTATGGCAACGAAGCAACAGTTAGCGTAAGAGGACAGACAGGTAGCAGGCAGACAAATAAGGTTAAACTAATTTCCATTTATTTAAAGAACTATGACACAAAACACGCAAATCGAAGACTTTCTAGAGTTACAAGCACATAGACTGACAAACACCGAACGTTTTATAACATTAAAGCATTATTCCCATAACCATAAAAACATTAATGTTACGACAGAATCGACTCGGACAATCGAAAGCCTCAATAAGGGACAACCACAAAGCGGCCAGCTCCCCCCACCACCAGCGGCGCCCGCGCACTCACCTGCTGGGCCGGCTGGGCGAGCGCTCGGGCACGGTGTCCCGCTGCGGCTCGTCCTGCGCGGGCCGGCGCCGCAGCTGCACCTGCACACACAATGATATCATGTTCTCGTTACAGCTTCGTCCTTCACAATTTGATTATTATGTATTTACTATAATTAACTTTGATGAAATGCTTTTTGTCTTTGCCTCTGTAAATGTTTCAATTTATTTTGGAACAATCTACAACCATTTGTATCTTCATGTGCTAATGAAAGATTTATATTTTCACTAGGTAGTTTAGGGGTAATCCGTTTGCTATATTACCTCAGCATCATCTCCAGTGGCGCCCTCTGCAGTGTCGTTGCCACCGTCGTCGGACTCGTCGTCAAGCAGTCGGACTGACTCTGACAGTTCACTGCCTGTACTGCTGTCTTGATATTCACCTGGAGGAAATGAGAACAAGTTGTGTTGATGTCTGTACTTCGAAGATTGTATAAGGGATTAAATAAAGACCTTATAGCAAAATATGCTTATTATTAATCCCTAGAAGTTAAATTAAATAAAAATACGTAGAATCAAGGGTATGGCTTTTGTTATTATTGATAAATTGAATTGTGCTAAAAAAACTTTTTTATTTGTTTCTTTAAATCTCATGTCGTATGAGATTGAGAGACACTCACTATGTATATCCCGCAGCTCGCTGCCGCAGTCCTTCGGTATGTAGGGGATGCACTTCCTGTGGGCATTGTAGTGGCAGTCCTTGCACTGCAGGCCCTGCTTGAACAGCCCGCGCAGAAGCTTCTTGCAGTGGCGGCACACGGTGGGGCGCGTGTAGGAGTGCACCTCGAAGGTGTGCGGGATGGCAGGCCAGCCGCCCGCGCCCGCGCTGCCGCGCCCGGCGGCCGGCGAGCGCCCGCGGCCGCCGCACACCTACAGGACCCGGTGGCCGTCAGCACTTATAAACTCTATTTTCTACTAAAGATCTTTGAAAATGATAGACGTGCTGGATTTTAACTCTCTGCCGATCCGTGGCTATATTTTTCTAACTGACCTATCATGTCCCTACCCGGGCTAACTAAATTTCAAGTTCCATTTTGTATTTATGTCTTAAGGGAAACTTCTGGTGCCATCTGATGGATGTGAAATTATGCTTAGAATGGCAACAATACCACTTTTAACTCTTACATCAAACTTTTGTTAATAAATCTGTCTAAATCTTCCAATACTATCAAGTATGTTATTTTGCTTCGAAGTGAATGAAAACAACATTAGAAGAGTATTGATGTTTTAAACTAGTTACGTTTTATTTAAAAATAATAAGGTTGCTGTTTGTAAGGGTTGAAACTATAATAGAGATATCCTACAAACCTTATACTTTTATAGAGTTCCACAGGGAAGCATTTTAGGTCCATTGACGTTTCCAAACAACCTACCCTTATCTACATTTAACCTTTCACAATTTGGCCTACCGAACGGATATCGTTGTATTGATGACTTAAATACTCAGACCATATCAGTACAGTGCGATGCGCGGTCAAGTACGGTCGCGCTTGCGCTGCACAGTACGAATATTATATTCGCGAACTGCGCGGCTATAGCCGCTGCCCGTTTTCCGCTATGAGTTCCCAACCTCTCATAGCCAATGAAGTATTGGCATTCATTAAACATGCCATCGACTACATGGACGAAGTAAGCATCATGCAGATCTGCAAGTCCTCGTACAAGGAGGACGAGATTAGCAGTGCCAAGTTGCTGCTGTTCACAACGCTCGGCAAAGTCAGCCAGATGCCGTCTCGTCGAAGGGACGGTACAGAGAAGAGTCTCCAAGACATCATAACACTGATGAAGGAGACCGACCCTGACGATGTGCCTGAATTCGTGGCGAAGGACCTGCATAAGCTGCCTCCCGTCACTTTCGATCACGTCGACGTCACTAGGCTGCTGAAGGACATTACATTCCTGAAGCAAAGCCAGGCCGAGATGCAGCTAAAGTTGGAGGTGTCGAATAACACCATAGGTGATCTGCGCGCTGAAGTAGTGTTGTTGCGCAATGCAATTTCTGCAAGTAGGTCACCGACCGGCGCCGCTAACGTGAACACGCGTCGCGGCGCACAAAACGCCTCCATATGCAGTTTTGAGTCAGCGAGCTCAACTGCGTCACCGACTGCCGAAAATGCAAGCGTTGCACTTGCAACGCATGCCGCCGCCGTCCCTGCCTCGACAGCGGTAGAGACAACGCCGTGTGTAGGTGCATCGACCCCCAAGCGAGCCTACGCAGCGATATTAGCCGCTAACAAGCCTGCTGAGTTACAATACTCGCAGGCAAAGCAAGCGCTGACTACAAAAGGGGGTCAACAGAGCCGGTCGAAACCTAACAAGGTTTTGAAAAGGCGGGGTCCAGAGAAGGACACGTGCGACAAGGATGGCTTCATAAAGGTAGTGAAGAAGAAGAAGAAGAAGCCTCCTTGTCGGAACCAGTGCGGTACCGCGCTGGTAGGACCCAACATGCTGCTTCGTCCAGCAATCCCTACGACGCAGCTGTACGTGTCCAGACTACACCACTCCACGAAGGTTGAAGAGGTCGTGGAGTACCTGCGTGTGAAGACCAACTCGATTTTGAGGGTCGAGAAGTTGGAGCCGCGTCACAACACTAACTTCAATTCGTTCGTGGTGCGTGTTCCGACTCAACATCTTGAAAAGTTCCTCAAAGAAGAGTTATGGCCGAAGGGTGTTGTTTATCGCCGGTTTCGTGGCCGACTAAATGACACCAGTCAGCGAAACACGACGCCGCCACTTCGTGTGTAGTATAGTTATATAATTGTATGTGTTTATAGTATTTTTAAGTTATATTAATATAGTATTGTATTTATAGTTATGGGCCTTTGATGCCTGAAATAAATGGATATTATTATTATTATTATTATTAATAAATACCTAGTGTAGTGAACCGTAAGGTGTAAACAAAACATTTTTTTTGGTCTGAGCCTAAGTATATGTTCTAATTTAATTTTCATGAGCTCTAGTTACTGTAAAGATTATCGTTATTTCACTATACAGGATCCGCAACAATCTAAATGGATCCAGTCTCAAGCCAGTACAATCTAAATGTCGTCAGTATTACTTACAAAGATATATGTTTTAAGTTGATAGCATTCATATGGGAGTGCCCGAAAATGATATATAAGATAAAAACCCTTATCAGATCTCTCACCATGAGCCTCCATAGCAGGTCATTCTCCGCTGTGGAAGCGAGACGCCGCTACGTGCCGTGTAGTGCGACGTCTCGCTTCCTCGGTGTGCAATGATCTGCTGTGCTCATAGTAACCCCGCAGTGTACGATAATACTAACCTTTTATGAACCGCACTTACACTAACTTATAAATAGGACGATGGGTAACATGGGAATATCAAAATAAAACTAAAAACATTCAAATTAATTCATTTATTTTGAAACAAAAATATCATTTCCACAAATGCTACCCACCACCCTATTCATGTTAGTTCCACAGTATATAATATAAACAATATCTGTATCTAACGATACCACAATACTGATAGTATAAATTAATCCTAGTTTAAACCAATACTTCAAGTATCAATTGGACGGATAGAACAGTACTTGATTAGTCATGTAAATAACTTCTAACTTAATCTCGAGATCAACACTAAAACCAACTTTATGGATCGTTATGTTTCTTAAGAACTTATTCCCCTTTTCTTAGCGAGCTTTTGTTTTTGCTACAACTAAGTTCACGCTAACACACCCCATAACCTCAAGTAGACAGAACTTTACTTTATATATGTATACGCGAATCAAATATCTGCTTGTGTTAAGATAATTGTGATTTACAATATTTATAACAATGATATTAGTAGTCACTACCTGTGTGGTGTACTTAGTGAGGTTAAGTAGTGCCACAGGCATTCTATACCAGTTAAATCTTCCACGAAGAGAAAAATAAGCCGCACCGACACAGAAATTTTATTCATGAGATTATACAAAAAACAAAACTATTTCATGTAAGAAAATACAATGCTACGCTACAGTTGGGAATAATATTATATTTTCAATTTCAAGTTATTTATTCAAAAATGTATTCAAATTATGTATTATTTAACATAATCCGTAAAGTTGGCCTTCGTATCTAATTTACTTTGTGCGTAGATAGTTACAAAGCCGTAATTTGTCAGTAAAAATACTATAAAAACACGATGTGTTTAAAGCGTGCGAATGTTACCTTAGATCTAAATAATAATAAATCATTTGAGACTCATTGTTTCATAATATCATTTGTTAATACATTGTTAAGTAACATTATATTCTTTAATAAATATAAAAATAAATGCATATTATTCTCTTTTGTTTTCATTAATCTGTATTTTTTATATTCTCTGTCTTCATAGCAACTATAACAAATTGGTATTTTGTAAAATTTCGTTAAGTAATGAAGCGCTTTCAGAGATAACAGAGAATTATAGAGTTAAATGTTTAAAATTAATACTGTTCAGATTAATTGCTCCTACATCTTTAAGTCGTGCGACTATTATGGACGACATAAGACTTGTTTTATGTTATCTTTTAAATCTTAAACTAAAGTTATCGATGTAGGTAATTGCGTTAAATCCCTCACTCATTATAATTGTACAGATCTTTGCTGCCTATCATGTTTTGTTTGTGTCTCCTCCAAGTCCTAGGAGTCTTTGTCGGTGACGAGCCTGGCGAGGCGCCTTACCAGCGAGTCCTCGTGGCTGGTGTGGCTGTTGGTGGAGCTGCGCGAGGGACTGCGCCCCCCCGTGCCCCCCGCGGCCCCCGCCGTGCCCGACACCCGCCGGGAGCCCGCGCCGCCCGCGCCCGGCGTCACCGGGGATGTGCAGTTTGAGGGGACCTTGACGGCGCAACGTTTGTGGTAATTGAGGCCACAACCTGGAAACAAATGAATTGGTTGAGACAACTATACCTGAATTTATCGAGAAAGGCTATAGTTGATAAAAAAAAATATATAATAACTATAAATCTGGTTATTAGACTAGGCCAAACATATCCATTGCCTATAGGAATATTGATCCAAGAATTTCAGATTATTTTCACAATATTTTTAACCCAGAAGATTATATTAAGCCGTAACCGGATAACAAAACTAAACAGTATACAAGGTTTGTCAGTATTTAAGTTAGACCTCACCTTCACACTTGAGCCCCTGCCGGACCAGCCCGAACAGCATCTCTCCGCAGAAGTCGCAGAAGGTGGGCGCCTTGTACGAGTGGACGGCCAGCGCGTGCGGCCGCGGGACCGGCGCAGGCTCCACGCCGCCGTCGCATAGCAACGCTGGAACAAACATGAGGCTTACGGAGACTGAATTGGGAAGAAAAATTAAGCTAGAACAAATGTGCAGCCTGAGTGTCGCACTATCCAAGTTTTTTATCATAAAAACTGACTTTTTGTAGTAAAGAAGACGTCACCCCATACAAGTAACTTCTCTTGTGCTCCTATCACAAACATGGAAGAGTACAACTTAATATACTGAAATGTTTGACATTGCCTATATGTATAAAACTAGTTATTTTTCCTTTACGGAGCGGCAAGTCTTCAGCCTGCAGGAAGACCGTTATAAGCCGGTATAACTACGTCAATTTAAGATGTAACTATAACAAGGTAAGGTATAATGTAACAATGATATGGTGGTGCTCCGTACATGTGTACTCACGGTTGGCAGTGAGCACGATCTCCACCAGGGTCTCGTCCGTGACGTCAGAGGCGGAGTTGATGAGCTGCAGCACGTTGGGCGAGCAGTAGTCGTGCCGGAACAGCAGGATGCGGTCCGACAGCCGGTTCAGCCCGTTGTCCGGGATCTGGACGGTCATGAATTAGTCACATTGCATGTACACTGAATATTTTTGGGCACACTAGGACTTTCTATTAATAAAGTAAATACGACCTATGGGAAACTTAAATATTTTTCTATGTGAGGGTCAAACTGCATTTTTAGTGCAGCAGTCACATAGCCACGTGCCAAATGGAGGCAAATTATTCTATTCTTTCTCAACTTTTCGGTTAGAAGTTAAATGCCATTTTGCCACAAAAAAGCACTAGACAAATTAACCTTACCTTATCGTGCACAAACTTGACGGCGAGGTCCTTGAGGTGCGCGAGAGTGAGCAGGTGCGCAGGCGCCGCCACCGCGTCCCGCACCACGCCCAGCTGGAACAGGAACGTCACGTCGTCCTCCATGGCTCGCCGGGACTCCCCGCAACGCTAAAAACAACAACACGCTGTTAGTACATGTTGTTAAAATTATTAAAAATAAATAAGCTAAGATAATAAATCATTTATTCAAAGTGGACTAAGTAGGTTTATGATAGTACTTTTTGAACGTCAATTAGGTACATAAAGGCAGCCTGCAAAACGTCCCCGTCTTAAATGTTGACGGTTTTAAAATAATAATAATTATGTGATTAAAAAGAAATTAATGGTATTTCAGCTGTAGATAGAGTTAGAGTAGATATAGTAGATACAGTTCATGGTACTAGTAGAGAAGCTCCAACTTTAGTACGGTCAACCTCGCTACCCAATCTCACACTACGGCATGACCTTCTTCATGTGGCTATTGGTTCATGCCGATACGAAGAAGAAGCTGTTGATAGTGCTTCAAAATTCTCCTCAGTCTGACTTAATTTTCAGTAGCAGCACCTAGTCTACATTTGTGCCTGGTTAAGTTCATTGTCCTCTATAAACACCTATAGCATTCCTGGCGAAATGAGGGAACTATATATCAATGTCGAATATTTCAGGGGAATACAAGATTTATGTTATTATGTAAAGTTGTTTTATATGGGGGTGGGCGATCGGAATATTTTCGATTTGCTTGAAATGCCTCCCACGCTTCGGTATTCCTAGTTCCTGCGACTTGCACAGTGGGCGTTTGAATGAATAAGAGTGACTTATTTCTGAACTAATATTGTTACAGGTATTGCGTGGGTTGGCAAAAGGTATGCACGAGTAAGTGTTCATGCTTTTAAAAACACTTTGAAGGAAGTTCTTCTAAGTATACCTATAAATAACTAGATCACCCGGCAGATGTCGTCCTGCCCGGAAAGCAGCGCCACATGCCGGATCCTATTCTGTTTTCTTACTACCCAGGAACATACAATATTTTCCAGTCAAGTCCAGTCGTTTAGGAGTTAGGTGACAAACACGAACAGATGAATTACATAATATATTAAAATTAGTATTTCCACACTTTCTCGACTACCTCATCCGTGTTTATGTCTTTATTTATTTGGCTTTGATAAAAGTACTTGGTTTAGTCGGTTAATAAAAATAAAATATTGTAATTGCTGTAGGCAGATTGTAACCATTGTTAGAATTTAGAATCTAAAACTTGACGTGCTAGCTACATGCTATTCATCATCATCATGTGTAGGAAGACGTCCACTGTTAACCTCTGCTATTATCAAGTTTGAATCATACAAGTTTAGTTTTGACTGTTTTATGTTGTTATTGGTTAATTACAATCGGAACTTAAAAGAATAACAAAACGGCATTACTAGATATAATCTGCATATTTTATAACTTTGTATAGATGTAATAAAACTCCCAAAACTGCTAACATATTCATATAAACTTTCCTCATACTATCTAAAGTTATCAATAACGAAAATATTTTTCGTGCACTTTTGACATATAGGTGAACCGGACATCGATTCTGAGACCTTGAGGAGAAATTGTGACTTTGTCACGTTTTGTAGATATCAAGTGCATTCAGAGTGCTGCTGATTTTATTTTAGGTACAATGATGTGTTAACCATGTCATCGAAGTGTCAGAAATGTGCGGGGATCGAACCTGCAACTCACAGCGCAGCAGTCCAAGCACTTTCCTCCGTTACGTTGTCAAGTATACGTGTAAATACTTAACAACGTGCAGTCTATCGTTATATATTTAATACCTAGCTATTATTAGCTGAGCAGAAAAGTTTTAGCAGTATCTCATGAGTCCTAAATGTGTATTGTATACTTGCGCGAAAGTTAGTGAGTATGTTTGTTAATTCTTGAAGCTTAAACGGCTGGACCAATTTTGATAAAATTTAGTATGGAGGTAGCTGTCACCTCGGATTACCACGTAGGCTTTTATTCCAAAAAAATGTAGTGGGTAACACCGCGGCGCGCAGCTAGTAAGATGATAAATCTAAATCGCTAACGCTATCGCTAGCATTTAACGATTAGTACTTGTACTTAACGACATTATTGAATGACAAAACAAGATTCCACCGGGCATCGGGCGTCGGGCGTCGTGTGTAGGGTCCAGAGCAACCGTGCCAGGTCACAGGATTATCGCATGCTATTAGTGCTAATGTTTTCATTAGTAAACACTGATTAAGGCATTATCTACTAATTACTGTCCACGGGGAAACGGAAATCAAACCGATTGATAAAATTATAGATGTCTATACCTATTACCTATAATTATTAGTCATGTGTAAGTTAATCTGTCGTGGGTTTTCATGCTTCAGTGATTATTATTTCAATTACTTTTTACGAGTCTAAACTTGGTCTGGAGAAGGATATCTTCTTCTTATCGTATGGTTGATGAACAACCTGGTGTTAGAGATTAAACCGCTTGTAGGCTGTGAAATGGCTTTATACACCGTACAAAATCTCTCAAGTGTTCCGGTTTCTTCACGATGTTTTGAAGGCTGTCTGTTAGTTTGGGAATATACATTTCACTGGAGTGTATTTTCTCTAGGATCCATAAGAATCCACGGACCGCCTATAAAATGTAAAGCTTTTAATGGAGTATTATGCATGCAGCGGTAATAGATAACTATATAATCACAATTATAAGACGTAAGCAGCCCTAGAGAGAAGTAATACGAAACCACTAGTATTAAAATATCAATAAATACGCCTTTAGTTCCCTTTAGGGTAGGTAGAGTCTGACTGTAGACGTACACATATATTTTAATAATCGACATAAAAAAAAATGAAGTGGCGAGCTTAATAGCTAGTAACAATAGGGATGATGGCAAATTTTTTTTTATGTATTATTTTTCACGGATTTTGTTTATTTATTCAGTTTTACCATCTCTTAGAATACATTTCTTAGAGTTTAATTAGTTACTACGATATTTGTATCTCTATTAGATGAATTATATTTCACGTATAATTAACTGTTTCAAAAGAAGCCTGACGCCGCCCTACGGTTAAAAAGCCACGTTTTTAACTGTATGAGTTTTGTCAGTCAAGGAAACTAATACCAACTACAATGATGCTTGAAAATAAAACGTACTTGCGGGTTTCCGCGCGGCTGTTGGTATTAGTTTAAGTCGATAGGATAAACATTATGGTACAAAAACAAAAGGTTTTCAGGAATCGAGAAACCGGATCCTGTCTAGACAATAAACACGCCATGTAATCCACTTAGCTGCAATTCTGGAAAGTACTGCCCACCCCTGTTTAGCAGCGAGCTTGTGGCATGATGGAGTGCAGCTTTAGTTGTTTGGCTTCGGCGGGAAATGTCTGCGTCATTTAAACCTTTTAATGCTGGTTACAGTTTAAGGTTGTATCGCCGTGATGGCCGTGACGCCAATCGAAACAATGTCAAATTGAGTCGAAGTCAAGCCGTCGCCAAATGAGGTAGGGTTAGGTACGTTGTCATACAATTTGGCGACGCTGGTACGGTCCTATAGAAGTGTTGCTTCAAATAGGAAGTTTTTAGTATCAGTTGCGAATCAGAAAAGGCGCCATAACTATCGTAAACAGAGTATATTTTGCACTTCCTCCTACAATATTGGGAAAACGATTTTACACGTCATTCATCAACAAATTCAGTGTTAAAAGTATACAATATGTTATCTGAATCATTCTTATACAGATGAATATTAGTTAATAGTTAGGTAGGTATACGTAAACCTAGTTCTTTTGTACTCAATTAAATAATATTATAATGAATTTTGATGGTTGGGATACTATAAGTTCCTCCCATCCTAGTGTGCATAAAGATCACTAACTCGACGTATAATGTACATAGTATTGTTTTGGCTGTCCTGTTTAATTTAGACACATAGTACATGCGCACGAGCATCGGTCACTAGACACACGAGACAGCGGCGTGTCGTGTTGCCTGCCCGGAAATACCTGTAGTGTTGTGGGGACCAGGGTCAAGACTACGGCTCAACTCGAGATACATATTGGGTAGAATACCATTTAGATGGTTTGTACCTTCAACTAACTGCGATTAGTAAACTAAAACACGCTGAAATACCGTTATGGTATCACGCGAGATAAAAAATATGCAGACGAAAACCATACAATAATGACGCCCTGATTGGCGCAGTGGCTAAGCGATTGGACTGCTGCGCTAAGGGCGTAACCCTTCCCGTCCCGTTCGATTCCCGCACGGAACAATAATTTGTGATCCGCAGACGTTTGTCCCGAGTCTGGGTGTTTAAGTGTGTGATGGGATATCACACACATGTTTGTGAAAGGCATCCACGATACAGTAGATATTCCTACTATGGGGTAACGCAGATTTAAAACTAAGCAAGTCTATTATAACTCTCCAATCGACTACTAATATAAATATCTGTTCAACTAGGTAATAGATAAAGACTTGCTCTCTAGTTTCCGAAATCTTCTTCAGGGAATAGTGAATGTCTCTTCCGTAATTTTCTTCAGTTGAGTTTCGTAATTTTAGCAGCCGCTGTGTCACAGAGTACGGTGTGCGGTGCAGACAGCACACTGCCAGCCGTACACGAGACGAGGACCTTGAACTTCAGTCGGAGCGTGTCGCTAACATGTTGCACAATGTCTGGCTACACCTTGTCACACGAGGAGGGTAAACAGAGCAGCGGGACTGCGGTACTACGTTCTTTGTTACGATTCTCTTGTGTCGTTAGTGTGTCGTTACGCACCCACATCGTAGTTACATTGTTGCAGCGTGTCCAAGTGTTACTGAGCAACATGATAACAAACTTATTTATTGTTGGAATATGATAAGTAATGTTGACTAAATAAGGTGCGCTTACATGAGCTATTCGTTGCGCGACTATTGGCAATTTTGATCAAATACTCCTGACATCACTTAGCAATGTATGGCAATACGAAAATTGTATAAAAATAGCCAAATTGCCTTATTTTAGGTTCTAGTTTCACCAGACATATAGGCAGTTATGAACCCCTTATATATTTTCAATTAGAAATTGGCTAGCGCAACCATATCTTAGATCAAAGTTATTCTGGGCCTGGCTAACCTCTGCAGGTCATACAGTACTAATCATAGCCTCCCGACTAATTGTGTCCGAGAATAATAGCTCATTATAATTATCTGTCTGTCAGCACCGATAGTATGATTGTTACTTTCACTATATAGAACATACATAATAGTACATAACGCCCGCGTCACGTCACGGTTGACTCCTGAGGGCACAAACACCAGCGACTCCGGCGCATGTCGCCGCGTCACCAACAGCTGGCTGTTGTTTTGCTAGCTATTAGCAACAGGATTTTTATATAGAACACAATACTGATTCGGATGAGACATATTTAAAGTGTTTGTTTATTTAGGATCGTCGGCCAAACGCAATATGTTACAATATGGTCGATCTATTAGTATACCTCGGTCCTGACGGCCAACAGCAACTGAGACTAGCCGACTGCGCAGGAGATGTTATAGTGTGTGCATGAACACGGGTAGACTCTCTATTTTCTCACTTATTGTCCCACGAGACGGAACACAAATACAATTAGAGAGATCAAACGCAGGACCAACATACTTTGATGTGTTATCAAAGATACTAGGCAAAGGGGTGTCGATGTGTGAAACATCTTTACCCATTTAAGGACAGACCAAAATTAAACATAACACGTAATTTCACGCCTGTATTCCCCGAAGGGTAGGCAGACGTGCACAGTGCACATATAGTTCACCCACATGCCACCAGTTATTTTATACCAATGTAATAGGGATTGACCCTATTGTCATTAATCGGTTACAAATCTAGCCTCCGTACTGATACTGAGGTTTACCTAATCGAAGAACCCAATAACACTTTGCCCGATCCGGAATACGAACCTAGGACCTCGTGCTCAGCCGTCGCTAAGGGACCACTAGACCAACGTGGCCTCAATTTATAGTAGCTTTAACTTGCAGATTGCCCAATCTGCGGAGTTAAGAGGAGCTACATAACTGCTGCGTTCAAAACTGCTACGACCAGTGACGTAGTACAGTCATATGAGGTATAGCACCATACCCTAAGAACAATCTCGTGGTGTTCAGTATGTGTGTTTGTTATTGTTCCCGATGTAAACAAAGGGCACGTGGCGCCGCGATAACCCGTCCTCGGTGACGTCACAGCGCGCCACCGAAAGGGCACCTCAGAAGGCGGCTTGTTATTGTGACGCTCACGACGTTGCTGATGAGATGATGCATGCTGAGGCTGGCTGAACGTGATGTTTAATGATATACACTACTACACCACATGTTCCTATATGCACTTTTAGGTGGGCGTGTTCGTGATTCTCCTCCTGGTTCTTACCTATACGTGAATGTGTGTGTGTGTCTGTCGTGTTCGCAAGAGTTATTTCAACAAAGAACAGCCAGATTAACTATTTCTAATCTATTGAGTACATTTTATGCCTTTCTCTCGATACGCTGTATTTTTATTTATTGGTTGCTATGACAACAGTCATATTATGTAACAGTAAACATAACTCCCGTCATCTTGTTTGCCCTCTCATAAACTTAGTTACACGAGTATATAGTGACAGCTGACGGCCATAAATATGCGTGTGCGCCGCAACCTTAAAACATACTGACCGCTCGGTTAGGGTTAACTATAAAACAATACTGTTTCCTCTTTATTTATATCACAGTAATGATAAGGAGTGTTGCATGTTTTTTTCCTTTTGTTTTATTGCATGCGGGGTTCGAACCTGAGACAAGCATTCACTGTCACGTCAATTAGCGTCGAATTATCTCTTTGTTTCCGATTGTTTACTTACATCATCGGATAAGGGTACTCCTAACCTACCCCTTATGTGGAACATGGAACATCTCCTGCATGTGGTCAGGGCATATTCGCCGAAGTGTTCCTTAAGGTGGGACCAGATCGCCGCAAAAGTAAACTTCTTTACAGTACAAGCTTTACATGACTATCACTACAACCGGGACAATTAAGCTCTAACCTTACGCCAGTTAGTTATGTCCAAGTTAAAACTTTATTTATGACCATTAATTTACAAATAATCGTTTGGGCAACTATCTCTTCTAACTGTGCCGAATTTTGTGCATCTACATATATTTTTATGAATAAGAGAGTTATAGTTGAGGATAAATTTAAATTTCAAAAGTGTAGTAGGTATCTAGTTTTGCAGTCCAGTGTCTGTATGTCGTTAGGTGCGAGACGCTGACGCGTTTCCGGAAGCTTTAACAATAAAGACTAAGAACATGCAGAATTTCGTTGTTTACTATCTAAAATCAACAATAGTTATCACTCCACGTGTAAGGAAGTCATAATAATGTGCACACGAGCTGCCGATACCCGCGGTGTTATCGCGTAAGTATATTGTTTACTGAAGCCCCGAGGCATGGAGACGCATGGAGATAGACTGAACGATATGGTAGGTGTCACGGGTTCTATATCATTATCCTAAGAACCTATAATTAGAGGTATGTACAAGTATCCGACTGCGACTTCGTCTGTGGAAATATAATTGGTGTATTTTTCGTATTAAAAGTAGCCTATGTTTACGCCTATCTCCACCCTGATGGTCCATTTTAAACATTGGTAAAAGAATTTTCGAAATCGGTTGAAGAGTTTTGAATATTACCCTAAACAAACAAACGATTGACGGTCTGCCTCCCCTATCAAAGCGGCTAAATGCGTAAATGTATGGGGATGACCTAGTGTTTCAACTATGCTATCGATAACATTTATTATGTGAAAAATATTTTCTTTTTCATTCTATTCGATTTCCATTCGTCATGGACGTCGGTCTACCGTCCCATCGGACTAGACGGAGAGTGAACGATTAGGGAGTGCACCTGTGTTTGTGCGCATACTCGTGCACTATTATATCTCCTGTGTAGTTGGCTAGTCTCAGATGGAATAAGCTGCCGTGACCGAAGTTCGTTCAGGAGTTCATCATCAGCCGGAACACGTCCCCTGTTGAACAAAGGCCTTCTCCTTGGAGTGGGGGGGGGGGGGGGGTTGCAATAATCCTCTCGCTTAGCAAGCGGTTTGGGGATCACAGTATTGGTCGTGAAGTTACAAAAGATGCTGCTGCTTATCTCCCATTTTATATTTAGTATGAAATACGTTGAACTTAGCTTGAGGGCGTTATGTCCCAAACAGTGGAATATTACGAGCTCATGAGCTACTTGTGAACAGCCTCCTAAGTGGGTGACGGCTGCCCGACCCAGTTGACACGGCCAGTTATCATCCCATCTCGCACGAGCACTGAACCCGCGGTTAAGGACAAACAAACAAATATTAGATACACGTTCCTGTTTATCGGAGCCGCAGAGTATCTGTTATAACAACTTTATCTCCGCGCTAATGTTTAGAAAATCTTCGATTAGCTGTTGGCTGTATCTATTCTTAGATGTATATGAGATAGGTTAGGTGGAAATAAGAATAAGTCAAAGCGAATTTTGTCTGCTAACGACATTTTCTCAAAAAACACCCTGATTGCTAGCGGTGGATAATCGATTGGACTGCTGAGCGAGGGGTTGAGGGTTCAATTCACGCACAGGACAAAAATTGTGTGATCTGTAGATGTTTCTGCAGTTTGGGTGTTTGTAATATTTCATGATAGTGAAACGCACCTACAACGCAGGAGAAATACCTAGCGGGGTGGAGTTTAAAAAAATGTTAATAATTGTTTTTAAGAATTACCTAAGATTTCTTTTGTTTTAACTACTTACCTGTGAAGGAAGATTTTGCGTTACTTATCACGGTTTGGCGTAAAAATTTATACGTAGATGACCCAAATGTAACCATCTTCTCTGACTTTTAAATGTCACAATAATTATTTTGGTTTTGTTAAGAATATTACCAATAAGCTCCCATTACGCTGTCTGGCGGACTGTGGGTCAGCAGCAAGATACGCCTGACTACCTCATGGAGTGCAGCCGTCAGTACCATGGAGGATGTAATAATTAAATTGATACTTGATGATGAGAACCCAGTACCTACGGCTCAAGGTAGTTAACTAATTAAAGAACAATGTAGACACCATCGACCGGTTACGTAATGTGGCGGTCATTAGTGCAAGCTATCGTTGTTGTCATGTTATTGTCCAGATTAATCTGCTGCGACAGGCGCCTGCGCAAGTGTCATACACAAGCGTGTGCGACTGAGGTTGTTTGTTTTAATTATTTCACGTAAACATTAGATCCTTTTGAAAGTGAATATGGACCAACAGATTCGTGTAATGGACAAGTTATATGACTACTGCGCTAAGAGTGAAGATACGCACGAGACAAATGTTTTACCAAGTCTGGATGTTTGTGCCCACCGACGATACAGAGGGAATTGCAGAATCAGAGGTTTTAAGGATAAAGAAAAGCTTAAAATCGATTGCAGGGCAACATTTTTAGCATAGAGGAAGCTGCGTAAAAGCAATTAATGCGAAAAAAGGCTGAAAAATAAGTTAGCTATTTGTGTCAGATGAACATATTTTTTTTGCCAGTAAGGTTGTTAACGATAAAACTGTGTAACTGCTATTGTTTAAATTTAAGTGGAGACAAACGTTGATAACTCGTCCGTCACGCGAGCGCCACGCTAACTCGATGGGTCCACAGTATTGATGAGAGGTACAGATAGAGTGCATCGTCCAAGGTCGACGAGGCACACAGACTTGAAGTGTGGCTCCTGCCTTCACTAGTGACAGGAAGTCTTTCTTAAGAGTATTTTTGTAGAATAATAACAAAAAAATTAATTATGTTTACATTTTAAGACCCTCCCACATTGAACTAAGTTGTATTTATTACTAAACAAAGTGAAGATAAGTATTATTTATTTACTAAGCGGTTACTCAATATAATAAACAATTAAACTCGTTGAGGGCCATTGAACCCGCTCAACACGTAGTCAGCAATATTGTAGCAGCTGACCGGCGTCTGCGCAGTGTTTTGTAGTTTATAAACAGTATAGACAGATTGTACATTATTGTTTCCTCACGGAAAAACCGGGGAAAATGAATTAACCAATAACGATTAACGGGTGGAAATATTTCACGGGTCGTTCACCTCAGCTGGGAATTGGTGGTAAAATATAGTTAGTATAATTTAAGCCCGGGCAAGTCTACAGAAACGCGCAAGGAACTGCGTACTGTCTGTTTGCTATCTTATCCCGAACGATCTCAACTGAATCTTAATAGAATTTGGAATGGAGATCACTTGAAGCTTAGGGACAAGGGTTAGTCATTATTATGGATTAAGGCTCTTATGTCACTAAAAAGAATACACTCCTTCACTTAATTAAATAAACATACAATGATTATATCATCGTATACTAGGGAGATGCATTATTACGGAAAACACGGGAAAAGTCTTTCTTCGCGGGCATAGTAAAGGGTGTTAGCTAGTCGTATCCGTTGGGGTGTTTAAGTTATTTATGCTTCCCATACACGACCTGATTAGCGCAGTGGCTAAGCGATTGCACTGCGCTAAGGGGTTTTTTTTTTTTTTTTTTTTTTAAAAACTTCGCCCCACACTAGGAATTTCTCCTGTGTCGTGGGTGCGTTTCACAAACATGAAATATCACATACACAACCACCCAGACGCGGGACAAACATCTGTGGTTCGCACAAAGTTTTGCCCCGTGCGGGAATCGAACCCGCGACCCTTAGCGCAACAGTCCAATCACTTAGCCACTGCGCTAATCAGGTCGTCAAGGGTGCAGTATCGATTCCCGCACGGGGCAAAAAATGTGCGAACCCCACATGTTTCTCCCAAATTAGGGTGTTTGTCTATGAGATATTTCATGTTTGTAAATGCACCCAAGACAGGAGAAAGTTTCCTAGTGTGGGGCGACGTTTTAAATTTGAAATAAATAAATAAAATACATCTGTATAAAGGCGGATTTTAAGCCATTAGGAATTAAACCAGTCTAACCTAACGGTGATGCAGTGTTCAAAGTCCTAGACACACTGAATAGATGTTATATAAGCTAATCTCATAGCATTCACATCTTCAGGTGCAGACTAAACAGAATGTGGTGTAGTCTGGCCAACATGCGCGCCGCGAGCCTCCCAGCCGTCGGAGGAAGACATATCAGTTATGATAACACGCTCCCCGGCTTGTTGTGTCTGCCGGCTGCTGTGGCGGCGAGCACGACCTCCGCCGGTGGTGTGGACATAGCAGCCACGTGTTCCACCGTTCCGTGGTGATACAAATGTCCGTACATACAGACATCTTTATATGTGGAAAATAAGAACAATAAATTCGTAGCTGCTGAATTGGGAAGGTGCCGAAACGAAACTAAACCAAATGATTTTACAGCGTAAGATCCTGACTGCCAAGTTATTATTAAACTTTTTATCTGCAGATTTTTCTTTTTCTATATTGAGTAGATACATACAGTCCCGCCTGTGTTCTAGTGTAGGCAGAGTCTTTGGATTTGCATTTGTTACGATGTTAGCATCTTAGGGTTCATTCACTTTTTCATACATCCTCATCAGTTTAGGGTATTTTAAATATTCTGCATTGTTGACATACCCTAAATACTTAAAGAAATAGACAATGTCATCCCTCGCTAAGCATCCATTGTCAGTCCAACAGTCCACGCCGTGCGCCATGTGTTCGTGAACACGTGACATTACGTAATGTTTTCATCGGAGTTTTTGAAAGTGTCGTCACCCACCTTAAGTAGCATTAATTAACCTCCGACTGTGACCTGGTGATAAGTTATTAATGACTATCAATATTATTAATAGTTAATACTTGCTGTAGTTTGTGACTAGCTCAATTCGTTACACCGTTTTTGTTTACTTCTAGGCTTCCCCATGACATGACGAACGAAGGTTGGCAGAAGAACATTAGAATAGGAGCTTCTCTTTGCCTGTATTTAACTCGATGCATTCAATTTTCTTTTACAGCAGATAGACAACAGATAAATCGAACGAAAGAGCTGTTTTCCGAAACCTAAATTCATTAACTCAATTCAACGTGTATTGTGTATGGTAGAATAACAGTCAGCAACAGTAATAGTGACGTCAAGTAACAGACTAAGTAGTGACCGGGTCTTATAAACCCAGTTGCCTCCGATGAATTAGAAATACGCCAATTTCAAGCATTTCAAAGCATAGAACATACGAATGGTAGAACAAAATGCTTGTGGCGAACCTATGTCAAAGATATACCCAATTACCCACGTCCCACATATAAAGCCGAGGAATATATCTCTTGATAATGACACGTTTAAATTCGTAAGGACTTTACCAACATTATTTAGCAAATATTAATTTGGCAAATTATTTGTTTTTATTAAAATAAATCCCGAGTAACGAGCACATTATTGTCACGACAGTGATGGGTATAATTTAGTCCATGGCTTAAACTGTAATGTTTTTATGAATAAGAGGGAGCGTTTATTTACATTGTTCCGTTTCTATACTTCTTGTACCTGTGATATGAAACCCGCGTTAACTTTGGTCTCTGGCTCAAACAGTTTATCAATAGTAGACGCTACTACTACTGACTGCTACTAAGCGTTATTACCTAAAGTAATAGTCACAACTGCATCGTTCCGGGTAGCAACCGCTGGCAGCGGGTCAAGGTCAAGCCACAGATAACATAAGTATCGAACTGAACGTTATCTAGCGAGCGAGATATTTTTGCTGCGCTTAATTAACGCCTGATCACTTATCTCCAGTCAAAATGCAACGCAATCTATGATGACAAAAAATTAACCAAAACATTAAAACAATCTTATCTACTAGTATGAGGAAAAGTTTCAGTTTGGTGAGATAAGCTGCAAGAACAGATGCACTCATCCGGAGTCAGAGCAAGTACGCAACATTCAATGCATTTCATGCTTCACATACGAGTTTGCGTACCTATCATACAAAATTCCTGTCCTTACGATTTTTTAAATGTTGCTTTAATTCTTAAATGTGTCATCCCGAAGACGTCTACCGTTAAACAAAGGTCTCCTCCTCATATATGGGGGGGAGGGCTAATTGTATTGGTGGTGAAGTTACAGAAGACGCTGCTGCCCATCTTCTGGATTTTCCTTGAGTCGCCTCTTACGATACCCAAGGGAGGAAAGGGGGTGGACAATTCTAGGCCGGATACCATTCCGCAGACGTATGATGTTTTCATGAATGCTTTTATATAAGAATAATACCCAAGGCCAGTACAACCACGTGAATCTGTTGATTCGTTTCATTTTCATATGAAATAAATACCGATCGTCGGAGATACCGAGTCCAATAATTGACTTACTGACATCAGTGTGATAAAACATAGTTTTGGCAACAACTTTTGAGACAGTAAGCGTTGCAACAAGAGTTAAGAGAATCTAGGCTGTATGCCAACGTGATTGGGTCTATACTCTTTAAGTTGGGATGCAGTGTTGTTTACATTGATTCGGAACATGCTGGTAATCCTTCACCTGTAGAACCGTCTGTGATTGGTTTCAGTGCCATTACAAAGATAGTTCCCAATCAGTCAAAAATAAATTAAATTTTCGAATTCGCTATATTCTGTAAAGCAAAACAGATAGTTGTACCCAGCATATAGCAATAGCTTGTAAAACCATATTTTGAATCTTCGAAATGGCAGAAAATACTCGAATTATTAACTATTTTCGGAATTCATATTCTTTGTCACCATAATCCTGCTTATGGTACAATAATAGAATTCTAAAAGTTGTATACACGTTTGAAGATACGGTACAATATAAAGTCTGATGGGCGTTTCACATAAGATACATAAAACGTTAGAGCTTAACGTAAAGGGAAGACGGTTATTTTAGGAGCTGGGAGCAGGCAGGTAATACATGTTAAAATAGAACTCATATAAAGACGATTTAAGTTGGCTTACAACGTTACACAAAAAGCCAACATTATGAAAATAACCGAGTATATTACTTCCCTTCTTCAAAACGTTTCTTTGAATACACTTCAAAATAACGATTCGTAGAAATATTATTTTAGATTTTGTAGTAGGCGTCAACTTAAATATTAAATGGAATGCTAATGAAATTAGGCAGGTATTATTTTATGATTTTCAGTCAAATTATTTTCATGAATACCAGTAATATTCCCTTCCGTTCCTTTTAAGTCTATTTTAAGTCCCACAGGTAATAGGCACTAAATATTAACAAGGTTTATTGATAAACCTTTTGTTTTATAACAAGTTATTGCTCTGAGCGAGTGTGAAGTAGGTAGATGTTTAGTCTGTGGACTAGATTTTTTGGGCTTGTGATGAGCACAAATAATCCGTATTATTAAAAATAGGATTTGTAGTAAAGGCAATAGGCATATCCCTCGACTTCAAGCGACCCAGATGCTCTCTTTACCACGAGAATACAGGCATGTTGTTATTGATTTAGTATTTAGTTCCGGCTTTATCTACAAACTGTAAATAATATAATTTATCACGAAACGCAACATATTCGGCAGTGTGTCTCTGCGTCAGTGCTCTGAGGTCAAAGCCGCGACGTTACATAAGAGCCCGCTTTATTTATAATGATGTATGTCCTGAACTTCTGATGATAATTAATTCTTTAAGCAATGGCTACGTTAGGCTTTGGGGATCGCAGGTTTAGCGGACGGTATTATTTTATGTTTTTGATATTCATCATCATCCGGAAGATGTCCACTGTTCATCAAAGAAGTAGAACGTTACAGAGAGAAGTCGAGAAATTATGCATACTAATTTACCTTTTAAAGTCTACCAAGGATATGCAATAGCACGTAAAAATGCAGCGTTAATATAATTTTATCTTTATTTATTTTAACCTAGTACCCGGGATCGCCTTTTGAATTATTAGGCTTGAAGCTGGTAAAATGGATTATAATCTCATTGTTTTGTGGTGACCTGCTCCCTTACCCTGAACTCTTAAAACAGTTTACGTTGCGGAAACGTGGAGGGCAGTGTAATGAGGCGCGTCTCGCTTCCACGACCTGTCCTGCTTCAAGAGTTCATGGTAGGGGGCTGACCCAAACTACAGTTGACGAATGAGAAGTAATATAACAGTAGTTATGCCTACTGTTATATTACATCTAAAGCGACAGGGTTACGTGTCCAATGACGCACCCTTATCTGCTGAATACGTGTCCGCCGGCTGTTCAGAGAATTAACTAATGTTAAAACAATGTAGGTGACATGGACGTGCCTATATTCACAATCCTAATCGCAGATGACCTGACTCGGTGAGAGATAACAATCCGAAATGCCAGGAAATATTCTGAGATTATTAGCTTACGATGTCAAAAGCTTAGGTAAAATCTAAATTATAATTTCTTCTTTTCAATTGTGTCAATTTAAATGGATTATGACCAAACCTGGCTAAATTTTTTTTTCTTGTTTGAACCTTTTCTATTTCCAATTCTTTGGTAAAGTCAACAGGAATTCAAATCACATGACATCAGTTGAAACCCTTTAAATATACAGGTCCCGTCTGCGAGTACTGTTGACCCATTTCGCTGCGACACGGGAACACGCGCGGAGATAACACACTGATACACTATATTTTTTCAGGTCACGGGGAAATTGATTAATTATTATTATTGTTTTATAATTGATATTATGTAAATGTTTTGTAATTGATATCTTGGGACGTTCCAGTGGCAGGTTTGAGGCGATTTATCGACTCTTAGTGTGATTGCATGGAAACTTACTATACCACATACGGAAATATGGGGAAATACGGATATACATATATAGGGTTTCTGGTTGAAGATGGATAATATTATTTAATGAGCGTTTTTTTCCTGCAGCACCTTTATCAAGCAGGATAATAAAATTTGGAAATTAGACATATCGGCTAAAGCATGAAGATGTATTTCACTCTTTTTCGTAATAGAACCTGTATTATTGTTAACTGGCTTTCTATCAATAAAGCCTTAATCGACAATGCAAGCAAGTCAGTAACACATACCAGGGGCTGGGGGCTGGGAAGGACGGTGTTCTTCACATTTACCTGCAAGAAGAAAGATTTTTAAACTACATACAATCAAACAGGTATAACAACAATGATAAGTAAGACATTAGATGAGGATAACACGCATTGGTTTGAACCTCTTGTTACGTATCCGATCCGACGTAGATTTGTTTCCGACTATTCAAAATTCATGACGATTTGATTGGCGCGAGGGCTAAGCCATTGGAATGCGGTGGGGTTGCGGCTTTGATTCCCGCACGGGACTTCATTTTGTGTGATCTGCAGATATTTGTCCCCAATCAAGGTGTAAGTGTGGGAGATTTCATGTTTGTGAACCGCACCCATGATACAGGAGAAATTCATAGTGTGGGGCGACGTTTATTGATAGAACTATGCTTCTAGACTATCTTCTGTGTTTTTATCACTCGTATATAAATAGAAGGAAGTAGGATGTGACGCAACCAGTAACTGGTTGTAATATAAAGCACGTGGACATTTAGCGACGAGAACATACTCTCAAGGACAACTACGTTACTAAATTACTTTTTTATAAACAAACATATTTCTAGTTACGTGAATATTAATTATAAATAGATTTCCTAACATGTACATATAAATAATATTGGCATTCTAAATTATTAAAATAATAATAAATGGATTAGGATGATTACACTAAGATACTGATGGTATGAAGTCCAGGAGCAGACTAGAGCGGCCTAAGACGACGTGCGATAGTTTGGTGTTGTGCGTGCACCTCTTAAATGGACCTGCCTAAAAGTGTCTCGTAATGACTGGTAGGATGTGGTGTAGTGTATGCAAACGCCGATGTAAGACACTGGGGCCCCTGCTAGAGACTGAAAGGCAACGGTTTTTTTCTTTTCTAGTTCAATTCTGAACGAAAGAAGTCCCTTGTAAAGATGTTCCCAACAAAAAAAGATATTAAACTCACAGTTTATTTTGGAAAATATATGAACATTCTCCAAAGAGCTTCTGATTCCAAGCTATATGGAAATGTTCCTCACATGGTAGCAAAACATAGGTAAATATTATTATTATTAGGTAGGTAATACACATAACAAACATTACATAGCTAATTACATAACAATAGTGAATAGACGATAAATCTGTATGAGGTGATAATGCACTCGGGACAATGTTGGCCGGATTAATTTAGGAGCTAATAAACATCTCTGATTAGTTTACCCTTGTAGCTGAGGACGGGCCTTAGGTATGACTTGTTTAGTTACAGATAAATACATAAACAGACGTTATTTTAAGTATACAAGTATCAACGTTTAGATAATACATAATATATCTTTATAAAAATGTGAGTGACGTCAATGGTATCGAATCAACAAAAAAAGAGTTGGTATTAAAATGTAGTAGGCCACGTTGTTTTTTATTCTCAAAATTAAAATAAGCCTATTACATTTACATAAAACTACGAAGGTATACTTTATGTGATAAAAATAATTATTCACAGCGCGCGCCGACGACATCGCTTTACAAACATAAAAATCTAGCAGAGGACGTTATTTGAAGTCGGTACCTAGTGTAAGTCGGTCTCCATCCGCTGGGCTCCAAAGCCTCCGAAGCGTTTCGTTTAATTCAGTCAGGAACTCAGTTGAACTACTAGGAAAAAAGGAAATTAAAATCCAACTAACAAACCACTCGAAACCTATTGGAAAATGTAATACTCGAAATGTGACCTATGAAAACAATTACTTTTTTGTTTCTAACAAAACGTCGCCTCACACTAGAAATGTCTCCTGTGTCGTGGGTGCGTTTTACAAACATGAAATATCACATACAGAACCACTCAGACTCGGGACAAACATGTGGTTCGCACAAAGTTCTGCCCAGTGCGGGAATCGAACCCGCAACCCTTAGCGCAGCAGTCCAATCGCTTAGCCACTGCGCTTAACAGGTCGTCAACTGAACAAAGGGCTACTAGAAGAAAATAAAATTGTTATTGCCATGTTTTACATTTACTTGTGCATCGAGGGAAGCTGAAAGGACCCGCCGTCACATCTTGGCAGACAATTTAGAACCCTGTATTAGGGCCCCTGTGAGCTTATTACCAATAATCAGCAGTTTGAAGACTCACCTGACTGATCTTTGACTGCCTCGTTGGTCTAGTGGATGCTAAGCACGACAGCTGAGCACGAGGTCCTGGGTGCGAATCCCGGGTCGGGCAAAATGTTACTGGGTTTTTCCATTAGGTAATTAATTCTCAGTAGCAGCACGGAGTCTGGATTTGTGCCTGGTTATTGGCAATTGGCTCGCCCCCTATTCCATTTGGACCAAAAAACAGAACTGGCAAAATGTGTACTATATGTGCTCCTCTGCCTAACGCTTCGGGGAATACAGGCGTGATGTTATTATGTTCTTACAGAAGAAGAATACCGAAGTAATGAAGTGAGTCTTCAAACTATTTCCTGAGCGGGTGGGTAGGTACACGTGTACAGTGTAGTATAGCGATACAGACACGTTTCCGATCGCTCCACGTGTCGAGCTGCGCTGAGCGCGGCACACAACCTTGGTATTTATGGAGTCATGAATTAAAAGTTTCCGGACGTAAGCAGGTCAGCTGGGCGGAGTTTACAGGAGCGATAGGGGATCGGGCGATGTTCTTGGGAGTATTTTCACAATACTGCAGTATACTTTTCAATGTTCACATACTTATTAACATCACGCTTGTATTTGGCAGTGGTGCACATTATCATAGAACACCCACATTTCGCCAGTCATGTTACAGGTCCCAATGTAATAGGGGGCGAGCCTATTGACATCAATCGAGTACAAATCCAGACTCCATGCTGCCACTGAGAATTACCTAGAAACTCGATAACGCTTTGTCCGACCAGGGATTCGAACCAAGGACCTCGTCGTCGGCAGACGCGCTTAGCAACCACTAAACCAACGAGGCAACGTTGACAAAACATCTTAAATTTTTTTTTTACTTAAAAATTTACCTACATTTTAAAATAATGTTTGCACCCAATTTTTCAAGTTTAGCAGATTAGACGAATTAACTATAAATAAATAACTATAAACGTCTTTTAACTTAAACGTCTTACTCAGTCATAAGTCGATTGACATGACTGTTCTTTGATGCTTGGTATAGTTTGAAATAAAATAATTGAAAAATATATTTATCATAGGTGAGAAGGATTTTGTATATTCTGACTTGTCTACTTCCTAAAGGGGAAACAGAGGCTCGAACATGTTTACTCCCGCTTCACTTAACTGTTTAGCTCCAAGTTATTCAAGTTGAACCTATTGTCTCACAACGGGTACAATATCTGTCATGTTTATTTTCACGAAGGACTGGTCGAGAATGCGTGTGGGGCATCTTTGTAAAAATCACCTATCTTCCATTTCCCGAACTTAAACGTTAACTTAAACTTATGTATGTTCCATAATATTAAATTCGCAACGCAAGTCTAATTTCTCTCGTATAGAATTTCACAAACAAATAAAATATGACACACAAAAACTTCCACATTCGAGTCACACCTTACAACCGTCCCACTTATCCCAAAGGATTACTTGTTTTATTTCAAAATCCTGATACCAATGAAGCCTTTTTTGTTTACATGGGGAATCCTTCTAAAGGCACCCGACCCCTATGGGGGAAGGAACAAAGAGAATGTGGAGTTACCTCACTTAAACCACCTCGGTGGTCACCATCTGCAGGACCAAGGAAGGTCCCGGGACTTCAAAAAATACCTGATTGGTGCAGTGGCCAGTAAGCCAAGTGGTTATTTGGATTGCGGGTTCGATGACGTTCGGGAGAAAACATTGTGTGATCCGCAGATGTTTGTCTCTAGTCTGGATGTTTGTAGAAAGGATTGGGATGTTAGGAGAAATTCCTCGTGCGGGACGAATGTTTTTTTTTTAAACATTAAATAAGAACTCCGGAACCTTCCCATGCGACCCCTATTAGGCACATCCCGCTACAAATGAAGCCTGCCTTAGCGTATCACAGGGTGTCGCTGGCCGCTGCTACATATATAGTGGGGCGGAGCGTCGGCCGCCAGTGTACAAGTTGCCGCGGAGCAGACATGACGGTACTGGCAGCGGTCGCCTTCCTAGTCGTGCACGGTGAGTTACGGCACACGCAGTGATCGGAGTTGTCATCTTAAAGTGGATCTTAGTGGTGGTTATAATTATTGGTTATTTTTTGTAATTTATGTATATGGATTTTTGGTTGCTTTTTGAGTTTTTTCGTAAAATACAAGTATTTTTTTTGACGTAGGTACTTAAATTTATTTGTGCGTTAATATATTTACATTTTCATATTCATATATTTATTACTAAGTAAATACTATTTTTCAATATATTTCATTCCTTACTTACAGTTGATAAGTTTTGTCGGAAGTTTCAAAAGTTTTGCGTGTTTTCACTACAGGTTTGTTTAACCAAAAAAGTGAAGCTCGATAAAAGTTTTCATAAAAAAACAACAAAAAAAAACATAGAGTAATTTTTTTTTAAATTTATACCCCCGTATTTAATTTATACCCTGTCACTGCCGTTTGCATATCAAAGAATAGGGATGTCAGTAGACTTAATACGGGGTTTAGCAGTGGCGTGCATTGGTTTTTGGACAAGGTAGGCAGGTATTAGGCAAGTGGTGATTTATTCACAAAAAACTAAAACTCGATTATTTGTCATACATTGCGGCGCGGCGGCGCTTCGATGAATTAGCATATTCTCTTCCCGAATCCGTAAAAAGATGTATATAGATACCTGCTTCATTTACTAAAATAGCGATAATATATTATTTATCAATTAATGAACTATACCAACGATCATTATAATTATTACCGTTCGACAAAAGGTACCTACTTATAATCTGGTATGACCACTGTGCTTACCGAAGGTCTCTACAGTATTTTGTTTCTCTACAGGCTTTTTGAGTCGGCAGTGTCTGCACTAGCGAGGTACCTTTACCGGCGACACGACAAAATGAGAAAATATTTTATAGATATTATAGGTATTTTTGTTTTTCTATACCTACGTTCGGCATCTGACTTCCGCGTAAGTTAAATAACTTTACAAATAAGGTGATTTTTCACAATGAAGGTAACGTGTGAATAAAGTAGGTATGAATGTCGGCTCGTGGCAATTGGCTCGCCCAGACTATGGGACGGGTAATAATACAACTCGCAGATAGGTACTTCAGTAGTAATAAAAGACTGTTCAAAAAATGGCTTATCGTAATTGATATAGGTACCTACATTTGTATGCTCGTGAAGTCGTTGTTTACAAAAACAAAACTACTTAGTACCTAACTATTCGTCGAAAACCATATAAATTAATTGCTTACTCACGTACTTTTAACTCCACGAATTTCCTATTGACATTTCAAGGCTTATTTTTCGTCTCTTGAACTTTAATTTACCACTACAACCATCTAATTGTTTTGTCAACAAACGAAAACTTTAAAGTTGGTTGCATGTAATTTATCAATACATGTTGCATTTTCACCACAAACTAAACACTATAATTTATCGATATTCCTAAATGGCAATTATTTATGTAACACTTTCTAAAAAATCACAATTTAATTAAAGAAATTGATAAAATTGTTTGCAATAGAATAAAAATCGCGCCCGTAAATGACATTAGCCGACTGCAGAGTTGCCAGATTCATAAAACATTTTACCCGTAGTAAAACTGTTTAAATCTGCATTTTAATTTATATAAAATTATTTTTGTCATAAGAAATATAATAAATAGACCTTATCGATTAATTTAAATGAAAACCAGTCAATATTCTATAACGAAATGTAATGAATATATATTTTGTTTTAAAAAAAATAGTTTCCAATGTTGTCTAAAAAACATATAAACGGGAAATTGCTATATATTTGGCAACATTGCTTAACAGTTCGACGGAGAAGAAAGTATAAACAATACTTTTCTCTCTTTCTGATCGCTTTAGAACCATGACAGTAACAGCCAATAAGAGACTCGGACCTTTAATGCAACAGACTGCAGCATGAGTGCAGCCAATAATTGACTGAGGTAGGCTTGCTTACCTTGGCCTGGTAATTTGCGAAGTTTAAATGTCAGTGTGATACGTATGGAAAAAGGGGAATTATATTTCGGTCGTATTATTCTAAAGAAGTGTGTGTGCGTATACGAATACGCGGAATTTTTTATAGTGTGCGTGGATTTAGTAGGCTGCTCGACCAGTGCCTACTATGACGTCATGCGGTGAATGAACGATCGTAGGCATATTTTTGTGATGGATAATAGAAGTTTTTTATTTGTGTAGCTACATTGTAATGTATAATTGTTGTTTTATATCACTTGATATGACGAATTATTTTATATATTTAGTAAATATAATGTATTGAATTGTAAAATTTATCTGAGGTAGGCACTGCCTACTTGCCTATATGGGATGCACGCCACTGGGGTTTAGTTAATGCTGGTATGATCCTCGTTTATTAATAAGCGGGTATAAGTAGTTCTTATAATTAGTTATAACCAGTAATTGTTGTGTTTTAGACGCACGCTGTCATTAGCTACATCAAACACACGACACCTCGACCTCTACTGATCCGTATCGTAAAAAGCAATAAACCAAATTGATTAATTAACCAAAACAAGTGATATTATGATCAATAACTTACTGTACTATGACGTCCACCGGGCAACATAAACGGCGTAAGCGCATGCAACTAGTACACTGATAACACAGTTATTAAATATAATATAAATATGTGATATGTATTAAGTATGTTATCTGTTTACACGTGTCTAAATGCAATGAATTGAGATCAAATGGAAATAAGTATAAGAGCACTCAAATATCAATACTGATAAAATACATACAGACAAATATAGCACCTCCTCTTTTTTGAAGTCGGTTAAAAATAACAATAAAACTGCGAGGCAGACTATTTGAGCATACTTAAATAGAAAGCAAGCTCTTCACAGTTAAATATCGTATATTTAATTCCCTGGGAACTAAACGTAAATATGTTAAGTTACACTGTGCTTAAGTTACGTCTAAGTGAGAGTTATTACTGTTAAACTTAGTATAATTATATTAACTTGTTATAATTAGTATACTGATAAATAATATTTAAAAGTAAACTTTTAATCGACCAAAAAATTATTAAAACCGACTTGTTTATTAAATAATAATATAAACCTTTATTATGAAAAAAGAATATTTATATTTATAAACATTGCAATGTAAGCAGACGACACATTGAGCGCCACGATTCGAGTCCCTGGTTGGTGCAGTAGCTAAGCGATTGGACTACTGCGCTAAAGGTTGCAGGTTTAATCCCGCACGGGAATAACATTTGTCGGTCCGCAAATGTTTGTCCCGAGTCCGGGTGTTTGTGTATGTGATATTTCATGTAAAATTTAGTGCACAAATATTTATCTCAACCGATAATCAAACCCGCGACTAACCTACAAACGCGCTGTGCTATTGTGCTGCTAGACATGTATATATACCATAATATATAGTATAATAGTTAGTTAGACTTTTTTTAATGAATAGGATTCAACTAATTATTATAGGACACAAAGAGTAGAAATAAATGATAAATGACCAATGTTTAGAAAGTGTCGTAGCAGACGTAGCGAGTGCTACGACGACGGGCTACGCGCTACGCCACGCCATACAATAACTCAACAGGGTTCGCCTTATGTGATCTATACCGAAGTTTGTTTATATCGTGAAGTTATTAATATAATATATAATGTAAGGAATATCGTTATATAGTAACATACAAGAAAATACTTTACATATTAAGTATGGTAAAACGGGTTATTCTAACAGTGTTTCAAGGTCATGGTACGTGTAATATTAGTGCGCTTAGTCTAAAGAAGGTATATAATTATAATGTATGTCGTATGCTCTCTTCTTATCGTATGGTTGATGATAAACTGCCTGTAGGCCTCTGACATGACTTCATACACCGTTGAACAATTACTCAGGTGTGCCGGTTTCCTCACGATGTTTTCCTTCACCGTTTTTAGCAATAACTAATTTATAATACGCACATGAATTACAAGGAAATTAGTGAGTGCCGCGGTTTGAACTTGTGGCCTTTGACTTAGCAGTCCAATGGTCATACCATTTGGGTATCAGTACTGTTAAAATCAGACGATGGGCCACTGTGAGCCAATGACATAGCTGATCAATGTCTTGATTTTGACATGACAGCTAAAAAATAGTCATTACAATTCCTAATTAACGCTAATAACGTTTTCTAAACTGTGACAGAATATTTTGCGCATTCTTCGCGTGGCCATGAAAACAAGCTGTAATAACAACGCACGCGCATGTACAAACAAAACATATAAGAAATCATTTTCTTAAAATAGATTTTATCTCTCTATTGATGCAGAAACTAACAGCTGCGCTTGGAGTATCAGGTTCAATTTAAATACAAGACAAACATTTTGCTTTATTCATATAGGCATAACGAGAGGTATAAATACAGACAAACTCGACAGGTGTGAATCATAATTGATGAATTGTAGCTCAAGACAAATTAGATACAACTATTTTTAAAATAAAGCGTAAAATAGTATAATTATCACGCCTAACAACATCGATGGTCACAGATAAGCATGTGTCTATAGGCACGTGTATCTTTTGAGAGGCTACGAGCGTATGCGCATTATTATTCCTTTCAAAAATTATGTTTGCATACCCCAAACCTCACATATACCTAATACGTATTCATTGTCATGTAAAATATGTATACTTAGCATACGACTAATTATAACATGACTATCTAATTATCCGAGGGGATTTTTATAATTATTATAATTAGTGAGTTACATAAAAACAAGCTTCCTGATCGATTAATGTACGTTAATTACATTATTAAAAAATCTAACTGGCATAGAGGCAAAAAGCCTAGTTATTATAAATAAAAAAGACTGCCTTGTTGCTTTAGTAGTTGCTAAGCGCGACTGCTGAGCCCGAGGTCCAAGGTCCGAATCCCGGGTCGGGCAAAGCGTTACTGGGTTTTTTTGAAAGGTTATTCTCAGTAGCAGCACGGAAACTCGATTTGCGCCCGGTTGGTGGCAATAGGCTCACCCCCTATTACATTGGGACCTAAAAAACATAACTGGCGAAATGTGGGTGTACTGGACGTGCACTTCTGCCTACCACTTCGGGGAATAAAGGTTTATATATATAATAAAAAAGTATATTTATAAATAAAAAAGTAATTTATAAAAAGAGCTAGTGATAATGTAAATTAATGAAGACATGTATTATTGTAATCTGGCTCTAATACAGGCTGATTGTAGTGATCAAACATTTATAAAAATAATATAATCTTTTGCCGATTGCCTTGTTGGTGTAGTGGCAGCTGAGTGCGACTGGTGAGCATAACGTCCTAGATTCGAATTACAGTTTAGGTTATTGCGTTTTTCCATTAGGTCATTCCCAGTAACAGCACGTCTAGTCTTGATTTTTGCCCGATTAATGGCAATAGGCTCGCCCTCAATAACCCCTATTAAATTGGGTTGGGACCTATAACAAAACTGGCGAATAGTGTGTGTACCAAAGGTACACCTCCTGCCTGTTAATGGATCCTATTTTTTTTTTATAACTCGCCTATAAATTACGAACGATGGATAATCTTATGACAATGTTACCGTTCTATAACCGTACAGCTGATACAAGTGACAGACAAACAGACATGTGTCTATACAACAGTCAGGTGTTACACGTGCTGGCTATAACACTGAAGGTCACTCGGCCAATAAACACGATCATCAAAAACCTGACGCCGCCGCGCCCGCGCCTGCGCAGGCCCCACAGTTTCATAATGACATGTTATTAAACATCAGTTAATGTCTCCATTATTTTGTAAACTGGAGTAACGAGTGTTTAAGAGACGAAGGTCGGAGAGTTGGTAGTTATAGATTCCAACAGATAATACCTGACGTCACCCTTAAGACATAAATACTAAAAGGGAACTTGAAATTCGATGGATGCGAGCAGCGACACTATAGCTCAGTTGGTTAGACCTGCGCCACGGTACGGCGAAGCTTGCAGGTTCAAGTCCCGCTCGCGTCCATCTTTTTCAAATTTCCTTTATCAATTTAGAGACGAAGGTCGGCCTTAATGAGTAATCTATATATTATTATTGTACTGTTCTCATCTCACATAAACTTTGTTCCGTTCCAACAACAATAAGGTCGAACACAAAGATTTGCTCTGAGCGGAAAACAATCCTTTTACGTATAAAACCAAGTTAATAGAAAGAAAAAAGTGCATTAGTGCACTAGAATATCTCTTGCGTAGTTGGTTAGTCTCAGATGAGTCAGGAGAATATTATTATTGACTTTTGATGCAGAACACCTGTACTATACTCTTCGAGGATTACAATTATCGTGATTAAATGGAAAAACATCAACCGTCAGTAGCCCACAGCTGGGCATATCGTCCCTTATTCTACAACTTTTACCTATTTTTAACCAACTTCAAATAAGAAAGTCTTCTACATTTTCACACATTCGCGAGTTAGATTATTATTTTGCGAGTTTCATCTGTTCCGCGCTCCAGTTCTAATGTTATACGTTTCCAAAATACGCACTACCATATTATAATCTGGATCCCCGAACGTCGTGACCTCTAGACAGTAGACACCGCAGCCTACACGTGTCTGTGGTACAACAGGCGCTGCTCGGCCACAAGCCGTCTAACCTGTTGCCGCTGCTCGGAATACTAACTACATGTTTCGGAGCTGTCTGCAGACACGCAGACGTTACGTTACCGTACGGGAACTGTAACTGGTGCGAGACGTGTTTACAATACAGATAATTTGACAGGCTGTCTGTCTATCGTGTGTATTTTTGCTCGTTGCACAGTTGCTCAAAACCTTGGATAACCGCGATAAGGGTAGCAGGTTCGATTGCTGCACAGGACAAAAATATTTTTGGTCCGCAGATGTTTGTCCCTGGTCTGGTTGATGTGATAAGTATTTAATGAATTTCTACTGTATCGTGGGTTCGGTTTCAGACACAGATTCCTGCGTCGAAACAAACATTTGCGGACTGTTAGCATTGCAGTTTAACCACATAGCTACATAACATGTTTGTTTTCTGTTATTCTACAGTATTTTCTTCCGTATTGTTGTTGCGTTGGAATTTTACATATCTCAATGACACTACATTGAGTTTTATTGTCATTTTAATGTAGCGGGTATTACTACACGGGGTATTACATAAGGCCTAACTGCCATTTAACCGGTTTTTGATACAGTATAATAAGTTTTCTTAATGTGACAAGTTTGTTATTTTTGAGATTTTTTACTCTTTCGCGTGAAACTCGTGTCAGAGGCCTAGCTTGAGTGACTTGTTTAGTAGTGTTATAATTTTGAACCATCTAATTTACCTGTTAGAAAATCAGAAAGACTTTGTATCTTACAGTAGTAAATATTTGAAAATTGTGCAATTTAGTTACATAGTTGCGCTAAAGGTTCGATTCCCGCACGGGGCAAATATTTGTGCGAACTGCAGATGTTTGTCCCGAGTCTGGGTGTTTGTGATATTTCATGATTGTGAAACGCACCTACGACACCGCAGAAATTCCTAGTGGCGGGCTACGGTTATACACTGGGAAAGAATCGGGACTAACATATGCATATATGATCAATCAACCATCAAAGAACATATGACGTATAATCTAATAAAGTCAGCTAAATGGTATTGTGCCCGTTTTCCAGCCTGCAGTGCGCACGCGCGGCCGCCGGGGTGCGAAGTGAGCGCGCGCACCAAGTCGGGCACTGTATGCGGGCTGGCGCGCCTCGCGGACGATGGCGTCACATACGCCAGCTTCAGAGGAGTGCCCTACGCCAAGCAGCCCGTGGGGGAGCTGCGGTTTAAGGTATACAACCAATGATATTCCAAAAAAGTACAGAGTTTTGAAGACTCGAAAACTCGAGCCAAATCCAAAAATTCATAAACTAAGTTAAACAAAAAAGTATAAGTGCTTTCTTAACAGTTTTAATGCCAAAACTATAAATAAACCGAACACGTAGGTTTTGGCGCCGACTTTATCTTTGCTTATGTAAAGTGCAGTGAGTAGAGTATTATTTTTCACTTCGGTGTTCGTGTGATTTTGAAGGCGGTTTTTCCATTAAAGTATACTAAATTGTCTAAATACGTATTACTAAAAGAAACATTCTCGCATTACAGGAGTTAGAGCCACACGATCCTTGGTTGTACTTAGACGCAAAAACCGAGGGGCCAATCTGCTACCAAACGGACGTCCTGTATGAGAAGATCATCAACCAGACGCATATGAAGGAGGCCTGCATCCACGCCAACATCCACGTGCCCATGAAGTACCTGCCCCGGGCCGGGCAGCTGCAGGGCCCGGGCCTGCCCATTCTGGTGTTCATACACGGCGGAGGGTTCGCCTTCGGCTCCGGAGACGCAGATCTTCACGGCCCCGAATACCTCGTCAGCAAGAATGTTATCGTCATCACATTTAATTATAGGTAACACGCTGATAATGTCTCTTTTAAAACTTCATTAACGATCCGGTAGACCTAACCTAATTAGGGGCCAAAGCGTTGTTGCGGTTTTTATCACCATCTGCTGAGCTTAGAGTGTTGGGTCCAATTCCTGGTTGGAACTACGCCTGGTCAATGGCAAGAATAGACTCAAAGATCTTCAGACATTTATAGTCTAGACGTTCTAGAGACTTGAAACCAGCTATTAATGGTACCATGTAAAATGTTCCAGGTTAAACGTGTTCGGCTTCCTCTCTCTGAACACAACCGAGATCCCCGGCAACGCTGGTCTCCGGGACATGGTGACGTTGCTGCGGTGGGTGCAGGACAACGCAGAGGCCTTCGGTGGGGATCCCAGTGACGTCACGATAGCGGGCCAGAGCGCAGGCGCAGCTGCCGCGCATCTATTGACACTGTCTGAAGCTGCCAATGGTTTATTCAAAAGGTATGTGCTTTGCAATGGATATATATAAAGAAACTACCGAAAAAATATACCGCTGCAAAAGACCAAGTCAAAAGGGAACCTAGTATGGACTGAGCCATACATAACAGTTGCTCCAAGGTGCTGGCACCTGTGTATAGTAAAGTAATTAGCAAACCGTACACTAATATTGTTTAGTTAAAACATCACGCTACCTACTCGTGATGTTTAATTACACTATTGACAAGCAATAAGTCACGCTGCTAACCAAGTTGATTGAAGTTCTTATTAGCACTTTGTAACAGAATACGCTTGTATCAAAATATTAAATTTTAATTAAGGGATTTGCTTAAAAATGTATGCTTTTTGCAGGGCCATATTAATGAGCGGTACAGCTACGAGCGGTTTCTACAGCTCGTCCCCGATGTTCGCGCAGTACTTATCCAAGCAACTGCTAGCAATCCTGGGCATCACGTCGACCGACCCTTCCGACATCCACCGCCAGCTCCTGGCCGCGCCGGCCGAGACACTCCGCCACGCCAACGCCATCCTGCTGGAGAACATCGGTCTCACCACCTTCGTACCTACAGTGGAGTCTCGCCTGCCCGGAGTCACAACCATATTGGACGACTACCCAGACATTCTAATCGCTAATGGGCGCGGCAAAAATATACCTCTATTAGTTGGTTTCACGAGTTCAGAATGTGAAACCTTCCGCAATCGATTTGAATCTTTCGAATTGCTTAAGAAAATTGAGGCTAACCCAGCTATTATAGTGCCTCCTAAAACACTGTTCATGACACCACCGAAGCTGCACGAAGACCTGTCGAAAAAGATTGACCGCACATATTACAACGGTACGATAAATGTGGACAACTTCATCAAGTACTGTTCGGAAGGATTTTACGAGTACGCGGCTCTGAAGGTGGCAGAGGAGCGTGCGGAGGTGGGCGGGGCGGACGTGTTCCTGTACCAGTTCTCGTACGAGGGCCAGTGCAACGTCATCAAGAACATGGCCAAGATGAAGTACATGGGGGCTAGCCACATCGAGGACCTCACCTACATCTTCAAGACGAACTCTTTTATCGACTCGGTGCCACCATCACCAAACGACGTCCACATGAAGAACTTGATGACGGACTTTTTTGTTAACTTTATGACGTGCAGGTAATCTATTAATACTTTTATTTATATTCTAACGGATTTACTAATAAACAGTGCATTCCTGTGAATTTAGTTACAAATGATTGCTCTATATCTACAATTAATTACATTGAAAATAATATTTCTTTAATGTCTTATACAATTTAAAAGTGTGGCGATTTAATAACGTAATATCATTTTATTACAGCAAACCTATCTGCGAGGACATTAACTGTCTGTGGCCGGCGTCGACAGGGACCCAATACGAAGATATCGAGTCTCCGGTCTCGTACCAGGTCACTGACATTTCGCCAAGACAGCGGGAAGTCATTAAATTCTTCGACAGCATAAACGGGAAGACCGGAGTGAAATAAGAAACCAAACAATGGCGGTGGATGTAAAATATTTGACAGTGTCAGACTTTGGGAAACCGTGGAATGTGACTGTACCTAAGGGTGAATAGTTTTGGTTAGATTTGGTTCTGCTCCCAGGTACACAGAAACAGTTCTTGGCATGTGGATGCTTCGATTTATGTACATCATTTACTTAAGTGAATCTTAATTAATTTATTGTAAGTTTTAATGTTTCAACTCTAGTCCATAACTTATGTTATTTCTTGCCAACGTTGGTCCTGATTTGATGCAACTCAAAAGGCACGGATTTGATGGCATATCAATTGTTAATCATTGAACATGTAACGTATACTCATTGGGACTACTCATAAAGGTCAACACTTTGAAAGATAGTTTAAATTGTAATAAAGGAAAGATTATAATAAGTCACGTTATAGATCCACTTAAACCACAAGAGTAAGTTTGTGTGATTTGTATTGTACTGAATCCATCTGAATGAGGAGATACGAGAGTGGGATTAGTATCTTTAAAACTTAGATTTGAGTCCTATATTACGAGATCATTTTAATAAAATAATCAGCAGTTATTACAATGAAATAAACGATGCAATTTTTTAAATGGATTCCAATGATATTATGTCAAAAAGTATACTAGTACTAACAAAATGAACGAGAGAACTCTAGAGTCCAAGCTGCACTAGCATTATGTCAAATTCGACAGTAATTATGATACCCAGGACTACAACTGTCCCTTTTTCAAGTTTTTAAAAAGTGCGCGCTAGTAACATATCTGTAGTTTTTGAAATATATTTGATAGACTCGTAATATAAGGCTTAAAACCCGAGCTAGGCCTAGAAACCTTACAATTCTAATCCGCCCACAAATATTTAATAATATCTTTTAAGTTATATTTAAGTAATATAAGTTTGTATAGAGTCCTTCAGTTCACGTGGCAAACGTGCCACAATTATCCAACTTTCGTAAAATACAACTGTACGTGCATTGTTTTTGGAAGGATACCCGCAGCATGGATATTGAAACCACTGTAATTCGAGTTTGCTATCCTTCACTATTATAGTAAAAGGACAAGAATCTACATATCCTATTGTTTTATATATCTCAGTGTAAGCTTCTAAAGTCAGTTAAATATTAATTTTACTATAACATCAATAGTCAGATTAGTCAACATCTTGATGTATTATGTAAGGTAATGCCTACAATGACTATTGTATTTAAACTGTTAAATGAAATAGATTAAACGAGTGGGACACTAGCCTCGTGGCCAAGGAACTCCGGATGCGTAGTTAAGCGACTGATGTAACGTATTATTATTTGAGTATACATAGTTAAGTTCATTGCGTTTGTAAATATTACACTTTCTAATGTCATTTTTACATTCCCGCACAATGACGGCGCCGAGTACAATGCTAGGATCCACTATCGTGTTATATTGAATGTTTTAAATAAAATAATTGCGACCAACGGACGTGGATAATGTATTTTATTTCTATAGACTGCCGGTGCATGATCATTTTGGAATTTTTTAGGGTTTCTGTTCGTTGAACTGGTACTTTATTTAGGAAGCAATAAATATTTAATACGCAGGAGTAAGCTGTTCTAGAGTGGAGACCGCGTCTTGGCAAAATTAGCGTGGGTCGCGCTCTGGCCATGGCGGGGCGAGAGACGAGGAGAGGCTGGACTGGAACGGGATGATGATAATGAACTATTTGCGATTGTAGAATGGTTAACGACTGCCGAAAACCTTTGATTTACGAATATCATCACAAGAATGAAGAAAGACAATGTGTTAGATTCTAAATTTTTAAGAGATAAAGATAAAGTGAGCTAGTAGTTTTTACTTAATGTCTTTGTACCCAATAGTTTTTTTTAGGAGATAAGGCGTTGTTGTGGAAGTAGATAATATAAGTGGCCGAGTGGATTCATAAAGAATTTGATGTTTAAGTAAGGCCGATGGAGCTTTAATGTTAGAGGCAAATGTTTGAGTGTCCGATTCAGTAACATTGTGGACGTATTATATCAAACAGATTTTCGCCTAAAACCCTAAACTAAAGTAGGTAAGTAATAAGAGTTCTCTTATGAGTACGAGACATTTCGCGCAAATGTATATAGGTCATCATCGTCACCAGCCGGAAGAGGTCCACTGTTGAACAAAGGCCTCCCCCTTAGGACGCCACCATGAATATATAGGTAGTTTTAAAAAAATAAATCCCCGTTTCCCTTGGTTAAGCCATAACTTGAGAACGGCGGGACCGATATGGCTAATTTTGGTTTTGAAATATTTCTGGAAATCCTGGGAAGAAACCTTCCAAAGGGTAAGAAGGCGGTACGAATTTCGCCGGGATAGCTAGTTATAAAAAAATACACAATGCTACGACATACTGGGTGTACAACTACATAGTGAGCACAGGTCCTAAACAAAGTCATTGGTGCAGACAAACAGCGAGAGTTAAACGATACTGCATAGTGTTACAGCAGTCTGGGACATTACAGCATTAACACTAAATACACACATTGTTGTTAAACTGTTACGGTATAGTCGCTAACAAGTCTAGATAATAGTGCTAGAACTTTTTCGATTCGTGGATACTAACAAAAAGGATCAAGACTGATCCAAACATTTATAGAAAATTTTCGCAAACAATGTTGAGTTTGAAAGTAGTAACGTTGTTGCAACTGGTGATGGTGTCGAGACAGAACGTGATCAGCCTAGCCCAGGGTCCGCTGAGGGGAATACAAAGAGATGGGTACGTGTCCTACACTGGGATACCTTACGCCAGTATAACAAGCACTATGGAACGGTTTAAGGTGAGTTTGTAATACTGCTTATACATTAGTGTCAGCGACATAGCTTGCCTTTTTAAAATTTTCTGTACCTCTACCTGGCACACAACATATTAAGCTATGACACATATTGTTGCTATGACAGCTAAAAGTATCCATTCTGGAACACAATACCTATTCTTGGAAAGTAATACCCGAATGGGTAAATACTTGGAAAGACAATTGATTAAAAAAAAAGGTCTCGATGCGTCAGCATTGAAAAAACTTATATAGAACACCCAAATGCTTGCGAAGCTAGAACTACTCTATAAATAATTTATCAGACAGCGAAATCAAATAAGTACACCAACAATCACATCTATCGAATGACCAATTATTCCAGAGAGCTGGTCTGGCCCCGCTCTGGTCTGACATTAGAGAATCTAGGGCCACAACCTGTTCATCCGTCTCCGAAGCTGAGGAGTGCTTACAGCTAGATGTGCACGCTCCATCAGCAGTGGGCACCAACTGGCCTGTACTGGTCTGGGTCACGGGGTCGAGTGGCCCTTACTACCCGGGCAAGCTGGTGCATGAGGGAATCATTGTTGTTATCGTCCATCATAGGTGAGGAAAGTTTTTAGTTAGACAATATAAATACCATCGAACCACATCGGAATGCATATAAATACTTAATATTTTAGATAATTGATTATTATTAGTCATGTATACAAAATTGAATTCTATTTTACTTTTTAGGCAGGGTCCTCTAGGATTTTTATGCTCAGGACACGAGACAGTACCAGGAAATGCTGGCGTGAAGGATGTTGTACTGGCCTTGCGATGGGTGCGCGACAATATCGTTGCATTCAAAGGGAATCCAGCTAAAGTGGTGGTCGGGGGCCAGAGCTTCGGCGCCGCCATGGTAGAGGCTGTGATGCTGTCGTCCATGGCGGTCGGGCTGTACCACGGTGCTATACTACAGAGTGGGAGTGCACTGTGTCCATGGGCTTTTAATTATGACGCGGAGGAACGAGCATCCGCTCTTGGCGAAGCAACTGATGTAGCTGAGGAAAATGTTAAATCCTTGCTCGATTCTACAGTTGACGAATTAGTTGCTCAAGCTAATAAACTCGACGTGCCATATTTCCCTTTTGGGATGTGCACTGAAAGGCCTCTTAAGAAAGAAGAAAGACTGTTATTTGAAGCACCCTACGACCTATTAGCTAACAAAAAGGCGCACTCGGTGCCGATGATGATCGGCTACAACGATAATGAAGCATATGTGTTTGTATCTATTTTAAGAGAAGCAAACGTGTTCAAAAGAATGTTTAGAGATAAAAGTTTTTTATTACCAGATGAATTAAAGTTTGTAAATAATAGAGAACGAATACAAACTGCAAGGCAGATTGAAGATACGTATTTCAAGAATAATATAACTATGGCTGCTGTGTTAGCTTATCACAGGTAAAGAACCAAACATAATAACGATAAGTATTATCTAGATACTGGACACAGATCATATAGTGAGTGGCGACAGTTGAACATCGGAATTACATTATAGATAGACTGGACTGCTGTACAGTGATACCGCCATGTTTATTGTACGTAATGACATGCGGACTGGTAATAGCATTATGTCATTATTAGCAAACAAGATGGTGCTCATTACTAGATACCATCGAACATTGTTGTCATTTCTAATATGTTTGCCATGCTGTAAGTTTGTCTTTGCCAGGGACGCCTACTTCGTCAGCCATATACATAGGAGTGTCCGCTACCACGCAACGAATGCTCCAGTCTTCTACTACCAGTTCTCTTATTCTGGTGACGTTGGAGTCCAGTCAGAGCCTGGCGTGAAGAAGAAGGGGGCAGCACACTCTGATGAGCTGGCTTACTTGTTCTACGACGGAAATCTGGAGGGAGAGGATGGGGTTATGCAACAACGATTACTTAAACTTTGGACGAATTTTGTTAAGCACTTGTAAGTTTCTTTTTCTTTATCAGAAGCACACTGTGTGCTTATTATGTATTAGATAATAACACTAATATATAAATCGTAAGATCAATAACACTGGATTTCAGAAACCCTTCCCAACAGGGTGAAGTGACGTGGGAGTTATCTGCTCCTGGCAACTTCCGACTCCTGGACATCAGCTCTGACCTGAAGATGATTGACTACCCACATTCAAAGGTCACGCGCACGTGGGACGACATTTACGAAAAATACTATTACATTAGGAACCGTATCGCTTATTAATTAAATAATTGTTGTTCTAAGAGTATACTTAGTTTTTTTATTAATTTGCTATACTTTAGAGCGATATGATGTATACCTTTTTAAGTTTGGTCCAATTAAATTTAGGGTGGGATCAGAGGATCAAGATAGCATGGTAGATATAATAGGTATAAGGATTATGCCGAAATTTAAGTGTAATAGGACCACTTTTATGTCGTACAAGTAATGCATGACAATACACATAACAATGTATGATGCAAATTACTTAATTAATTATATCCTTAAAATTTAAACAGTGAAGCAAGGTAAGTTCTAATAGATATAAATTAAAACAGATTTATGAATGTGTAATTGATGCGTGAAGATGTTCGTGATCGGAAATACAAGGTCAACGTTAACAATACTATTTATAAGTGTAAGTGATGCGTTTGTGAGGTTTAATGATCTTGTTTTGAGGTTGTAGTCGAAAATAACTCTAGAAAAGACTCTAGTTTTTATTTTCGTAATGTATTTGCACTGAACGTGATTAGGTTGAATCTCAACATCAGATCAAAAGTTGCTCATGGTAGCTCATAACCAATCTGTAATCTAATGATCATGGCTTAACGACTGCCTCCTAGGTCTAGAGCTCACTAAGCGAACTGCTGAGCATGAGGTCCTGGGTGCAAATCTCGAGTCGGGCAAAGTGGTATTGGGTTTTCCCACTAGGTAACTCTCAGTAGCAGTACGAAGTCTGGATTTGTATAACAATTTTATGAATGCCTGGCTCAGCTGGGAATTCGGAAAATTATTTACCTTTGGAAGCCAAAAAAGACACATTCATACATAACATAACATCACGCCTGTATTCCCCGAAGGGGTAGGCAGAGGTGCACATATAGTGCACCCACATTTCGCCAGTTATGTTGTTACATTCATACATATACTGGTTAAACACTCAATCTAATGGATGTGTATACGTGGCATGTGTGTTTGCTAGAGTAACCTCGATACGTAACGCTAATAACACGTCTTTTTCATTAGATCAAGGATAAAAGAGAAACCCTGTAACACCTAAATGTTAGCTCTGTTCAATTCACTCGAGGGCTGCATCCACGTGCGGACGCAGTTCACTAAACACTGTACTTACACAGATTGAGGCTATTAAGTGTTCATCAAGTTATCTCAGTGAACATGCTAAGTGGATTGTTGATTCTGAGTGGCTTGTGTTACGGTAAGTTATATGGAAACTTAACTTCTTCTTCTTGTGGTTGATGAGCAACCTAGTGTCAGAGTTTGAACCACCTATAACTATAAAGCAAATAATTATTTATATTCTTTTTTTTTTCTATTCACCTGTAGGCTTCTGACATGGCTTTACACACCGTTGAAAAATCTCTCAGAGGTGCCATGCCGGTTTCGTCACTATGTCTTCCTTCACCGTTTTTAGCAATTGATAGCGAATTTATAGTACGCATATGCATTCGAAAAGACATTAGTGCGAGGATTTGAACTTGCGGCCTTTGACTTCGCAGTTTAACGGTCATACCAAACGAAACATAAATAATATTTCTATGAACTTTGTATAACTATGTGAACATAATTTAAGAGAACCTAAATACATTTTCATTATTTACGTTGGGACCGCTATTACATTACAAACAAAACAAGATATGAATGTCCACATCATAGAGAAGATGAATGGAATTATTACAAAAACCTAATGATTTCATTGTTTTCATGATAATTAAAAATCCTAGCGTACATTTTCTTTAAGTATTATTTAATTTTTTTTATGATTCAATTTAGCATTGTTTCTGAGGATAATTAAATATTGTTAGCTGCTTTGTATTAAATACAAACGATCAAATAAGAAAAAATCTTTTTAAGTGAGCGTGACAACTTCCAACGAATTGAGATGCAACGTTCGCGTGCGGCTTGACTCAGGATGGGTGTGCGGGTTGCTCAGAGAGGCTGACAACGGCGAACAATATGCTAGCTTTAGAGGGATCCCATATGCTCAGCAACCATTGGGAGAGTTGAGGTTCAAGGTACCAAATTATTCACATAAAGAAAGATTACAGACAAAGTAGATTAGATACTTGTTCTAGTTCTTCTATGTTGTCAACATGAGTTCTGCAATAAGAATAGCTCATGTCGTGGTAAAATATTAGCTAAAAAACTTGGTGGCCATATACTTTTTGGCGTCGTTTTGCTACGTAAGTTAAAGTACGAGTACGTAAGATATTTCCATGCAATAAAAATGTCTTAATGCATGTTACAGGAGCTCCAGCCAGCTAGACCCTGGCCTCACCTCCTGGACGCGACCGAGGAAGGTCCTATATGCCCACAGCATGACGAGCTATACGAGCGCCTCGTCACACCACACCGAGGCATGAGCGAAGCTTGCATTTACGCCAACGTCCATGTACCCTGGGGCGCTCTCCCGGCCACTGGATCCGCTAATAAGCAGCAGGGTTATGATCATCAAGATCCAAGGAAAGGTCTTCCTATCCTTGTGTTTATTCATGGCGGGGGCTTTCAATCAGGGTCGGGCGACACTGACCTCCACGGCCCCGAGTATCTCGTCAGTAAAGGGATTATCGTCATTACCTTTAATTACAGGTTATTACTAAAACAAATATCTAAATATTATAAAGTGTTGTATGATACGTTTTACATTAACTAGTAGTATTGTCTAGAAAAAACTTATATTATCTTAAATATTGTTATTTCAGAATCAATGTGTTCGGGTTTCTTTCGCTGAACAACCCTAAAATCCCTGGCAACAACGGTCTCCGGGATCAGGTGACACTGCTGCGCTGGGTGCAGAAGAACGCAAGAGCCTTCGGGGGAGACCCTAGTGATGTGATACTGGCAGGACAGAGCGCAGGTGCCGCCTGTGCGCATTTATTGTCCTTATCCAGAGCTACGAAGGGACTTTTTAAGAAGTAAATAGTTTAAAGATTACTAGATTTTGTTTGTAAATGGAATATTTCTTTTAGCTTGGTTTTTGTTTCAGAGCGATCTTAATGAGTGGCACAGCCATACCATCATTCTTCACAAGCTCGCCTTTATACGCCAGTCAGGCCGCTACCAGGTTCCTATCAATCCTCGGCATAAATTCTACAGACCCTGACGTCATACACGACCGACTTGTGAAAACGCCCTTAGAGGATATTCTCAACGCTAATACCATTTTTCAATACGAGACAGGGTTGGTCTCCTTCGCACCTGTGGTTGAAGGTGAATACCCTGGAGTGACGAGAGTCCTTGACAATTACCCGACCAATCTAATTAAAAGAGGTAGAGGAAAGGAACTTCCGTTTATCGTAGGCTTTACAGTCAAAGAATGTGAATTCTTTAAGCGGAGGCTGGAATACTTAGAGATTTTACGTCGGATCAAGGAAAATCCAGTCGTTATCTTGCCTCTGAGAATCCCATTTTCTGTACCTCCGAACGTAGCTTTACAACTGGCTAATAAAGTGATGGACTGGTACTTTCACGAGAAGCCGACGATAGATAAATACTTAGAAGCATGTCGAGACATACTCTTCGAATATCCATCGTACAAACTAGGGCAGTTGAGAGCGGAGATGAAAGGTGCTCCTGTGTACCTGTACCAGTTTTCGTATGACCATGACTACGGCGTCGTGAAGGCAGGTCTCAGGTTGCAGTATACAGGCAGTGTCCATGTCGACGACCTGACATACATTTTCAGAGATAACGCGATTCTCGGAGAGAAGCGCTCCCCGCGGAGTAACAGAGATGACCTCATGAAGGAGTGGATGACCGCGTTTGTGGTCAACTTCATTAAATGCAAGTGCGTTGTTTTGTTAGCATTAATGCATACGTAACGAGTTTTTCACTTGATTTTTAAATACGAATATTTTAACACATAAATGTGTATTGTAATGCAAATTACATTGGTATTTAGCAACATAAAGCTACTCGATAAGCAAGTTTATGTATGAGATAAAATTATTGTTCAGCCAGAAAATACTCGTAGATTTTTCGAGTAACCGACTTATCAGATCAAGGTAACGCAGTCGACACATCTGAATACTTTGGTATTGTTCTAGCGACCCGACCTGTGACGCAGTGCCGGGCTGGCTTCCAGTGCATGCCCAATACCTGAACTACCAGGATATTAACGAACCCGCGGTGCTGAGCAACACGGCGCCAACGCATGCGCAGCAAGACATGATCGATTTCTTCGACCGTATCGAACAGATTGCTAGGTAACAATAAACTTGCATCATCATCAATCGAAACACGTCTACTGTTGAACAAATGCCTTCCCTTTAGAGGGGGGGGGGGGGGTTGTTACAGAAGACGCTGCTGCCCATCTTCTGGATTTTCCCTTAATCACCTCTTACAGCAGTGGGGCAGTTATAGACTGTTTATTTTTGTATTTTAATTTTAGTAATCAATTTATTTTAATTTCAGAAACTCGACAGTGAGCGCAGCGAGTGAGCTGCTTCCATCATAACAATGAAATAATCCAACAGTGCTCAAGGCCAAGTACAATTAATTACAAAGTTGTACAAAATATGTATTAAATGTACACAGGTGACACGTTACATAATATTCAAGTTCCCTCTGTGCCGAGAGCGCACGTTACAGAATATGTATTAATGCTCTGTACCTACTATTATAAATTAATTATTATTTTACCTTCTTTCTTTCCTCACGCAGGAGTTAATCGTTAGCCTCAAATACCTATTGCGATATCCAAAACCGCGTTTGTAGGCCTTACCACCACCACCTCTGATTTTTGTTCTGACGAAAATGACCTGCAACGCAAGCTAAGGCACCAGCCCCTTTACCATGAACTCTTAAAACAGGATAGTTTACGGTGTGGAAGCGAGACGCCGCTACGTGCAGTGTACTGTCTAGAGCCCAGATCATAAACTGTCCTGCTATAAGAGTTCAGGGTATAACAGCCAGGTCTGGGTGATTTTCGGTTGAGGAGTGGAATCCTAAAAACTAATACTAACACCCGGGTTCTGGAAGCCTGACCAACGCTAAGTACCCACAAGCTGTAAAATCTTATGATCACCGTATTTTCTTATAATCCGCCACATTACCGACGTAATCAATATTTCAATACAGAGTTATTGATGCGACCTTTATTAGAGCCAAATTATTTACACACAGTCTACGAATAAATTTAAGATAGCAAAGTCAACACAAGTGTATATTTATAATTAAAGCATATGTAATGTGCTAAATTAATTATTTTACTTACACCCGAACGCCGAGTGTTCAGAAAATTAATCGGCAAAATTTGTGTTCCGTACGTGTATTGATATTCGGTTGTTTGATAAACGTTTATAATATCATAGACGGCATGAGCATGAACTGCCCCCCCACCACGAACGCTAAAAACAGAACGGTTACGATGTGAAAGCGAGACGCCGCTACGTGTAGTGCAACTGTCTTGCTTTAAGTGTTCATGGTAAGGGGGCTGTTTCTTTATAACCACGTCAGTGTCTACCGCTGGAGTTAAGCACATTCTGAGACACGGAACCCTAAAAACGTTCGCTGTAAAGATGCGTCCTCGTCAACTATAATTGTATAACAATATAATTCGAAATAAATGTGTAAGAAAATTAAAATAACAATTTAGGTTGTTATTTTAAGTAAGTTTTTTTTTTAAGTAAAACTTCGCCCTCTGTTTTTACTGTAGGTATTGTGGGGCCATTTCACATACATAAATACTTAAACTCACGACAAACATCAGCGGTTAATTACGGATTAGTTTTGGCAACTTTTAAGCATTTTGAAGAACATACAAAAGTTTGTGTTGTTTTTTTCAAAACCCGTTAAAAGTACGTTTTTAAGAGCAATTTGAGACCAGATTGATGTATATTTTAGTCTCAGTGAAACTAGGTTCTTATGATATTAAGATCAGCTCATCTAAAAATATTCTGACCTGGCTGGATATGGACTTAACTACAGGCTTGGTATTAGTCACGGTTGGTAGTCAGTTTTTCTTTTAATGATTAAGGACTGCAAGGTATAGTAAATTGTCCTTTGAAAACACTAGTATCTGAAAATGAATTGCTGACAAAAAAATAACAATAAACAAGACAATACGGTTTAAAATATGTTATACAATGCGTTTTTTTCTGATTATATGTATTTGCAAAGTGAACCTTGTAATGCAATTATACGTTGCAAAAAGTAAGTGATAATACATGTAATTTACTTTTTGATGGATTAAAGTACGCATCAGGGATGTTATGGATATGTAATTTCAGATCCGGATATGGATATGGATATTGGTAAAATATAATATCGGTTTCGGTTTCGGTTACGGTTATGGATATTAAATTATTTCGGATTATCCCATAGTTTCGGTTACGGATATAATTTTATAAGGAACTGTAAAATGAAATACAAATTAGATTATATTCGACTTATTTGTACCTTGTAGGTTTCGCATTAGGTAGCGGGAGTGTAGTATTTAGTTCGACTCCGCCCTATCCAAAACTTTTATTTCGGATTCGGTTACGGTTACGGATATGGATATCCATAACAACACTGGTACGCATCAGACATCCGCCATAAAAAACTAAAGTGAAAAATTAAGTAGGTGCATACAAATAAAACTATAGAAAAACAAGGAAGTCAAATAAGGATTTCTTTAAACATAAAACATAACATAACATCACGCCTGTATTCCCCGAAGGGGTAGGCAGAGGTGCACATATAGTACACCCACATTTCGCCAGTTATGTTTTTTTTAGGTCCCAATGTAATAGGGGGCGAGCCTATTGCCATCAACCGGGCACAAATCCAGACTCCGTGCTGCCACTGAGAATTAAAAATAAAAATAAAAATAAAAATAAAATAAAAAAGCCTTTAATTTCCTACTCTTACAATTTAAGTTACAAGTTAACTATTTTAATACATTTATCTTATACATATATATTTATATTCTCCTATATTTATAATCTTTGATTGCTTTACCTGTTATTATATGTATAAATAAAACACTTAACTATTCTTATTTCTTTTAGCTGCTTACCTATTAACTATCTTAACTTTACAATTTAGCTTCACTACGTTTTATCTGTAGGAACCCCGTATTGGGTAAAGGCCTCCTCCAAAGATGCCCAATTGTCTCTGTCCTGTGCCGTTTCTTTCCAGTTTAGGCCGGCTGTTCTTATTATCTCGTCTTCCCAACGTGTCAATGGTCTTCCTCTACTTCTTTTACCTTGAGGACCTTTCCAAAATGTCACCTTTAGGGTCCATCTCCTATCTTTAAGCCTCGCGATATGTCCTGCCCATTTCCACTTGAGTTTCTGTGCGTAAGTCAATGCATTTGTTGCTTTTGTTAAAGACCTTATATTTGTATGTCGTATTTTATCTATTTTCTTTATTTTTAGCATGCTGCGCTCTAATCCCCGCTGACAAGTAATGATTTTATTTTTTAGTTTAGAAGTGAATTTCCACGTCTGGCATCCGTAAGTCAAGCACGGTAGGAGGCTGGAGTTCATAACCTTTGTTTTTATTGTTACAGGAAGATTACTTTTGAAAATTTCCTTCAAGCTCCAGTATTTGTTCCATGTTTGTTGTACTCTTCTTTCCACTTCTAATTCGTTATTTTTCCTGTCAAAACTAATTCGCTTTCCTAGATATATGTATTTGTCTGTATATTCAAGTGACATTCCATTTATTGTTAATAATCTTTTCCAGCTATTTGTCATTGCCATAGTCTTAGAAAGATTCATTTCTAGTCCCACATTAACACTAGCTAGATGCAGTGTTTCGACCATGTGCTGTAGCTGGGAGCTGGACTCTGATAACAACACTAGGTCATCTGCGAATCTTAAGTGGCTTAAGTATTCGCCCTTTATAAACAGCCCTGACTTGCTCCAATCTAACTTACTGATGATAGCCTCCAGGATGGCTATAAATATTTTTGGAGATAGCGGGTCGCCCTGTCTTACGCCTCTTTCGATAGGAAAACTAGGTCCGAGGGTTTCCAGCTTAATTCTACCCTTATTATTGTTATATATGCTTTTGATGACATTTATGTATACGTCTTCTACTCCCTGCTGTTTTAAGCTTTCCCATATACTTATGTGTGTTACCGAATCGAATGCTTTTTGATAGTCGATAAACGCAATGTATAGTGGCCTCTGTTGTTCTTGATGTTTTTCTATAATCAATTCGAGCGTGTGTATATGGTCAACTGTAGAAAATCCTCTTCTGAAGCCTGCTTGCTCTACCGGTTGTTTTAATTCCAATGTACTACTGATTCTTTTGTTTACAATGGTAGAGAAGAGTTTGTAGATGCTGGGAAGCAAACTTATCGGTCTATAGTTGCCAATATCTTTCGGGTCGCCCTTCTTGTAGATAAGTATAATATTTGATTCAGACCATTGTGAGGGTGTTTCAGATTTTTGTAGTATTAGGTTAAATAGTTCCACTAATGGTCCGGCCAATATTGGGTGTGCTATTTTTAATAATTCGTTTGTAATGTTGTCGGAGCCAGGGCTTTTGTCTAATTTTAAACTCTTTATTGCGCTTATGACTTCACTTTCGTCAACTGGCTTAACATAACTTTCATTGGCACTTCCCTTGATAGTACTTGAGGTGTTGGTGTTTCGGGTTTTATCACTGTACAATTTTTTATAGAAGTCTGATGCCGCATTGATAATGTTAGTTCGTTTGCACAGAATTCTGTCTTGCTTTCCTAATCCTTCTATCCAAGTCTTATTTGTTCTGAGTTCCTTATAGGCTTTTTTTGTGCTTCCTGTGTGTTGCAAATGACTTTCTATGGTATCTCGTCTATATTTAGCATAATCTCTTTTTATGTATTTATTTGTTATTTTGTAGAGAGCTGAGAGTTCGTTTTTCATACTTCGAGTTTTATTTTTTGTTTCTTGTAATTCTTTCCTTCTTTTTAGTAACATAACTGTGCGATCTGATAGTATTTTGTGATGTTTATGTGGCTCCCTCGTATTTCCTCGAGCTTGTTTCAGGCTTTGGCTAATAGCATCTTTTACTTTATCGTAGTAGGTTTGTACTGAGGTATTTCGTAAGTTATTGTTTGGGTAAGGTAACATTTCCCTTAAATTTTTAGTATATTTTATAACTTCTTCTTTGTTTTTTAGTTGAATTACGTGTTTGTTTGTGTATTTTGCTCTGCTTAGCTTTTGTTTATCAATTTTTACTGATGCTCTAATTAGCCTATGATCCGATGGGTAGTTTAAATTCAAAACTTCAAAATTTTGGAGTAGTTTTCGTTGGTTGGATAGTATGTAGTCGATCTGACCACCAGCACACTGCGAATTACCTAATGGAAAATCCCAGTAACACTTTGCCCGACCCGGGATTCGAACCCAGGACCTCGTGCTCAGCAGTCGCGCTTAGCGACCACTAGACCAACGAGGCAGTCAGCAGGCAATTAAGGATTTCTTTTCAATGTAAAAAACACAGTATAAAGTGCTCCTAAGTTACACGTAACTGAGGCAGGGGGTATAAAAAGCGAACAAGAAGGAACATCTGTTAATGGCGATTTAAACGTCAAGCTGTGGAAAACTTACAATGAACAATTTAAATTATATTTTCTGTATTTTTGAAATATTATGTCTTTGCAGCGGTAAGTTTTATTTCATTAAATTATCATTTACAGTACCTACATACATAGATACTATATTTGGTGGCGAATTTAACTTAATTTATATGTCAATGCTCCTTTAAAGTTTACCACGCTCGAAATTTTCGAAAATAATATTGTGTTTTAATAATTTCCCGTGTAAAATATACCTCTATGTAAACACTCAATATTCCTATAATAATATTTTTTTATAGTTCACTCGACGTTCTTGCCAAATAACGATAAGAATTTAGATTGTGACGTACGGACACAGTTAGACTCGGGATGGGTGTGCGGCCGCATTAGAACCGCAGAGGAGAACGTGCAGTATGCCAGCTTCAGAGGCATCCCTTATGCTCAGCAGCCACTCGGGGAGCTGCGGTTCAAGGTGCGACTCTAAAGACTGGTCCTTATTATAAATTAGAGTTAAGTATTTGGCAAATATTCTCTCGAATAATTTTTTGCGTGATAGCTCATATTTCCCCTGTTGATAGAACATTTGGAACGGCGATGTACAAGGATGATAACATAAATGAGAGCGCAGTTTGAAACAATTTTATATTTCAGGAGCTTCAACCTTTGGCTCCGTGGAATGATGATCTAGTAGCTACGGAAGAAGGACCGATATGTCCTCAGTATGACGAGATATATGGGCGCGCGGCCAGACCAGTGGGCATGAATGAGTCTTGCATCTTTGCCAACGTGCACGTCCCTCTTAATGCCTCTGACTGCGGGTCTACAAATGCTCTTCCTATACTAGTCTACATCCATGGCGGTGGCTTTCAAATCGGTTCTGGAAATGCAGATGTCTATGGGCCTGAATATCTAGTCAGCAAATGCGTTATTGTCATCACTTTTAATTACAGGTAAGTAGTTACACTTGAACACTGTCTTATAATTTAAAAACTACACACTACACACCTAGTCTCTAATGTATTAAGTACTCATTTTTAAACTATCGCGTTGCATGATTATAATATAATTACAACACGGGAATTAACGCAATTGCGCGTTAATTCTTGTGTTGTAATGCTATTATGTTAAGTAAAGCAAGGTAGTTTAAATAGTGACGGACTAACAATATACGTAATAAAGTTTAGTCGTGATTTTGTAACAAATGGACTGAGTAGACCTCAGCAAACATACTTGGACCAGATCGGAGATGATCTACAAAAGGGTCAAGTGCGGAGTACCTTTATTCGATGATCGTGTATGAGGAATGTAATGCGAGTGAATGGGCGAAATAAGCAGACAGGATCGTAGCTAATAGAAATGTGTGGTGTTAGCCTACCCCTTTGGGAAATAGGCGTGACTTTATGTATGTATGGACTGGGTAACTGTCTCATTATCATCGCAAAGTTATTAATAATTTCTTTAAACCATTTTACAGGATTAATGTGTTCGGTTATCTGTCGCTGAACTCGCCGAAGGTCCCAGGTAACAATGGACTCAGGGACGCCATCACTCTGCTCCAGTGGGTTCAGAGGAACGCTCGAGCTTTCGGCGGAGATCCCGACAACGTGACCTTGGGGGGCCAGAGCTGCGGGTCTGTTGCCGCACATTTAATATCACTATCTGACGCCTCGAGGGGGTTATTTAAAAGGTAATAAAATAAAACCTTAAACTAAATAATCGTACGTATCTTTAAGTCTGTATAATCTAATCGTAGAGAAAATCTGTAATTTACCATACAACAATATATTTCTTTAATACTTTCAGGCTAATTCTAATGAGTGGTTTAGCTAACGGAGGATTCTACACAACATCGCCAGCATACGCTGCGACGGTAGCACAAATGTTTTTGGGATACGTGGGCATTAATTCTACGGACGTGGACGACATCCACGACCAACTCGTTCGAATGCCCCTGGAAAAAATCATGGAAGCTAACAGGATCGTGCAATTGAAAACAGGCGTGGTTTCCTTCGTTCCTGTTGTTGAATCTGAACATTCTGGAATCACGCAGATCCTTGATGACCTGCCAGCGAACCTTATAAAAAAAGGCCGCGGAAAAGACATTCCCATGGTCATAGGTTATACGTCAGATGAATGCGAATTCTTTAAACTAAGAATTATATACTTGGACTTGATAGGCCTTATTAAGGAGAACCCTGTAGTAGTTCTACCACCAAATATTACGTATTATGTGTCTACAAACAAAGCTCTTGATCTAGCACAAACTGTATTGGACAGGTATTTTGGTGGGGAAGCATCAGTGCAAAAATTTATACCATATTGCACTGACTCTTATTTTGCATATCCTGCCCATAAAGTGGTCGACTGGAGAACTTCTATAGGAGGGGCGCCTGTCTTTCCGTATCAGTTCTCGTTTAACAGCGACAGCAACATTTTAAAGAAGGCATTCAACCTGGATTATGACGGAGGTAGTGTCCATATTGATGATTTGACATACGTATTTCGAATGAACTCTATGATGCAAGACAACGAAAAGTCTTTCCCACCCCGGAGCAGAGACGACCTCATGAAGTACTGGATGACAACGTTTGTGGTTAACTTCATGCAGTGCAGGTAAGTCTACACTTGCCTACATGATTATCAGAAAACGAACAAATTTCTATTGCAAAACTAAAAAAAGTGGAAGATGGTAAATCCTCTGCTCTATTGCAGCAACCCAGTGTGTGACGACCAATCAGCGTGGCCGGCGGCGGATGCCCAGCAGCTAAACTACCAGCTGCTCACCGAGCCAGTGTTAATCAACAACAACGTGCCGCTCACGGAGAACCAACGAGACATGATGCTCTTCCACGACAACCTCTTCCAGAGCGCCGGCCAATGAGAGGGGGCAAACGACGTCCTTATAAATTGGCCATGATTATAAAATATTGGAAACAACAAAATTGTTTATTATTAATATGATTCAAATTCAAAATAAAAAGTAAGATCAAACATTGATATTTTGTTTGTTTATTGACAATTTTGATAACTTCTATATCTCGTTTTGATCTACGCACGTGGGGCCGTATTTGAAGAAGTGTATGGTATTAGATTTTTATCAAGCTGGTTTAAGGAAATATATTATTTATAATAATATTTAGCAATTTAAGTTTATTAATTAAGTTAAAAAAGACCACATTATGAAGTAGGCTTACGACATGGAATATTTATTATTCAGAAATAAAACTGAATAAACCATGATTGGTATAAAACTCAGCTGCAATTAATCAATGTGTTTATATCGTATAAGAGAGTGAACTTGACAAAATATGCTCAAGTCTATTTGTTTATTGATAGCAGTTTTCAGCTGCGGTAAGTTGTTTCTATAATAATTTGCTAAAATGCGGTGAACAATGTTAGAGTAACTACCGTACTCAAAGAAATTAATGATTACTTGAACTATCACTAAGTGAAGGTTTTCTTTGTGAAATCTTTACTTAATAATAATATGTCTCTATTGCACACCAAAATAATATAAAATACAGTGCGGCGGTTAGTACCTACTGGAATATAATAAATACAATTAACTTCTTAATTAATCTTTGCAGGGCAACGATCTCTTTGCCTATAGAGAAGAATACTTTAATTGAATTAATCAAAATATTTTCTTTTAGTCAGTTCAACGTTTGTGCCGAACGATGACGTTGAATTGAATTGTGACGTACGGACACAGTTAGACTCGGGATGGGTGTGCGGCCGCATTAGAACCGCTGAGGAGAACGTGCAGTATGCCAGCTTCAGAGGCATTCCTTATGCTCAGCAGCCACTCGGGGAGCTGCGGTTCAAGGTACGGCGACTCAAAGGACCAGGGTTCTTGCTCGTCCATAAGTACACTAAGGCCAACCAGATGAACCAGTGCATCACATTGAAATGCACTGATGATTTATTAATTTTATATACCTATTGAAACAATAACCATAATTATTGATTTTTAGGAGCTCCAACCATTGGATCCCTGGAATGACGTTCTATTAGCCACAGAAGAAGGATCAGTATGTCCTCAATATGATGAACTGTATGGGCGCCTAGCCAGACCTGTAGGCGCAAGTGAATCCTGTATCTTTACCAACGTGCACGTCCCTCTCAATGCCTCTGACTATGGGTCTACAAATGGTCTCCCTATATTTGTCTACATCCACGGCGGTGCGTTTCAGTCCGGTTCTGGAGATGCCGATGTCTATGGGCCTGAATATCTAGTCAGCAAAGGCGTTATTGTCATCACTTTTAACTATAGGTAAGTTAATACACTTTTAAATGAAGATTTTTAAGTATCGTAATATTTTAATATTAATTCTATTAATAAATCGTCGACCCACCCCAGGAATTTGTCTTGTATCGTAGGGTGTTTAAAACCGACTTCAAGAAGGAGGTTCCATGTTTGTCTGTATTTTTTTTTTTATTAAACGTGTTTCGTTTGAAAGGGCTTGTTGTCAGATTTCAAAAGTGAAAAATATTACTTTATTAACTTTACATACACAAACTTAAAGTCAAACCCGAAATGTATTTACTAACTGAAACTATTAACAAAGTAAACGCATAGGATTTGGCGCAGACTTCTACTTTCCTTAATATAAAAAGAACAATAACACATATAGGTATTTGTGTTAAAATTAAAATACAACAAATTAACGTAGTTACCATAACAGCTATGACAATGTATCCTATATACTTTGATTACAATTCTATTTCCTTCGGTAGCGGAGCTGGAAGTCGATCTGCCTTAAACTTGATATTTAAATGATATTGCAGGCTCAACGTGTTCGGTTATCTGTCGCTGAACTCGCCGAAGGTCCCAGGTAACAATGGACTCAGGGACGCCATCACTCTGCTCCAGTGGGTTCAGAGGAACGCTCGAGCTTTCGGCGGAGACCCCGACAACGTGACCCTGGGGGGCCATAGCGCAGGATCAGTCAGCGCACATTTACTGTCACTATCTAAAGCCTCCGAGGGTTTGTTTAAAAGGTATTGTTTTAATCACATAGGTACTTTATTTATACATTTAAAGAAAGTTGTTATTAATATGTTTCATACTTTCAGGCTTATTTTGATGAGCGGTTTGTCCAATTCAGGATTATATACAACTGCGCCTCTATACGCAGCGACAGTAGCTCAAATGTTTTTGGGATACGTAGGCATTAATTCTACAGACGTCGACGATATCCACGACCAACTCGTACAAATGCCTCTCCAGAAGATCATGGAGGCTAACAGGATGGTGCAGATGCAAACAGGCGTGGTTTCCTTCGTTCCTGTTCTTGAATCTGCACATTCTGGAATCACGCAGATCATTGACGATCTGCCAGCGAACCTTATAAAACAAGGTCGCGGAAAAGACATTCCCATGATAATAGGATATACATCAGCTGAATGCGAGTCTTTTAAACATAAAGTTGAATATTTGGACATGGTGCAGCTCATAAAGGCGAACCCTGTAGTCATATTGCCGCCAAACATAACATATTATGTTCCTACAAATCAAGCGCTCGAACTGTCACAAACTGTGTTAGACAGGTATTTTAAAGAAGAGGTGTCTGTTGAAAAATATTTCCCATATTGCACAGACATGTTATTTAAATACCCTGCTCTAAAAGTGGCTCAGTGGCGAGCTTCCTTGGGAGGGGCTCCGGCCTACGCCTACCAGTTTGCGTTCGACAGCGGCTTCAACATTATAAAGAATGCTTTGATGCTGAATTATGAAAATGGAAGTGCCCATGCTGAAGATTTGACGTTCCTATTTCGTACAAACTCAATGCTGCAAGGCGACCAGAAGTCTTTCCCGCCGCTGAACAGGGACAACCTCATGAAGGACTGGATGACGACGTTCGTGGTCAACTTTATGCAGTGCAGGTAGGTTTATACTTAGACGGTCTACTTTATACTATACTAGCTGCGCCCCGCGGTGTTACCCGCTACATTTTTTCGGGATAAAAAGTAGCCTATATGTTAATCCAGGGTATAACCTATCTACATACCAAATTTCAACCAAATCGGTCCAGCCGTTTTTGCGTGAAAGAGTAACAAACATCCACACATCCATACATCCATACTCACAAACTTTCACATTTATAATATTAGTAGGATAGTAGGATAAGTAACTAGTATTCTGGTGTCTTTTGTGGGCTTATAATCATTAGCTGACAATTAATATTTAATGAGAAACAACAGATAATATGGAGACGTTAATTACAAAGAGTCACGCAAATACTTTAATTATAATTTCATAATCCTGTATTCCATTTTAGCAACCCAGTGTGCGACAACCTATCAGCGTGGCCGGCGGTGGACTCTCAGCAGCTTAACTACCAGCTGCTCACCGAGCCAGTGTTCATGAACAACAACGTGGCGCTGTCAGAGGACCTACGAGACATGATGGCCTTCCACGACAACCTCTTCTTAAGTGCTGGCCAATGAGAGTGGGGCAAACGACTCAATCGAATAATGAACCGACAATGTTTAGAAATCAGCTCCAAATTACTCTATAAAAATATATCTATTAATTTCAAATACTAAATAAATGATACTAAAATAAGTTTTTCTTGAAAAAGTGCAAAAAGCATTCCTGCGGTTTATTTACAGAAGAACTCTCAGTTTATCCTTATCTGTACCCTACCAAGTCCCTTTTAGGATGTCTGGGATACCATATGTTGCAGACCAGAAGGGCATGTGACCCAGTAGGTGTAATACTCGAAATATGAAAGGCTGGGAAGGACGCTCTTAATATCCATAATAACGTCGAATAACGACTTTACACGCCGTATATTTTATTTTAATAATATAATATGAAAAGAACACTTCTATTGAAACCCTGACTCAGGAGCTAGGTTAGACCTGTGTTACAGGAGTCAGTGTCTTCATCCGTATTGGAGCTTACAATTTAAATAGGTAGGTACTTACAGTATAATAAAATTAAAAAAAAACTTTTAAAGACACGGGTACATGCGTGCTCGGTGCTCGTATGTGATGTGTGGTTGTTCATACCTACGTAAGATGTGAATGACTCGTGTGCGAGTGTGTGTGTGTAACAAATATTATCTCCGTAGCAGAAGACATCCACTGCTAGACGTGCCTACATGTCGGACCGCAGCCCGTGCTGCGTCTCCCGTACCTCGCGTGTTGACCGCACTAAACAAGCTCGTGGAGCCAACACTGATAGCGATCTATTTGCGAATAAATTCGCCAATTTAATGGTTATATGTCTACGTTTTTGTGAGGATAATAACGTTTAATTGTTGTTATTAGTTGTGTTTTATGTTCGTTCTTATTTTTACATTTGATTTGTGTAATTGGCTTGTAAAGCCGTGTAAATCAAACAAATAAATAAATAAATGATCACTTTTAGTATCATTATTTATACTTACCATATTCCTGGTCCTGAGAGAGTAGACTAACAGATTCATCTTGCTTACCTGTAAAAAAGAATAAGAACTTAAATGTAATTGGTAAGTACAGTTTTAACGGTTTTTTTGTAAGTTAGTATAGCAGTTACGTCGAGTGAAAGTGCAAAGTTGCTTGATACCATAAACCCACCCTGCGCCGCCCTGCACTGAATAGTTAATATTTATATTGTTTACTTCTATTTTAGGAGATCGATATTGAAAATAACTTGCGCATACCTCTAGACCCTTTATAAGTATTGACTATTTTCCTGGTAAAATAGTGTTATCTTTTACATGGCTTGTATATTTTTCATTAGTTTGTTACTATCAAGATTACCATGGCATCGTTTTGGATTTGGACTTTTTATTGATCGGACTATAAAATAGTACTGGGTTCACCAGTTTCAGAGAGGCAGGTTTTAACTCTTAAAAGACGTAGTTTTAGCGAGAGAATTGAAACACAAACAAAGAGAAATAGTTTGTATTTAGCTGTTACCGAGTTCCTTGTTTCATGCTGTTGCGGTCTACCGGTGGATGCAAATGGCAAGGTGGCCATTCATTGTGGCGTTCCTAGGGGAAGGCCTTTGTTCAATGGACTCTTCCAGCTAATGATGATGATGAATTCCTTAATACTCTTTTGCAGCTGGATTAAGTAAGAGCATGCGCTCAAAGTTGTGACCCACTATTGACGGACTACAGTTCAGATTAGTCCAGATAGAGTAAAGATAGATTTGCTCACAGCATTTTCAAAAACGTACCAAGAATTGAAAGCTGCTATTCATTGTCGCAATTTATCGTCGTGCATAAGTAATATAGCGAAACGTAGAGCACAAAACATGTAGCAAAGCTCTTCTTATCAATTCCAAGAGTGGGGAGATAGCGCACGATGGTATTACTGAAACCCGATAAGCACCCTAATCTCAGTACTGGCACTACCAAAATGGATGTCCAAAAAAGTAAAAATCTAGTTTCATCGCAGTCAGAGGGCTGATTTGTGGAACACGTTTCATCTCATACCAGACTTCCTTGTGATCAGGGGAGGATAGGGGGGGGGGGGTACCTTCCAAAGTCTCTTCTCTAAATGATGTCCAAATAAAAAGAACATTGAAATGAGAAATTAAGAGAATGGCTGTAAATCTGCCCGTGCCGGAGTGTTAGAGCTACAAACAAACAGATTGAATTTAGATTTTGTAACTTACTTCGTCATTCTAAAAGACCCTGAAATAGACTACGTATCGAATAAGTCACCTTCCATTATTTACCTTAATATTCTGATAGCCCCTACAGCCCTAAAGCCGTGGCCTTTTATAAACATAATAAGTTAAGTAGCTAGGGGGATGGAATTCAATTTGAAATATTGCATTCTCCCCTTTCATTCCATCAATGTAATTTCTAAATCGACATACACGACACCGCAAGGGAGGTCATGCGATATCCTCGCCAATATAACTAGGTGTGGCCGCGGCTCCGCCCGCGTGCAATATGTATGTTATTGTGATTAAAGAAGATAAACATTCTGTCCGTATTTATACCAACTAACATTGAGATCAAAATCTTCAAACTCATTTTATTGAATAGATGTTTATTATAAAGTTGTAATTTAATTATTTGTAGACAAAACGAATATGGTAAAATGAATTTGATTAAATAATGTATTGAGAAATTTATGCTACGGTTACAAAGTAACGAACGTCTCATAGCGGATCAAAGGACCAATTTTTACTATACTTGCTTACCTAACCTTTTTAAATTTCTAAATTGATAAGGGAAATTTGAAAAATGATGGACACACGGGGCTTGAGCTCGCGAACTTCGCCGTACCGTGGCGCAGCTCTGCCAACTGAGCGATCGTCTTGCTTCTCGCACCTATCGAATTTCAAGTTTCTTTGTAGTATTTCCGTATTAAGGGCGACATCAGGTATTATCTGCTGAAATCTATGATTACCAACTCACTGTACCTTTACAGCTATAAACACTGAAACTTTTTAAAGTTTTTATTACACTAAAGAAGATGGGCAATAGTTTTGTTTGCGAGTGTCCTACGTCATCGATCTCATGCCTTGCCCGATCGGCGCCAGTGGAGCGTCCGTGCAGCCTGCGTTCAGTGCCTACTGAAGAGCCACGTACACTCACCAAGGTAAGGATATCCAGTCCCCTAGGTATTTGGCAACTTAGTATTATGATTTCAAGTAATTTAATTATCCTGCATTTATTACCTATCAGATTAAGCATACTTTACGCGTTTTCTTTAAATATGATTTATTATCATTTATAAAATGAGGATTTTTTTATACATCGTCGTTTCCCGATGATGAATGACAGATATGTCTTAACGCACATCCACATTTCGTCAAATTCATGAACTTGTGCGCGTGCCTATTCTAAACAATTTGTAGTATAATTTCAAGCTGCTTCTCTGATACATTCCATTGTAATGTCAGGGTTTATGTAAGTTATGTAAAAGTACGGTTGTTATGGAAAACATATTTATAAAACATTACCCCTACTACACTATTGATTTTGAGTCCGATAGTATTAATTTCCCATTTGGAAATTATTCATCTATTGCCTTGCTAGCGGTCACTCAGGATAGTAATACTTCAAAGTCGAATGCAGTATGGTTATAAATTTCCTTTGTTAGATTGTCATTGTACTATTCGTAAAATATGAGTAGTTGAAGGAGTGAGGATTATAAACAGGAACAGAATTACATAAAAGTGCTTTATTTATAGGAATGAACATCGAAAACCACTAGCAAATGTAAATAATGAGGTGGAAGACTACGGTATGGTTGAGTGCGGCGCTAGTGGTGGCCACGTCGGCGCTGCACCTCAACATTGAGCACGACCTCTTGGGTACACAGGACAAAGGAACAAATGAAGACCCTAAGTCCACAACCGAGACTATGAGCACCATCCCCTCTGACCAATACGAACCTGATCCTGACGATTATGTCGGTCGAAGTGGGGAGAACGATGGCGAAGAAACAGAATTGATTCCATCAGAAGTGCCCTCTTCGACCAATCCAGATGAGTCTGTCACAGAAACTACTAATGTAAATTCAAGAAGTAAAGAAAATATAAATCCTGACGACTATTTGCCAAACCCTAGTACCAGCACGGATATCGAAAATGGAGGCGCTTCAAATGGTGATGTGGTCGGTGTGCCAGATGGTGAGGGTGCTCCAAACTCCGAGGACAATGGAACCGGTGAAGCTGATGGTGGCGGGGAAAACGATGGCGGTGGAGGAGCTGATAATGGCGGGGGACCTGACAATGGCGATGGTAACGGTGGTACGGACGGCGATGATACAGGAGAACCTGAGGGCGACAAGGATACAGATGAGGAAAACGACAAGACTGTCGTACAGACAACTTCTGGAGCAATCCGCGGGTACCCATGGCGAGAAGACGCCAATATAATAAGCTATATTGACATACCATATGGGGTCTTTGCAGATATTTTTGAGGTATGTATAGAAAAGCAAACTTCGGATATGCATTGATTATTCTTTCTTTAATGCAGTTATTTTTTTCAGGCTCCAGTGCAGCCTACTCCATTGAAGGACGTCCACGCAGTTAAAGCACATAGCAAACGTTGTCCACAAATTCAAGACAATCTGTACGTCGGAAATACTGACTGCCTGACTTTAAGCATTTTTAAACCCTTGAACGCTGATAATGCGAGTGTTCTCTTCCATATCCACGAAGGAAACTTCAAGACCGGGAGCGGAAATCCTGATATTTATGGTCCGGAATATTTGGTTTCAAAGCACATAATTCTAGTTTTACCAAATTATAGACTTGGTCCACTCGGATTTCTGTGTTTACAAAATACAACAGCGCCAGGTAATGCTGCTTTAAAAGATCTGGCTTTGGCGCTGAAATGGACATACAATAATATTGAAAACTTTGGTGGAAACCCCGCAAATATAGCAGTGAGTGGCGACGGTACGGCAGGAGCATTAGCTGGATATTTAGCCTTGTCTCCAAAGTCTAAGGATCTGGTTAGTAAAGTGATCACAGAAAGCGGTTCAGTACTGTCCCATTGGGCACTAGACAGAAGTCCTATCGATACTGCAGGTAACTTAGTAACGCTTATTAATGAATTAAAAACATGGCAGGATGTAGAAGCTGTGGTAAAAGCTGGCGAAAACATCTCTCTCAGACCTTGCTTGGAAGCCAATAATGAAGACAGTTTTATGACAGAAACTCCTTGGGCAATGATCACCAAGCAAAACATTTCAACTACATTTATAATAGGCTCCGCAATGTTCGCTGGTGCCCATGATTTCTTAGATCACACGGAAACTAGTATACAACACTTAAACGAGGACTTTGGAAGGCTGTTGCCTAATGATTTGCAATTTGCGACTAGTGAAGAGAAAACTTTAGCAGGGAATAAAGTTAAGATTCAATACTTTAACGACTCGGCAATAAGCTTAAACGATGTGGAACCATTGGCATTATACTTAACGGATTCCGCATATCTTAGTCCTGGAATTAGAACCGCACGAAGTCTAGTCAATTCAGGAGCTACAGTTTACTTCTATGAGTTTTCATTTGTGGGGGATTTGAATAGAGAGTTAGATTCAATTGAAAGTCCAGTTAAAGGTGCGGTGAAGGGAGACATAGTTGGCTATCTGTTTACACAAGACGGGGTTGTGCCCAAGGAAGAGACCAAGGAGAGGCTCATGGTTGACCAACTGATTGAATTGTGGACTGCATTTCTGGACACCGGGTAAGAACGAATGTTGTATGTGTATAATTACAAATTTTTTTACTAGTTATCAAGTCGCTTATATTATTATGTGAAACTTTTAAAGTGTTTTGAACTAATTATAATGCAATTTATCTACTAACTCTATCTAAAATGGTAAAGGAAAACAGTGAGACCGGCACACCTGAGAGGTTTTTCAACGCTGTGCCAAGTCATGTCAGAAGCCTACAGGCGGTTTAAACTCTGACACCGCGTTGTTTATTAACCACACGATAAGAAGAGTGACAAATAGAAATCTGTGGTCTCTGCCTACCTCTCAGATAGCGTGACTGCTGTATACATATACTTTTTTATTTTTTTCAGAACGCCAGCTTCCGAAAATATTGTATGGAAGAACTTGGAAAGAGCAATTGATGCCAATGAGGGTTGGTTGTCGATTAACGAAGAGACTAGTCTGGAGTCAGGGCTGCATGTGAATCGCCTGAGGTTGTGGACCGACATCTACGATAAGCACTTCATCGAGCGAAACCTCGCATTCGGGACCTCGCCTTGCGTATACACCGTGTTAATTCTGCAGATTATCTTTTTGCTCAGCTTCTTCAGGAATGCCTCACACTTCACGCACTAATATAGTTATTGAACCAATGTTATGTACTATTTAGCACATTTAGTTGTTATGTATTTATGAATAAGCCATGTACTTTACAAACAATGAGAGTGGTATATTTGAAATAAACTATGTACACGAATCGTTATATCATTTATTAAAAATGTATTACAGAGGTTCTACCTCTGGAATACATTTTAAAATATTCGGATTCCAGGACGACCAGATTATAACCTAGAAACTAAGTATTGATTTTGAAATCTAGATAATTTAACAGATTTGAAATTCTAAACACTGAGTGTTAGTCACAAATTAGTGTAACATTTCACGGGCCGATGTTTTGGTTAGGCAGCGTTTGTTTTGATAGCCACGTCTGGCGGCAACGTAAACGAGAGCATGCTCACTCACCGGCAATTCACTTGGATTGTAAAGCGCACTAGGTTGGAAGCCGGCTATGAGGCTCGCCGGGGCCGCGGCTAGAGTAGTGTTTACTGTTGGTGCGGTGTCTGTGTTGTGCGCCGTGGTGGGCCGGCCGCCGCCCGTCACGAGGCTGTACCGGGACGTGGCCACCTTGCAGGGCGCGGTCCGCGGGTACTTCGCCCCGAACCCACCCCACTTCCAGTACTTTGGCGTCCCCTACGCCCGCCCGCCCACGCGACGCGACAGATTTAAGGTCAGCTAATCTATTTGTTTATAGACGTAAATCCCATTTGGTGAGTGCGTACGTACTACGTAAATCTAAATGAAGATTGGACAGTTATCGTGCGGGAAATTTATTAGCAGAATGGAGACTGATAACGTAAGTTGGTTAGTTTAAATACTCGCGTTCTATTTATGTGCGTAATGCGCCGTAAAATTATGTATTCAAGTTGTAGAAACGTTTTGCCGCCGTTAGAACCATGATTTTGAATGAATTACAGGAAGTATTTAGTTTACTTTATAATCACAAGCTCATTTCGTATTAGATTTTTAACGACATACAAAACCATGTGCATATGCAACCATATTTTATGTAGATAAGTGTATAGTTCATGTGGGAATCAAACTCCCAATTATATTTATCGCTCGAACTAAAATATTCTGAAGAGGAAAAAATCATAGTCTTACGAATATACGTAGGCACTTAAGCAACATCAATGAGGTTGCATAGGTATGATTGGGCACAACATAAATATAAGCTCATAAAACAAATTAACATAATGAGTATGAGGATCTATTGGCATTATAGAGCTTCTTGCCGGTTCCTCCCCATAGAAATGCCACTTTTAAACCGCGCAACAAAATTTACAGTACGTTTACTTTCATTTGTTGCCTATGAAATAAAAACATTATGACCCCCTATTCTAGGCTCCCAAACCGCCACCCGTCTGGGATGGCATCTTCGAAGCCACTCACAAGATCAAGTGTCCGCAGCTGCACGCGGATGGAGAAGAAAACTGCCTGGTCGTCAATGTATTCGTACCAGAGCACGCTACAAGGCTGCCCGTCATCGTGTTTGTGCATGACGGAGACTTTCAGAACGGGTAAAGTAACTGAGAATGAGCTCAATACTTCTGTGGAATCTCTCCAATATTTTCAACGAATGTGGTTTCGATTCTAAAAAGGAATTAAACTTTTCCTGTTATGATAATTCAAATTACGAGGTATTTTCCGTTGCCCTCTCTGCTGCTGCAAGAATTATCAGATGATGTATTATGCGAAAAACGGCTACGCCCAACGCTTAAACGCAGCTAGATATTACACCTAGTTCGGTAGTGGATGCTGTTCAACGAATTTTGTCTAAATATTCTGGCCCGAACTATAATAATGTAAACAAATGGCAATTATATTATATATTGTAATTAGAAGAAACCTGTTTCCAAGAAATATCTAATGAAACTCTTACATTATTTCAGATGGGGCGCATATAAGCCTTCTGTCAGATTTCTAAGAGAGGCTTTCATCTTAGTCACCTTCAATTACCGGCTCGGAGCTTTAGGGTTCTTATCCCTCGGCACACCCAACGCTCCAGGGAATGCCGGACTAAAGGACCAGATAGCTGCCCTGTATTGGGTCCACAGAAATATTGCATCATTTGGGGGAAACCCTCGCCAAGTCACAGTATACGGTGTAGGATCAGGCGCGGCATCTATACAACTGGTCCTATTATCCGGATTAGTAAATGACTTCTTACACAAGGTGATTTTAGAATCTGGCTCTGTGTTGTCTCCTTCAACCCTCACTTATGACCCCCTTTCGATAGCTTATGATGGTGCGAAATCCTTGGGTTACGAGGGCGCCGAAGATCCAGATATATTGTACAACTTTTATAAAGAAACTTCATCAAAAAAATTAATTAATATACCTCAAATGTTTCTCCCAAATGTTAGAAATGAGTCTGACTACCTGCACAGTCTGATAGACATGGATCCTTTGGAAAAGTTAGAGAATGGTAACTTCCACAAGGTGCCAATGCTAATCACTTTAACACATAAGAACAGTATATCAATTAATGAGAAAGATTCGCGAAGATTTGATAAACCACCAGAAAGTTTTGAATACTTACTGCCAAATAATATAGAATTCAATAACCATAGAGACAAGCATAGAGTAGGAGAGATTGTCAAAGAGTTCTACTTCCATGAAGACTTACCCAGAGACAATGTTGCACAGAGTTATGCTGACTACATGAATGACATATTTACCGAGTACCCTATTGTGAAAATGGCAATATTGTTTGCTGCTAAGAACACCTATTATGTCTATGTCATGAAGTTTAGCTTATCCCGGGAGAGTGGGACGTGGGGTAAGGCATACAGTTTTAATTCAGTACTAGATTATGTATACCAAGATGATGAGCAAGCTGATGCCGTAGTGATACAGAAACTAATGACACTCTGGAGAAACTTTATAAAACTTGGGTATGTTATGTAATTTTATAATAGAAATACCTTTAATGAATAAACTTTATCAGTAGTTCTGTCAAACATTATTGATATTTTGAGCCTAAGATGTCCCACTGCAGGGCAAAGGCCTCCCTGCTCTCTCCTAAGTCTCTGTCAGAGGTCATCAATGTCATTGTCAAACATGCAATACCAAAAAGTTTTCCAACTCAGCATAATACTGAGTGTATAACAACCAGCACTGTTTTTCAGTTGGCACCCCACAGTGACACATGGACATACTCTTTACTGCTTTTGTTTCATACAAAATTTAGTTGTTATTGAAATTATGTTTCAAGGTACAAAACATTGTCCAAGCAATATTTGTACAGCGACTATTAAAACAATAAATTGGTGAGCTTTACTTCATTCTATTGTCAGTTAAAATAAGTCATAATCTATATGAAATAAAACAGCCAACCATAAAATGTAACAATAGCAATATAGTATTACAGAGCAAATATTCAATACATTATGGGATGCAATAAAGTTATTGAGTATTGAGTCTCATCAATATTAGGAATAATAAAAATATTCATAAATAAGTAATGTTATAGTATGTTTGTTACAGAGACCCTACCCCACTGACAACCTCCCTGATTCCACTGATTTGGCAACCAGTCACCTGTGACAGACAGGAGAAGATATACATATCAGACGTGCCCATGTTACTGTTTGGTACTACACTGAAGATGAGCACTCCGTCAAGCAACCAGCGGCTAACATTCTGGGATAACATCTACAGAAGGTTCTATAAACCACATGTTTTTGAATCAGAACAATCTGAAGAAATAGAGGATGATAGTTATGTTTTAGATATTAATACTAGTTAGGGGCCACAATGTCAGTACAGTTCAGCACTTAAGTCAATGTTAAGCATAACTTAGGTGATTGTATAATTTAGATGTGTTTGTTCTATTTTTAATAAAAAGTTATAAAACTAAGTTATTTATGTATTATAAAATGGTCGTGTTATAGAATTAATCTAACTAGTATATAAACTAATGAGTTATTCAACTTGTAACAGCGCTAAGACCTCGCTGTAGTCTACTCATACACACTAGTTCCGCTTTGCGAATTTCGTAAGTGTAACCCAAATTTCGATACCACGCAATCGCTTCGTACACAAACAAGATTATTTGCAACTACAGCTGCTAATTACCAAGTCAAAGGTCAAATAAAGAGATTACAATCAATAAAAACCAAACAAGTATGCGCTTACAAGAAAATATCGACGTTGTCATAAATAAATACCGTTACCTGAACAATCGGCGGCTGTGAAAGCGTTACGTTGAGTCGCCAACACTGTGAGCACTTATCAAACTATAACATTGCTGTCCCCGCGGCAATATAATAACAATTCACTAAATTCTCATTAAATTCTTATAATAAAATCAACAAGTAAATTATAAAAGGCAAAACATGGGGCACCCGTCACATTTTACTTGACATGACATTCGCGCCGTTCGGAAACTACACTCAGGTGTTTCATATAAATACAAAATTGTAAGGATTTACCTAATAAATATAAATAAAATTCAGCTGTTATAATTTTCTTTATTTTATTGTTTGTATAATTTGATAAATAAAGATATTCCAATAAACTCGTCATTTTGTTTGCAAATTATTGACATGATTATTCGTTTCTGAACTTGGTTTAATTATAGGGTGTGCACATAGCACAACTTTCATTAATTGATCACCTCATTCATAGAATAGGTACTTTGTACTTGCGAATCATTATTGATTACTAGTTAGAATACTTCTTGGTACTGTGTAGTGGACCGTTTAAATAAAACTTTGAATATTACTCCTTCTCACATCTAAATAGATACCTACCTAATCCAATTTATTTCAGACGTTGAAAACGAACGCCAGATGTTTTAAGCGACCTTGTTGATATAACAATGTTTACTTTATAAATTAGCCGAATTCCATCTAAATTCCTAGTCGTTTTATAATTCCACCCACGTTTAACATGTTTTGTATGGCTGTAACATGTATTTATGAAACAATACCTATGTAATTACTATGCTCAATAGCTAGGTACCTATACATGAAAAGTAGGCACCTATCTATACGTATATTACCTTGATTTATAACGTGCTATAAAGTGATAACTTAAGTTTTATTATAGTAGTTAAGTACTTAGTTTGTATGAATTAGAAAATCGAGTCTGGACTGCGGAGTCATTGAACTGAGATTTTTCGCTCTAAATAAGCTATGTGCCCGCGCATATCACTTTATTTTACGATCTAATGTATTTAACAGATACAAAGTTGTGCGTAAGCGTAAGTAGATCCCTTCTTATATCTTTGAGGGGCTCTTCTTAGCTACGTGGTTACCGCGCAGATGAATCGATCTGTGAGATTAAACCGTGCTCGCCGCGGTTAGTCTTGAGATGGGTGACCATTTTAACATGAGAACGTTAAGGCGTTGGTCCTGCGCCTGATCTCTCTCCGGGCGTGTCGGTCTACCGTCCTATCGGAAAATGAAAGTTATAAAATAAGGAGTGCACCTATATTTGGTATACTTGTGCACTATAATATCTTCTGCGTAGTTGGCTGCCGTGACCGAAATTCGGTCAGGACATTGTTATTACTTAGATCTGACGTACAATATAACAAATGATGTCTACGCATTTTCTTCAGTGTCAATTGTGAGGTTTGTTCAGTTTTTAACAATTTAGGTATATAAGTAAACCCTACCTATGATCTTCTAACTAGGTACTTTTTAAGTATTCGTTTTTGGATGTCTACTAGTTAGTTGCAGGGTTAAGCGCCTGTATCTTAATTATTATTTATCGAAACTATTTCAGATCTGCGAATCTTTATGTTACTTGTAAGAAACAAGCGCAACAAGCGCCTGCCTGTTTCTCAAAAGCAATAAGTCAGAAAGCGAATAATTTACATACGTTGAGATTTCGGAATTGGACCATGTATTGTTACATTACTTATTGTAATGTTAGGGTTATTTTACAGGGAAGGGGTTTTACGGGGTTACTATGAGCTTGCATTGGCGGCATTGCTGGCCATTTTCCGCATTGGAAGTGAAACGCCATTGTAACATGCAGTGTAGTGCGGCGTCTGGCTTCCACTCATAGTATGACCATGAACTCTTTAAACAGTTTACATTGCTGTCCTGCTTTAAAAGTTCATCGTAAGGGGGCTGATTCAGCGTATTTAGCTAATTCAACTTTTATATCCCCCTAAGCCTGGTTCCCAGTGTGTATGACTTTGGGCTTCTACCCTCTTCTGCTAGCCTGTAACGACTGTCAAAAAGTCGTGAGTATAAACGTCAGACTGGTAAAGTTCTCGTAAAAGAACGCTGAGCAACAGTCAGCGACTGTGTTTGCACTCGGATATAGTCGCTTCCCATGGTCCTGGGCTATTGGCATTCATAATTAAGTGTATTTGTTTTATTGTAGAATCATTACAGGTAGTTTACTAGTTACGTAACACTATGGAATACACGAGTTGAAAAAAAATGATAACGGTCAGCGTTCTTTTCACGCGACGGGAACTAAACTCGGTATGTTACATACATACATACTGACCTGAGGGTTCATAGATAAAAGGCTGGTATATAGGTAGTCGTAACTTTGTGTCTATAAGTTTGACCGTACACCGAGTGACAACATTTAAAAAGGTTGGAAATGAAATAAAAAGCGTAAGTATAACTATTTAAAACAGTTTTTAATGTATAACCAGACATGGCAAGAAACTATTGGTACTTAACTGTAACTTATTGTCTTAATGTTTACACTCAACTTGATAGTTAATGATGTTTACATACATCACGGTAGTAACTATTTATTATGGAGAGATTGTTGCTACATGCACACTATAGGAGCTGTGTATATCGTTAGTAGTAGGTATTTTGATATTTTACTTCAACAGTCATGTCAACGTACTTAATTGAAAGAGCTTCTCATCATGTGCGTATTAGGTATTTTATTATATTTGATTACTCACGATGTAAGTTACATTTTTATAATCCTTTCTAATTTATAAATTAATTTCGGAATGCTGCTTCAATATGTGTTTGTACTTGCCTAGTTTAATGGACCGTTAGAACATCACTTTTTGCAAGACTGTACGACAATCTAAAAAACAAAAGTACAACAAACAACGAAAAACACAATTTAAAAAGGTGGAAATTGTACCGTAGCATACAAAATTATAAATTCCTTTTGAAACATCACAATATCCAAATCCGGTACCCGATAGTACTAATGTACAAGTTAATGTGCAAGGAGAGTGATGCACAGAGTACATAATATACAAAACGTTGAGCATACATCAGTAAACTTAATTATACATCATTTTATCACAATTAAAAATATTCTAGCACTATAAATAACTGAATATCACATATAATTTTGAATTTTACTAACCGATTCTCAACAACAATTTATACAGTTTTGTACAAAAAATAAACGAAGGTTGATCTTCATAAGAATATACTTCATAATACATATCTTAAATATAATCTTATTCTTATTGTAAATATAAAAATGGAATCATCATGCAGCCCTGTAGTATACTCAACAATGTCCAAAACACTGTAAGAACATCGAAGGTGTCAGGGTGGCTCTCACAAGTAATTCTTACAATCTATGAAACCTATCAACCCATTGCAACATGGATATGAATCAGTTTTATTGCGTTCTCAGAGTTGACAATCATTCAACTTAATATTTGCCACTGAATAGGTAAATCGAGGCACTTAACAACATTCTAACCTATAGAAATCGACCACACACTGTCTTCAAATGGTTTTAGAACAGAGATGTCTAATTAAGACACGTAATTCTTGGCACTGTTGGTATGTACTGGGTATTCCATAAAATTATATGTCAGTAAGACTACAAGTACCTTTCCGAATAATTTACCAAAATGCTTGACTCAAACGTCAAACCTTTCCGTATCTTCCGAACATGGTTACCGATATCAGTCTTACATACTACCGGTAGTGTAAAATTGACCTGTTCTAAAACCATTGACCTCCAAGTGCGGGTGACTCTCACAGGATCATTGACAGTGTTCGTTGACGTCTACCACGGTGTTCTTCCGCCAGCCGAAGAAGAAGTAGCCGACAGCCAGGCCCAGCACCAGCGCCAGGCACAGCCATACATTGTACGTCATGAACACCAGCATCAGCGTGTAGGAGGCACTGGACTGCAGGAAGTGCATCAGGGTCTGTATCATGTGGCCAGATGACAGCATTGTGTACCTGGAAATGACGATGGAGCATAGTTAGTGGGCTTATAATTAGAGTCACTTAGTAAAGTAAGAATTTGTGCCCAGTGAATGGAAATGCCCTCTATTACACGATACCTCCCTATAGCATTACTGGCGGGATACGGGGAAAAATACACCTAGACCCTAGAGGATGTATTCCTCTGACTGGATATTAATATGTTTCATGTGATTATTTTTCCGACCCAAATATCGACCAATAGAATTGCACCATTCGACGTCACGTGGTACAACCTACATGGTATTATACTGATAATTTTTTGATTATTTTTAGGTTGTACCACGTGACGTCGAATGGTGCAATTCTATTGGCCGACATTTGGGACGGAAAAATAATCCCCCGAATACCACACGAGCTTCAAAATTATCTGGCATTTCCCTCAAGGTTCCCTGCAAACAAATAAAGTCGTCAAGTTTTTCAGGAAAAATCACGAGCGCGAAGCGCGAGTGATTTTTTAACCTGAAAAACGTGACTCCTTCATTTGTTTGCAACGAACCTATCGGGAAATACCCGATAATTTTGAAGCTCGTGTGGTATTATAAGTGATTATTTTTTGTAAATAAATTACAATACGGTTTAATCTCATATTCTTTAGTAATACCTTAAAATGTGGTCTTAAAAACTAGAGCACATTAATTGAAAACTGTCAATGTAATACGAACATGCAAGATATCAAAATTACGTGTAAAACCAGACTCACAGAGAGACCGGCCCGACCGCGAACCCAAGGCCTAACTTACGCTCACTAGCCAGTTATATGTTTTGTGTAATCAATATGCTTCATTGTATTTTTATATTTCAACTTATCATGACTGTTCTTTTACAGGGCAGTTGTGTGGTGTCCCTAGCTGGTGTGCCATTCTCTAAAAGATTAAAGTTCTCAATGGGCCTCTGCCTGTTGGACCTGTGTCCCAACGTAAGCCTTTTAAAAGACTGGTTATCTTTCGCATCTTTAGTTGATAACCCAAGTAAAAAGGAAACCCAGGCCAATTATTGGGCTCGTACTATTGTTTATCGAAAATCAGAATATATTATAAAAACTATACTCTCAGCTATACTATACTTATCTACTATATGCGTTCGCAATTTTTTGCAAGTTCCAGACACAAAATCGTCAACTCGTAACAATACGGCTTGGATAAGAAATATCGTTATCGAACCGTATGTAACGGGTCTTTACTAGAAATATTAAAATTCAAAAGACCATTCAAGACTTCAAATTTCATTTTTGGGAGGTCCCTTTCCAGAATACGGACTACCTAAATCCTAACACACACCGCCAAATAATTTATAAATCTTCCTTACTTAACGACGGCGGTTCCCCCGCAGGGCCCGTTGTTCCCGCACTCGCTCTTAGTGATGTTGACTCGGGAGTCACCCGGGGTGGCGGAGGCCCGCGCGTGTAGGGCTTCTCTGAAGTACTTGAGGCCCTCGTACAGCACGCCGGCGAAGAAGATGGCCACTGCTGAGCCGAACAGCTCCAGCGCGTTCGTCGTCATCCACCCGCTGAACAGGATCTCTTGGCAGACGCCTGCGTGGAACTGAAAGGAGGGAGAATCTGCTATTAGTATAGGTTTTGTATTAAAAGCCGTATGAATATTCATAGTATCTATCTATTAGAGAATAAAAAACTGGTGTTTGTATCTACTTCAATTTTCAGATGGTTCGTAGAGTCAAACTCTACGTCTTCTTCTTCTTAGAGATAATAATAATTATGAGCAGTAGGTACGACCAGGGAGCTTAGCATGACTTTTAAAAATAATTGCCAAGTTCCGGACAATTTATACTTTGTGGGATAACCTGACAGGATTTCTATTCATACCGTGAACAGTTCCATCAGAACTGCAATGCATAGACTTTACAGCTGCCCCGTTGCCTCTGATCAGCTAAGCATCTTCATGATATAAAGTTATAAACAAACGTTAGAAATAGAAAATACAGCCATAATCTACTTATGACATAATTATACCTACGTCACATTATGTTGATTTGTTTCTCAGAACAATAAGATTAAAATAAAAATCACTAATCTGTCATCTCGTTAATAGCGATTGTCATTTGGGTATCAGGGTTATAACTACATATAATTTGGTATTAATGGAAATCGAATTCATAATAATAATATATATATATCTTTCTTTTTAGGTCAGATAAATATATTAGAGAACTGCAGTAGGGGTACCAAAACTTTTTAGTAACATGAAAACCCTCCCACAGGCGCGGTTCCTAGATTTTAAAAAGATTTGTGATTCTTCCAATTGTGTTTTGGGAATAACTAACGATACTTTGTAGGCAATTGGTAAATGAACAGTAGAAACTGGTGTTAGTAGGTACCTGTACAACAATGTGTTGTATCATATCTACGTGTTTATTTAAATGAGGCACGTGTCCTGACTGACCGATTCCCCGTCGTTCAGGCTAAACGGATGGACCTAAATCACTGAGAAAGTACCCAGCACCATGTTTATATTACTTAGTATTTTATATTTTAAATAGGCACGCTTCACATGGCTAAGTTGGTAACTCCTAGCAGAAGAAAATAAATTGCATTGGGACTTTTAACGTAACTGGCGAAATGTCTCTATAGGCCTACCCCCTCGGGGAATACAGGCGTACCTAATGTTAAGTAAACATTGCTACACATAACATTGGCGATCAGTCGTCAGGATGAGGCAGAATGTCAAGAAGCCTGTCTCAATACCATTTGTTTTGTTTTTAATAGACATAGAAGTCTTCGGAGTCTAATAAGACGGAATCTTTATCGATCGTACGAAGGATGTGGTATAAATCAGTCAGTTTCGTCCGACTCTTTATTGAATCCTGACCTGTTGGGTCTCGAGCCGTCACTCAACATTTTGATCGGACGTTTCCTTTTACGATTTCAGCATATAAACGACTTTCCCACGATGTAAGTTTACCACTAAACACACAGGATCTCTCAGAATCGCGACCAATATGCATTAAAATGTATTTTGTTGAGCGCCTGTGTAAGGTTTTCAAGATCCAGAACTCCTTAGAAATCCATGCAGGTTTGATTCCTGTACGACGTAATAATTTGGAACAGGTTTCTATACGCCAGGCGCTTGTCTGTTGGTCTCAGACCCTCAGGCGTCACGCTCTCGCAGGAGCCGGTGGCAGGTGTCGCCGGGCGCCAGAACAATGGCGCAGGAAGTGGCGCGCGCGCCGACGCAATGACAAACAAACAATATTGACACACAGACACGAATTTCGCCGGGTTTCGGGCCCGCCGCGGAGGAATGCGACTGTGTAGAGTTACAGATGTTCTGAGCTGTAGGTATGGACGGGAAATTCATTATATAAAGTTGAGTTACGCTGTTTAAAAATTTATTTCTTAAGGTTTTCTGTTTATAAACAATTCATTCTTAATTTTTGTCTTAAGGGCTTGTGACAAAGAAGCATCCTCTAACTCATTTGCCTCTGCATCTGCCTATGAGTACTACAATACTTAACTTGAAAATGCTATCCCACTATTCGTTCGACAAACATTTGCTCTTCCGAATCATTATTTCTATGGTAATTACACTTAAACAGCAGCGAGAATCAGCTATAACAAATTATACCTAAGTGCTTTAGCAAAACGCTAGTCTATTTATCATCTACGTCACATCCGGTGACCACAAATCATTGTTGTCATGTTTTTTATGGAGTCGCCTAAGCGCAGTCGCAGTATCGATGGGAACGAGAAGTGGTCGCCAACCGCGGGCGATAACGATGATAGGGACTGTGTCGGCATCAATATTCAATACTGTTTGTATAGAGGTAGGTACTACTCTACTAGGTTCTACTAATAACCGTTCAGTGTTGACTTTTATAGGTCAATGACCTTTGACATGTTAGTTATCTCTAAGAGTTTTGAAAGGTTACAAAGTCAAAGGTGTCGATGCCGGAGCCTTATGCAGTTCGCTATATTTTTTCGGAATACAATGTAACCTATGTGTGTGCAGTGCCAGCTATCTTTATACCAAATTTCATCAAAATCGGTCGAGCCGTTTGCGGGTGACGAAGTAACAAACACCATTAATGAGATTAAGGTTATTGATAGGGAAATAGAGTATAATATAGGAACCAACATATTATTATTATTATATAAAATTCTTCATTCTAAACTAAGATTTTTTTCCTGTAGATGTAGGTACAGTCAGCAACATAATGTTAAGAAACTTTATGCCAAATAATTGAAAGAAATAAACTTCAATTCAAGTCATTGTTTCTAATTATAGGAGGGGCCAATTGATGATCTAAGAATATTAACATTTATAATACGTTTAAAAAGTTAAATGCAAAGCTGCTATGTTGCTGATTGTACCTTTTTGCTTTTAATATTGAACATGAAACAAAATTCTTCCGTCATTGGCGAAATGTGGGCGTTTATCAGTACAGACGTCATGATGCTTATTATAGTTTCTATTACCTACATAATAATATGCATGGCGTACTCACCACCATGGCGTGTCCGTGTGACGCATGCGCACAGGGGTCGTCGTGGTTTTCATGGCCCTCATGGTGGCCGTGGTCGTGGTTCATGTGGTCCATGGCTTGCGGCTTGCTGTAACAAACAAATACATATATATATAATAGTTGGTACATAGATATACGTACATGCATAGGTATATATTGTCAGTAATGTATGGAAGAGTCACGTATAAGATACGAAAATAATAACTGTAGGTAACTGTTTAACAATATAGATTTTAAGATGAGCGTAAGTATTTCAAAGGTTTTCTTTTTCAATAGCGTGCTTTTTATATATTTTGTATTCACTAAAATTTCGTATTTCATTGTTTTTAAAGAATACTTGTGAAACTTTATTCTGCATAAATAGAAATTATGCTTTATATTTAAAGCTTTGCTTTTCGATTTTCCTCGTATATTGTTTTTAATGTGTCTTGTGTACACCGACAACGTGACTAAGAGCAGAGAGTCTCCGTAAGTGACAGTACCTTATACACGGCAGTTACCCAAGCCAAGGCTGTCAGACACGCTAGTAGAGAGACTCCAGAGTAAGCCAGAGTAAGACGGTACCGAGTGGGCGTCACTCTCGCGAATTATTCCGGTCTGTCACCCTGGACATTGTAGGCAATACTTTTAAGAATTAAATAAAAGACTACAGTGTATAAAAAAAACTAGTGGTTTGGGTTTTATCTGATAGTATTTAAATAAATTATAAATATTTCTTTTGTTTCTCTATTATTCAGCCACCAATCCACCGCTTGGATATTACTCACTGGGTAATCTAAACACGAAGAAATGTTTCAAGGTCATTTACCTAACTACACTTAGTAGTACTAGCAACCTTAGCGAAGTGATATAATTATAATTAACATTTTATATTAATTTCTGTTTACAACGATTACCCTGTTTACAAGCTGCTATCAGTTTGATTCAGGTTATCGTTTGTATTATCAAATCATTCATTGATAATCGGCCGTTATCAAGGGGTATACATACAAATATTATCGGATACAAAAAATAACAGCAATCGTGTTAATTATTAACGCTTCCCGCAACCAGCTTCACGTTATATCGTCTCGAAGGACCAAATGGAATTAATGATGGTTGATTAGCATACGACTCGTAACAGGTAACTACACAATGGGTGCTCAAACCCTAGGGGTCATTCAATATGTTTATCATAGACAAGAGTAACACATGCTATTATAATCTATACTTTTTTTTATTACGGGGGAATACTTTTAAACGGTACTCAGTCCCTGTGGGGGGTAGGCTTCGTGGGGAATCATAATCTGTACTATTATTATAAAGAAGTATTTAACGTTTATTAGTTAGTTTGTTATTGGTAATCTTTGAAAATATCCAAACAATTTCTAAAATTCTTCCACCAATATTTAGAATGGACCTTCTATTCTAATCCCGGAGCATACGCATATAAAAAGGCAGTCGAAGTCGCGGGCAGACTCTAATAATTAATTATAAATATTACTAACACGCATTGTTCGGTCTATATTTTTTATGGACTCTCTGTGAACTAGCCCCTTACCATGAACTCTTAAAGCAGGACAGTTTACGTTGTGGAAGCGAGATGCCTTATAACACTGCACGTAGCGGCGTCTCGCTTTCACATCGTAAACGGATCTGCTATAAGAGTTCGTGGTAAGGGGCTGTTTTGCGATCACAGCTGGAGTGTAAGAAAAGAGTTCGATACACATATTATTGATGTTATTCGCCTCATTAACATAATAATAGGTATAGCCGTTGTTCTGTTAATATGGATTACATGGAACAAAGAAAATATGTTATTAAAAGAACCATTGTAACGGCACAGTAGGGCTGAAAGCCAGAGAACACGTCATTTGTTTTTAATAATTATTAAGTTATGTTATTTTATAACTAGTTTAGTGTTGCTAATGTATTTAAATATAGGATCTTCTTGTCTGTCTAAGAAAATTAGGAAACAGGTCATGCTCATGCCGTAGTGGACAGATCTGTCAACAAAGATGGTAGCGATATTGACCGCCCAGGGTGCGCCGGACGTACTTAGGTACTATCACACGTGGAATGACACTATTTGCACTAATATACGATTAATATTGTCATATATTTAGAAGTACATAAACGTTGAACAACACCTACAGACAGCGTACTCGTAGGTATATACATACATTATACATACTTAGGTAGGACGTAATGAGGAAATCTGTAAAGGATGACTTTAGTACTGTCACCTCACAAGTTAATTTTAAAATATTTTACGGGTCATCGTTTTTGTTTACACTTTATTCTTAATTAGGTATGTTTAAAACAAAAAAAATAAATCATGAGATAGGTTACACTTTTTTAATTTAATTATACTTCTAATAAAAAAAAGTAATAAAATAGTTTACAATGTATGCAAGGACATTAATGTTATAATGCGATGGTAATATTGTAAGCATTTAATGTTTCACATCGTATTTGCGATAACACCTTGAAGACAGGCGTAATGATGATAACACGACCGCGTCCTTGAGTATACGTCTTGTACTTAGTTTTCAATTGAGTTCGTTGACCCTTGAGATTTACTCGTGTTAAGACATTTTTATCGTGATCATACATTACATAGTAACTATAATATACATGAGAAATCTACGAAAATGTGTGAAAAATATAATCAAATAGAAAGCTGTGGTTTCTGCTTACTCTTCAAGGAAACGGGCGATGTAATAGCATTAGGTATTGTAATATTGATAGCATGTACCTAACTATCCTATATAACCTATCTATGTATATGTACAAACATGGCGGGTAATCATGTACTCAGAGGTATCTAAGTTTTTATCAAAGTTATGATCATGTGGGTTTCCTCAACGTTTTCCTCGTAGCTTCATTAAAATATTCTAGTTATAAGATAATCTGATAGTCTGAGTTACATCTGGTCATGGTGAGTCGGAGGATAGCCGACTGGACTCCAGTGCGCAAGGGTGCAGGTTCAAATCTAGTACGGAGCGACGTTATTTGCGCTTTCTTAGTGCTATTACTAAGAATAATGATAGGTGTGTAAAGTTAATTGAGTCTGCGAATTACAATACAGTAAAATTAAACTAATTTCCATACTTTACTTTAAACCTACTTTAATACAAGATCTATGGTTGTGCAAGATCGGCTTTCACTCGCAAGCGCAGGGCTGCGCGGGCGCAACCGTTGCGCAAGTGATCGCCTTGACTCCGATAGTGTTTGTACTTCCCCGGTATTCATCTCTCTTACTCTTAGTAATAAAATACAACCAATATTGTCATTATTAATTAATATTAAAATAAAGTAAACTGTCTGTTATTATAAGGATATCTTGATATGTGAAAACGATCATCCATCACTAGACTGACCGTGGTGAACACGGCTTAACCTGGCAGATCGAGTGACTGCCAGCCCCCCGAAACGTTGAAATATGTAGTATATAAATATGTAAGGATCTAACCTATTGCCTGCACTTCAACGGGTGCAATTACTTTTATCAACAGGCAACACTGACTGTCCAGGAAGCGGATCAAATGGATAACAGACAAATAGACAAACAAACACGTTACTCTTGACAAACACAAAATTATGTTAAATCATCCAGCTCTTTTTCAGTCGGTTAAACAGAACGGGAAGCTCTCTAAATTCAAATTAAAAATGTTTTTATTTCATACCAGCTGTTGCCCGCGACTTCATCAGCGTGAATTTCAGGTAAAAAACTCTTATCACTAATGGGTATGAAAAATAGATGTTGGCCGATTCTCAGACCTACTCAATACGCTCACAAAATTTCATGAGAATCGGTCTAGCCGTTTCCGAGGAGTATGGGAACGAAAACTGTGACACGAAAATTTTATATATATAGATTAACCAATTACAGGTTTATGAAACGTTAGGTTAGGTTAGGTTAGGTTAGATTCTCCACTGGAACTCCAAAAATTATTATATACATTTAAAAAATATGGTACAGAATAGGAAAACAACGTTTTGTTATGCGACAACAAATGTCTACTTTGATAAAGTGATCCTTTTAATCTTCTCAAAGTAGGGGAGTATCTTAAGGAGGTAAATCTTTACGATGAGCACTTTGGAGACGTCATCCTGCCCTGGGGTTTTACCGTGAACGTTTTACGGCAGGTGAGCTGGTTTTCCTCGTCAGACGCGGACAGGTAGGTAATCGACGTATCCGCCCATCTGTTAGGTATAGTTGAATGAGAACACGTTACAGGTTACCTAGTTATATAATTGGATGAGATTACGTTAGGTTTCCTTCATGACTCGTTGGTCTAATGGTCGCTAAGAGCAACTGCTGAGCATGAGGTCTTAGCTTTGATTACCAGTCATTCTCAGTATCGGCAATGAGTCTAGATTCGTGTCTAGTTGATAGCCATGCCTCAAATCACTAGGACCTTTAACAGGTGAAAAAATGTGGGTGTGCTTTTCCCTTTGGAGAAAACAGGCGTACCGCAAAGCCAAAGGGATAGTTTATGATGATGTTGGGTTATGCGTAATGCGCTCGAAGGTAAATACAACTACATATTTAAGGTCCATTGTCAGGTCTATTTTGACGTTTATTATAAGTCTTAGACATATAGTATTATAGTAAAGCCATTGCTATTGTAAACAGAGGTATCTCTATCTTTACATATATGTAAGGAGGTAGGAGGAGGTGAGTCACTGTAAACTCCTGGCCCTAGATAACCTAAACTGTGTGCCCTTATCTTCTTTATGTAACTCCTACGAACTTGCTACGAAACATAAGGATAAGTAACAGAAAACTGAAATAACATACCTATATCTGGAATTAATTGACAGTTACAGTAACAGTTCGCCCCCTACTACATTGGGACCTAAAACATAACTGGCGAAATGTGGGTGTAGGTACTATATGTGCTCCTCAGCCTACCCCTTCGGGGAACACCGGCGTGATGTTACGTATGTACACTGTACATTAACAGTCAACTCTAATTAAAAGTTTAAAACCTTTGTAGAGTCAGGTGTTGGATGTTGGCGCAGTTTTCCATTTACATTAATTGCGAAAACCAATGAATTCATTTATTATTAACAGCCCGACCTAGTTTATATAGACCGAATGCGACGACGGCTTTATCGGTAGAGTATTAAAGGTAGGTTACAATCGAAATAACAATTTATTTTTTATGTTCGTACAGCATTTTTATTTATTGTGAAATATAATTATGTTCGTACCTATAACGTTAATTGAGCATGTATGACGTGTAGCATCGATCAAATTGGATCGAAAAACTTGTGACATAGTAATAGAATTTCGATGCACGTAACGGTGCGTACGTAAGGGTGAAAATAAAGTATATACGAGTATAAGTATCTGATCCTTTGTTTCCCCTCTACTGCTAGTAAAGAGAGTCGAAGTTGGCATGCCCTTGAATGGTAATAGAGTCGTCATTTACTTCCACACTCTAATGAGTGGCGAATAGGTGTATAGGGTACTTCTTCTTCTTCATAACAACATGAGCCAATTAACACATGGAATTAGATTATGCCTTAGTGCAGAGATTGGTCAGTCAGCAAGGATGGTAGTGAGGTTGACTGTCCAGGGTACGGAGGTACTTAAGTATCATCGCTCGTGGAGGCTATCTACTTGATTACACCTTTATCCGCCCCTTCAGGAATAACAAGCGTCATTGTATGTTAATAAGGCTGGTATCAGTACCTAACCTTCGTGAAAATTACGAAATATATATTAGGTAGAGTCAAATATATATGGATATGTAGTAGCTGTTTGTTGTATGTATGTATACTGAAGGTAATCGACACCCGCAGACGGGTCACTGTAAATACATCGATGCTATCATGTCGCGGAGGAGTTAGAGCAATCACTGGAGTGCATCCAGGGTGCGCGGGCGCAGTAACAGCGACGCAATTAGACGGATTTGTGACCTTACTCCATATTTTTTTTAAATAGTTTAATTTTGAACGAACTCCTTGATTTTTTGTCGTATAAAAGCCATTTTAGATTCTGAATTAAAAACAAATTAACGTTCTTTTGTAATGTAAGTATTCGACTTCAAATTACCTTTGGCTTTGAGTAATTGCCATCAGTTTTGCATGTGATTTCATTAACCTTTTCATTACTTATAATTGGCCGTAAAATTATTTAGTGTTCATTCCACTCATAAATGCATGCACCGCAGTTGAGACAGACATTAACCGGTTTTAACATCAAATTATTTTTACTTTGTTATGTTAGTACCTACAAGATGATTAATTAAACAAAGTATACTATAAAAACGAGTTCGCTGAACTAATATAATATATTTTGTGTTACCCTTCACTGACAAAAAAAATCACATGCCCCAACTAAAGACTAGTATTTGCGCACCACGCTAAAATTACCTTGCGTAGGGCTCGAACTCGCAACCCCTTGCACAACACTTCAGTCAGTACTACTGCGCCATCGGTTGTACCATCTATCAGACTTTACCGGTTCATTCCCGCTGACAGTGGGACCACACCCTCCCCGGATGCATGCAATTGTCTCGATGCCCGTCGCAATGTTCCCGCTGCGGGGCGAGACGACTTGCAAACAAAATAACTGCGGATCGCGAACATGACATATCCGAGAGGGGCTGGGGATGTGGGGACTACACTTCTACAGTCCACGTTAGTACACAACATAGAATACTAGTAATCAGGACGGAAAATATCCAGGTTGAATAGGTTATGGGCTACCATAAATTCTTAAAGCAGGATATTTTCCGTTGTGGAAGCGAGACGCCACACTACACTGCATCCTGTTCACACAACGTAAGTTGTCCTGATTTAAGAGGTCATGGTAAGAGGTCTGTGGTCCCTTACTGTACTTCAGATGGGTGATTCAGACAGCCTTTATGTAAATAAGCTAGTAAATATCGGTAGTTATAACGCTGGTTTGATATAGAATGACTGTCTATTAAGGCATAACTTTGCAGAGATATAAATGCTGGGGTAAACTAAATACTGACGAATTGATTGGCGCAGTAGCTAAGCGATTGGACTGCTGCGCTAAGGGTTGGGTTCGATTCCTGCACGGGGCAAAATTTGTGCCGCGAATGTTTGTCCCGAGTCATTCATGTTTGTGAAACGACTCAGGAGAAATTCCCAGTGTGGCGCGACGTTTTTTTTTTTAAAGAATTTTAACAAAAATAATGAACAACGTTAAAGTGTCTAGTTTATCCACTAATTGAACAATAGTAATTTATGCGACATCGTTAGTAAGATTGATATATAATCTTTTGTACCTAGTTGTTATGTATATTATTTACAAAGCAAATAATGCATCGCTCTCAGTACACGGATGAATGTTCAAGTAATTTAATTCTGCTTACTCCATTGTAGGTTACAGTTGTTATGCTTTCTTTGTACAGTCAGCAACGTATGTGGGACATCTGAGTTTGTCAACACTTCTTTAATTGACGAACAATGCCATCTAAACCACCTTGAATATTTTTGTATCTACCTAACAACATTTTATCGTAGACATTTTAAATTTATTAGCTGCGCCCCGCGGTGCTATACGAAAAAAAATTCGGATATAAAGATTATGTGTTAATCCAGGGTGTTAGATAGCTCTAAACCAATTATCAATATCGGTCAAGCCGTTAGAGCGGGAAGAGCTAACAAAGATATAAAAACACTCAAAATCTTTCTTTCACTTCATAATATTAATAGTGTCATAACTATTATTATATATTTCTTTTGATTATTTCAATTCAACAATTTATGTTGCTAACTGTACTCTGAGACGTCAAAGCCTGCATATCTTGCAGCATTTCTTGCCCCGAGTAGGGTTGGGTTAGAGATCAGTATTAGCATGAGCAGTAGTGGGTTAACAAGTAACCGTACGAGACTATCTAGCTGACCGGCTTTCAATGACGCCGTTTGGCTGCAAAGGATTTAGAATTGAGTTTTACATTCAAATTAGTATCAGTTTAGATGCGGACCCAAGTTATAGGTACCCATTTATTTGCCTAAATAGCCTTATTTACATAGCTTTTTCGAGCAATGTTTGAGTCGATTTCGAGTCTAACCTGATGCACCCGGATATTATATTAACCTTATTCTACATAGAGCGACCGATGTCTTCATACATTTTACACCCGCGGACTGTCTCATTTTATTTCTCAGAAAGCCATTTATGATATTTCATCTACTGCTGGTCACCGCGAAACCTTATAACATCAACAATATATTGTCCTAATAGCTGCGCCCCGCGGTGTTACCTACTACATTTTCGGGTTAAAAATGAAGCTATGTGTTAATCCAGGGTGTCAGCTACCTCCATACCAAATTTTATCAAAATTGGTCCAGCCTTGAGCGTGAAGAGGTAACAAACATACAAACTCACAAACTCTCGCTTTATAATATTAGTGTGACGTAACTGTACTTCGATTATTCCTATGCCAAATACCTTTACCAATAACCAATGAATACTTGTAAACACACAAGTTAGTATCAAGTTCCTCCTGTCACAAGCAGATGACGTGCTCTGCCAGTGTCGTGCTGTCGCCGCTCGCCACGTGCGACCATTTAAATGTCCCTACAATTAGGTGCTCATTGTTAGTGGCTTGTGACCGATATAGTGGCGATACGGCGGAGCCAACAATGAGCCCATTTGCAATTGTTTGTAAACAAATGTGCGACGCGCAGAATAGAAAAGAAGGACAAGAAACCTCCTGGAAAGGACACCTGCTTGGTACTGGTAGCCTGGAGTTCATTGAGGATAGTTGGATATAAATAATTAGATAAGCGAGATGTGACGAATATTTCAATACAATAAATGGATAATGTGTCTACACTCCCAAGTCTACATCGAAGATAGATAAAAATAATATACAGTTGAACTTATAACCATCTTTTTTTTAAGTGAGTTAACATTTATAAGGTCTGAACTGCATTCTGTTGAAGTCAAGTTCTTAATAATAATATCTTAGAACAGCTCACACAAGGTCATCTGTTGCCAAACTAGGCAGAGCCACGATAGTGACCAGACAACTACAATAGCAACCAACCTATTGATAAATCTACACCGAGACACAGGACAAATGATAATGTTCATCACACAAAGATTTGTCCTCGGTGGGAATCGAACCTCAGCAGTCAGGGTCACTTATCTGTAACCACTAGACCAACAGGCCAGTCAAGTCAAGATGTCTGTAAACGTCAAGAATCAGGAAATAACAGTTTATGTCAATAAACAGAAATGCCATGAGAATTCCTTGTCGAGCATGAGATTTGTTTGCTCTACCGTACGACAGTTGAATTCTTTCCTTTTCGCCAGTCTTTTAACACCCTAACATGACCTATCATATATCATTCACAGCAACATACAAGACACGAGCCAATTTCCTCTGATAAGGTAGAATGTTGTACATAGAGCCTCTACTTACAACATGTTACCTTTTACTTTCATTACAGACGGAGATCAAGTAACGTGACGTCATTCGATTTAATATTAGCTTTAAAACCAGCAGCTCAGATATTTACAAAGTAACTATTAAAACCGACCTTTACAGACCATAGAACCCGCCTCATACTTCAAAGTACACGCCGCATGCGCGCGCGCATCTACCGTTCAAGGTGATCCACGTTCGGTATGCGGTACTTACATAAGTGGCTAGGAGTCAAACAATAATATTGTACCATGATGTGTCACAGTCAGGTGCTAACCGCTAACCCGAGCATAACCTAACTTAGTGAAATGCGTTCCATGTCAATGTAAAACAAGTTCAAAAAAGGTGGAATTGTTCAAAAATGTCGTATTTACAAGTACAAGGTTCATATATATTGTCGCCTAGCGCTATATTATTACATAAAATATAGCGCCTAGAATTAAAAAAATATATAATGCCGATAATTTTGTGAACATTTTGTGCAATTTCGTGTGATCAAAACACCAAGTGCTCTTTCCCAAGCACTACTTTTGACTTAACAATAATGATATATAATGCATTTGTTTTATACTAATATTGTAAAACGAATTTACTAATTAACAAATTATATAAAAGTACAATGGTATACGAACGTGCAGTGTCAAGGATGCGCCCGCGCACGGCCGGACGTAATGTTGTCGCGCTGAATTTAAATACTAACATCGTGACTATAGTTTGATGGGTTACTGTTTCAAGTGGTCGACTGAAAAAATATCGTTATTGATTTAGTGTAGGTAGGGAAGTATCGCAGCTAGATATTAGAAGTTAGGTATAGTATCTACGTATAAAAAGGTATTTAATTAAATGCTAATAGGTATGATCTACGCTTTTATAATTCGTTGCAAATAAAAGTTAATACGTATTCTAATTGATAGGTAATTAAACAACTGATTTACTTAATTAAAGTCCAATCTGACGACTGACGAATTGGCACAGTAAGATTTATGATCACACTGCTACGCCAGGGTAGTATCTTAGATATCCTAAACAGGAGGTGTTTCTTCAGCTGGCTCAGATAGGTTGCCCTGTATCCCTCATATGTTAATTCCATTAATTACACCATCAAACGCCAGCGCACTGAGGTGAGCACTGAGCAGCCAGCAGTGCGGACACGACACGCTCTGATAGCAGCAGAAGTAAACAGTTTACTGTTACGTGTTCCACAGCATCCCGGAAGACGGCTCTAAACTCAACGATGAGAGGATGTACGTTTCAAATAATGAGCTACTTTATCTTAAACGGTAGATCACTAGGTAATTCTTGTGTAACGTGAGTGCGATTTCCATTTACAAACTGATTTGGCCTGACACTAATATCTGCACCTCACAAACTAAGAAAGCAAGGCACATTGGTATTACACGGATTGAGTTATAGGCTGGCTTCACAGCTGTCTTTATGATGTGACCCGTACGGGCTCCTGGGACGGAGATACACGTGAGGCACTAGAACATTGTTTCATAGCGACGAGAATTGGTCCGTAAACGAGTTCCGGGTAGAGCCCGCACAAAGGTACCCGTTTCCTAGCAACTGTATCGTTCTGAACCCTCGTTTCAGAGCACTGCGGGTGCTACCCGTACGGGTCTTCCGGACAGCTGTGAAACCAGCCTAAACCCACAATCGTCAATACACAGAGCCATCAAACCACCAAAGGTAATGTAACGTAAATGCAACGAGGAGTGCCACGAACAAACCAATGAACAGTTCCTAAATGTTGTAACAGTCATCGGTGCAATAAACCAAGATAACAATTAGAGCCGCTTCAGACAGACCTGTACACTGTACAGTCTCTTGATTGGTTTACTCCATAGTTTCGCTATCAGTCGGTGTTTGTGCAAGTCTGTTCAATTTGTATGGAGTTAAGTTTGATGACCCGAAGTAACTGTAACTTGTAAGTGACAAATATTTGTGGGGTTCGCACGGTCTTGTTACTTTAGGTGTTTGTACCTAAGTATGGCATCTCATGTGAGTGAAAGGCATCCACAATTCATTAGAATATAATGAAATATAATGAAAAAAGCGTAAAGAATTTGTCTTTAGACCAGAAGAACCCTAAGCGAACCTAATAAGCAAGCTAATCCAAATCAAAGACTTAGAAGTCCGTAGAAGGATGTCGAGTAATTAGACATTAATCGACGACTTGATAGGCGCAGTGACTTAGCGATTGGACTGTTGCGCTCGGTTGGACGGGTTCGATTCCCACACGGGACAAAAAATTGTGCGGTCCACAAATGTTTGACCCGAGTCTGGGTGTTTCTGTATGTGATATTTCATGTTTGTGAAACGCACGAACGATACAGAAGAAATTCATAGTATGACTGGCAAATAATATAGGTAATAAACATACCTCTAAAAACTATACATAAATGATTCTACATTCATAATTAATATGTAGTTTCTGTATACCATACATAAGACTTTTTAAGTATTAGATATGAAAGAAGTACATCGGTATGTTAAGCGGAACTAATACAATATTTAAATTTTACTTAGTCAAGTTTATTTAAAAAATGTCTGGCGTGCTAATGTTCTATTGCTTACATTGGAGTTGAATTAGCATCGTCATGGGTATTGAAGTCAGCAAAGAGGTTAACTTGGGCAACTCAGTGAGAAACAACTTTATTTTTTGTGAAGCAAGGTCGCTGCGATAAAATGGTTTCTTACGTTGAAAGCGAAAGTTGAATGAAAATTATATATTATGTTGTTACAATATGCAAGTCGAAGTAGCAATGGGCAGGCCATATTGCTCGAAGAACCGATAAACGCTGGGGAAGAAAGGTTCTCGAGTGGCGACCATGAACCGGAAGACGCAGCGTTTGCAGGCCTCCCACCGAATTGCAGGCAACTGGTGGATGCAATTAGCAAGCTGTCGTTCATTGCGGCGTTCTAAGGGGGAGGCCTTTGTTGAACAGTCGACGTCTTCCGGCTGATGATGATGATCATGATGATAATGTTGTTTATTTAATTAAAACATGCAATAACACAGTTTACATTGGCGGACTTAATGCCTAAGGCTTTCTGTACCTCTCAACCATATGGTAGTGCAGAGTCAAAGTTATAGGAGATAATAAAAAATAATTTGTTGTTAATTCTCCATCATTGAAAAATAATGTTTCCCCACATCAGTAATAAGTCGCGGAAGCATTACATATTTTTTAAGCAACTATCCTTTAGGTACTACAGTGTTAACAGAGAGGTTGCTCACATTATAGACACTGAAACTCAAAATAAATATCCAAAGGCCATGCTATTGTCTTGTGTGGAACTCGACACGTGTGAAAATGCTCAAATAGTGCTAATATATTGCGCTATTGCCGACATTTAATGTAGTTTTATTTTATTAGAGGCTAGTATGTATGAACGACAATGTGACGCGACCGAACTGAGATCAGAGTACCAACAAGTGGTGACCGAGGCATGGGGTATAAGTATACACCTCCAGGCTACTAACAAACTATTTCCAAAATAACCATTCGACTCGTTGCTAGCTTACGTTTAAGTTGTTTACAAATAAGATGTCTGCAATCTAAGTACTCCTTAACCACCAAAGCAGGAAACCAAAAACAATGTGACAAATCCTTAGGAACATTCACAATATTTGCCCGCCGGCATCCGCGGTGGCGATATTAGTAAACTGTAGTAAGTACATGTTTACTACGCCCGGGTTTGCTTGCGAAGACATTGTTATGTTTTATTGTTGAAGTTAAGTGGGTTTGTAAACAGCGCCCTCTCTGCCTCACCTGTTGTTGGCGAAAGGTGTTGATGACAACCTCTTTTGAGGTCAATTATCGGGACATCTGGTTGTCTACTTGGGCTAGTTTTGTTTGACAGTATTGTTGTTTGCTTCAAAGAGTAAAAAACCACCACGTTATCGTTTGCTTGGCTAACACAACATACTTCTTCGTCTTATTTAGCGTATTTTGGCATCACTATAAGTTATCCCTATTGCGAAATGAGATAAACTATCACAGGTACTTATATAAGATAAATTATATTGTTGATACTTTAACTTTAACAAAAAAAAAAATAGGCGACTAAAATTAAAAGATATAGCGACCGTATTCATGTCAGCGATCTGTTAACTCCGAGGTACATTGCTATACTTAAAGCTTTCACATAGTCTAGACTAGTGTGTTCCGATATACTCAAATTAACATCTGTCAATATTTTGGCATCTGACTTCCTCCTGATAATATCCTCCATAGTTTAAGTCTATAATACCACTTTCAACTACTATTTTGCGTCGCTGCGCTGGCGCCGGCTTGTTATTGTTGGTGAAGTAGGTATTGTTTAACGTTACAATAACAGATAAGTGAAAACTGACAAGTTTCTATTTCATGTGACTAACATATACCTATATTTTGTATGTTAGTCTGCTAGAAACAGTCAGACTAACCTAAAACATGCACTTTCCAAAGATATCTATAACTATATTATAAGTAAACGTTTTCCGTTGTGTGGTATAATTAATTAGTTTATTTACTATTTAAGTTTTCTGGTTCAAGTTCTTGTCAACATGGCGACAGATCAAGGGCTTTTTACGAAATGTCAACCTGTTTCAAATTGCGACAGCAAAACTACTTTTCACGACCATTGCCGATTTTTGTCAGGCAATTAATCCAAATTCTCTTATCAGGCAGCAATGGTTGTTGAAGTTGATAGCTGTACCTACCCAGGCCTCCAATGAAGGTCGCTTGTGACACCAACTGCACCGGTGACCTTTAGACATTCTACTTGATCGACATCGATTTTGAAAACGTTGCGGTAACATTAAAAGTCGTCGAGACTTCTTGTTATAATTACGTAACGTACTTACGTAGCTTGAACACATCGTGGGGAGACCAACACTCCTGAGAGATTTTTCAACGGTGTGTAAAGCCATGTCAGGGGCCTACAGGCGGTAATAACGCCATACGATAAGAAGAAGACGTAGCTTGTGACTCTTTTGGCTTTTGGATTAACGACCCCTAATTTATTCTCTGGTGTATATTAGTATCTGCACATAAAACCATATAATAAGGTTTGTTGCTTGTTTTATGAAGACCAACATATTTATTTTTCATCTGACTGAAATATATAAAGATCGAAATAAAAATGCTTCAGCAGACATTTTCCTCCTTATCTTCTAAGAAATATTATTTTCACTCATCAGCATGTCGAATCAAAAATTGAAAACACGGGTTAGTCACGCACCTACTGCGCTAGTTATTTTCCTAGCTCCATGTGCGCAGCCTCCCTGGTACTCGTAGCATTATTCTAATCTGAACACTCGGTTAATTGAACGTAGCGTAACTGTGACGAGATTTTGTGGCTTCACGGGAAATGGCCAGGTTACACTACCATAGGAAGGCGATAACTCATTACTATGGAACTACATTAACGCTTTGTTAATGATTTTTTTAAAGTAAAAGAATAGCATTGCACATCACGGGGTAGGCAGAGGTGTATATAGTACATTCAAATTTCGTCAGTTATGTTATAGGTCCCACTGTAATAGGGGGCGAGCTTATTGCCATCGAACGGGCAGAAATCCAGATTCCGTGCTCCTACTGAGAGTTACCAAATGGAAAAACCCAATAATACCTAATTTGCTTGACCGAGATTCGAACCCAGGACCATGAGCTGAGTAGACGCGTTAAACGACCACTAGACCAACGAGGCAGTCTTCCAAAACTTAAACGACTGTTTTTTTCTAAAACATGTAAATTATATCAAAATATTTATGAAAGCCAAGTTTAAATTTGAAACGTGAGGACCACGGACCAACTCTTTGTATAAAAATAAATAATAAACTTAAAAACGAACTGTACAGAACAATTACAAGTTGCATCGTAGAGGACCCACAAGGAAAACTATCTGCGAACTGGTTTGTTGAACCGGAATCTTGTGTTTATTGCACCTCCGCACTCGCGAACATCGGACATACCTAGACCAGCATACATTTTAGACATTCTAACTTGGATACATAGTTAAAGGTACATAAATACCACAGCAACATTTCGGCAAAAACTTTTCAAAATGTCCCACTAACGATAGGGGAATAGTCGACTTCTAAATCAATTATGAGATCCAATACCAAAACCATGTTCCGCTAGTTAAGAACCCTATGAAGTACCCCACTGTAGCCTTTTACGACACAGCAAGCCAGATGAATTATTTGTTTTATTTCTATCCAGGATTAAAGCACAAAATAAATTCTTAAGTTCATTCCAGTCGGTCCAGTGGATTAGGCGTGAATCAAACTTACTTTCGAATTTGTAATAGAGGTAAGTTAAGATGGTGATCTGGCGCAGTGGCAAAATGATTAGACTAATGTGCTATTGTCGACAAAAACTTAGTCACTTAGAGACAACAAATTCATCAAGAAACAAAGCCAACCTTCTATCTTAATTAACATCTCGTAACAAATATGGTAGACGACAATGAAGTTTACTCCGAAAAAGTCACAAATCGTAAACAAGTGCGTTATGTACAGAAAGTGGATGCTGTTAGTGTAGGAGCCGCCACTGGAGACTGTAAGCTACGGAGAAGATGAGTACGGTGTGAACCAGCCGGTGTCAACACGGGTGACACGAGATACACCCGCCGAGATGTTTAGATAACATATGTATTACTATTTTTACGATTTTTACGTTGGGTCTTATGAAACCTGATCTTTGAAAAAATAATTATTTTTGTGGATTGGACGGGCCAGAATTGTTATTTAGAAGACATCTTTTCACCACTTTTCAGATTGATTGCTGTTGAAGCAAACTCACCGAGAACAAGGAAAAACTTTCTTATTCTCGGTTGGTTTTAGAAGAGGGCACTAAGTAAACTCCTCTGATGCTATTTGGCCCCGTCAAGATGTTTATAGACTGGCCCTTAAGGATATTTAACTATCAAAAGCTATCCAGCCGCTCGGAAGATATAGGTAATAAATAAATTTACAAACATACATACAAGATACGCACAAAAACAGCCTTCCTTGGCAGTCGGGTAAAACGCAGCCTGATAGCCATTTTGATACTTAAAGAGAAATTTTTGAGTTTGACGACCGATCCTGTAGTAAAGTGAAAGGCGAATCAGTCACAAAATTCATTAATTAATTTTGGTGATTGGGTTTTTTGAAGGACATGGCAAATCGTATAGTTATCTTAAAACAGAAATCCGCATTCATTTTCTACAAATCGTTAATTTATCAAATGGGATAAAGAAAATACTGTCTGGAGAAATTTAGACTGTAAGACGGCAAAAGTTAACGTCCACACAGACCGAAGTTTGAATTCAAAACAAGGTTTAGTATTAAGAACTAATCCATCATAAAATTTGAAGCAAAAAAAACTAATAAATCAAGCCGAGTTAAACCCGTTCTGTCAAGTCGTGAAGCCAACAGGTCATTCAGAGGACAGCACTTAGTGTCCGCCAGTACTGTTTGTTTGTATGTTAGGCTTAGTCTCCAAAACTGCTGAGACCTTTGTACCTACTGATTTTAATTATGAAATATTTCGGGTTTTTGAAAATAATTTCTAACTTGTTTCGTGTCTGTGAAATAGATGAAAGTAAATGCATCCACGATACACTTATTCCTATAGAAACGTAAGCTTGCTTCAGTGCAGTATCTTTCCCCTAGTATATCAATAAGACTTTATAGATTATGTTGTATTTGATTCCAAATCTCGATGGCAACGAGTAGCTGTTACGACCAGCAGTGGCCCGATTTCGTTTAATTTAAAACAATAAAGAGTCCCGATTGAGATCGGCAGTTGTCGGCAGTGCCCGCGCAGATTAGTGACGTCATCGCGGATATCTGATTCTGCACTTGACATAATATGTGATTTTTTTTAATCTACTGCAGAGCGGGAAGACAGGGGTTCTAAAGGAAAATGTCCCTGGATACATAATTCGTCACTTTCGTTTATTTGGACCGCTGCGCGAAAGATTGCGGGTTCGATTCTTGCTCGGGACAAAAATTTACACGATCCGCAGATGTTTGTCCCGCGTCTGGGTGTCTGTGTATGTGATATTTCCTGTTTGTAAAACGCACTCACGATACAGATGAGATTCCTAGTGTGAGGGGACGAATTTAAAAAATAATAATTAAATACTAGTAGGTACTTAGGAAGTACTTATTACTGTTACTTTCTTACAGAGAATCGTTATCACAATCCAGAGGGGTTCGAAATGAAATCGATTCCTATCAACAGAAATAAGAGAAGATGAAAAAAAGAATTCTGAGACGATGACAAGAGGGATTAAAAAAAATTGAGAACCTTCCAAATGATTAGCAGTAGGCAATGAGGGAGGCCTTTGTTCATCAGTGGACGTGCTTCGGCTGATGATTATGATGAATGAAGACAAGTGTTAATAAGGTTGGTGCAAAGTCATCAAACCACATGGTCGAGTTGGCGTTATGTATAGGAAGTGCCCGTGTCATGAGAATAGTCGGGATCACACTATATCTATAGGTATACCCACACTTGTTTGTTTAACAGAAGAGGAAACGAGGCGAGGAAACCAAAGGTAAATATTGATGTAGCGTTTTCCTAGCTCGTGGGAATGTATCGATGGTAACAGAACTGCATGATGCTCATTAGTACAGTGTGAAATACACAGGAGATTCATTAACAGTTGACATACACAGGGCATTATAATGGGAAACAGCTTACTCACAAGTCTTTTGATGAGTTAGTACCTAGTAATTTGTTTATACCATTACTACCTATGTATACAACTATACAACACACAATATACGAATTTGAATCCGTGTTAATATTATAAATGCGAAAGTCTGTCTGTTACGCCTTCACGACTAAACTGCTGGACGGAGTTTGATGAAATTTGGCAGGTATAAAGTTTAAGACCCGGTAGGCTACGTACCGCGGGTGAAGCCCCGGCTTATTTAAAAATTCCTAAAGATCTGATAGGCGCAGTGGCCAAGCGATTAGACGGCTATGCCTAGGGTTGGGTTCGATTACCGCATGGAACAAAAATCCACAGATTTCTTAGTCCCGAGTCTGGGTGTCTGTGTATGTGATATTTCATGTTGTTGCTGTCCAGTTCAACTCTATCTACGTATCAAATAACACACGTGATATTAGTATAATTAAACACAGTGCGGCGACTCAAATCACCACATTCTGACAAAATCAATGTTAAAAATAAATTTAATTTACAGTACCATTCCTCAACCTTTACTTCATTAGTGTATTGTGAATATTCATACAAACAGCTATAGATATATGTACATCAGTATACAAACTAGACACCTGTCTATAGCACGCACATGTCATTTACATACATTTAACGTTAATTCATAAAAATAAAACGAATTATATTTAGCAACGCGATGTTGTCTTACTCACTACTGCTAAAACAGTTACATACAAAAAAAAATACATTTTTCAATGATGGATTAAATACCTCTCGTCTGTCCCTCTCGTTTGCATGTTAGAGAGTTAAGTCAATAGAGATGTAATATATCTAAGACGGGATTAAGTTAATACAGGTATTATCCTCGTTTATGAAAATAAGAGAATAAGTATATTTGGACTGTCTCGTTGGTCTAACTGTCGCCAAGTGGGACTGCTGAGCATGGTTCTGGGTTAGAATCCCAGGTTGGGTAAAGCGTTAATGAATTTCTTCATCAAGTTAAAGGCAATAGGCTCGCCCCCTTAACATTGGGACCAATAACATAACTGGCGAAATGTGGGTGTACTATGTGTATAGTACACCCACATTTCGCCAGTTATGTCTCTAGCTACCTCTTTGGGGAATACAGGCGTGATGTTATGGTTATATGTTTAACAGGATTAAAAGGAGAACCTATATCATCACGCTTGAAACCCTTGAAATCGGAGAGCAGCTAGCAGATGGTTAAGAGCAATTGTTTCGCAAAACACTATATTTCACGCAACATAAAAAACTATAATAGTTAACGATGATGGGAGACATCATGATGAAACCTGGATCCTCCCCGGTCTCTCTTACCAAGCCTGGTAAGTAATACTTCGTTCTGTGTATGAGTCAAGGATAGTGCATCAGTAGCAAGGCTACATATCAATTACGGATCTCGCTAGACACGTTGTAAGCTTTCGGCTCAATAAATCTTCGTGGTAAGCTTTCTTATTAAATTAAAGAGAAAGTCAATTTTTACAAAACGTTAGCTGATGACTGCAGAGCTCAAATTGCAATTTATTGAGAGTCGGGTTGTTAGTGCTAGTTAGTATTTGTTAGTTTTAGTACTAGAACTGATCATTGACAAGTATTTTTGTTTTATTCATGGGGCATAATATACTGAAATTATTAATAAATATACTCGTAAGTAAATAGGTGGTAAATGATACCCAGATTCTAGATATACATCTGTCAAAGATTAGAGATGCATCAATGTTACTTTTACGCCTACATACAGGAGAATCGTAGATATTTATAGTTTAGGATTATCGATCGAAAACTATAAATATTTACGATTCTCATATTTATAGTATTACCTCATTTACCTAAAAAAGAACAAAGCAGATTATAATTAAATTCAAGTAATCTCGTTTAATAAATCGCGGCCGACCTCGTTGTGTTTCGGTTGTTTATTCAAAGTTAATGTTAATTTATCGAAGTATTTGGATCTATCTGCGCACGCGATGTTGAACTAACGTATTCGCGTTGCGCGTGGAGGCGTTACGGTGTGTTACGTTACTGTTACGGTAGTACGGTGTGGTCGAGTGTTGGTCCTGTGACCTACGGGGATGGCCTATAGGTTTGGTTGAGATAGGTAGCTAGTTCTATCTTAATACGAGGTTATTATCACAAAAAAGGTGCAACTAGCATCATGACGTTTCATAAACGCCTGTAATTAGTTTGAATATGAATAACAACATTTTAAATTTGATTCCGACGAATTAAGAACTTCCTCTTTTTTTGATGTCGGTTAATGTCTTCTTTGTTGCTTGCATGTGATGTGTTTGTTGTTTAACTTAGATAATGTAGAAAAAAAAACAAAGAAATAAACGAAAAATTATCAAGGATTCCGTTATGCACGTTACAAATGTTACACATGTAATGATGAACACAAAGCACACCAGAAAACTCTTTGGTCTGAACTGGGTTCGAACCAAACACCACTCGACAGCCGCGTACGACCACAAAACCAACAAACCAGTTAAAAAAAACACATTTATGTTACGACTGAAATCACGACTGATTTACTAGTTAATATTCATGATTCATAAAAAAGACATACAACGTAGGAATCATCTACTTTTTTCTCAAGAAATTCGCGTTGAATTCTATCGAGTTCTAGTGCGTTACCAAATGTAAACAATACAAATACATGTAACATGTTTCTCCACGTTCCGGAGAGCTGGCGTTAGCTAACACTCTGACTTGCTCCTAAAGGTCACGCCGTAATAGCGCCGCTCACTCTGTGTGTTTCTGTTTATGCCCAATTGTGTAAGGTGCTTTATGTAATGACTGTGTACACTGTGTGTGACTGGCTTTACGTTGCGATGCACGAAATACGTGAAAAGGCATGCAAACTTGATTATATACATTAATATTGTTATAGATCATAAAATACTCAAATAATAACCGAAGCGGTTGCGAAATTCATAATAAAATATGTTATTACATACGAATTTACGTCAGACTCGAGTTTCTTTGTAAATATGACATTACTTGTTGGTTCCAAAGTAAAGGTTACCTACCACCCAAGCTGTTTATAATATACAAATTAAAACCCGCTCACACAAAAACCTCGTCCACATCCAAAATAACAACACCTATTATTTTGCAAGGACACCGCTATAACTATTATATTTTAAACTATAAAAATACTCACCAATATATTCCAATACAATACTCGCTCCTTTATCACAGATAACTGTGTATAATCAAACAAAAATAATAATAATGTCAACAGTATTCAATACACTCGCGTTCACGAGAGATGCGGCAGTTGACAGCTGTCAAACACAAGCGCGTGCGTCCGCGGTTGGCGGGCAGCGATGGCGGAGTGGCGCGGGCGCAGCGGACGGCCGTGCCGTAGTCACACACTGCGCTGCGGTTACGACACCAACTCGTTATCTGTTCTACCTCATTGCGCTTGCGACCGAACGGAATACGTGGTTTGCTATGTTTACGCTGTGGTGTTGTTTGGGAGTAGGCAGGCCGTGGTGTGAGGTGACAGGTGCGACCTTGTCGAGTTAGATATTTGGACTTGCTATCAATGTTAACCGATTGGCGGTCAAACGATAAGATACGCTTTAGATAGAGACACGGGTAGATAGGTGCTTCTTCTACAATGTTTATTAGTCTCTAACAACTAAATTGTATACCTCTGCCTAGCCCTTCGAGAATGCAGCCGTGACGTTATGTTTATTAAACCAACCCAACGTGTGGTTTCCGTCGCTCTACATTTTAAGAATCCAGATTATTATGTAAAATTTAAATACTTTTTGACAGAAAAACATTAGTCAGAGCATCGAACCTATGTCCCCATGCTTTGGAACAGCGCGCACGATCTCAAAGTATAGGTACCTAGTGCAACGAGCGAACCGGTTGGTACTTGGTAGTGACCTCACGATGTATCTACTAGCACGAGATGAATCTCACGTTAGTATAGAAAATGTATGGAACAGAGAGATATAGCCTTGTTTTGTCCAACTAATTAAGGTATAACTATAACAAATAACTATATATATTGTAGACTTTAGAATAAAGATTTAAGTTCAGTTACCAATAAAATGTCGGCTTCACACCTGAAATAATATCCTATTATTATTATAAACACATACCTCTATTATATTTATTAATAATTAAGAAGGTAAACAAATAGGTGCTGTATTCCGTAAAGAGATTGGTAGAGCCTTTCAGAACAGGGAGTTACGCCTATATGCGATGTAACCTGAAGGGGTAGACGGACAGGTAGCGCTGTGAAGCACTGGTATCCCAGATCGAGGCTGACAGTCACTCGTTATTATCAGGTATAAGTTATGTAGGGGTGTCGTAAATAAATAAGAAATTTCATTATAACTTAACATAGCATCACGCCTGTATTCACTGAAAGTGCAAGCAAATTTGCTGATTTCGGGCACAAATCTAGACTCCGTGCTGCTACTGAGAATTACCTAATGGGAAACCGACACTACCTGTCCCGAGATTCTAATCCAAGACCTTATGCTTAGCAGTCGCTCTTAACGACCACTACACCTACGAGATAGTCCAAAGATTATATTATGAAATTGCAAGAAGTCACATGGCCACTACCACGACCATAAGTTAGCCCGGATGTCACTAACAGCACAAGAAGTACTTGGACTAATTACTCTTCCTAAGTTCCATATCACGCTCATCCCCGCCACCCGACACCGTTACACTGATAACACCAACATTCTTGTCGCGAATCATGCGCTGCTGACCTGTCACCGGCGCACGCGCTGCATGCTAACGAAAGCGCGCTGCAGGAAGTGACGCAACCTGCTTGGATTACGTTAAAATACGATATTCAGATTATGTCACCGATGACACGGAGCTTCTATTTATTAGGTACGATTTAATTTATTATGTTTTTGTTTTGCGGGAATGTAATTATCATAATTATTGAACAATTACTCAAAGGCGATCCGATTGACGCTGTGAATGAGTGATCGAGGACTGTGCTGAAATTTGTAGGTTCGATTACCGAACGGTTCACATTTTTGTGTGATTAATATGAGATGTGTGTCTGATTGAGTACCTACCGTTAAATACGTGTTAAATATTCAAAGAAACCCAATTGCTATCCATAATGTGTATTGCAAATAGGGAACCTTCTTAAAAAGTATCTGTACTTTTAAAGAAACTCCAAAAACACAAAGATTAGTAAGTACCTACCTACACCAATATGAAAATATTCTAACACTATACCTATCTACAGAGTACAAACTTGGCCAGTCGGCACAAGTTTCGCTCATAACTCAGCAATTTCATCGACTCCTGCGCAGACAGGCATCAATCAATCGGCACATACACTTTGATGATCATATCGTGTCTCGTAGCATTCTCCAGACACTCGAACTGCATACCAAATATAGCAAACTATTACAAATGCCTGCGATCGATGCGAATCGATTTCTTATCTCGTTATGACAAATACTCTGAGGTCTCTTGATGTGGAATAACTAATCTCAATAGTTATATATAATTCTTCTGTACGTGTGTTTGTCACCTAACTCCTCCAAAACAACTGGCCCGACTTGTGTAAATTTCAATCGGTTCCAGAATCGTTTGAAAACACAATTGGACCAGGTAGGTAGGCTGGACACACGTCTGCCCGGTATCCAAAACTTTGCTTTTTGTGATGATGATGATATGCCCAACGGTAGAATTAAGTTGGTCAAATAAGAGGCTATGTCTTTCAGGTGTGCTGGGTTCCTCAAGTTGTTTTGCTATACCGTTTTTAACAACTGGAAAATATTTTACAAGACGCTCATAAATTCGAAAAGACATGGTGCGTGCCCTTTGACTTGGCAGTCCAACGCAGACGATATTAGCTGATTTGGAGAGACAATAGATATAGGCAGTAATCCACATTTATTTGTTCACGTGGTGTCTTTGTGTATATAGTGTACTGCAGACATCTATGGTATATTATATAATAGAAGTAAAATAGAAATCGCTTGATGCTTTTATATATTGGCTACTAGTATTAGACAAATGTAGCTAACAGACACAGCTTTCAAAACGGTTTTTAAAAACGAACCATCCTTCTTTCGCGGTCGGGTAATAAAAAAGATAGTGCTAACTTAGAATAATTAAGAAAAAACTAGAATCCTACACAATTATGTGTATATACCGCGCAAATATTCAAATTGCTCCGCAAAATTGTAAAATGTTACATTTGTTTCGTTATGCTCAATAAATATTAACTAGATAAAATAATTAATAAAAATGGCAACTATCCAAAAAAACAGAGACATGTCTTTATCATACACTATCTTAGCGATACGACATCATCCTTATATTATATGTAAGACATATTTACATTAAACACCGTTACATTAACAGATAGAGTCGTCAAAGTCCTCCTACCTTGGATCAGCTGTCGTCCACCCTGCTCAGACTCCTGTGAGGAACTGGATGCGGGCCTATCCTGACTAATTAATATATAATGTTATATATCTGAGCCTCGTATCTCAGCCAGTGAAGCGTTACAAGTGATACAAACGACTCGCACTACTCGCTTGATTAACGGTGATTGCGAGCCAATGGAATTCTGAGTTATTAGATTGTATTTACTTAATTAAAACTATTAGTTATTAAGTTTATTTTAAGTTTATGTTATTAATTTGTTAATTATAAGACCACAGCGAAGGTGGAGTGATGTTCTGGCCACATATGCGGGACGCGCGTAGTCCGAAACTGCAGAGGATAGAGTGGTTTGGAAGAAGAAAGGGGAGGCCTTTGCCCAACAATGGGAAACGAATGGCTATGATAAATAAAATAAAAACTATATGAATTGTAAAGTATGCTAAAATGGAGCTAAATATACATAGCGGAATGCGTAAGATGATAAGTGTTTTGGGATGATCTAGCTATGAATCACACAAGGTAGTATGTCAACGAAAGGCAATTTTATTAGCAATTTTGAGTAGGGTCATTAACCGACGGAAAATCTTAACACCGCCATTCAGAGGTTGGTGATTTTGGTACAGCGCCATCTATCAAAAAAACATGTGAACTAACTAAAAACACCATCTATCAAAAAACATGTAAACTAACTTCAAACATACCGCCCACCAAGGACCTTGTCCTTAAAAATAACCGCCCACCGTGGCAAACACAATGAAAATACAACAAAATAATACAAATTTACCCTTGGTGGGGAAGTCCCTAGATACAATAACTAAGCAATTACATTTTACCATAACAGGAACTGGCACTGTACGCAGTAACAAACAAATGTTGTAAATCTAACAACTGTTCTTAATAACTAAATAACATGAATACAATTTTTAATCTGTGACAGGCAGAATACACAGTTTTGAAGTGGGTCTTTTTACATAAGTATTCCTACATTTTAATGTAACCACTCGAGTAAGGTTATCACTGCCTGGGTGTTTTTCTACGACTTTACCAAGAAGCCACTTCGCGGGAGGCAAATCATCCTCCTTTACCAAAACAACATCTCCTACTTGGGGTTCAGGTATCTGATGAGTCCATTTATATCTATGGAGGAAATGTGACAAGTATTCATTAGCCCACGTGCGCCAAAAATTTTGCAACATACGTTGCACTAGATGCCATCTTTTCAGGCTGCTAATAGGACTTGCTTGATAATCTAAATCAGGTACGGTAAGTATTGGCTCTCCTATTAAAAAATGACCAGGAGTCAAAGGTGTGCACTCATCTGGATCTGTGCCATATGCCACTGACAATGGCCTGGAGTTCAGACACGCCTCAATCTGTGTCAGGAGAGTGGTCATCTCTTCAAAGGTCAGTGTATAGTTACCTATGACCCGCTTTAAATGAAACTTGGTGGATTTTACTCCAGCCTCCCACAATCCACCGAAATTGGGAGCGTGTGCAGGAATGAAATGCCACGTTGTGCCGATGAGAGCTAAACTCTTTGCGACTTCCTCAGTCAGGTTGGACTTTTGAGCTATCATTAACTTTCTTAACTCTTTGGACGCTCCAATGAAATTGGTTCCATTGTCGCTCCATAAATCCGTGCAATGCCCTCTACGAGATACAAATCGTCTGAAGGCTGCTAAAAAGCCTAGCGAAGTTAAATCGCTAACCATTTCTAAATGTATAGCTCTTGTTGCCATACATATAAAAAGACAGATGTAGCCTTTATAAGACCGATGACCTCGTCCCTTTGACGTTCTAACATTTATCGGGCCAGCGTAATCCACTCCACTGTGTAAAAACGCTCTGGACGGTGTCCCGCGAACTGATGGTAGAGAACCCATCATTTGAGTCTTTACTGTCGCACGACCTTTCACGCAAGGAACACATTTACGGACATGATATTTCACTAAATTTTTCACGCCAATAATCCAGTATGCTGACCGTATGTAAGTTAGCATGAGTTGTGGTCCCCCATGTAAAGTTTTAATATGTGCATCTTTGATGATTAACTGTGTGAAATGGGATCGGTGGGGCAATACAATTGGATGCTTTGTTTTCTCTTCTAGTTGAGTCTTGTGAAGCCGTCCACCTACTCTCATTATACCTTTCTGATCTATATACGGATTAAGTGTTCTTATTTTACTTCCCTTTGTTTTAACTTCGCCTTCCTGGTTTAATTCTGTGAGCTCTACTTCAAACTCCTGCGTTTGACATTGGCGAATGCAACAATTCAACGCCTCATCGATCTCCCATTTACGTAAATGAGTAGTCCGATCAGTATCTGCTCTATAATTTCTAAATCGTCTACAATATGCCACAATACATAGCAACTTAGAGAGAGAAGAATATCTATCCCATATAAAATTATTGACTGTTGAACAATGTGCTACTACTGACCTATCTAAATCGACTTCTAGATCCTTTGGCCTCGGGTAATTTATATGTGTTTTTTGTAATATCTCTGGACCTTGCAGCCACAGAATATTATTTATAAGTTCTACAGGTCGTATTCCTCTGGAAGCACAATCTGCAGGGTTCTGATTAGAGGGTATGTGTGCCCATTGAGATGCGTCTAATGTTGTCAGAATTTCAGAAACTCTATTTGCTACAAATGTTTTCCAATGACTTGGATGTTTATTAAGCCACGAGAGTACGACCGTGGAATCAGTCCATGCTCGCAAGTTTGTTTTGGCAACATTTAAAACTTCTGCCATCTCAGTGAGCAAACGTGTCACCAATACTGCGCCACACAACTCTAGACGCGGTATGCTTATTTGTTTTATAGGTGCGACTCGGGTTTTAGCCGCAACTAGGGAAACGTGAACGTTTCCCGTGACATCAACTCTACGTAGGTAGACTGCTGCCGAGTATGCCACCTTAGAAGCATCGGAAAATCCGTGCAAGTCTACTGCGATATCACTCGCCTTTGTTCCTAGCCATCTAGGAATTTTGAACTGCGTGAGTTGTGACAACTCACTACAGTAAGTACGCCATTCATCTAATAATTGGTTTGGAATTTCTTGATCCCAGCTTATCCCCGCTAACCACAGCTTTTGAATAAATACCTTTGCTGTAATCAACGCCGGTGCCAACCATCCTAATGGATCAAACAACCTTGATATATTAGAAATAACTGTTCTTTTTGTTTCAGGTCCTGCGGTCTTCGTAAGCTTTACAGAGTATTGGAAGATATCATCTCTACGGTTCCAGGTAAGTCCTAAAATCTTTATTATAGAGTCTATTTTAATTTCCAAACTTTGGTTTAAATCTTGTTCCTTTACTATGTCTTGTTCTTTAGTTTCTAAATTAATTTCCTTTATTATCCTGTCATCATTGCTTGTCCATTTTTGCAACTTAAATCCACCTTTGCTTAGTAACATGTTGATATCTTTGAATAATTTAATGCCGTCTTCCACCGTTTCACAACCACTCATAAGGTCATCCATATAAAAGTCTTCAAGAACCTTTCTTGCAGCTTCTGGAAACTCATCTCCGTCATCAAGCGCTACCTGTTGAAGTGCCTTGACTGCTGAATATGGGGCTGAAGCTGTTCCAAATGTTACAGTGACCAGTTGGTATTCTTGCACCGCATCTTCAGGGTTGTCTCTCCACAATATTCGCTGAAACATTGCATCATCATCATGAACTCGCACTTGGCGATACATTTTTATAATATCAGCCACTAAGCAAATAGGATGTACTCTCCATCGTATAATTAGATGTCGTAACTCAGGTTGTAATCGTGGACCAATCAGTAAGGTGTCGTTTAGAGATACGCCATTTATGCCCTGGCACGACGCATCGAAGACCACTCTTACCTTCGTGGTGGACTTATCTTCCCGTACAACCGCATGATGGGGAAGATAAACAGATTCAGACTTATCATCATTTTCTGGTACCGGAATCATGTGACCTAAATGTAAGTATTCCTTGATAACGTCTGTATATCTTTGTCTCATTTCTTTATTCTTATGTAACTTTCTTTCTAACGATTTTAATCTATTTTCAGCTATCTCCCGAAATCTACCATATTTACACGCAGGATCAGCGTCGCGAAAAGGTAATCGGACGACGTAACGTCCATCAGGTGCTCTACGCGTTGTACTATTAAAATGCTCTTCACACTTCTGTTGTTCTTCAGTTAGCATTTTGTGTGAAATTGAAGAATGGTCTGACTCCAATTCCCAAAATCTTTTCAGAACTTCGTCCTCATTAACGGTAGCATTCATAACTACAAGTTTAGTTTCTGTATTATTAGGTTGTTTATTAGATACCAATCCAGATAGTATCCAGCCGAGAGAGGTGCATTGAGCTACTGGAGTACCAGTAGGTCCTTTCAAGAGTCCTTGTTGAATGATCTGACAGTAAACTTCAGCACCTAATAAAATATTAATTTTATTAGGCCTATTGTACTGGGGATCAGCTAATGTAATCGTATGTAAATCTAACTCTTGCAACTCACTTATTTTCATAGCTGGAAGAATAGTTGTTATTGACTTTAGAACATACGCTCTGACTATAATTACAAAGGACGGATCAACTCTCGATTGAATCTTCAAAGAAACTATTGATGATGATGTTATGGTGCTATCTCCAACTCCTGAAATAACCCCACTTGTGTGGACCTTTTTTAAGCCCAACATTTGAACCGTGGCCTCTGATATAAAAGAAGCCTGTGAACCTTGATCGATTAAAGCCCTGATGATCTGTTTGCCTCCGTATCTCGACTCAGCATTGATTAGCGCGGTGGCTAACAACACTTGAACTCTATTCCGCGTCGAAACACATGCGACAATTGGTGAACTTGAATGAACTTCCACTGGTGTGGACGGGTTGACCTTTGAAGTTTGATTATACTGCTGTGCAACAGTAGTTGCTGAGCTGTTGTTTGGGTGAAGAAGTGAGTGGTGACGACGATTACAAAGACGACAATTAGTGGTATTTTGGCATTGTTTGACTGAATGATTACCACCTAAGCAGTTAAAACACATGCGCCTTTTCATAACAAAGTCATGTCTTTTATCATAATCCATTTTTGCAAACGTTTTACAAAAACATAATTTATGATTTTCGGAACAATATTCACATGCAATAGGTTGGTTTGAAACATGAAATACCTTTGGTTTATTAAAGTTAACTTTGTTTTGAAAATTACTTGGCCGAACTGATTTTGATTTAGGCTCAATAAACTCTAATGCTCGGAAACGACTTTCTAAGAATTTTGAAAACTGACTAAAAGTTGGCAACTCATTGGAGTTGTCACTTGTAACATGTAGTTCCCATTGTTTCCTCGTATCTGGATCTAATTTATAAGTAATAATGTGAATAATAATTATGTCCCATGAGCCCACATCAATTTCTAAATTTTTCAAAGCATGTAGACACTCCGTTGTTGTGTCCAACAACTCTTTCAACGCTGCAGACGACTCTACATTGGAATTATGTTGACTAAATAGTCTTTTCAAAATACAATTTGACAAATATCGTTTGTTATTATATCTAGATTCCAACTGTAACCAACACTGATTATAATTGGCTGCCGCTATAGGTACAAACCTTATCAATTGTTCTGCCTCTCCTGTAAGATGAGCCTTTAAATAATGTAATTTTTGTACTGAATCTAAAGATTGGTTACTGTGCACCAAGGAAATAAATAAGTCACGAAAAGATGTCCATTCAGAATATTCCCCGGAGAAAGTAGGAATAGTTATTTTAGGTAATCTTACAAAAGAACCAGGCGACATAGGTACCGAAACATTATGGGTACTCTTACAAACTGGTATGTCCTTAACTGGCGCGGGATAATTACATAACGCAATTTTTAGTTCCGACTTATAAGAAATGTAAATTTCCTCTGTCGCCTCATAGACATCACTCGTAATATACTCTAAGGAATCAACAGTTGCCATGTCTAATTCTAATATTTCATAGTGATTTTTGCAAAATGCTTCCCAATCTCCTTCCAATTTCTCTAATCTTGCATCAATGTACTGATAAGAGAAACGATCCTTAGGTGTCTTCTTAAAATTAGACCTTGACCTTTCAATCGTGGTCTTTAAGTTTGTTTGTAAATTGCCGTATTTTTCCATAATGAAGTTTAAATGAACTTAGAATAATTTGCACTGGTTTTCTAATCAGTAATTTTCGAAATTTTTACAAGTGTTTGGCAAGTTCTAAGTGAAATCGGGCATAGATTTCACGTTCCCCCGTTTTTCACTTACTGTACTAAGTCCTAAAATGTTATGCACTGATTTTTCTAAGTCCTTAAATTTTACTATAATTTTGAAAAGTATTTGAACTACGTATTTTTCACAGATTATCACACAAATGTACTTACAGTTTATCAGTCACTCACAACACAACACAGAATTCCTCTGGTTCTTCGGACCTTCCGCGCAGCACTCCACCACTGACGTCACGATGTGCTGTTGACGACTGTGCTGCTGGACAGTACTTCCGCTTCTCAGGGCTGGCTGATGACGTCACGCTCCCGGCGCCACCTGTTGTTGTCTTCCTCTTCGGGAACCCTTCCAACACCTGAGTTGCGATCCACAACTCCTCCAGTGTACCCTAACAACTGCCGCGGTGTACTAAGGCAAAAACTCCACCGCAACAGTATACCCTAGCTAGTTCGGAAATTATCCGGCTCGAAGGACCAAAATGTTTTGGGATGATCTAGCTATGAATCACACAAGGTAGTATGTCAACGAAAGGCAATTTTATTAGCAATTTTGAGTAGGGTCATTAACCGACGGAAAATCTTAACACCGCCATTCAGAGGTTGGTGATTTTGGTACAGCGCCATCTATCAAAAAAACATGTGAACTAACTAAAAACACCATCTATCAAAAAACATGTAAACTAACTTCAAACAATAAGAGCCATCAGACTTGGCTGTGGACAAAGCTATTTCTTTTATTTTGTAAAGTGTCGACGCACGACAAAGAACCCTCAACGAAGGTGACAGGAATAGAACCTGGAATCAGGAATAACCTTTCCCAGCGCTCAGCCTTATCGTTTACAGTTAAAGTGACAATTTACAACCATCTCTTGGTTAGCGAGTTCTGCGAAACTGTCACACCAAATACACTAGTGAAACCACGTCTCTGCCTACTCGTATTGGCCTACAAGCGTGATAATATGAGATAAAGTAGATATTGGTTATCAAGAGATTATCAATGAATATCAAAGTGCATCCACTATAAAACGACGTCGTCCTATCACATACAACCACTTTTTGACAATTCCCTGCGCGTGCACAGATCTACTTAATTCTAAACGCGCAACAAATAAAGTACTCAAATATGTTTATATCTACATGGTACTAGACCACCCGTGACCATGAATCCAGTGCTAAAACTGGCCAATTCTATGAATAATCCGATCATGAACGTTGAAAACCCCAATAAACAATTGATTATATTATGTCTATTTTAAAATTATAAGAAGTTAAGATAAATCTAGTCTAAATTAAGCCTCGTATTGTCGGCCAGACGTGAGGGGAGTGCTGATAGGCACAGATTTTAACTAAGTCTAGAAATGAGACTTGCATACAAAAGAGTAGCAGTAAAAACCCATGAAACGTCATAATTGAAAATGTATTGTTCTATTTGTACGCTGTGTTTAGTCAGGTGGTAGTACACTGTATATAGGTATTCTAAGCATGCATATATGATATTCTAACACAAGCTATACATAGTGGAAGATAAGACTTCGGCTGGATAAATGGCAAAATGCTAGTCCAATTATGTCAAGTTTGTGGAGAGCGCAGTAATGTCTGTGAACATTTCTGAAAAAAGAACACCTGTGTCTACCCGTTCGGAGATTCTAAGCGTGATAGTATATATTATACATAGTACATTCACACTGGGCATTGTCCGGGCATCAGTAGGTCCTAAGTATCTGCCTTTCCTCAATTATTATACCCTCTATAAGAGAATACACGAACCATGTTTTTTTTCTATTAATTTTTATCGATAGATTGCTCACTGCCTGGGTTTACATTGACCGATCGTTATGATAGTGTCTTTCATTACCTTACATATTTCATGGTTTTACCTTTTTAAATCTAGATGGCGCTGACATGACTAGACTTCACTAGCGAATTTTAAAAAATAATTCAAGGAAGCGTTGTTTTTCGTAAGACAATGTAGTCCATAAATATAAATAGATATTTTGTATTCCAAAAAGCAAAGTGACATAGATTTAACATAACGTAGTAGTTTGAAGTTACCAACACGCAGATAGCGAGCGGGTATATCATTTCAGATCAATTCCTACATCTAAAACTAGAAGAGGCATTTGCTCCACATTAGCTATAATTACGAACTCATAAAATTAACATAACCGCAACAAGATATTCATTGAATCCGATTGAATTATCATCTCATCATGAGTTACCATAGACTTACCACAAGAAGCTGTCTGTTGAAGGTATAAATATTAAATTTTATGTGTTTTAGCGATCAGATAGCGGTGCAGTATAAATAAAATTCACATAAATGTATAACAAGAGTAATGTTGTCTGGACGTCATAAAATCACAAACTGCATTTTTATACAAGTAAACAATTTAAATCCTGCCCCCTTACCATGCACTTTTAAAGCGGGACAGTTTACGTTGTGCATGCTCGTTTCACAACGAAAAATATCCTGCTTTGAGAGTTCGTGGTAAGGGGGCTGATTAGTGCAGTTGTTTTTAAGTGCTGGCTTTTGCTTTAGGTACTTAGGTACAGGTAGAGGATTCTTTAATCTTTTAATAGACTTATTCTGTATTTGGCGACCAGATTGACGCAGTGGCTAAGCACTTGGACTGCTGTGCTCAGTTATGCAGGTACGATTACCACATTCGATTGGACATAAATTTGTGTGGTCCGCAGATGTTTGTCCCGAGTCCCAGACTCGTTGTGTTTGTGATAATTAATGTCTGTGAAACGCACCGGGATACAGGAAAACCACCCCCATGATACTGCACACTAGTGTTTTCTTCAACGTTACAGTTTCAAAAAAATCTTAGTCATATAAAGACTTGCGTTCCGTTGCCGGTAATACTAGTCGAGGATTTAGAGAGAGACATTAATTTGGAAAATATCGGACAATGTGAGCGCATGAACTGGTGATATCTAAACACCTCATACTTTATGATTCTATCATATGTGTTGTATGCCAGGATCGTAGCAAATGGAAATCCGTGGTCTCTGCCTACCCCTCAGGGAAACAGGCGTGACTTTATGTATGTAATATGTGTTATGTGTTATCGATACAAGCCGAGTGGTATCCGCCCTAGAATTGTAGAATTGACCACCTCCATTCCTCCCGTGGGTGTCGTAAGAGGCGACTAAGGGAAAATCCTGCACCACCAATACTGCGATCTCCAAGCCTATAAAAACCATATGACTATGACTATTTAGTATGTAGGGGTGACCTATAACACTGACATTGTAAGCAGTGTGTTTTACCGTCCAAATAACTACATATTAACAATTGAACACTGTATCATCCTATCAGTTTCCTGGTTGGAGCCCGAGACTGACCACAGCCCGGCCGTCTGCGATGTGATAACGTGCAGGAATTTCCAGTGCAACACTGTCAGAATACCACCACTAACCTACTTGTGATATGTTTACATTACATTATATGCAACTGCCTAAACCTGGGACTTGGACACAGTCATGTAAAACCACAGATAACGCCTGTGTTTATAGATAAACATAACATCACACGTTATTTAACATTAGTGCACTCACATTTCGACACTCATGTTATAGGTCCCAATGTAATAAGGTGCGTCTATTGCCATCAACCGGGCCCAAATCCAGGCTCCGTGCGGCTACTGAGAATTACCTAATGGTAAAACCCAGTAATACTTTGCCCGAGCCGGGATTCGCATCTAGATCCTCATGCTCAGCAGTCGCGCTTAGCAACCACTACACCAACGTGGCAGTATTTATAAATGAAGTTGTTTAACTAATAAATATTGTATTCATGTTTTAATATCTCACGAGCTAACATTCATTAACATAATATCCACATCGTTTTTGGGAAATTGGGTATGTTTATCAGACTCTACATTTTAACAATGCGAAGAAATTGTTAGATAGATAGTCCTGTATAGATAGTCTTATTTACATAAAACTATAAAAGTGGATAAAATAAATCTCTTGTTCAGTAGATACATTTCAAAAGCAATACAAATAAACATAAAACTAACTGCTGCCATGAATCTGAATGGTCAATATAATCGACGTGATATGAATGACAGAGCACACTACTATCTACTGTAAATATTGCCTGATAGGGATATGAATTAATTATGTTTAACGACGCATGCGCATAACATTTTTTTAAAGTACGGCGATATAGATTAGTATTTTATTCAAATAGTACAATGTTTTATTTGTTGCCAAAGATTCAACTCAACTATTTATCGAAGACTTTTATGACTTGTTCTAACTGACTTCTCGCATTAGTCATCATTCGCTTTCGTAAAGCGACGACACGACTTCTAAGCATCAGAGGGAAGCCACCGAGGCCGATGGTTTTAGTTAAACACAAGTGACTGCCATCCACAACATTAAAACCCCCGCTACAGTGCAAGTCCTGTCTCCGTATGGAAGGGCACGGCAGGTGTGAGGTTACTCACATACACGAAAGCCGTGTCGAATTTTTTAGTGTTGAAGGTTCTAACGAAGAGACACTTCTGAACCGTTCCGTCGGCGACCAAAACCACTGGCAGACCTTACTCGCATCTAGTCTAAAAGATAGGCAAAGACGTTATTGTTAATATTGTCTTAACTGATTGGCTTGTCATATTTGACTGCCCCTTCTGTTATTTAAGTACCTAGCTTTGTATATCTACAATATAAGTGTATAATGTTTGATAACACGTCCTTGCAGACGTGGACGACCTTGCTCGTCAATATTTCAGGTATTTTTATCCTTATCTTTTACAGCTGGCTCACTAGCGGAATTACCCTTTCACTAATGATTACAGTCCTAAAACAGCTACTTTATTATTCAATTAGGGCAACAACCGAATTCATCTGTTGGTAGATTTTTATCGTAGTAAAATTCGACCTCTCTCCGGATTTCTGACAAATATGAAATTGGAATAGAACAAAATATTTTTCACGATCAGCAGTCTTCAATCAAATATTTTCCTTCTCGGAATCCTTGGTTCATAACCAAGCACACATTTCAGGTCATATAGAGCAGGAACACTGACTTACCAACCAGAACACCGCGTCTAGGTTTGAAGCCATCTTCTCGTGACTGCTACAAACACTGCCCGAACTGATCTTCATGATTGATTTTCTCCCACAAAGCACTTCATAAATAACTTCACGTTAATTCTATCAGGAACATACATCTGTAGTTATTTAGTTTTTTACTATGATTGTGAACACAGGGAGACATAATAACATAATGAGAAGATTTTCGTTACACAGTTTAGAAAATATAATTTGGTTTTTACAATAATTATTATTTAATCAAATTATTTGAGTGGTTGACAATGTAGTCAGACTGCCACAGTTCACCGCTTTCAAAGATAGCTTGATGAAGTGCGCGTGCGCAAACATCCTTCGTTGTACAAGTAGGTGTGCTCCGCCGTGTGCAAATGTTTGCGATGCACGCAGCTCTCCTGATGGTATCTCCACACCGGGTGAGAAAGGTCCTTCTCTAGGCTTCATATAACTGGCCACTTCATCGGTGTTAGAGATAATTATGGCCGCGTGGCTGGGAGGAAGGTACACCGTTTCTTTTTCCTAGTTTTGACACTAAAAAGGAGTGAAAGGTGGCCCATTTTGTAAGGTGACAAGTGATTTGACTGTACCAAATTCGATTCTTTCATAATTATTAGATTCTATTTCTCTCATAAGGACTGCAGGTATAGTTTTGAGTTGTCAAGTGACAACAGGACTCAAACAATCATGCATAGCACTCAGTTAACCTGTGCATCTTATCCGAGTGGGATCGTGCACGACCAGGGTCAATCACCTCACCAGTTTACTGGATTACTGACTGATAAACCTTCCCGTATAGCAACTAGGTAGGTAAGTGCTCCTCTCGAGTGTAGTGCTTGTGTTGGAAGCTAGTCCTCAAGGGCTCTCCATCATGTGGAGCACTCAGTATCTGATTAACTCACATTATGGTCACTTTACATTGTATGCTACTAGAGATGATACTCCGAAGTGCTTTTTATGACCCACATAGAGTGCTATCACATAATTAACTATTCGGCAAAACAAATAAGTCGTGGGACCAGTTTTTGGCATTAGGTTACTGGTTCAAAATCAGACGTAGTATACCGAGGTGGGTGCCTACTATTGTGAATAACTTACTTACTAAGATTCTAGAAGAGCGTCTTAATAAAACCTGGAGTAAGAGCCTAAAGATGACCAATAATCGTGGAAAGAGAGTTTCTGAAAGAGGATACTGCCAAGCAGTGATACTGATATAGTTCCTGGCGCGAAAAAAAAACAGCCGTAAACATATTTTTTATGAAGGAAGTCAATTCCAAAGTGCAGCGTAACTAGAGAAGTATCGGTAACGATTCTACAATAAAATTATTACACTTAATTACAAACCACAATAGCCTAGGACCATAGAAAGCGACTATATCTGAGTGCAAACACAGTCGCTAACTGTTGCTTGACGTTCTTTTTACGTGACGAGAACCATACCTAATAAAGTTCAGTTATATCATAATGTTAAATCAAACTAGTCATGCATTCCCGAATATCGACGTGACTATAACCCGTATATATAGTAGATAATATTAAATCAAACTCTTCGTTTTATCAAAAGAAAACTGGCAAGATCCAGGTTTGATGCAGGCGTATTAGCTGAGATAAAGAATTAATTAATATAATGGTGACGACCTGATTAGCGCAGTGGCTGAGCCATTGAACTGGGTTCGATTCCCGCACCTAGCTAAATTTTACGATCCACAGATGTTTGTCCCGACTTTAGGTTAGGTTAGGTTAGGTTAGGTCTGTGTATGTGGTAAATCATGTTTGTGAAACGCACCCACGATACATGAGCAATTCGAATTGTAGGGCAACGTTGTATTTTAACAAAAAGAAATGATATAACACAATATACTAATACCAATGTAATATATTGCAATCAATACCTACTAACGTAGGTATAAAATATCAATCTTGTCTGGTAGGTAGGTACCCACTAGCCAGACATACCTTAACCTCTAAAAATCATTCTAAATCTCATTTAATCATGTCGGTATGATTATAATTAGCATTATTTGGGCAGATTAACGTCGATACTTCGATAGTGACGCAAGCGCAGGTTGGCGTAGCGACCGAAAGTGTCCCGAAGCGGCGCGCGCGCACCTAACTACTCTATATCAATGATGATAATTGATATTAAAGCTGCTGATAAAGAATTTGTGTGGTGTCGCGTGCAAGACACTTAAGGAGATGTTTCATTTTTAGTGAAATTGGCGTCCATCTCATATTATCATATTTTAAAGCATTAGAACTCTTAAACGCTTCGTAGATTTGTTTTAAACATAACTGGCGAAAAGTGGGTGTATTATAATTATGTACACCTCTGCCTACCCCTTCGGGGAATACAGGCGTGATGTTATGTTATTTAATTTTAACCTTACCTATCAGGGCTAGATATTCGTACCATTTAGTTGTTCCTACTTTCAACACTTACTTTTCTATAAACCCACAAAAAATCATAAAAAATATCCCGGGTGAATTTTCCGAGACTTCTAGATATTTTTTAATAAAGTGTTATTTTTTTATTAATTTCCTTAAGTAGGTACTAAGTAGCTTTATTATTGTGGCTTTATAGTTTATCTAACTTCGTAGTTTATGACACACGTCTAAATTAATAACAACATTACACAAGTTCCTACAAGTATAAAAAGTCTGTAACATCTGACGACACTCCAGCAACTTCTCCTTAAGTGTTGTTCACGCGGCACTAAAGTATCTGGTGCCGTGTGCAAAAAGGCTTTCGTAAATAAATTGTAATCAACAACAATGATAATAACGTTCATACTTCATTCTCATTCAGGCGATACAGTTCGTCCGGTTCCGTGAAGAGTTGTGTAAAACCCTGATACCGGCAGATAAGGCTTAAGGAAACATTTCTTTCAAACTTGCAATTAAATTACTCTATTGTGGTAAATATCAAATATTGTAATATACTAAAATGTTTTTGGTAGAGACCTTAAACTACTGGTAGCGACATCTAGCGTCGAGTAGATACAATGCATTGAGTATCAGTCTGTTGCACTATTCATGATGTTTTCTACTTGCCACTAGATAGCGTTAATGATGCAGCATGAAACTTTCTGATACATTTGTATCATCTAATGGGTATTTGTATCATCTATTATGTATATTATGTTTATTAGGGGAAAAACACAGATTATTGCGCTTTACGCACATGGTATAGTCCCATTTATAGGCCATGAACCTGAGCTCAGGCCGAGGTATCCTATTTTTAATTATTTATCCATGTAAATCGATAACAGGGTTCCCCAATGCGATAAATTTGTTCAAAATTTATTACGAGGGTCAAACTGAAAGTTCTTAGAACTGGCCACTTATAAACAATATAATAAAAAAATAATTCTAAAATTTGAAAATAGAACTCTTTGCCAATATTACTGAGTATATATTTCATTAATTTGTCATTTGTTTTACGATTTGGCGGCAAATTGAAAATTGTCTGTGTCACGTCAACATGAATTTAACACGAGAAAATTTTCGTGCAATGATTTTTTATGACTTTCGATGTCATTTAAGTCAACAAGAAAGTTATGATAGACTACGATTGGCCTTTCACGATGAAGCCCCATCTCGTGCGACAGTTTACAACTGGTTTAATGAGTTTAAACGTGGTCGCACTAATCTCACTGATGATTTACGTGAGGGACGGCCTTCTACGGCGACGACTGAAGATAACATCTGTGTTGTGCGGCGTATGATAGAGACTGACAAAAGAGTGACCTATCAGCAGATTCGGACAAGCTTAGGCATCGGTATGAGTCAAGTGCACAAAATCCTCCACGAACATTTAGCAGTCAGGAAGCTTTGCGCCCGGTGGATACCTCATAATTTGACTGAGGCTCAAAAACTCCATCGTGTGGATTGGTGCCGTAAAATGATTGAAAGATTTAACGGAGGTGACTCAAATGCTGTGTTCGACATACTAACAGGTGACGAAAGCTGGATTTACTGTTATGATCCTGAAACCAAAAGACAATCTGCTCAGTGGGTGTTTCCTTTCGAGAGGTTGCCAACTAAAGTGAAGAGAGATCGAACTGCGGGAAAAAAAATGGTGGCCTCGTTCTTTGGAAGGATAGGTCATTTCGCAACAATTGTGTTAGAGGATCAAAAAACAGTTTCTGCAGAATGGTACACTACCAATTGTTTGCCACTTGTCTTGGAAAAAGTTCGAGAGAAACGACCTCGCAGTAGGATCCTCCTTCACCACGACAACGCCTCGTCGCACACCGCTAAGCGAACGATCGACTATTTGGCGACATCAAACGTTGAATTACTGGGTCACCCGCCGTATAGCCCCGACCTCGCCCCTTGTGATTTTTATTTATTTCCAAAAATTAAAGAAAAACTTAAAGGAAAGCGGTTTATGAATGCTGAAGAAGCGGTGGCTGCGTATCGCGATGCCATTGAAGAGAACCCTAAAGACGAGTGGGCAAAGTGCTTTTCCCAGTGGTTCCATCGCATGCAGCGGTGTATTGACGTGAATGGACAATATTTTGAAAAGATATAATAAAACTAATAACTGGCTAATGTAATCAGTTTTTGATTTTCTAAGAACTTTCAGTTTGACCCTCGTATGAGCCGAATCTGACGCCCAACGCTTAATATCAAAGTCGGATTATCTGCAAAAGTATTGAAACGGACACAAATAACTATCTATTTATTGCTCAGGTTTATGTATCCATATCAATAATTGTCAATAAATGTTATTTTTAGTCAGTGAGTAAAGTTGTCCCTCACTATCTTGTACCTTAATAATAACCCCGTGGTTCAGTATGTTCAGAACAATTTTTGTATTAGGTACAGCCATATATTAAACTAGCTGCGCCCCGCGGTACCCGCGGTGTTATTTTTTTCGGGATAAAAAGTAGCCTGTGTTAATCCAGGGTGTCAGCTACCTCCATATGAAATTTCATTAGAATTCATTCAATAGTTTTTACGTGAAAGAGTAACAAACATCCATACATACATACGTTCGCGTTTATAATATTGGTAAGGATTACATCACACCTGTATTTGCAGGAGTAGGTAGAGGGATGCTAGTGTCCCATATAAATCCCAGACAGGAGGTCGAACCTATTGCCTTGTTTTCGGCCCAATTACTTGTCAATGCGGCTTAAAAAAGTTAAGAATGTACCTTACCGCCATTAAAGAAGTTACGTACATAGCGTAGATTTGATTGAAATCGAAAATACGAATCCGGTCTATATACCTAGTGTACATGCCTATAGCCAGTACAGTAGAATTTCAGTTAAACATAGTAAAATAGGAAAAACAACTCAAACCAACTGAATAAAATGTAGCAGCATGTGTATGGCCGACACGCTTACACGCCAGTATGTATATAAACATTAATATAATATTTAGTTCCTCTCAACTAAGTATGTAGGTACCTACTTAGTAGCTATACCTATTGAGAAACTATATTTCAGTCACCAAACTCGTTTAAATGGTTACTACCATTTAAACGAGTTAATGCATTACGTGCAGCTCCTAATTGTCCAAGTCTCAAAGGGGTCTCAAATTGTAGACTCATAATGGACTCTACATTAGTTTATTGACTTGGTTTACAATAGATACACAGGCCTCCTGTATCGTGGACTCGTTTCACAAACATGAAAAATCATTTATACAAGCATCCAGACTCACGGCAAACATCTGCGGATCACACAAATGTTTGTCCCGTGCGGGAATCGACCCCGCGACCCGGTGCAGCGGACCAATTGGTTAGCCACACATAATTTACCTACTTTCTTCTTAAAAATCTTTAACACGCCGACTGTCTGCTAAGTAGACACAATAGCAAAACAATTGGCCTGTACCATATGTGATACACTGAACAGTAAAAGAGTTGAATGCTACAAACACCAGAGAACTGCCCAAAAACTTACAAAATACCCAGTTTTCTGTAGCCAACTAAAATCTCCAACACACATCCACATCCATTACTAAACCACATCGCCTCCATCCGTGCGTTAAACCATGATTAATAACAAACAACCGAACTTTAAAAAAGTCTAGAGACTCATCTAGGCTGGTCACAGGTCCCCTGACCTAGGCGCCACCCGGGCAGAGCCGGGGGCGTGTCTAGTCGTGTCACGTTACAAAGTCCCGCTGCATGTGTCGGCGTGACATCTGACGATCCGACACGCTTCGACCGACAGAAAAACTATAACAAATATGTATGCTAATAAAAGTTCCCTACGATGCGTTTTTGCGAAGAACTCAAAATATCGTGCCATTCTTAGGAATTCCAAAATATTCTTCCTATATATATTATCAATACTTACAGTCATTTGAATAGCCTAATGTTATAATATAGTGCGCTGTGCGAGCACCGACACGATGGCTTAGTTGGCAGAACTGCGCCACGGCACAGTGTAGGTTGCGGGCTCGAGTCCCACTCGTGTCCATAATTTTTCATATTTCCTTCATCAATCTTATTATATATTATATTATATATTCCTTTATGATTCAAGCTTAGCATGGGCAACATGCTAAAATGACACTAACAGTCATATTAAAAATGTTTTAACCAATTACAGACGCTTATGAAACGTCAAGTTGCACGGTTCCAATAATGTCATTCCTAAAGAGACCCGGCAAGATACTCCAAAGGTTACCTGTATAAGTAGGTAATGCTTTTTTATTATTTTAGAGCTCTTGTGTTGCTTCCAGACAGCGTTAAGATCTTCTTGAAATACTATTTTAATTCACTGAATTCTTGAGACGATAGCAGTTTGCGGAAACATACAGGCTACATTTATCGATTACAGATTAAAAAAACAACGACTTCTATAAACTTTATTTCATGAAGTGCAGTCTATTTTCACAATGTTGTGTGGTAATGTTGTGCTGAATAAGAAATTCTTTTTAATTAGGCATCTAGCTCTTGTAATGAATACGTGTTTACGATACATAAACATATCATGGTAGGTATGTACTAAAATATCCAACAAATCGGTATTTACCTTCCGAATTATATTATTAGCTGTCATACACACATTTGTGTTACCAGATCCCGTCCCTTATTTCTTCTTTTTCTTCTGAAAACACACACTGCTTACCCCTTTCTACTAGATCCATGTATTATTTAGTTTAGTACAGTATTAACTCAATAAACATCGTCCAAGTTGGCCTGGGACACGATTTCATGGCACCGCGTCCACATTATAATATAAAGGCGAAACCCTGCGCGCGCGCAGTACAAAGCCACCGCGAGCCAAGCTGCGGTTTTTAATTATGTTCTGCCCCTCACCCCGCGCAGCAGGGTTGCCAGGACTCCCATAGCTACTGGTAAAAGGTATTTATCTGCTTTATCATTTTTGCCATATATACAGGCTTCGTACGCATTTTGACTCTACATTTTAATTTCAGTATAAATAAACCAACCATTTTATCATGAGTTACGCTATCATTCATAGCTTTTATAATCATTTTAACATGTTCTTCAACTATTTGAATCTACGCTTACTTTATCTTATTTAAAAGGTTTAGATTTAAAAAGTATTCAATAAGCTTAGAATGCCTTATTGCTATATCAACCTACATAATTTAAATTTTTCCACAAGTAATAAAAATTCCTAATTCCTTCTTTGTCTAGTAAGTGTAAGTAGGTAAATTATATGATGAGTTCCTAAGTATTCATTAAACTTGACGACCGTATTCGTAGAGTTGCTAACCGCTTCCATTACAGGAGGTCGACTCTTGTTTCATGTCCGATTTATTTCTGTGAGAGACATACTTAGTCTGGGAACTGGACTCATTATGCAGGAGGAAAAATATATATAGGTAAATATAATCAAATAGTGTATGTACTAGGATCAGGTTCGTCAAATCGTCGTCAAACACAAGTAATTCTTATTTACTTGATTTTATAGATTTTATTTACTTTGATTTGTTAGATTAGGTAGAGTTATTAGGGAGGTACGTTTTTGTTTCATGAGAACTGCTGGACAATACCGAGTACACTTAATCGAGGTCATAGGCGTTGTATTGCTGCGAGTTCTCTCGAGTTAACAGTTTAAACGTTATAGGATCCAGAGTGTGTGGTCGGCCAGCCCTGTGCGCGTGCGCGGCGGGCGGCGTCAAATGTCATTTTAACAGCACGGCCGTCGCCATCTTATTTTTTGCTCCCGCGCATTTTCGAGCGCGATCATAAAATTTTGTTATTAATACAGTAAAATTTTCGGATTAGGTAGTATTAAATTCGAAACAAAGCAGGGATTTAATTGGTAATTCGTGTCCAGAGAACGTTATACGAATATTTGTACGCGACCAATATCCGTCCGTTTATTGTTTTCGGTTGTAAAGTCGATTCGGGACGCGAATGTGTGCGGCGGCGGCGCGCGGCGGCAGCGCAGGCGCATTGTGCGCGCCATTCAATTAGCCACTGAATTTTTAATGAAATATCACGTTGTACAGCCGTAATTAAATCACAGCGCGGCTCTGAAAATAGAGGATTTATTTGTGGAAGCCATTGTACCGGCGGCGTAATCAATGAAGTTTATTACGTCCTCGCGCTGCACATGGGGCGGAGGGGACTCGCTATTGGTTTTGATTATTATATACCTATTGCAGTAACCTGAAGAGGCTGCTCGCTTTTAGTGATGAGCTGGGATAGCTGGGGTAAGACGAGGAAAACATCACGTCAATAGCCCAATTGAGTGGCTACGTGCGGAAAATGAACAGCTAAACTAGCTGATACCTATTGCAGTGTTTTCTATAAGACAATGTCATAACCCCACGGCTACGACGTAGTTAATGACTACGAATCTATGCGGCCGAGGCTTTTCTCGAACTACGCAAAGGGTAAAATAACAAAGTACTGTATCAATATATGAACAAACCAATTTATTTTGTATACTTTGACCAATAAAGCTAGAGTTTAAATAATTATCTCGTAAGTGGTTTACATCTAGTTTGTACAGTTTTATGTTTTATAAATACCTATGTAGTATGTTTCTATGTATAGTTTGAAGACAGTTAGGCTTATTTTATTATGTACTCTATGCGCGATCAAAATATAATATAAGAATTACATACATAATATCACGCTTGTATTCCCCGAAGGGGTAGGCAGAGATGCACATATAGTACACCCACATTTCCCCAGTTATGTTATAAGTCCCAAGGGCACAAATCCGAACTCAGTGTTGCTACTAAAAATGACCTAATGAAAATACCCAATAACACTTTTGCTTGACCCTGGATTCGAACCCAGGACATCATGGTCAACAGTCTTACTTAGCGACCACTAGTCCAACAAGGCAGTCTTTGAATTATGTAGTAAATAATCTTGAAAAAAAATAAGAGTGGGTAGAAATAATAACTTATTATTATATACTGATCGTGCGCAGAGTATAGTTAACACAGTTAGACAGTTGCCATAGATTAAATACATATTTATGTTTTCTGTAAGCTCCCTAAAGAACGTGTCTCTTGAGCGATTCTGATTTTGACTTTATAAACATTTTTGTTATAAAATGGCGTATTATACAGATTTGTTATAAGAAAAAAAAATGTCATGTACCTACAGAAACCTTTGGTTACACAAACTTTAATATTATACAAAAATGAACAAGCTGATTGGTGCTGTTACCGGCTTGACTATAGATAACTCGATTAAGATCGCTAACAGTCTGAAAAGTCACCAAAATGATACATGAGGAATTAGGTAGAGACAAGTTGTTTTTTTTTTTCAGACCACATTCATTCAACAATGAAAAAAATCCTAGTTAATAATTTAAATAGAATGCTTAGCGACCACATACTATCAGTGATGTCTTTACACCAAATAATAAACTATGTTCATTAAATTCCCTGTCATTACTGTTTGTAAACAAGACTATTTTATTATTTTAACCCTTTGAGCGCCACTGTCTTGTATAGTAGACCGTCCGCGCTCTCCACGACCATATCAAATCGTAACATTTGTGTAATATAACAAACAATAATCATAATAAAATCGTGGCGTGGAGGGTACGAAGACACTTTCTTCCATACAAGACTAGCCCTCTAAAGGTCAATTAAGATATTAATAACAAGTAAAATGCTAAACTCGTATCAGTAGGAGTAAGTACATGTGTCGGCCATTAAGAATATTTACATCATTGCACCCATATACTTAACCTGGACATCAGAGACAAGACGACATCCGTGTCACCATAGACAATACACACTAGTATCTACAACGCACGAGGCTTTATATCGCTAAACCGTAGCAGGGTAGGCTGAAAGATAGGGCAAGAGGATAGTTACAAAACTAGCTATAACTACCTACCTACTGTTTTAAGTATTTCTGCCCCCTTACCATTACCTCTTAAAGCAGGACGGTTTACGTTGCGGAAGCGAGACGGCGCTACGTGCAGTGTAATGTAATAATTCGGCGTCTCGCTTCCACAACGTTAAGAGTTCACGGTAAGGTTATGATTAATTTAATTTTTTTTGATAAACTTGACACTAATTTTGGTAGCCGAAAATGTATTTATTATGTATTACTTGGGACAATTGTTATCTAAAAGTCGTCTTCCTAGCACGTGTTCTAAGTTCTTAAACAACGGCAGCCGTCTGAAATGCCGACGGGTAGATTTATGAATTAGCTATTTAAAAAGTAAGTACAATAAATATTTTATTCAAAGATAATTACTGGAAGAAAGAGCAGTAATGCTGAATAGTAATTTCTTGTAAAACTTATCTGTGAGTCAGCAGGAGTTATCTACATAATGCTAGTTGTAAATTCATTCTCCTTTCCATTCATCTAATCACAATTCTGCAATATAAAGCCTCGCGTAAAATATAAAAACTATATCTTACACTTGATAACGTAGGTATATACAACAATATAATACTTTTATCAACAATTATCATTAATTATCACTAGAAGATCAGTTTGTTTCCTTATATTTATATCACTCACGCGTCGCGACCGTTGCTATCACTTGGACTTGCACTGATACACCAGAGATTTAAGATGTCAAAAGGCTTTAATTAAATAATAGTTTATTATAATTATCGATGTTTCGTTAAGTATATCTTACTCTACTAATCTCAGTCGTGATGTGTCTATTATAATGTCAGTATCACTCGCACCAGCTGGCACCACGTTTGTATCACTATCACTTCACAGCGAGGACGGTGATCACCGGGTGACGATCACCGGTCGTGGTTGGTGGCGAGACGCGCATGTCAGAGCGCGTGCGCGTGCGCATGGTGGGGAGGCGGGGGCTGCTGGTGAGGGTGGGGCAACGCGTGGGGGTTGCCCGCTGTGTGTTGTCGACCCTGGGGACAAAGGGACGTAAGTTAGACTAACGCAAAAGTTCACAGGCAATGTCAGGCATATGTTCATCAGTCTGCTATTACATAACTTTGAATAAAGGCATGCAATCAAATAGGTTCATAATATAGTCTTAAGGCACTGAAACGACAAAGTGGAGGGTTAGGGCTGTACCTAACCCGTTTATTGCTACGCGGCTCATTGGTGACCCGGGTTAATTTAGGTACCTATATTTAGTTGTTGCGTGGCAGGCAATGTCATGAACCAACGTACACATACCTGTAGATACACGTAGTAGTCGTAGGGCTGGTGCAGCGGCCAGCAGCGCTGCGGCGGCACGGGGTACAGCGGCGGCACCGGGTACAGCGCGCCGCCGCCCAGCTTGTTGCGCAGGATGCGGCTGATGCTGGACACCGACGGCACGTTGTACTTGTCGCATACGCCGTCCGCCAGCAGCCGGTCGCGGATCTCCCACGCGAAGATGCCGGGGTCCTTGGCTTTTAACTGCTTTATGTATGACACCACCTGAAAATTATCCGCTGGTGAATAACACAGAAATTGCTCAATCGAAATCCGTTAATGTTTGACGCAGTCTTAGACCCGATTTTATACCCGTTGGTACTACTACCACTACTACGTCGTCCTGTGCAAAGTATTTCTCCTGTTTTATTGCTGCATTTCGGAGACATAACATGTAAGTACAAAGACCAAAAAATACGTATAGGTACACTAAATCCACATGACACAAACATTTAAAACTCGGGACAAACGTCTGCGGATTGCAAATAATTGTTCTTTGCGGGGATCCAAACCGGAACCTTTAAAGTAGCTGCCTAATCACTAACTCACTGCGCCAGTTAGTTCGCGGCAATAAGATCAGTCTGCGGATGAGTGGAAGTGTTTACCTACCAGAAGAATGCAGATTGTGGAATTAAATAGCTAGTGTCTATTGGTCATTATACAGTGAATTGTAAACGCTGAAGAGATCATGCGCGTCTGATCCGCAATAATGTCCAACATTATAATTCTCTTCGCTGCCGCGTTTATAGACATACAATACATGCACTAAAGGCATATTGGTTCCGCGTAAACCTTTACGACTTACTATCTGTAAACTAAGTAGGCTTGTCGTAGTAGGTAGGTACCTAGTTTATACTTTAATAAAGTAACGAAGATGGACATTTTACGAATTCAATGCTAGACTGAAATATATACCAAATGATTTACAATATTGCTGCAACTAATGTTAGTGGAGTATCGGGCTGGGGCGAAACATCTCGACGAAAATACTTGCATCAAATCGGAGATTCGACGAGGAGTATCCTTAAACGATGAGCGCGTATCAGGAATGTGATGCAAGTGTACGAGGCGAAAGAAATATGCCAGGATCGAACAAAGTAGAAATCCGTGGTCTCTGCCTACCCCTCTGGAAAACATGGGTGACTTTATATATGCTGGTTTATATATTATATATCCCGGACACGTACACAACACTGGTATGTATTTCTACGACTCCATAAAGACCAGCAGTACCTACAGTACCGACGGTAGAGAAACCATACGCATGCGCGTGACATGATACACTTGTAAAAGCCATCGTGATCTAAACTTATCAGGCCACTTACCTTAGGAGTGGTAACCCTCGGCTTGGAGCCGCCGATGGCCCCGGGCAGGATGGAGCCCGTCTCGTGGTAGCGCGCCAGGATCTTGGACACGCAGCCGTGGGACACCCGCAGCTGCCGGCTGATGTCGCACGGTCTGTGGGCAACGAGAGGCTTAGACACGGGAACTAGGGCTGTATGCTCTTTTAGGTCCTCAAAAGCCGAAATACTTTTTGTAAAAATATCAGTACATAACCACCCTTTATAGATTTACTTACTTCACCTGCATTACTAAACCTACCTACCCAAATGTATACTACATAAGTATTTAAATACCACCGTTGTGCATGATTTCCTTTTATGATGAAAATACAAGTTCCGTTATCGGGAAATAAAAGAAAAGATAAGATATCTCATTCACGCCTCCATTGTAATTTAATCAAAACAAATGAAATATCGATCAACTTACAAGTTATGGCTAGTGATGTCCCTACCTATTTTTATCGATATTTGGTTGAACTGTGCGATATTATTTTTCAAATGTGTAATTTTAACAAAAAGTACATGGACTGGTACTGAAATATTTAGTAAAGCATTTTGACATTATTTTCCAACATTACATCACGCCTGTATTCCCCGACGGGTTAGGCATACCTATAGTAGAGTACCCACACAGCAGTCGCGCTAAGCAACCATTAAACCATCGAGGCATTAAATTACCAACCCTTAATAATAATTCAACGTTAATCCTCACCTGATGCCGAGTTGCGCCAGCTCCACTATGCGCAGGCGCACGGCGTTGGGCAGCGGCCGGCCGTTGACGAACACTCCCCCGAGCTGGTTGACCTCGCCGTACTGCTGCGTGCCGCTGCCCGCCACGCCCGGGTTGCCCATGCCCGCGCCGCTGGGGTCTGGGGACAATTCACGAAGGTTAGTTTAAGTTACAAAAAACTTATTTGCTATAGAAGTAACTTTCTGAGGTACTGTGACAAATACGTATGACTAACATTTTGAGCATTTCGAGAGATTTGACCAAAAGTCACAGACAGATTGTGGTGCCGGGTAGTTGGTTGCGCCGTTTCTTCTACCCAGCTATAGCACTAGGAAGCGCTGTCTTGATGTAATTTGACGTTCAAAAAGTACTTAAAATAACCCCTATTTTCCCCGAGCGGCCGAAGCTCTGTAAGCCTCAACGATAATTAGTTAAACCTACGTAGGTACTAGATAAAACAATATTTCTGACCGACTTCTAAAAGGAAGAGGTTATACGTTCGTCTGCATTTATTTTTTTTAGTCCGAACCTTTCAACTAATATAAACCTACAGTGGCCTAGTGACGTCATAGGTGTCGTGCGGTGTCGGGGCGAGTGTCACCCGACACCCACTTTGATGTCGCCACCGCCGACACTCCTTGTTTTGTGTAGACACTCGACTCCTGAGCAAGAGTGTCGTAAAACGTAGCTTGTTAAGTTTGGAATGGTTTGATATTGTATCCAGCTGGTTCCAATAAACTGTTGGCTGATCTGAGTTTAAATATGTTATAATTATGGTTATGTTAACGTTATTTTTGTGAGCATTACATTTTTTATCTTTTATATAATTTTTTAATCATGTTGAATGTTCATAGTTTTAATTAATCGGCTAATTAAGTAAATTATATAATTTATCAAACTTCCCTCCAGTGAAGGTCACCCGGTTAGCCTAATTATTGGAAACATAGTCAAATTCAACCTGACGCAGCGTAAAAACGCCGTCAAAATAATTCCTTCTTAATAACCCCCTAAAATATACTAAAAAACATCTTAAACTTTATATTTACCTCTAACATTTAACTTAAACATCACGTAAACACAAAACAGATTTATATCTCATTACATTAAACACCAAACATTGAAGCAAACTGTCATGCGCGTGCGCATCTAGAGTTACATCCGTCTAATAAACGTCACAAGACACCGTCGCAGTGACAGCTCGTCACCGTGACGTGCTACAGTGACAGGCGTCGATCTGTCACGCGCCGGTGACACTCGCCTACAAATGACTGAAACTTAAGACTCCTGAAGATAATTTCCAGTTTGTTTTCACGACCGCCGGTGACATTTGTCATGGCGGCTGCGAGAGGGTTATAATGAACGGTGTGATGATCTATTGGTGATAGTGGTGATTAATTGAGTGTGACGGAATGTTGTTAATTAGGATAGTTCTACGAGTTCAATTAATTTGATATTTTTAATTAGCAGACTCAGTTTGACTAAATATTATTCGAAATGATTTTAACGAACTATGCTTATCCTTGTATTATTCAAAGCGCAGGTAAATACCTATGTATTCCTAAGTTCCTTTCCAATAAGTCAATGTATTAAAAATCAGGAATTATACTGATTGGAAATAATAATTGTACCTTATATTTTTACATCATTTTGCAACCATATTCTCATATACTTCATAATATCTCAGATATATCAAATTTGTGTCCCAACAGGATCTATATTTATTACAATTCCCTATGATTTGATTCCAGTAATCTGTTTTGACATAACTAATCTCCACTGACACAGCCACCATCTCTATCCACACCTAAATACAAATAAAAAATAACGAAGACACCTCCATAACTCAGTGGACCTGCCCAAACCACTGACAAAGTACAGTCGAGCAAATAAACTCTCTCCACTCCTCGATCGTCGAGGTACAAATTAGCGAGCCACGACACAAAATGCTTGACTAATGTCGTCCGTCGTAGTCTTGTTGCCGGGCGGCGCGCGATCAACAACGACTGACAAAATAGCGTCACTTGTTTATTTATGCGACTGTACTTATTTAAGTGGGAATGTAATTAGATTTAAGTGAGATTCAAATCGGTTTTGGATTTAAATGGTGAGAGGATATATTGTAGTTTGTAATTCAAATTCAAATTCAAAAATTCAAATTCAAAACACTTTATTTGCAGAATATGGGTAAGTTAACAAGATGTTTTAAAATTATATTATAAATCGCCATAATCAGGCTCACGCCATGCAAATTTAAATGCAAATTAGGTACAGACGAATTAAATTCAGTATCATGCAGACATATCGAGAGAAATAGTAATATAGCACGCAAGCGCTTAGATTTGTTGGAGAGCAATAGGTGTATCTAATAGACATGACTAGCTCACGGCAAACAAACCGTATGCCATTTTCATAAAAACAAACAAAGTTTCTCCTTCAAAATAATAGAATCGTTACATCCTCCTTAGTTTTCTCAAATAAACAAATGACACGCTTTCCATAAACAGAACTCTGCAAAGATATTTGTCTCTTATGAGATTCGAACCTGCAACTACTTGTGCAATATGTACGGACTTAAGACACAGTCCATTCTACAAGCAGGTAAACCGAAAAAGTGAGCACATATTTATTGTTTACTGAAACAATCTTATAAATAATTTCTCCTGTGGGTACACCGACGAACAATGTTCTATTTAAGAATGTGTCACTTCACGGTCACGCTGAAAAATGCAGTTGGCAACAGCAGACGGCCAGCTATATATATGTAGACAGGTTTGAAGATACACGACATGTAGCATTTGATAACAGAATGAACGTCGTGTTAAATTGTTTTAATTTTCTTTATAATATATAGTAAATAGGATATGATTTGAATTTATGGTGAATTCTCATATTGCAAGTCGCCATAATATAATAAATTAACTATGATGAACACGATGAAAATATTAAGTAAATTAACTCTCAAATAATCATGATTAAAGTTTGCAGTAACCTACTTATATGAAGAGTTAGAGGAAGCTATTCTTAATATCATTAACTGTGTTGTATAAAACTTATGGTGACCATAAACATGATCTATGACAAAAATATATCAAATCTGTCGTCAAGCAATAAAAACTGTAAGGTCGAAGTGTCGTCAACCACAGGGGACCCCAAAAGTGCCGACATGACACGACCCGTGACGGAGGTCACAGCCGACACATCAGAGGCGGGGGCGGGGCGGCCCGCCTCACACACCACATGCTGCGAGCACTTGCCACTAGGTTACCCAAATGTCTGGACAATACAGTTTTTATACCATCATATTTAAGACACGTTGCTTCATATTCTCTTAGGTCAGGTCTTATTAACAAAATTACTTTGACTGCCTCGTTGGTCTAGTGGTCGCTAAGCGCGAATGCTGAGCATGGAGTCCAGGTTTCGAATCCTGGGTTGGGCAAAGTGTTACTGGGTTTTTGTACAGTAGCAACACGAAGTCTGGATTGTTGCCCGGGTGATGGCAATAGGCTAACAATAACTAGCAATATGAGGATTTACTTTACAGTCACCTCTGCCTACTCCCTCGCGGAACACAGGTGTGATGTTATGTTTAATTATATTGTGCCATCCTAATGTTAAGATCCTTCAGACCCCAACTCAGTAGAGGGAAGAATGCTTAGATGTATGCATCGGCGGTCTCATCACATGCGGTGGGCGGGGCCGACACGCCTTGTCACTGTTGTGGTTGCCGAGCACCATAATGTGAGCTTAGTGGTCAATGGATGCTGCCATAGCATAGTATTATTTAACATTACAGGTTACTAACGGATAAACAATGTATTCGGTGTATTTAACCTCAGTTTATCGTCGTTAATTTGCCCTCTCCACAGCTTTGTCTCATAGAATATATTTCTAATCCTAATCTCATTTTGAACAGATTTTTGAAGCCCTCTTATTAGCACCTCAATTAAAAAATAACAATTTCGATGAATTTGTTTAATCCATTTTTTCGTTACCCAATTCAAATCCACCCTGTACTATACTTTACAACTTTGCATACCACCCAAACATCGTCCAACAATAACGGGGACGCGGCGCGGCTGCGCAGGCGCACGTGTGAGCAGTTTTTGTGCGTTCCGCGAACGTCCGTCACAGTCCGCTGCTGACGCCACATCAAAGGGTACCACAATGTCACATACACCACGCTGTGACAAGTTTTTGTATACTTGGTCGTTTTTTTCTCATTTTCAACTTTGGATTTGTTTCTTTAATTTTGAATTATATATGATGTAAATACATATAAAACTTCTACCTTTATGTAGATAGTAATGATTTAATCAGTAGCTAAAATCATCTCGAGAGGGTCTTGACTCCTTTCAAGAGCAATGGACTATTATAGCTCACAACCGAGAGGGATGGAGGAAGGAAAGGGAGGCCTTTGTCCTGCAGTGAGACGATCATGGCTGAAATAATAAACTCGTCTCTTTTTGTGTGTATCCGGGTATAAATTGTAGAAATAAGTATTCCAAAAGTCAAATACCAACCAGAAACTCCAAGAAAAATCATCTCTTCAGCGACGCACTTTCTCAAATTTTCTCAGTATAACAATTTCATAAACGTGACTCAAGACAACCCATTATCTAAGCCGCGACAGTTCCTCATCGTACCAATAACCGATTACCTCGCATTACAGTGCGAACACTGGCAGTTAACTGCGTGTGTCTAATGCGCCGACATGCGTGTAAACGGCAATGTAACCAACATGGAAGCGATTGTCGCCGTAAAACTAATACGCTGGAAAATGGCGCGGGATATTAACGAGAGCGGGCAGCGGGCAGGGGGGTGCGGGACAAGGGGGAGGGGCGCATCATCAACACATTAGTGGAATTTCATCAGTTTAGTGATGAGCTAAAAATGAATTTATAAGTATCGATGTTCGATAAAATGTAACCTCGGAAAAACCTAGATTCCTGTCTTCAAGTTTAGATACAGGTCCTAATAGACCCTTCTTCCATGCATCCTCAGTGCTGATAATAATTAATGTTCTAAGAGGCATGAACCGGCCTTAACATGGACTACCCTGACTCTGATAACGAACAAGTTTAACACCTACTTTTACTAGTTTAAATCCTACGAAATAACCCATTATTATCGCGAAAGAAAGATTTAGACTTGTCTATCAGTTCAAATGTATCTGTACAAGGGATATGTTTATGAAAGAACGCTCCAACGACCCAAAAGAAAATGTGATTTAATGTTATCATATAATACGTCCGTTTAAAATTATCATTCTATTAGCTCGGAGACAATCTAGCCATTTATCTCGTTATTGATTCAAAACAACCGTAAAACAGACACTCGAGTCATATCACTAAATCAAATTACAGCATTTGTAATAATATCGGTGACAATAATTCGCGTGATAGTGAGCATCTCCTGATAACACTGATCAATCATAATGTTACGACCTGAACGCCGCGCGACATTATTTATTCATAGTTGTACCACGATCAAAATACTTTTATCGATAACAAGATATCGAAGCGGCACAGCTCGACAGATATCAAATCGAACGGTTTCTTTGAAACATTACTAATTGGTTCTGAAAAGAGACGAGGTTACACAAGATGGCGTTAGCAAGAAAGGGACAGAACATCATAAGGCGGGAAACATCTTTCTTTCGCCGGTTAATTTACGACGCGCCTTTGACGCGGCTTTGCTGACAGTTACTAGTGTAAGCAAGGAATATAAAGCATTCATTAATTCGAGCGAAACTCCACAACTTTAATATCGCTCGAAATATATCGCTTTCTCTGTTTGAAAGCCCGAAGTATGCGCAGAACAAAGGCAGCAATGGATCGTTAAAATTGCGATGTGGCCGTTTTGCCCTTTGTGTTCGATGTAAAAATACATGTCGTTTCGTGTATTCTTCAGGAGCGATTAATTAATAGCTGCTTCTTTTAAGTTTGAGACCGCTGAGTGTTTTTTATTAGACTGTTTTAGGTGAGCTTTGATATAAAGAAGAAATATTAGTGTAATATTAGATGCTGGGTGGTGTGGGGATAGAGATGCTATTGACACGTTAGTGGTGATGGGTTATTACTAGGAAGTGACGATGTCTGATAGTTTAATGAGGTGACTAGGTCACGCTTGCTCTGGCCTGCATGTGTTTTCACAATATAGCCAAATCAGAATACATATGTATAAATATGCTCTAGGTCACTTATAACGTGACATGAGAGTTACGGTGAGCAGCAAAATGTGTGCCACAAACTCAGACCAGACTTTAACTCAGACCAATTATACAGAACTTGATATTCAAAATCTATGGTCACAAAAGAAAACAACTATATTTACAAGCAAACAGTTTTCTTGGGCTTTTCTTTACCGCAAACTTCCTATATAAACGTTACCTAATTAAACATGGAAATTGGTAATATATACCCAGGATATGAAGTCGCCACCTTAGACTTCAGTAGTATCATGAAGCAATAGATTGAATAATATGTAACCGCTTAAGTTTTCAGTTAGACACCGCCCAAAGCGAGCGCGAGCGTCGCTTCGCGCATCGCTGACGAGCGCACTTCGCTCGGTTTACTTTAACGACCAGCTGATCATCCAAACTCCTGCAGTATACACCCACGTAGCCCGCGGTAGGAAGTAGGAACCAACATACATTGATTATGTCTTGTTCTTATCGAATGGTTAATGAACAACCTGGTGTCAGAGTTTAAACCGCCTGTAGGCCTCTGAAATGGCTTTACACACCGTTGAAAAATTCCTCAGGTGTGCCGGTTTCCTCACGATGTTTTTTTAACCATTTTTAGCAGTAGATAACTAATTTATAACACGCACATGGATTCAAAAAGGCATTGGTGCGTGCCGGGGTTTAAACTTGCACCGTTTGACTTGGCAGTCGAACGGTCATACCACTCGGCTATCAGTATTTTTTTTTGTTATTTTTATGTAAGTAGGTACCTATGTATAGCGATTATCTATGAGTGAAAGGATAAAGAATTAATATAATTATTTTCGTCGCCTTAATAGGCCAGTTATAGGAAAAAGGCGATAAACACGGTATGAAAGTATCAGCAATAAGATCGCCACTTATCAGATAGCTTGCTGCACGCTTGTATTCTTCAAAGGGATAGGCTGAGATGACTGTACAACACACCCACATTTCGACATTTATGTAATAGGGGGCAAGCCTGTTGCCATCAAACGGGCACAAATCTTAAATCCTTGCTGCTACTGAGAATTACCTAATGATAATCCCAGTAACACTTTGCCTGACCTGGGGTTCGAACCCAGAACCTCTTACACAGCAGTCGCGCGAGCTGCCACATGACCAACGAGTCAATCAGCTTGTTAGTGAGTCGGTATAATATTATAATCAAGTGCTGTACGTGATAGTGCACCATATCGCAGGGCCAACATTACATTAATTTAAATATAACCAAAGCTGAATAAAGTGCGCTAACGCAGTCGTCCTTGTTAACGTTATCGATCACTATGGCGGATGAAAACGCGCCTGTTTACGACCACTTTTACGACAATCGCGCGGCCAATCAGCGGCCTGCGCACGCGCATACTAATCAACTTTCTATTACAGATGTACTGTAACGGTGCTGCGTATCGCGTATTTCGCATAATTACATACGCGTTTGATTTACGCGGCGTGATAAACTGTTCTGCGTGTTTTTTGTAAGTTTGTAGATCTAATAGTCGCTTACATTGTTATTGTGATGGTCTTTGCAGAGGAGGCTATATCGGCATTGCTTGTAACACTTCAGGAGCTCCATTTAATCGGTCTACATTTTCTCATTTTATATGACAAAATGATTAATTTATAAGGTAGGTATTATTTATTAAGTGTTACTGGGTTTTTCCACTAGGTAATTCTTAGCAGCAGCTGGGAGGTTGGATTTGTGCCCAGTTAATGATAATAGGTTCACCCCCTATTACATTGGGACCTGAAAACATAACTAGCGAAATGCGGGTGTACCTACTATATGTGCACCTCTGCCTGTCCCTTTGGGGAATACCGGCGTGATGTTATGTATGTATGTTTAGGTAGGTACCAAGTATAGATGATTCGTTACATTGAAAATTACTATTTAAATAGATTTAATTGTATCATTTACCAAAGTTATAGACGTATTTCCGTCAAACAAGGAATAAATTTAGATTTATAAACAAATAACAAAATGTTGCGAGTCCCCGAAATGATGGACCGACCTCCGAACGCACCTCCCGCCCAGGGCTAGATAAACTTTTGTACATTTTAATGTATTATAATTTTTGTTTATATATGAACGCCATGTTAATTATGTTTGACAGTTGTCTACTCGACACGGTTTTAGTTAATCCTTGACATAGTTTACGTTTACCTGTCAAATGTTGATGAAACGTTACTTGAATATTTAAACTCAGGTACATTTATTTTACTTATATAAGTCGCCTAAAAATAAACTGATTTATTTATTAAATCATCCTTACAGGTGTAATTACAGGTTGTCCTTGTCACCCAATGCGACAGCGTTGCCTATTACAGATATTACATTATTACATTATTAACTTTTTTTATACTATTAAATTTACGGGTACTTAAGATATCCATATCCCACATACATTAAGCCCTTTTAAGGGAGAGGCCTTTGTTCAATAGTGGACGTCTTCCGGCTGATGATGTACGTTATATGTGTATGTTTTGCAGAGAAGACAACGGACTTCCATAGCTACAATCTTGAATCCCGCCTCATTAATTCTCACTCCATTATATGCATACTTTTTAGGATAGGTTCTTTTAACCTGGTTGACTATAGAAACCATTCTCTTTACAGGAACAGGTAACTCCCCTAAACCCCATCGTCAGCCAGTAAACAGTTAATACAATAAACACCGGAGAGTTCTGGACAGCTTTAACCCGTGCATGTCGCATTTCACTTCGTAAACGTAAACGATGACATGTGTCATTTTCACTCTCAAAACATTACACGTGCGTTGTGTGACACTTGGGTTTCCTCCAAGGTAAACTCTGTCTGCCAATAGATATTTCTAGTAAAACTTTGACTATAGAAAACAATGAACACACACACTTGATGCATAGTTCTATAAACATTTAAGAAAGGTTAAAATGAAATACATTAAAATGATCAGATAAGTCTAGTTGTTTAGGAGTCAAATGACCGGAAAAATCTTACACGATTTATTCTTTTGAAATGGGGTGATGAGCATCTGTAATATTACAACTAGGTAACATAGTCCTACTAGAAAAAATATTATAGGATAAGCCCCAAATCCTCTACGACTTAGCTAGTTTTGTTAAGGCAAAGTCCCTAAGAAACTTCCACTTAAAGTCAAAAAAATATCCGAAGACTCTTTCTAACATTCTCCAGTATATATATATATCAAGAAAGGTTGTATCAATTGTGTGAAGCTTATTGCTTGCATATCAACTACAGCTATGTTTTAATTAAATGTCAACCTACATCACATGCAACACGGGCTCCGTCTAAACTCCAACATAATATACACCCAAGTTGTTTTAAAAACCAATAATTAAAACATAGAAAAAAATTAAAATGTTGCATTGAAGTATTCTTCCTCATCGCTGTCGGCTGGTAGGGTGCCCGAGAAGCTGGCGGCATTGCTACGTTGCTACGTAATTGGCATTGTAACGTAACGTCCAAGTAATAGTAAGGTGTAGGTATATAATGTAAATTGTCATAAAATAAAGAGTACACCCGTCAAGTTGTTTTATAATTGAACTTTCGTTCGTGTCGCAGCAGTGTTGACCCTCAGGCGACCACACACGGCGACAGGCCGCCGACAAACGAGCCCGCTAAGTAAACACCAGCTACTGCCGGCCGCCGCTCACGTACCTCCCGTGTGAAGAGGCCTTAGCTGTCGAGAGGACAGCCCGGTTAATGGCAGTAGCCTTTGAGTTGTTTGAACTGCTGCGACATTTTGTTTTGAATTAGACGAGGAGCTGTGGATGTACCGTTGTGTGCCCGGTGCCGGTGGTCTGAGCGAGGCAGGGCTGTGGATGGTCGACGTAACTCGATGTACCTACTAACTATAGGTAGATCCATTTCTCTTCACAGAAAGTGCCTGGGATTGTCATGCTTCTATTGTTTCTTTCTGTGGTTGTTACAGATCAGTGAGAACTTTCTGACTTTTCTTGTATCGCTTGTCATATTATATGATAGGCGAAAGTTTGTAAGTGTGTGTGTTGGTCTCTCTTGTCGCTCTTCACGCATAAACGGCAGCACCAAATTTGTTAAAATTTGGTATGGAAGTAGCTGACACCGTGAATTAACAAACGCTACTTTTTATCCCGAATAAATGTAGCGGGTAACATCGCGGGGCGCAGCAGTTGTACATTTAAAAGAGAATATTGAAGATCTTAGTCATTAGGACCGCAATACCTGAAGAATCAAATCAAATGCCTTTATTTGTGTACACAGGCATGGAGAACATCGTAATGTTTAACGTCTTATAGTTAAATAGTGACTTCACCAGTTTAACGGTTGTTAGGCTAGATCGGAGCTTATTTAGTAAAACAAAAGTCATGTCAAAGTTATTGGCATTCACGAATTCACACGATATATTCCGGTTTAAGATCCAGCGCAAACATGAAAACTAATTTAAAACTAAACCAAGTTTGCGTGAGGTATTTGAACGTATTAATTAACATCTTAATAATGGCAAACATCCGTTCCTGTACGAATCTGTTTGCTAAGTCTAGCTCCATTAAAATATGGTATTTGAACAATCTAAATATAGTGAACATAAAGCATGTCGAACATCGTTGGCATTCCTGAGGAGTGTAATGGCGCTGGCGAGGCATCATCTGCCCCTTATTAACCCCTATAAACACTGTCAAAGTATTCTGCCATAACCCATAAGTCACGATAACTAATTATTGACATGGCACGCGCCCGCCACAGTGTACGACACACACGGCACATTTCCTCCGGGCGGAACCAGTATGCTCATTGTGGGGCGGGACAATTAGTTATCCTGTGACGGTGTTGTCGTGAGGTGATTTTCATTTGTTGGTGCTATTTTTGGATATCCGCACGAGGCCAGCTGGACCTCGTGCAGGATGTATTTATGGGGACGTTTAATAGACTTGATTTTGGGATGCAGTGACATTGTCTAATGATCAAAGTTTTAGTTTAAGTTAAGTTGTATGGCAGCAACCTATTAACTAGTTACATTAATGGTTCTGACTGCTCCACTTGTTAGTCCTTTTGTAATATCTCAGTGCATATATTTTCCTTTTCATCATCATCATCAGCTATTATGTGACCGATTGCTGGGCATTGTAAGCCTCCTCCCTTAAACGCCACTATTTCCTGTTCTGACTCATTGCTTCGATGTTTTTTTTTACATGTCCCAAAATCTAGCCTTTTTCTTTATATGACAATATATACAATCTGCAATTCTGATACAAACATGGATTAAAAATACTGCTTATGATCTAGGTACAGACTTTTATTCAGGGGCCAATCACTCATCTACAACGCGTTGTCGGACAATATTATTTATTACGTCAATGTCTCTAAGAATTATACGATGTTAACCTCGTTTCCAAAATGCTGTAACTGAAACTGAACATTTAGGTCCCTGCTAGTCTTCCGACTAAAACTCATATTCATACATAACATTCCCTATAAAAAAATCTTCCAAACATTTAATCGCTCCCAACGCCCGTGATCTCTGTATCCCGTTGCGCCTGCGCATCTGTCAAGACAGTAGCTCCGGGGGGCGGGCACGGCGACGCGGGGCCGGGAGGGGCAGTGTTTGCCGCCATTACGCTGTTGACACGAGGCGGGCCGGCTAATGCGTGCGCAAACAACAGTCCCTTGGACGGGCTCTGCTTGGCGAAACAGATAAACTGGCATAATTACGTGGTTAGAATAACTTTAAAGGTTTTGGACAGTTAGAATGGAAAAAACCTCGATGGCGTAATAACTGTGTAATAATAAATATTCTCCTGACTGAAATTTGGTCACGAAGGGCTATCTCATCTGAGAACAGCCAACTACATACATAGGGGATATTATAGTACTCAAGTATGCGCGCAAACACAGGTGCGCTCCCTGTTCCCTCTCTCTCACAGTCCGATAGGACGGTACACGACCGGAGAGAGATCAGGCGCAGGACCAACGGCTTAACGTGCTTTCCGAAGCACGGATTAAGAATGGGTATAGCATGGTAGTTGCTAGGTAGGTCCTAATGCTGGGCAAAGGTGGCTGTTGACACTAATAAGGTACGGGTAGCATGACTTGATATCATAGAGCAGCTCGCTTACTGCCTATTGCGATTTATTTTCTTTGGGCCGATACAGACCAACATTATTTGATCGTTTTTAAAAATCGAATAGTTCCCAAAAATACTGAAATACCTACAAGTTTTTTAAAATTGTTAGCCGGAACTTTAAAAATTAAGTACTTACCAAAATTTATTGAGGAAAAGACGTTTGTAATACGAGTATATACTGTCAATATCGTACAAACCCTTAGTAGTTATTAAAGTAAAATATAACTACCTAATCTGTCACAGCGCAAGAAACCCATAGATTTTTCTAATACCAATCTGTAAACCGCGATGATGCAGTTTGTCAAGCATATGATGTCATATTTGGTACGTGTTTTTCGATCGGTTTCGGTAGCTGGGTGCGCCCGCGCAGCTTAAATCACCTGCCAAGGCATGGAAAAGGTGTGGCCGCAATTTCCCCGTTTACTAATTTACTAAAACTGTGAGAAGTTGTTTGATTAGAAAACTATTGGAAATGCATAATATATTACAAGTATAGTGTAATGAGTGGCGGCTTTAGGTATGTAAGTTTAACTTAACACGTTAGTATAGAATATAATTAATAGAATTGAATAGTGGTTTATTATTTTCAGCATTACAGAAATTGTCAAAGAATTTCTCCTGTGTCGTGGGTGTGTATGGACTATGGCCAACTTGAAATATCACATACACAAACACCCAAACTCGGGACAAACATCCGCGGATCACACAAATTATTGTCCCTTGCGAGAATCAAACCTGCAACCCTTAGCGCAGCCGTCAATTTGCTTAGCCACTGCACCTATCAGCTCGTCAAGTTTAGTACACATTTATTTCTCACAATTAATAATTGGTACATACATATATAATACATTATAAAGGCAGTTCAGTAATATACTGGACGAGGTCATACCCAAACGCCCTTCACGCTCGTCTGAAAACACCAACATTGATTTAGAAACTGAATCTGTACATCAACAACAAACATTACTTGTGTTAGTTTATAGCCTATGTTAACAACAGGGGCGGCTGCCGCAGACATTGTTATATTACAAATCTCTGTACACAACGCCAAAACAGTAACCAAATACGATTAGAAAATGTACAAATCAGGCGCCAGTACTTATCCCTTCAATTCCTAAACAAATACATTTATATCGCCCTTACTATTAGGAACATAAGGTTCAAATTGGCAATTTTTCTTTGGGAAAGAAATCAGATTGAACAAACAATTGTAATTGACAGGAAACTGTAACATTACTCTGTTTGACAATGTGCTTAGCGACGGGTTTGACTTGGTCACTTGGCTTCTAGTATTGAACAGCTAGAATGGCTGCTGGAGATTATTGTGAAGATCTGACTTTGTCCTCCAAATTAATTCATCTTATGTGGTAAATATCTTCTACCTGTATTTAGTCAAGGGGAGACAGTGTTCCCCACAGACTGTATGTTGTATGTAATAGGGGTCAAATCTGAATGTAGTCTTTGATCCTCTCTTTTGTAGGATTCTTAAAATCAAAGTTTTTAAATATCGCACAAGTATTATATGACTTCTATAAATATTATAGGTGCTTAATGTGTTCAGTTACTGTCTTCCTTGACTTCTTCATGCTCTAAATCCAATAATGCCCATTTTGTCATTCGTCCAGTAGCATGTTGTTGGAGCTGCGCTTGCGCCGTGGCCGCCGCGCGCCGCAGCGTCGCGTCGTACAAACACGGCTCCTCGGACAAACACGCACTGTTTGTGCCATTAGTGCCCAACTACTGCTTGTTATTGTAATACGTTTACTTTATATGTTCCCGTTACTTTATTTCCTTAAACTTGGTGAAGTGCAAGCCGCATTACAAAATAAGAGTACCTACCGTAGCGAGAACTTAATGTATTGTGTTACAAAGGGATTAGTAAATTAATTATAGTTATTAGAACTGATTAACAAGTGAATTAGGACTGTAAACGAGACGAGGCCGAGACGTTCCTGCAGTTCATGTGATCAAGATGATAAAGAAGAACAAAAGGTAGTCCAAACACATGAAAACCGTTGTTGAGACCAGTTGAATGGGACAAATGAGAGAGCGAAGACTGGCAGGGTGTCTTGTATGGTCATAAAGATATGTAGATCATAAATAAATCATAAATCATTTATTAATTTGCAAACAAGATCGATGGATAGAAGCCGATAAACCCTGAAAAACATTATCTATCTCTATCTGGTGGCTTCCAGAACGGCAAGGAAGGCACTAAGTAATGGTTCCTAAATTTTATTAATGTAAGACCTAACTCTTAGTAAGCAATGAATATTTCAAGTTAAATATAGTTAAAGAATAACAGATGATCTGAAACGATTCTAACGGTACCCAGGTGTATCATCATGTTTAAGTGCTACTGTAGGGACCTCCATGGTTGGTATGGCATTCCTTACTAAGTTCTTTAAACTACAATGACTGTATGAAGCTTCTAAATAATTGTGGAGCTAGTTTCAAACAAGGTTAGGTAACAGGAAAACCTCCGTAAACTTTTGGCCCGCTGCTTCCGGTGTCGATACTAATAATATCTTCAGAGGCATTATTAATAGTAATCCTAAACCTTTTAATTTATTCATAATAAAGCCAAGTTGTTTACGTAAATATTTATCATTTCTACATGACTTCTATGATATGTTTTATGTCTCTCCGGCTATTATTCGACGGAAACAGTGCTATAAAAATGTAATAGAAGGAAAATAAAGATTATTTCGGAGACTCGTTTTATTAAGATAGTGTTCTCAAGGCGGACAGCGGTTAAAAAACACTTTTAGACCAGATGGATGGTAACCGAAACACAAATAACTATATTTGTGCCAGTGACATTTAATTCAACAACATTTCTTGCTTTTTAATTCCCTTTTATTTTTGTAAGCCTACCTACTTTTTAACGCATTTTCATATGTAAGTTCTAATTAGTTTTATAGTATTTATATGAGTATATATTGTCAAACGTCTACGCTTTGTATAATGGCTTAACGTAAAGGAATCATTCATAATCATCAAATGCAAAAACAGTATGGTCATAGTCTAAATAAATTAATTTGATCTACATAGGAACCGTACCTCTGGGAGGCAATTCATCAAGATCGGAGGGTATTGAATGCAGCTGGAAGATAATTTGTTGTGGCAATCAATCTGTTATCACTTGAACTTATAATGAGTGGCGAGAGGGAAGGGAAAATAATAACATCGTCAATATATGCTTCAATTCTTACAACAGGTGAAATAATGGAGCAAACATAAAACAAACAATTTAATTTAATCATTAGTAGTTAATTAATTCTCTACTGGTTAAGCTCTCCATTTTTCATCATTTTCCACCCACGAAAAGCTGCGCCTTTTTCAAAGGTATTTTCAAATTTTGTCTGTTACTAAATATATCTAATCAACCGCAATTATTTTTTTAATTAAAAATATAAGCAGGGGGATGTAATGGAAAATAACCATGGAATTTATTATTCAGTATTCTCCCAGGAAACAATGTTTTAAATTGGTCATCAGATCAGATTCAGGGTAGATCCTAACTATAATTTTGAAAGTGCCTTTATTGTTGTATCTTCAATTAAATATCGCAAAACTGTCAACATAACTAGGTGTCATTGACTTACTCCACCATTATTTGGCGTAAATTATACAAATGTGTATAATTCAACGAAGCACATACACGTTGTGTGTGTGCGTGGCTCGTGCTGGTTGACGCGCGGCGGATAACCCCGCGATAACCGCCGATTATCGACGACCCCACCCGATATCGGCTGCCCGATGTGTCGATACATTTTTATATTGCGTTCACATCACTAACGCGCTGGCCAGTAGGGTTGGCGGACATAAGTCTAGGGTTGCCAACGCTCAGATATTGTACCTGTATTTATGTACCTGCAAACACGTTATTTGGTGTTATATAAATTAAATGTCGTTTCGTATTTCTGTTAGGAAGGGACTTGGCGATCCTTTTTGGGCCTTCTCAGCACAACTAAGCTGGTAGCTGAAAGCTGCCCAAATAACGAGGGTCCTGCATAATTCACTAAAAATTTTGGCAAAGCTGTTTTCAAAATTACCTTGGTTGGCAGCGGACTGCAGACAAACAAAGATAGGCCTATGGGCGGAGTATAGCATAACATTGGATGAAGTCGAGCTGTAGATATAAGAATTTTCACTGTAGGTAGTAGGTACGCATAGTTTAGACTATAGTCCTTTATTTTAAATGTAGATGGATTTTAAAAATAAGTTAATGGACTTGTAGACGTTACGTAAAATATGGATAGGTTTAAGGCAAGTTGAGGTAATCGACAATTATGGATTTCTTTGTATTTTGGACAAGTTCTAGTATTTGCGGAACAGTCGGGTGTGGTGGTACATTAAACATTTCCTATTTTTTTGGCAAATAAATATGCGATTATACTTCAGCAGAAATGTCAGAAGGTAGAATACCTATTTTTTCCGGCCGATCTTTTATCGGGCGTAACTGATAAGAACAACGTAAAAGTAGTAAGAGCTGCCATGTGAGCATACTACGCATCAGACTGGATCACATTATAAGCAGATTTTCGTAAAATAAAACAGTTATACAATAAGCGTAGTGACGCGCAACGGTGCCGTTTTATCGCTGTTATCGATAACCCTTGACGCCCTCTGACATATCGATAAACCGCATGCGTTTAGTGCGGCGCTGCGTCTGCGCCGCCGTTATGGCGATTGTAACTAAACCAGGTAATTAACTGCCAGTTTTTTTATCTCGATAACGGTTTAAAATTAATTAAATAAAGTTTTATGGAAGATTTTTCGTTTGTTCATGTTTGAAATGTAGTTGAAAATGGTGTGGTGTAAATATTACCTATTTGTTTACAGATTAAGTACATTCTTTTCTTTACCGGCCCCCTAACCATGAACGCCTAAAGCAGAATACTTTACGCCGCATCACAACTGCACGTAGCCGCGTCTCGCTTCCACAACGTAACCTGCCCTCTTTTAAAACTTCATGGTAAGGGGGCTGTGTTGTCCTAGGCTTTTGGGACGTTAATCTTTATAAAGTTCTTTACAAACCAATAATTATGATATGTCTTAAATCTAACAAAGGACGTTAGGTGCATTTACTATCATCTCACTGTTCAGATAATATGGTGATTGTAATATTGCGGTATGAGCTAGTTTCAACTACATTAAATATAGGTAATTAATATGTTCATGAAACAATAGAAAGCAATAGAAATTGTAAAACTGGTCCATATCAATTAGGCACCGACCTGAAACACCATTCAGACAGATTTGCGCTCGTTATTAGTAGAGACAGTGATGTGATAACGCACGTCGTACCTATTAGGTATCACTACAGTAACTGCGATACAGAAGTGCCCACTTATCAATAACTAGATATAACCGGCTTTTTGGACGATAAGTTCCGCGCAATAGATTTACTTGACTTTTTACGTTAGGGGTCGCTTAGGATCAAACTCACATATCTTCAGGACTAAATGCTGGTAACAGACATACAGTGGATTAACAGAGAATGTATAGATATACTCGTAGTAACACACGCAGGACAGGGCACAAATGTAGGCGCAAACACAGGTGCACCCGTCATTCTTAGATGCGACGGGAATTTACGACCAAATCCATGGAGAACCAATTTGCCTCCTACAACTAAATCTTGAGGTTAGTTCTCTTCCAGACTACTACTAGAGATCCAACCATTTAGTTATAGATAATAAAATATTAAACTACAAAGAATGGAAGTAGTAGAAGTCTCTGCCTGAGTTTAAGAAGACATCGATCAAAACAAAATCTACCTTACTTCCATCCGCTTCCACTCCACTCCCTTATATATTAGGTAGGTATTACAATGTCCTGTGTATCATACAAAAGTGAAAACATGAAGTTTCAAAAACCCGTTCAGCTGCCGACATATTCTTGACTATAGATATTTGGACCAAGAACTGTAATATCATATCACGAGCGAACTGATGATTTTATTTCAATGCGTTAACTCCAAGAAGCTTTGTGCCCACTGCCATAGAAATAACTAATGTTTTCGATATAAAGCCAAAAAGGCTGCTCATGGTAGACACTGTGGTTGCTTTTATTGAAATCTTTAAGTCAACACAGCACACATGTATTTACTATTTACCGATCCATAATCCCCGCCAAGCACCTGGGATTTTTCAGGAAATACCTAGTTACCCTAAATATAGATGCTTGTGACAGAAATGATTACAATCAAGTAGTGTTAAGATAAACAAAGTCGATTCTTTTGAGGAGCTTATTACTGTTATACTTTGCTCGTTATTAAAAAAACAGAATAGAACCCGCAACCCTTAGTGCAGCAGTCCAGTCGCTCATCTACTGCCCCAATTAGGCCGTCCAAAGGAAAGGATAAAACTTCTGATGAAATCTACACTAGAACAACCTTATACTTTGAATTTTTAAAACGCTAACTGCAAGCATGGTGTATAAACACCATTGACCATTGAATGTTACGAAGACTTCAATGACAAAAACGGTCCACGAGCTGAGAGATTTCAAAACTAGTCACCTTATATGCACATGCACAATGATCTTCCTTGACGCAATGCCTTAGATAATAGAACAGCTGAGACGACAATGTTATTAGTTAATCTCCCGATACCTACACTATCAATCACGTAAACTCGCTCTACATTACGCATTCAATTCGTTTGACGTAAATCTGACAGATGAAACACATAGTAACGCAGCGGATTCAGAAAATCAGCAGTTTTAATGAGCTAACCTACGTATGTAATTAATTTATTCAAGATATGGAACTTGAGTTTATAATGCAGATTACTAGATGTTGTCTTATCAATATATTGTTTTAATCGGCAGAAGATATTACTACATCGGCAAAATCTACTATGGTTGACATCTCAAGCATACTTAGAGAAAGAAGTTAACACTAAATGCTCTCACACCCTTCCATTCTGGTTCATTAATTGCAAAAATATTTAACACGAGCAACTTTGTCATGATTTGGACTCAAATCCCAAAAAAATTACCTCGGTCCCTCCAAAAACCTTCAAGTCAAATTCTCCTTTGAAATCTTTGTATCAAACAGAAATGAGAAGGTAGAGACAGACTGCAATAAAAGTAAATAATAAATTCAGAGGAATTTTGATATTGTTCTTTGCGCAAATGCGACCCGAACTACCAACATCGTCTACATAAAAGCAGTAGTGAGTCGCAAGAAGCTCCCGAGTTTCTTTGGATATTATACAATCTCTACATTCATAACAGAGTGCCAATAATTTTGCCAAACCTAGTAATTATGGCAATATTAACTGACTGTTAATCGTAGCTGTCTTACAGGAGATTAAAATTTGGCAAACGTTATGGGCGATAAATGATGATGAATGCGCAGGCGCATTTGGATGATTGCAGTATTGTTTGTATCTTTGATATACATTAATAGATTACGTAACCGCATCATTGGTGTAATGGTCTTAGGACAGGCTGCCAAGCGTAGGGTTTGGGAAACGTGTTCTTAATGCCAATAGGCTCGTCCCGATAATTTGTGATTGAATGTTGTCTAGCTGGTGATGTACAATTTTTTTTTTATCTTTTATCTATATCCCGCTTTGGTGGTATTATTTTTAACTGTAGTTTCGACTAAGAGTTAGGTAAGTATAGATAAGTCTCGATAAAACTAAATTTCAAAAAAGGTACACTTCGAAACCCCTACGTGAGTCAGAAGGCACGTTAAGCCGTTGGTTTTGCGCCTAATCTCTCTTCGGTTGTGTCAGTCTACCGTCCCATCAGACTATGAGAATGAAGAAATAGGGAGTGCATCTGTATTTGCGCGCATACGATATAGGCCACCTTGACCTTTCGGTCAAGAGAACATTTTTATTCTTATTTAATATCTTGCCGATGTAACCCACGGCACACAGTTTATTTAAACTTAGAAATTACAGAAGACTTAGTGCCTACACGCTAAAACGGTCGTTTCCAGTTACTTGTGTCGCAACAATTGATCTATAATACCACTAGAATGGCGGTTGCCACTGCCAAATTCCCAGCAGTGCGCATGTGAAGAGATAACACACATTGATAACAGTGGTGTACGTCTGTACATGCATCTTGAACCTCCGCGGAGCATGTCATGTATGATGTACGCACTATGATGCGCCATTCACGTCTCACCGTGGGCTGACCCCTTATCGGGCCGACCTGGCTATCGTCTGCGTCACTGCTATCTATTGTGGCGTTAATTAATTGTGGGCTATTGCTGAACATGTGTTGTTCTTATTTATCACAATAAACATTACAATTTACATGCTATTATATGTCCATACTGACTACTGAGTCAGCTGTCTATGCGTCATGTTCATCTTTGATTTGTGTATTTATTTTTAAAGGAGTTTAGAATTATCCGAGTCGATCACATCGGGTCTGGTCCTTTGAGCCAAGAGATGCCTGGACTAAGAGACTACGAAGACTCCAGCCCAAATTTGGGTTAAGTGTCTGCTATTTCAGCGCACTTTTTTTCAGAAGTCCCATCAACAAGTCAAGCAGCTGTCCTAATAACAATCAGGTCTATCTTCTGAGGTCAACCGCTACATTAATATCACGTAAGCAAGAGCTTGGCACATACAAAGCTAGCCAATAAACAGTGGTACTACCTTCTAATGTTGATTAAATAACTATTTCTTCTAATATTGAAACCTTGTTACACCACGTATAATACCATCGCATTGTGCACAGCGCTGCGCACTGCTGCTATTGACTGCAATTCAGTTTTCCCAATCATGGTCGAAAAAAGTCTTCTTGGGTTTCATTTTAAACTACCTCCTACGATTTCCCGTTTAGCTGGTGAGTGAGCACAGCTCAGTTCTAAAGACCGGCGGCGGACCGTTTTGAAACCTACCTTTGGATACTTTACTATAGTTATACATTCTTTATTTCTGAGAAACTAAAAATAATTATTATCAATTTTTTTCTTATGACAAAAATAAAAACATCATTATAATGCCGTATATATTCCCATTAAATAATTACACAATTTATTATATATTAAATTATCTTGCATAGTATTTCTTTCTATCTTTTGCTAGCCTTGGCTATGAATCGTCCGTCATTTTCGCTATCTCGTCTTGCCAACGCTCCAATGCAATACAGTTACTAAAAACCACATTCCGAATGGATGGACCAAAGTTTTATATAGATGGTCCTCTGAAAACACTAATTATTTGTATTTACTTTAACTTTGGCCGCCATTAAAAGTGTGTCCTACTCAAAAAGCTGATGTAATGTCTAGAATGATTACCTCACTATCTTTATCTGCAGTTAGTATCTTTCCGTAACGATAAACGAAATGCGAAACTGTTAAGTTTTCTTTTAATCCTTTACTACTTAGTTTCACACTGATGCTAACTTTGTGCTTAACTATTTATTGTATTTCTGATCCTATCAGGATTAAACTAAGCAATTTATACTTTTGTATAAGAAATGTTCACTACTTATAGTAATGTGTTTACATGTGGTGAACAATTATATTACAATACTTCGACTAGGAACATTTTTACTATATTTTTTTATAAAATTACTCAATGGTTTTTTGTATAAATTAAGATAGATATTTTTTTTTAAGTTGTGAGACCCTCAGCTTTATTTTAAAAATAAAATTGTATATAATGGTACTTATCAGATTTATTCAGTAAATATCGGCCATATTTAATCAAGTACAAAAGGATTTACATCCGCGACAAAAAAGTAATTTTTACTGAAGTATTTAAGATGTAAGATCGAATTAACAATTGCTCTTTACAATACTCATAATTTCGCATTTAAGTATACTTGTTTGTACATTGTATGACAAATATTGTTTCAATTTAATTACTTGTACACTTTCTGTTCTACGAAGCGAGCCTACAAGGCCGGTACATTAGAGGAAACACTACTTGTTGCTATTTAAGTGTTACAAGCCTCGCGAATGACATGCATTTACTGCCGACACCGTGTTTTACCATCATTAGTACATAATTAATATTGATATTATGATTTTTCGGCCGGTTGAGACTATAGGAATATTTCTTCTGATTTTTATGGTTAAGAGGTTTAGCGTAGACAATAAATGTCCTTTATTTTATGACGAGTAGATTAAAATATTATATATTTATTAAGGTCTTCCCACAGCTTATGCGTACCTACAAATTTCTATATGAATACATACATAGGTAACGTAGGCTTACGCACTAGCCATTACGGGCTAACCAACATTCTTCTAAACAAACTACGAAATATTAGACAGAACAGTATTTTTTCAAGGTTTGTAGGAATTATCCGGATATGAAGATAATTCTATAGCCGCTAAGGAGCAACCGCGAAGGACCAAATGTGGTCCTTACAGGCTCGTCACGCTCGGTATGCCCATTGCCCAGGTCTATAGACCGGCCTTCAATATTTTTATTAATATTAATCAGCAAATATTTTTTAAATTTATATATGTCTTGCATAAACAAATGCCTATTTCTATTCACAAATATTAATTTAACAGTAAGTAAAAGGGAAAATTACTAGAAAATATATCTACTAGGAATGTATAACTAATAAGAACTCAGTTTTTTTTTGTATTTTGCCATTTTATTTTGTTTACCTTTACTAAATCAAGTAATTGAGATACGTACCTATTTCATTAAGCTGCCTATAATTTTGGAGAGATCCTAATTTAAATTTTTACGTGCAATATTGTTTAAAAAGTGATTTCACCACTGTCTAGAAAGTTCACATTTTTTAAAGGTAGGAAAAGATTTTTTACCTTTCTTATAATAATTATTTTATGTAAGTATTTAGTTTTACAGGTTTTTAGGTATAATATAAGATGACAAATATCCTAGCAAAGTTCTAAAAAAATTCCAATACATGTCAAGTAGTGCTTATTGGACCCAAAACGTTTTTCATTTGTTTTGGCTTGAAACAATTTCCTTGCACTTTTTCCTCATGGTACAAGCAAGCTTGGCAGAAGGTGGTGAAGGTCAGAGCACTCACCGGTCTCCATCGAGTAGCCCGCGGCGGCGGCTGCGGCGTGCAGCGCCCCGTACTCCTTGCCGTCCATGCCGCCCAGCATCATATCAGTCGTCACTACACTTCACATGGACACCGCGGCACTCACGTTCGTCGCGCGACGCTTCGCCGCCACATGTGCGCGCGCGCCGCGGACGCTCTGCTTGCGAACACCAACCCCGCCCCCCACCGCCATTGGCCCGCACCGGCCAATCGCCGCGCTTCATTTCGAACGCTTTCCTTTTTCCATGTCGCGTTCTATTTGAAGCGTGTTGATGCATCTTTTGTTCTTACCGATCTAAAATAAACTTTATCTCTTGTTTCGTAGAGCTCAGATTTGATCGGGGAGTTGTGTAAAAATATGTCTGTTTTCCCGTTCGGTCGGATGCGCTCGGGCAGCGAGCGAGACGAGAGCCGAGGAAAATGCGTGCCGCTCGAGTAGGCAGGGTGAGGTGCGCCTGCGCTGGTGGGAGCGCCACACATCGCTATGTATACGGCCTGCGGGGATTCGACACGGCTCTATGTACTATGTACGCTCTTTGTAATTGATATTTTTTATGTTCGTTAATTCATGTTGCTAACTAATGTTCTGTGACTGACAACGATACGAGAAACTGATATGGCGACGTTTACAAAACTGAACTGAAAGTGTGCGTTGTTGTAGGTTTGTTTTAATTGGGCACAACATTTTTGTTTGTAATTAATCAGTTACAGTCTGCGTCTAAATGAGTGGCTATCGGCGCGGCGCGGCGACCGGGCCACGCTCATCTGATAAGAACATAATTAATCGGCGGGAATATGTTGCTGAAAATTTCGATTCTTGGCGGGCGGGCCAAGTAATTAATGCTTTATACACCTACCTACATAGGTACCTATGATTAGCACTGCTTGTCGGAGCTAGTCGGGGACGTTGGTACGCATAGGCACATGATAGACTATCTGTATAACAGGTAGGTTCTCGTTTAAGCTAACTTTAAATGCTGTACATTTTGTGCCATGCTCTGAGGACTGCCCAGTGCGAAAACTTAGTTGGCTATGTCGAATAAACACAGATCTTCCTACAATTGGAAAAGCTTTTGCTCAGCAGTGGTGAGATGACAAAAAAGAAATATCTTATGTATTCAAACTAGACTCGGGAAGCTTGCCATTCTGTAAGTCCTATCATTCTAGCTGGAAAGAAGAACAGCGCAACAAGCGCCCAGACAACCGGTAGTTTATGATTGTTTCATATGCGGCCTACAAGTAACAGTGACACGACTCTATATTTTTGTAATAATGCTGTTGCTGCAATTCACGTTGCGCAAGAAACTAGTTTAATCGTAAATAGACCGTATGTTAGGCTTCCAGTCTTCCTCTTGATATTTCATATACCTACCAACCGATGATGTACTTATGTTGACTGCCTCATTGATCGCTAAGCGCTGGGTTGGAATCCCGCTGGTTCGGTCGAGTAAAGAGTTATTAGGAGTCTGGATTTGTACCCGGTTGATGGGAATAGGATCGCCCCAAGGTATAACATAACTATCGAAATGTGGATTTACTATAGGTATCTATATCTCTGCCTATCCCTTTGGGGAATGCAAGTATGATGTTATGTAGTTGGGTAGTAACTACGCTGTGATTAGATATGTACATTAAAGTAGGTAAGTATATTGTATTTATTTATCTAGGTCCAGAAAACAGACTTGTGCAACAACCTCAGAGCCTTATCCTCTTAGTTTTGATCTTGCTTTTTGTGCAGGGAGTAGCGACCTGTACCACAAACAATAGCTGTTTGCTATAGTTATGACTTAAATAGCGTCAGGAATAGAAGCCCTCCCGTGGAAATGTTCTCAAGACTCAATTTCCCGTTCAGAAAATATTGTGACAGTTATGCCCGCGGTATGTGGTGAGCAGAACTTGTAGGCTTAAAAAAAAAATTGTTACACCTACCTACATAAAAAGGGAGTTTTTGTCAAGTTCACATAAAGAAACCGTCTTCAATAACTAAATAAAAACTGAAAATTCCTGAAATACTCGTAAAACTGAGACGCCGCGCCGATGGTGATGGTGACGTCGGAAACACATGACACAAATCAAATTCATCAGATCACATGTCACGATCGTATGACGACAAAAAGTCACTAAGCCACCGCCGCCGGGCGTTGTCTGTTAATTACCCCAAATATGTCGCTTATTTGTGTAAAAACGGTGCATGGGCTTTGAGTCGCCGCTTAGATGCGCGGGCGCAGCGGATGGGAGCAAATTGGCGGTAGCAAATGACGCGGCGCGCGCGCAGACACAAACGCGCCGACGGACAGAACTGTTGGCTTTGTTCTGATTCATGTCCCGGTGGCGAGCGGTTCATGATCGAGTGTTCGGTGCTAATAGGTCTGCGAGGATATGGAGTGTGGCGCGGGATTGTTTGTGGGATAATACCGTAAGACTAACAATAACCCTAGCTCACGCATACCGACGTGGTAAAGGAAGAGCTACTAATAATATTATGTACCTATATGGAAAATATTTTCACACATAGTGTTTACGTCTCTAAGGTTCTAAGCCCGCTCCCGACCTATTGCTACTCCATGTTGATGTTGGTCCTTCGGTCCGCAAAATTAGACTGTCACAGTTCACCATCTAAATAAGCAGTGATTAACCAATATCTCTAAATCAACCCAACTTCCTAATTAGACAGCAACAACTACAAAATTATTATATTAATTCCATCAGTAACTACTCGTAGGTATCATTGAAAATAATACCTATAGGTAGAGGCCTACTAATGCTTATGACATCATCAGCCGTCCTCTTCCACTTGTAACATATTTTAAGTGCTCCAAAACAAATGGGAAACCATATCAAATAATATAATAGTATGGTAACATAGTTACTGCATCAATTTGTGCTTGTGTATCGATTTGCTTCACTTAAAAACATCGCACTAATAGGCCTTATTACCATGTAAGAGATTACTTTGAAAATACAGGTAATATATAATAACGTATAAGGTAGGTAAAATAATAAAGTAATTATAATACTTTGATAATAGCATGGTTTGATAGTAGTGTCAATAACAGTCATCAATAAGCGGGGTGCAAGTAGAGAATCTCTACGAGTGACAATACTTAAGTACGTCCGGCGCTCCCAGGACGGTCAACCTCGCTACCATCCTTGTTGACTGACCAATCTCTACCCCATGTCTTGACCTACGACCTTGTGATTGTTGGAAGGGCTGTATAGATATCTACTTGTTCACATAACCTATCTATTGCTTCGATGTTAAGATATTGTCCGGGTTTTGTTCTGTCGGTATAAAAAACTAGGTAAGGTTACGTTAGGTAGGTACCTAGAAGTTATTTCTTTTGTACTCTTAAAAGTGATTTACATGGTCTTTGAAATAGTTACAGTTTGCTTATAACAGCATCCTATTTTAATTTCATTTTACATATTCAAGATTCTTGAAACATGTAAAGTTAAATTCAGAAATGGAGAGCTTGATAGCTTTGTTGTTAGTATATACGCCTCTGCTATGGTGGTCCATAGCAGCTGGGTATGTAGACATTTGTGGCTTTAGTCAAGTGCAAGTGAGAACCTCCTACGTTCGGCGCACCTTAGACAGTCAACCTCGCTGCCATCCTTGTTGGCTGGCTGATCACAGCATAAACTATCTATTCATGCCGATCGGAAAAAGATTGTCTACAATAAGAAGAAAGAATATTGGACATTCCAATTTGTTAATCAACTTTCGTAGCACCGTAACACTGCGAATTTTGTGTCTTCAGAAAAAAGTTTTTCTTTCGGTACGCTTTTACGGTTTGTGTACCGCAAGCGGCCACGTCTACAGCGGCCTCAGAGGCGTTGTTTAGGTCATCCAGTGAGCAGGTGAAACTACATGGGATATTCGACCAAGTGGGACATGGTCTGGTCAATAGCACCACACGTAGAGAAAAGTATAATGACTTTTACTACAGTTGCAGCCGGCGAACTCCTATTCTGGCGTTAGAAATGCGCCCAGTGTGATTGAAAGATTAAAGACAAACCCGTGGAGCCCGGCACCCCTTAATAGCTACACCGTAGCTGCGAGACCCATTGTATTCCTACTGCACGTAGTCTATGGCCTAACACCTAGTACAGGTGAACGCAGAACTGGGAACCATTGGCGTATACCGGAGTGCGGGTTTATTTTACATAACTGAATTTTAATTTTAGCAAAAATCCATGCTTTTGTTTTCGCCCATTAATTTATTTATTTATATTGGTTCCATACTATATACTTTCATAACATTAGTATGGTTTTAATGTGGTAATCTAAATGTCACATGATAAAACGACTTCCATATCGAAATATTGTAATTATTAAAATATATATTGTTATAGTATGAACAAAATTGAACAACCTCTCAGAGACAACACCATGCGTCCATTCACAAAATAAAACATATTTATAAAAATAAACCACAAATAAAATATCAATAACAAGCTCGTTTGTTCGAAATTATATCGTAGAATATTACAAGAGTTTCGGTGCGCTGCGCGGGCGCAGACGTTATACGTTAATAAATAACCTATAAAGTGCATTGTTCGCGGTCAGGCTGCGTGGTTAATACCCGATTGTCTGCAGCCCAGAGCCAACGACGATTTATAATCCCCACGCAGCATTGTTCACCGTTTATCTTTTCTATAGCACATATTTATAGCTGTCGTTAAAGCGACATTTTTCACGAAAATTAAATGTTTAGTTCAGATTAGCGAAGGCGGTGCGGAACGGAGCTGGCTCTGATAGTGGCTGGGGATGTACCTACTGTACAGGGGTGCAGGCCGGGTTGGCAGCTTTATATAGGCAAAGCCTGCTTGGAGAGACATCATTTTATCAGATGTGTTAACACAAGAAATATGTTTGGTACTCTTTGATTAGTTTTGCCGATAACGAATTATTAATGCTCAAAACTGTGCGATGCCTCGGCTTGCGCACGCACATGTACCTACCTTTGCATATGTAAAACAACGCATAAAAGAAGGGGACGGTAGAGGTCACATAACATAATAATATATAATTATATACCTACATGCGTATACGAGGTTTAAAGGTTTAAAACTTCCAGGAAGTAGCTCAAATCTAGAAGATTCCTAAGGTCCTCATACAAACAGATGTACGATAAGTACATATATTATTTAGTACGCTGCATTCTGGAATATATGTATTGTAGCTATATACACTCGGTATACATAATATTCTTAACAGTGCCTGCGCCGTTCGCGAGCGGAATTTCAAGCCGCTGGAATCGAATTTGCCCTTGACTCGCTAAGAAGCCTGTATGTCATACAGTTAGGGCATAGGGCATGAACCTATTGTCATTAATTGGTCTTCTCTTATAACTTATACTACATTTTGTTTACTCGGGACATCGTTAGTCTTCACCAGCGCAGTCTACACAGTGCATCGTGTTCCACAGTCCTCAGGCCACCTACGTGTTACACGGCACACCAGCTCTACAATAAAGAAATCATATTTTCATTTTTCCTGCAACATAAACCATAAATATGGTAATGACGTGGCTTCCGAGTTAAGTAAAGGAAGCCGAGGGGAACGATATGTGCATACCGCACATAAAAACAATTTGTATCGCGATGTTTTATTTATTTTTATGATCATCTAGACACATAACACGTACCTTGTGGGTTTCATGGTAATCTGCCAATGAAATAATCCTATTCTGAATAATGGCGGCTTTGGTCTGGTGAAAATGGAGAGATTACGGAGCGAATGAGTTCGGTGCCCGAGTGGGGGCTGAGGAGTTACGACGCGAGTTTGATGCAGCGGTAATAGAAAAATATATTGATAAGGCTTCGTTGTATGGTCAAGATAGGATGTAACACCGTTTAATATGAAGCATACATGAAGGCCAATGAAGACATGAAGACCTAAGGAAGAAATTGTGTGTCTATATGTATAAAGGAAATATGGGATGAACAAGAGATGCCATAGCCCTTCCTATACAATAATCTGTAAAAGATAGTTTCGTGCTACAATTTTATGCTCCATGTAGAACATACAGTTGTCTTCTGAAATTGGACGGAAACTAGAAACCGGACTAGTTCTAAACCATTACATTTCTACGAACTCAAGTCCTGAAAATTCTTCAACTGTTGCCATAAACTGGAATACCCCAACAATGACACTACTGTGACAGCATCCGCCTACCTGCCTACCTCCTGAAATAGCTTGTCAAACAGACATCGTAGTGGGGCCGGCGCACGCGCAGGATTGTTTTAATCAGCGTGGTCGCGCGCTGCCGACCGCGACCACTAGCCGCTATTCATAGAACACCTGGCTTTTATGTGGTCGACACGACACCATGCGGCTAGCGCAGAAGGATTACTACCAAAGGTTTTATGGTACTAATGGGAAAATAAAAATAATAATCAACTCCACTTAGTAGGTCTTGAAAGCAGGGAATGACAAATGGTGCTCGCTGAATATTCACTGCTAAGGACAATACATACATTTTAAGTACCTAATGGTCGCTAATTGCTGAGCACGGTCTTCGGTTCGATTCCTGGGTCGTGCATACAGCCAAAAAACCCAAAATGTATTTACAGTGAAGGAAAACTGAAGAGTGTATCAAGTTGTTTAAAGTGAAACTTCTGTATGTGGTTACAGCATGTCGCTATCTGTGAGGTTTGAGAGCTGGCTGTTGTCTTAGGGAGAGGTAATGAGTGGGCGGCGGTGACGTCATCACGGAGAGGGGGGGGGGGTACTTAGTCTAAGTTTGTATAGTCACATTATTGTCTGGACTAAGAGTGGATTCTGGAGTATTCAATTTTCAGTTAGAACATAGTGTACTACTTGGTATTAATTTTTATTAAAATGGTTATCTTTAACGGATACTGGACTCCAGCCTAAAAGACTGGCATCGAGTGGCGGCAGACAGGAACAAGTGGAAGAAGGGAATCCCAGACCTTTGCCCTGCTGTGCCAAATGCCAATACGGGCTGGTAATAATACTAATGTATTTTACGGCTACGGCGTAGCACGTTAAGAGTTTGATACAATAGCTAATGTTTAGTTAATCAACTATGAGTACCTATACTTATTAAGTGTTTGAGAATGTTTCCTGGCGGGATAAGCAGTGGTGTCAACGGTACCCATGTCTACGATATTGACGCTGGCGCCGATAACAATAGAGCGTGCCTACTGGAGTAACCTAACTGTCCTAAACCTACCCTAACGTGTATCACCAACCTGGTTGAACTGATCTCCAAACAAAGGATCACCACACGACCGCCGCGCGCCGTCTAAATCCCCACATGACATTATTACACTATTAATATGCGCGGGCGCTTCCCATGCGCCTTAGATCTCAGCGGCGGGCGACACGCTCCACCGCGGACGGTAATCGGGCCGCCTACCTTACCCCTTATTGATAACATTTAAAATGAAAATAAACCTTAACTTAATATCCATAAGCTCTTTTTTCCCTTGTGTTTTTTTAACGAATTGTAGAGAAATATAACTGTGTTGGAAATTAAGCTTCATGTATCTTAAAATACAGTTGAATTTTGAATGGAGGTGCGCAAAGGGCGTAAAACAACGGAAGCAGTGTTAGATGGTATCTGTGCCTTTAATTAGATATTTAATTAAACCGAGAGTTGTTTAAAGCGATAATTGGATCATCAATTTGTGTTCAGCAGTCGTGTGTCTTCGTCGGTATTTAAATATTGCTCCTAAGTAAGAAGCAATGAATTATCTACTATATATACCGGTTGTACTCACGTCGATATTCGGGAATGCCCGACTAGTTTCGGACTCTAACGGAGCCCTTATTCATGAGCAGGTGACGCGGCGGGGTCACGAGCCGAACTCAGTCGACGTGAGTACAACCGGTATATATAGTAGATAATATGGATAACACTCACGAAAGTTATTATAGTAAAGCAATGAATTGTTAAAGTTTACAAATCACCTTTAACGTCACCGGCTCTCGCTAGGTTTCGGGCACGTTCACAGACATACTTGTCTTACTAAGGAGGTTACATTGGTACCAGTGCACCATACGTAACGTCTCGTCATGTCTTCAAGCTAAATGATCTTGCGAAGACAAGAGCAGCTCAAACAGTCAGAAACCATCCGCTTAGCCTGCTACTAGCGTAGTTGTTCATTCACTCTTATGAACTCTAAGAGCGTTCATTTAAGTTAATTGGATGCCACACCTCGGGGATAGATTTATCTTTATTGTACGTTTAATCGCTGAGCCACTGCACCAATGAGGTCGTCAAATAATCAAAAGTCAAGTGTGTGGGTGTACCCAACACTTTCTGCCAACCCCTTCGGGGACAAGCGCCTACAATGATACACATGTTTTAGTTTTCAGTGGCTATCAAATGTCAGAGCAATCCGTTTCCCATTACATGTAAACACACATCACACACACACGATACATTGTCACATTGCGCGGGAGTCGGCCCTCGGTGGTGTCGGTATCAAAGACGCCGCCCTTCTCACAGTCGTGCAGTAGCTGAACTGCGCATGTCACAGGGCTACCTATATGAGGAAAAATCAAACTTTAAGATTGAATGCTAAATGCTCCCTTCTTGACATTTTCTAGACAACAATAGGTTATAGAAATATAAATTAGTTATCAGCTGTTATAAACGGTGAGGGAACACATCGTGGGGACACCTGAGAGATTTTTCAACAGTGTGACAAGCCATGTCAGAGGTCTACAGTCGTATTAAACTCTGATACCAGGCTGTTCTTGAATCATACGATTGAGACAAGGCAAAAATTGATCGCGCAAGGTGCGTCAGATGCACTAGTATATTCTGTCGTGCTCCGATCCAGACTTCATGATACTACTGACAATAAACTTATGAAAAAAAGCTATGATAAACAAACTGAAGTAATTATAGCCAGCCCTATGAGGGTATATAAGCACAGACGTCACGTGACATTCATTAGCCGACTTCAGTAACTGTAAGTGTTGTGTTACACTCAGAAAAACTGTTGTCTTCGTGTTTGTGTTGTAGTAAATAAAAGTTCGTATTCCCTTCATAAAAAGTCGGAAAGTTGGTGAACTTTTTTGGGTAACGTTTCATCTGGCGCCGCTGAAAAAGGCAGAACTATAAACTCTTGAACAGCTGATACCACTATGTGGAATCTATAGATAATTATAAGTGAATGAAAGGGAGACCTTTGCCCTGCAGTGGGACAACCCAAAGTGATTAAAAAAAAGTTAATATTAACCACACTAATATTATAAAGGCGAAAGTTTGTGAGTGTGTTTGTTACCTCTTCACGCTCGTGATGATGACGACCGATTTTGATGATAGTTCATATGGAGGTAGCTGACACTCTGGATGGACACATAGGCTACTTTTCGTCGCGAAAAAATATAGCGAATAACACCGCGGGGCGCAGCTAGTTTTAAGATAAATTATATATTCATTTAGAAGAAGATTTTCTTCGTTTTCAAAAACGGCAACTGATTCTACTAGACGATTTTCTTTTCAAAGAAAATCCATTTCCTTTTAAAGTGTTCACACCCTGTAAAGAAGAAAGTAAATAAGAGGAGTGGACACAATTCTCTGCCCAGCTTAAAACCAAAGGCGTCGGAAGTATTTAGCTTTTAGAACTCGGTAACATAGTGATGAAGATTAGAATTCACCTTACAAAGCTCGAGTGTAAACCTGAAACTTGTTAAAATAGAGCTGTCCATGGCGCTTCTTGCGCAAGCGTCAGAAAATACTTACTCAAATCTCTTAAAATAAATGGTACTGCAGGATGATATGAAAAAACAGTTAACTAAGCTTTCATTACTGCAAATACTGGCGACTTGTTCAAACAACTCCGTGGTCGGTATTTACCGAGCGGTGTCCGTGCCGCCGCACTCGGGCGCACTCGGGCGCGTTCGGTTGCCCTCGGCTGCGGTCGGCCGCACTCCGCCGCACCTCTGCGCCCGCGCACTATCTGCACTGTGGTCTGGATTCGCTAATATTTGCTAATGAGATGTTATTTTTTGTTTTTAGACGTATACATTAGTTGAAATGTTCATAGGTATTTAAAAATAAACTTTGTTGCCAACTATTTTTGTTATAGCTACGAAATAAAAAAATAGACTTTCTCAGAATATTTGCGAAAGCCAAATTAAATGACTATAAAAGCACAGTTTAAAAAATAATGTCTACATAAATGCCTACAAGTCCTGTTTCTTGTAGATGTCCGTGCATATCTTCGACCACTGCAAGTGCGGTCGACTCTCTCCTTCCTTCAAAGTATCTCTTCCCTGGCAAACAAGATTGAACCCTCTTTTCTAAATTAATAAATGCTTTTTTAATTCTTGAAGGTATAAGGTTTGAACCACTAAATGCATCCACAATCAATTATAAAAATGGAGCCTATGACCCTATGTTATCATTTTCATTAACAAGACTTCAAGAAGACGTAAGTGTGGTCTAACCGTTTATTTATAATTATTTGCTACAATATTCTCTGCTTACAAACTGAAGTCTTAATTTTATTAATTGGATATTCTTAACAGGTTTTAGCTCTATAAGGATTCCTATAAATGACAGTATTATTTGAATTTACGGCTAGTGAAACCCAAATACTTAATAGTTCTAAAAACATCACTAACCGGCTCGATTTCTTGAAACCCTTTAAACTACCTCGCGAACAAGTCATTGTGGACAATAAAACAATGTTTACTTTGAAGTTCATTTATGTTATTTGTTTCGATGATTCTTACTGAACCCTTGACGTAAGTATCTAAGTAGTTTCCAATAGGATCTATAAGTGGTGGATCTAAACTACGAGTACCTAAGCAGATACTAGACTTCACTTCACTTTATTTTATGGAGTAGGTATCTTGCCAGTTTTTATTTACTTTGGAAAAACTTACGATGTATTAGTCTTTTTCGTATCGTATGGTTGTTGAATAACCTGATGTCAGAGTTGAAACTGCCTGTACACCTCTGACATGGCTTTACACACCGTTGATAAATTTCTCATCTCTAATTTTAGTAAGTGGCATTATGTACCTTTAAAATTAAATAAGGATCTATGTAACCTCTTTACCAACAAACTCTGTACTGTAAGTTACCTATACATATCTACCCACACTCCAGTACACAGTGGTGGCTCATGGTGTTCTATGGGTGGTTTTAGTGGCGGTGCTCCGACCGCATCGCTTGCGACCAGATTTACGAACCGTCACTTCAAACGCTCCCGACAGACAGGCAGACACTGCAGCTGTCTGTACTTATGTCGACACACTTATTGATTGGTATACAATATTTTGAGAAGATATAATATATTTTATTTTTTTTTCTTCTAGCATTGTTTTAGGACCTCAAGGAAATTGTATCGATCGTTTTCGTCGGTACTGTCTATTTTAAAACTAACCATCCTACCATCTCTCCTGTACTCTTATAGGACAAGATGTTGTCCCTTATCAAAAATCTATACAATTAAATATCACCGTTTCGGATAAATCCTATGTAAGAGGTCGCAACTATGGCGAGCCTACTGCTATCCATTGCACTAATAGCCGAATGATATGATCGTTGGAAACCCAAGTCCAATGTCGCACCAATGTCTTCTAAAATTCATGTGCGTATTATAAATCAGCTGCTAAAAACGATCGAGGGAAAACATCGTGAGGAGACCGACACACCTGGAAAAAAAATCTACTGTGTGTAATGCTATGTCAGTGAACTACACGCGGTGTAAATTCTGACACCAGGTTTGTTCAAACATCATACGATGAAAGGAAACTGCTATCCATATATTATACTTATACCTTTTTGTCACCTCTTGCGACCCGCTTTCCCGGCGACAGAAGAGAATAGTATTCTTGGTACAGTTCCTCCCTCCAGCGTAGGAATTTGGTTAGTAACAGGTAATATAGACCTGAATTTAATACACTAAATATTTTAAGCAGGATTTTACTTATATATAATATTTGGACTTAAAATGAATTCTGTCCCAGTCCTAGTCCTATATTAGCGAATCACAATACTATGAAATATGAAGTACTTATCGCAACTGTCATAAAACCACATCCATCAGTTGGCACGAGCCGCATCAGCAAATGATCAGCATTATGTTGTGAGAAGTTCTGGACGTTAACGTTTATAGTATTCTGCGAAATAAAGCCGTAGGGCAACTACAGTGGTGAGCTAACAAAGGGGATTGAAGGATTCTATTTCTTTTGCTTTTCTGACCATTTATATTCCATTACAAGACATGGCTAATGCCTCATTTACAATTAAAACCTTACAACAGCACCCTGTGAATAAATAGATAGATAAATAATATTAAGTCGAATAAAAAGGACGATAACAAGACGATGTACGAGGCAGTCAAAAATCGTTTTCATTAAATCAAAATTAATATTTTTTTATGAAGGTAGTACCGGCTATAATATTTTAGTATGTATGTATGAAGTGTTTAATTTTCACATTATATATCTCTAAGTAAAAACAATAATTATACTACTTTTTTTACAAAAACATAATTGTTTTTAATATCATAAATATTAAAAAATATGTCAAAATAACTCTCAGACAATTTTACCTCGAGTATAAATAAAGCTGGTAGCCCACTAGATCTAGCGGTCACCAGCCGCGCGGAACCGCGTCCGCTCAACCGTTTCTTCTCGGAAAACGCTTTCAAGTCGCGCCGAATCGTACGCGGAACCGCCCGTCATTCATACGTCGGCGTGTGCGCATCTGATTTATGATATGATGTTACTTACATGCCAAAATATAATTGGGAACGCGACGTTCATTATTCGCGTTTTTCCGCACCGTGGAATTTTATTGAGCTAATATAAAATACTAATGGTTTTATGAAACAACTTGTAGCTCTTGTAAGGTAGGCGACTTATGAATGATGGGTTCCTCTAAGGGTAATTGGAAAATGATGGTGTTGATGGTTTCCTAATCTTAAAACAGAATCTAGCTGCAACAAATTTACAGGTGCTTTGAAACAGCGACTAGCTGAGAAAATGGCAATCAATCCTCTTTCTTGTATTACGTAATGCGAACATTACCTTACTTATAAAGAACATAGTACCCCATATTTTGTCATCATCAGGTTCATCAAGAACCAAGGTAAGAACTGTTACGAGTGCTCCCAATTTTCTGAATCAACAAGCTCTGACCACGGGCTGTTTAGATAAAAATTAATGTGCCGATCATAAATTAGATGCACAGCCAACTATGATGACCACAATGAACCTGACTACGACCAATTAGCTCGCTAAGTACGTGCACCGAGCGGTCGCGGCCGACTCGCGCGGTCCGCTGCGATTGGCTACGAATCATTTGCGCGTGCGCAGTTACAGTTACACCTTGTTACCGCCACATGTAGCGTACCTGGTTGGTGGATGCCTCATTGCGATCCAAACTTATTGCGTGATGAGTGTGATTGTCAAAAGTCAAAGCTTTGATGTGTTCTGGGAGTTGAGAGCGGGTTCAGGACGAGATACGATGATCGGTGGGGAGATAATATGGGGTGTCGGGGGGTTCACGAGCCACCCAAGACGTTGGAAAGGCTATGGAAAAGCGCATGCGATTACTTACACAACAGATTCAAATGGGGTTTAAACGTCTTAATAATATTTTAGTACATATTAGCCATTACAAAAAACCTTAGTAAATCAATCACTTTTCATTAGGTAATTATTATATTATTATCTATCTATCTACTAACAACGTTTAATAAGCAATCTAAAAGCATTCCTTAAACACCATAATAATATGAAAAAGTACAACGAATTATTCATAACATTACATACGTATTATAACAGTTTAATCTCAGTTTTATATAATATCAAGATTTATTCAATTCGTTCCGCTACACTTGAATTAAAAATACGTTTCGTTCCGCCGAGTGTGCGCCGCCTCACTTGACACACTAAAACATTTTAGTTCTGCGCCTTTCCTAGAGCATTTTTTCATTTTCATCACCGATGCCGACGTCCTAAAGTTATTAACAGACATTCCGTGACAGACGGACGAAGTTATTCGTGATGTGCGTCGCAATTAATCAGCATAAGCGTTTTATTAGCTGGGCCTCGGGCGCATGCGCTGTTCCGCCAAATACGTCGTGCCGACTGACAGCTGAGCCGAACAACAAGATGGCGCTCGTCGTTTTGGCGGGAACGGTTGTAAATAGCGGCGGCGTGGCCGCGCTTTGATCGCGACACGAGCGGCGCGGCTGATTCATTGCGAGCTAACTGTCCTACCTTGTTACTAATTATTTGGGCGCTGAAAAAACATATGTACTTAGGTACCTTTTACACTATGGTACAGACTCAGGCAACTTGTAGGTACCTACCTAACCATGTCTGAAAAAGTTATAAAAACGGCAAAGAGACTGAAGAAAGAAAAACATGCCTTAAAACATCATGGCTAATTTGGTGGATACTAAACTTCAACACTAAACTTACAATCCCAGCGATCCTAGAGGATGTCAAAGACAATATAGGTATTTGGAAAGAACAAAAACCGGAAGCCGTAGGTACTAATGGGTGGTTTTGTTGTCGTCCACAAATAGGAGTATTACCCAAGGTAAGAGCGTCCTAAACATGGTCTGACCATCAATTACACTAAGCAAGCGTGGCGGCGCGGCCGACGCAAAAATGTGTGATCGTACACAAACAACTGAAAGACGCGCCGTACATGTGGACACACAAGTGTGAGGGCTGCAGGCTGCAGGTATACAGGACAAACGAGTTGTGTCACCACAAAAGCTAATATTACCCTTTGTGTTGGTGTTTTCGGGGATAATTCTGTACACTTTGTGCCTTAAGGCACAATTTTTCAGCAGTCAATAATCAATATACATTCAGCTTGCGAACTTCTAAAAAGAAAGAAAATTAAAAATAATGTGTACAGGCTAGATTTGTGAGAGTACCTTCAAACCACCTCCTAATATGTTAGTACCGCAATGAAAATTAACGACTTAATAATGCCAATGTATGCTTTAGGTAAAGTAATGTTTACACCTGTAGGTACACGATGTTCAAATTAACTGGTTGTTCCTACCGTGCACCGTGTGAGTAGGATTTGTTATGAGGAGAAACAAGCCATTTAATTTGGAAACAATATGGCACAGCTAGCTGCCTGCTTACTTACTGTCGACACTAAATAATAATTAATGTCACGGGCTCCAACTATTTTATCGTATTGTAAATACTTTTACGTCGAATTTAATTGAACTATAATTGCTATATCATCGTACAACTTAGCATAACATAACATCACGCCTGTATTCCTCGAAGTGGTAGGCAGAAATGCACATCATAGTAACTACATCCACATAGCGCCAGTTAAGTTATATGCCTTATGTAATAGGAGAATTTATTTACGTAGCTCTACCTAACACCAAAACCCGCAATGTAGTCATACTTAATGGACTTTTTCGCGTCATTCTGGCCTCATGGGCCCCAAATAATTAATTTGACTAGTCTATCTTAGACAAAACTGACCTTTGTATCTTAGACAAAACATTAGGTAATAAATATTTTGATTAAAATTAACATAGTCGAACAAGGAACCTCCTTTTTTAAGCCGGTCAAAAACAGAGGCTAATATTAGTATAAAAGTGTTATAATTGAATTAATTTGTAATTTAAACTTTAAGTAGGATGTACGCGAGTGTCCCGTGTAAGTGCGCCGACCATTTTTCATATCACGCGTGAACGCTCGGCCGAACACGACGGATTTAGACGAAACTACAGCTCGGGGAGACAGACTCAGGGATGGCCCGAGAGCCCTTGAGAGGAAAAGGGATATTTCTATTGTTGTGTGATGTATTGATCCCTAACTTCTGTCCTATTGCTTTGTTAGGTGTAACTGGTATATTTGATTATTATTTTCATAGATTATTTTAAAAAATGTTATTAAATTACATTTTATTTAAATAATTGGTTATTATGATTTTTATTAGTCCATTATATTATTTATTGCATCTTCTAACTTCATACTCTCCAGAAAATTCTATTAACGTTGATAAGAAGATTGTCCACGTGAATGCCCACACATTCTACGTCTCGTTTGGGGTAGAATTCAGTGCCTATACCCGGTTGACCAGTTAATATCTATTATCTTTAACTAATAATTCACAATCTTCCAAACAGTTGTGCGACACCCCTAACAGTGCATTTCAGCTAATTGCTTTTTTCATAATAGCGTCGGTGCGCGCGCGCAGGGAAGGATGCATGCGCCATGGAGCGTGCTGTACTCACGATCTGTACGTGGAGCCCTGCAGCCCCGGTTTGGGAAAAACGTTCAAAAATTAATTACTACAGCCGAGATTGATTTGTTTTGATGTGCGTATACGCATTCAAAAACACAACAACACCAACGTCGCCAGTCGTGACTTAAACGTTCAAAAATATTCTTAATTCTTAATTGTATGTGTACATATACATACAATTATAAATACAATACGAAATTTGATGTACAGAAGCGAAATATACATAATATTTAAAAGAAATTTAAAATAGCGAATAGCAAAATGTTAGTGTATATATTATACACTACGGACAGCCGTCTTTGGGGAATTATATAGGTACCTGTTATATTTTAAAATCAGTTGTATTCGTTTTGTGTTTCATCAGTACCAACAGCCGAAAGACGTCCGCTGGTGAACAAAGGCCTCCCCCTTAAAATAGAGTTGCCATAATCCCCACACTTGACAAACGGCTTGGGGATCAGGGATCACAGTATAGGTGGTGAAGTTACAGAAGACGGTTTGTGTTTGCTCTATATTCATTTGATTTGTCACTAATCGTCAATACTTAGACATTATTATACCTAATATTATCCAGTACCTAGGCATGGCCAGGCGATACAATATAATTACACTACAGCACACTATAAAACCGCACGTGTTGGATTGTTGGTACTCGGTAGCCCGCTTATCTCAAACCGCTGCACATTTCCTTTATCATTGAAAGATTTATTAAATTAAATCAGAAACTGGATTAGATCGGAGAACCACATTTATTATCACGAATTGAAAACTTAATTTAAAAAACATCATGTTTGTATATTATAGCGCTTGTACCCTGGTGAGGTAGGCAGCAGTGTTTTACTGCACCGAAAAGTTTGTAATAGAGAGACTTAAGCGACATTACTTTACATCTTTAAAATGATCCGACATACCTTTAGCAGTTAGTCCCACCGAAGTACATGGTCAGTTAAAAATGATTTGGAAAGAGGGCCCTACTGCTCTACGTACAGCGATCATCGCTAGCTAACTAACTATCGAGTAAAACTCCAGACTGTGTTCCGACTGCAGCTACAAATACAATAATAATATTGTATGTAATCAGAGGAGTACTTACCTGCTGGACTTATGCGCGACTATAGAAAGGTTTTCCTCCTTCGTATATTCCCAACTTTGCCCCCAGACACGAACGACTAGATTCCAGCTCACCTATAGTTCAGACCCAAGAGGGAAAAGTAAAGAGGTGCCGAATAGATGGTGCTAAATTGTAATGCCTGCCCTCTTCCCGTGACCTCTTAAAACAGGACATTTTCTGTTGTGAAAGCGAGATACACTCCACTGCATGTAACGGCGTTTCGCTTTCACAACAGAAAATGTCCTGCTTTATGAGTTCACTGGGCACGTTCACGGACTGATCCCACAACAAGTCAAACTTAGTAGCTAGCACAACTTTGTGCTAATTATGTAACTGAGCTTACCTCCCTCGAGTTAATAGGCGTGATGTTACGTACGTTTTATGTCACAATCAGCGTACCGTGATAACATCACGTGAAATATTTATGACGCCGAACAGAACTCGTGAAAACTGTTTTAAATCTATTTCAGAGGAGATATTATCAGTAGCGAACAGCGGTCAAGTAGCTATGTATACTTTGGGTAGGTAACTTGTCTTAACAACCGAACAGTTCGTTTCAGAAGATCCAGTTATTAAATAAATGACAAGACAAACATAAGACGCTTGCAAACTTTCTGTCTGATCATTTACGGTAGTTTATGGGCCTTCTGAAGTTCCTAGTGCATAATTTTGGTGACAAAGACGCTGCGTAGGCGCCAGGCAGGCCGCGCTCGGGCACGCGTGTAATTAAACTGCCGCGCGCCTCTCAACACCTGCCTCACAGGAAGCTGGGAGATTTATTATCAGGCACTGACTTCTTCTCTTAGGTTTTGTGCCAAGACAAATACCTACCTATGCAAAAGAATGGTCATGCAAATTAATTTCATTTGGGTTTCACTATTTTTAATTAAATCCCAATTGTTTGTACAGACTTTAATAACATTTTTTTACATTATATACTTTCAGTAGCTATAGACATAATTAAAATATAATAATTAAAATATAATAATTAAAATGACGACGTTTATTTTTGTGTAATTATGTTATTAATTTCGTAATACACAACACGAGATGGGACATCTAGCGTCGAGTAGCAAAACTTATGTTACCAAACTAACGTCATCTTTCAGAGTTATTTAAAACAATTTTAGTACATAAATTAAGAAGTAGTACACTATGAAGTTAAGGTAAAATCTAACAAGATAATATTTTTAAATTATGAGTAGTTTTATCATTATGAGAAACTGGTTTTCTTTTATTCCAATAATCCTTTATATATTTTAACTTTTACGTATTCGGCGAAACGAAACGTAATCGTAATATTATTCGTTATCTGTGAACTGCTGTTTTATGTGATTAAAAAAATATCAAATAGCTGAAGTGCTCCTAATGATTATTGTATTTTTCCATGATTTGTAATATTATGGGGACAGAAGTAGCCATATCTTTCAGTTCTTTACATGCTCAACTACAAAATGAGAGAAGTAGTTTGTTCAAAATAGATGAAAATATTAAAAAAATAGTTCAAACAACCGGAAGATTCAATGATAGGTTAGCGATCACCTTGAGTCTACATTTTACTATTTTGTGTATATGTTACTAATGCGACAACGTGTATTGTTGTAGATTTAATTCTTCAGGAGAATATGCGAGGCCCAACAATCGTGTAGGTGGCCGAAACTCTTTTCCTGACGGAGGAAACAACTTCAAAAATGACGAGCAGTCTGCTAAACGAAAACATGAAACTAAAACAGTTTTCAGCAGGTATACGATTGTTACGTGTGACTAATTGGTTGCACCAACTAATTAACAATGCAGATTTGTGTTACATTTCACGTGCTCAGTTATTATGTAATGTTACGAGACAAATACAATTGAAATACTCGATAATTTATGCATGTTTGCTAAAGTGCCAAATAAACATTACAAAATTCTCTTATTTTCTCTCTCAGGTAAATACCAAAAGTTAAACATATTATTTAAATGTTTCTTGCAATGTCTGTAATAAATGGCAAACTTAATTACCTATAACATAATATTATTCTTAATGAAATGGAACAGTTTCCAAATATATTAAATACTTTGAAGGTACACATTTAATATCCTACTAGAATATAATTATACTGCCATGCAAAAACAATACTCTTGGCCTAAGAATTGAATGCTTAGCTATCACACTGCACACTTTTTTTATTAAATATAAACATGGTTTTTATAAAGACTGACCTTGAGTTTTTTCAGTTAGTCATTATATATTTTGTATTTATGTTATTCAGTTGCTGCTAATCCTTTTATAATAATTATGGATTGTTTTTTGTAAGCTGGAAAATTATATCTTTCAGATTATCAGCTCGGGTGCATGACAGTGACGGAGAGGATGATGGTCCTGGCATCAAAAGAGCCCGAGTCCCATCAGCAGTGTGCAGAGAACTGCCCACCAGAGCGGCAGTACTGCGGGCACAGGGAGACGATGAGCAGGCTCGCACTCGGAACAGACGCATATTTGGCTCCCTGCTGGGGACACTACAGAAGTTCAAGCAGGAAGAAATTGTGTTACAAACTAAGGTTATTGTTATTATACTTTGTTTGATTCAATTTAAGCAGTCATTATTTAATGTAAATATATTAAGTCAAAATGGCGTGTGAGTCAGAAAGTAGTAAAGCAAATAAAAAAGGTGCCCTGTCCTTTATAGGGTGCAAATTAGTAAGCGTCGTGTCTGCACCCCGTTTTTCCTATATGATTGCGTCATGATGATTCTATACATTTTGTATGAAAGTAAATCAAATGGCGACGCATCTTCTTACGTCCTTTAAATCAAAGATAGGGCTTATTGAGTCTAATTCAATACTTATTACCAGGAAGAAAAAAAAGCCCAAGTGGAACGCAAAATAGAAGAGCAGGCCCGGCTAGAGAAGGAAAGGGAACAAAAAGAGCGAAAGACTTTGTTTGCTGAGAGGGAACACAAGAGAGCCACTATCAAGGCCCTCGAGGCCAAGATGGCGCGGGTTCAGGGGTTCGAGAAGTGGGAGGCCTCGCAGAAGAACCTGGAGAATTTCATTCTGACCAAGTCAAAGCCTCACATATACTGGTTGCCCAAGAAGATGACGGACAAGGCCAACGAGAAGCTTGTGTCCAGTAAAAAGTTCCATGAAAGTTAGTATATTCAGTTTCAAATACAAACTGTCCTTAAATGCATGGTTTTTTTTGTGAAATATAAGCATTTTATTAATTTATTGTTTTCATAACATTATGCTAGTAGACGTTACTTTATGCATTTATGATACCTACCTACCATATAGTAAGTACTGAGTAGTATCATATATTCAATTAAGGGCTGGTAATTTATTTGAACTCATGTTAGATTCTAATTTACAGCTAAATATGGTCCATTATATCGCAGTGAGTAAATAGAAATATTTATTTTTAATTTATACCTTTCTTGCAGTTAAAGGTAGGTATATGTATAATTCATGGGACTAAATAGATTTTAAATTTCCATTTGGTCCTTTTTAAATACACTTGCTAAACTGGTGTGAAATACGACGAGTTGTAAATAGCCAGTCCACTGACGTGCAGGAAGTTGCTTGATTTGTACCTCCTTGAGGCAAATATTTAGTTATAGTAACCATAAAACGTTGATTCTTTAGTAACATGTTGTTCTCTGGCTCTCATCCACAGAGTGTTTGATAAAGAAACGCCAAGAGCTGCAAGAGGAGCTGCAGCGGATAGAGCAGCGGTGTCTCCGGCCGCGAGGACCTTGGGCCAAGGAGAACGACCCTGACCCGCACGAGGGGGAACAGAAGTCGGACGCGGACGGCCAGGCGGAGGTCAAGGACGAGAAGAAGAGGAGAGACAAGTTCGCCATGGACGTGGATGACAAAGACGACAGCGATGCAGACGACAGGCACGAAGACGTGCCCAAAGTGGAGCCCACAACCACTGAGGAACAGAAAGGTGAGGCTCTAACTATATTAGGTGCTCAACTGTTACCACATAGCTTCCAAGCACATTGACTGATTGAAGTTCACAAACGAGGCCGGTTAGGTAGCACTTCCTGAAATCAATCCTTGGATAGGTAATCATTCTTCACGTATTTCTCGTATAATTACACAGTGAGTGTCAAGGGCAGGGACTTAAACGCACGCACCAGTGTCGTGTGCGCCGCGATACCAGCGCAGTACAAGTGTATCTTATCATTATCACATATGTTAAAGATTTAAGCATGTTCCTAATAAAAACAAACAATACAGAAAGTCACTGTATGTTACAAAATGGAAATATGAAGGTACATTCTTATATGCAAATTTTTTGTCCACAGCACCAGAAGAAATCAAAGTAGAAAAAGGTGCAGAGCAAGTCACGCCCATGGTAATAGAACCCACAAATTCAGAATCTCCGCAGGACACCGAGACACCTGCGGAGTCTGCCACCGAGCCACAGGCCCCAGAGACTGTCACTGAGCCACAGGCCCCAGAGACTGTCACTGAGCCACAGGCCCCAGAGACTGTCACTGAGCCACAGGCCCCGGAGACAGTCACCGAGCCACAGGCCCCCGAGACTGCCACCGAGCCCCAGGCTCCAGAGAACGAGGTCCCATCCTAACGAGAATGACTGCCCGCAGACAGCTGTGACCCATGTTTATGGAATCATTCACGAGTTTCTATAGACTTGTTTCTCTGCTTACCCCCGTGTGACGCGAGCGGTGTGTGTAGTTGGTTTTAATTGATGACTTGACAATATAAACTAAGCCATGTTCTGATACTGCGTATGATTTTATAGCTGTTATTAACACATTCCATATACTATTATGTGAGTTGATCATAGCTCATTGGATCACTTTATATTATATGTGAACAGAAAGACTACTGATACACATAAACAAACTGATTACATCTAATGTTCCGATCTAGTGCTCTCGTATTTGAACAAATTGCCATGCTGATAAATATAATTTTACATAACTTTCATCAATACGAAGAAATTGATAATCGTAATATCACAATAGTGGTTTGTTTATATTTCTCGATAATTAATTAAAACGAACGAATACAACGTGTGTGTATGATGAAATATGGCAAAAATGTGTGGATATACTCTTATTATTTAGGTAGGTAAACACATTGTTAATCAGTATATTGTATGAGATGAAATAGGTAATGAACACCAAAGCGAATCATAATTGTGTAGGCAATACTATAAAGCGCCCGTCCATGTGTTATCGTGCAATAACTTGATCCATAGCTGTCTGTGGCGCCGGCGCGTTGACTTTCAACGTACGAACATAAGTTACATAACAAAGAAACTTATACTGGCTGTGTACTGGCTCTGGTGTGTAAGATGCAATGGAGGTTTTAGCCTCGTGTCTTTTTCCGTTGTATTCTTCATTATAGGGACACTATACTATAAATGCTTAACTTGTGGCTACAAAATGGTATATTTAATACTTTGTTCTGGTTCGAAACAAAAAGACGAGAGCCACTTCATTTTGCAGTTTCAAATAACTTGTTGTTCAACTCAAGCATTCCTTCAAATCGTAATAATGAAGTCAACGCGTCATTTCATAAAGTGTATTGTTGTGTATAGGTAATAAACAAATTGTACGAAGTTTCCAACATTATAGCTACAGTTTTTACAACAAATATAGACGTAAATAAAACATTGGGTTTATTAAAAATGCTTTTATTTATAAACTTAATAATTTATAAAAACATCACAGTATCTTAGCGTTAATTTACGAAGCTAGTGCAGTTGGAATGAGATAGGTAAATGATTGATAATGTTTTATATCAAGTTATAAAGCAGCTCATAATAACCAATTTAAAAGGCACTAAATAAATCAGTATTATAACTAAATTATACGTCAGTCTAGTTATATCTTTACATTACAAAAATATTAAAATCGTTTACAATTAAAGATAATATTAAGGAGTGAAGTTTATTATTTCGCCTGAGATATCTTGTTATTATCTTGGTAGGCTACATTTCATATTCAATATAGGCCCAATAAGTGAAACTTGCCTCATCCCGAACACGGGACTTTACTCGTGATGTTATCACTCCAGACAAAGTATAACTCTGCCCATCACTTTGCAGCTACATGCGTAAATTTATGTAGACTAATGGAAATGTTTTCAACACATTGTGAAACATTCCTTCTGTACAAGCATGCTTCAGGCTGATGTCATGTCATATCGAGGACTGATTAAAAGCTTAGTCATAGTCACCAATTTTGAAAGCAAATAAATATAAATAACATCTTACTCTCTTATACAGTGATAAGGCGTTTACAAGTTTCATACACTCCACCTTTTAGACTTCTGCACTTTCCAAAAGTTAAAAATAAATATAGTACTATGTGATATATTGATAGCAAGTAGACTAGTCTAATGTGAAGATCCTGGAAGCGATGTCGTCCAGCATCCAGTCTATGCCCTCGAGTAAATTCTCCCCCGTCACGGCGGAGCAGCGCACGATACGCCAGTGGTGTGTCTTGATGCTATCCAAGTCTAAGGCCTGTGGTTGCAAGAGAATATCTATCATGTGTATTTTGGTAAAAAGCATCACAATTTTACTAACAGAGAGAGCTCCCTTACTCTGTTTAAAAAAACGAGGTGCCTCTCTCGTTCTATCATTAATTTGTAGTATAATTCGGTGAAGTCTTAAACCTCACCATGTTTGACCAGAGAGGAAGGGTTTTCAAAGTTCACATGATAAATGGACAAGCTCTTTCCTTCCAAAAATATAATTTGAAATTATGCAATGTTAGATCAGAAACTATAGAAGTCCTTTATTTTCAGTTCATTCCACCCATTTTGACTCCTATTGCATTAGTGACATGATATATTCCAGCCGTAATACACGGTTAAAATAAGAAATACATTCCTGCTTCTAATGCCATCTTTATGCACAGTATAGAAGTGAGAATTAGATAAATAAACTGTTAGGTTACTTTGTCAACACTTTTTATAAATGGAGTGTCACACTTTTTATATACCTACTACACTACTCAGCTAAGATCACCTTACCTCTCTAATCTCTTGAGATGTGAGAGCCCCTGGTAGGTCAGACTTGTTGGCCAGCACCAGCAGTGTGGCTCCCGCCAGCCTCTCCTCCCGCAGCAGAGAGTGCAGCTCCCGAGCACAGTCCCACAGGCGCCGCGCGTCAGCACTGTCCACCACCCACACCACTCCATCTGTGCTCTCGAAATAATTCTTCCAGTATGACCTAATACAATAAACTTCAGTTTGGTATGTGGAAAATAAGAGTTAATATTATTAATCCATGATAATACACCACAGACTAATATAATTATAATCATTGTGCCCACAAATAGAACTTGGTAACATAATAATTATATTACAATAGTCAGTTAATAAAAAAAATAGTCATTAGTCACCTGCTGTTTCATAAACTTGTAGAGAAATTCAAAATTAAGACTATTTTGAAATACTTCGCAGTATAAATATATTAGTTTATGTATGAATTATAATTAAATACACATACCTTAATGATTTCTGCCCTCCAACGTCCCAAATATTGAGTTTATATCCACGGTGTTCAAGAGTTTTTATGTTGAAACCCAGCGTAGGAGAGATAGTGTCGATTGGCTCACCGTTGAAACGCTTCAAAATCGTCGTCTTACCGGCATTATCTAAACCTCTGAGAAATACCGCTAAGGAAACTTTTTTTATTAAATATTTGGAACACTATGTAAGGTTATGATTTTAGTAATTGTATAAAAAGGATACAACATGAGTATTCTCATCTCCTTTTCTTTCTGCCGCAGCTTCTTCAATATTGTAAGGAAACCCATTGTTTGTGCTTACAGTTTTTGATAAATGTATGTTTATTTATTTCATTATTTACTTCAGCCAACAAATATTTCAGTCACTTGAGTCACTTTTACAAACAAAAAGCTCGTTCATCGTTCATTATATATTTTTTATTATCTGTAAATCGTCATTTTGATGTATCATTCACTCTGAGGTTGTTCATTCGCGAATGTTTATATTTTATTTTACCTCCTCTTAATCCTCTTTGATAAAGGCAATAAAAGTATTAACCGGATTCAGCATAATTTATAAAAGCATGTGTAGGTAATGATTGTTCCAGTTGTAGTCAATAAATAACATTTTTGCTATAGTCCTTTCGAATTGAATTAGCATTGCAATTATTAGTCAAAAGGCAGGGAGGAAGCGTTCCCCTCTAAAATGAATACTTAATAACCTTTAAAGGAGCAAGTCCGAATTATTAAAACAAGATTTTTTCTGCGACCATGGCATGAATACACAAAAATATATACGTCTCATTATCCCTCTAAGCATTATCCAAATCAATTGACACTTAAAACCCTCGGTATGCACCCTATGATTTTGATGTTGCATTAGTATTATTTTTATCCAGCAGCTAAGCCAGCAGCATTCTAGATCTCATATCTAGACTATTACATATTTTTGATGTAGAATTATGTTGAAGTAATAACATGTTATATAAGGTCACTTGGTCATTTACGATGATTTCTGTAATATTTCACGTCTAGTCTACGAAACGTCTTTTTTAACATGCAGAAGTAGCAGGTCATAGCATATGAGTGAGGACTGAGGTCATACGTCGTAGTCTTCTTGCAGAGTCTATACAAATTAACTGGAATAATGACTACAGGCATCTTTAGTATAGGTACGTCAGGCAAGCGTTATGCTTTTCTTTTTATTGTGATTGTATTAAGATTGTATTTGTTTATAGATTAGCAGAAGTATATCATATTAGGTACAGGAATTTTAATAAACCAATGAATGACAATAAAATTAATAAAACCATAAAACTCATGAAATTTAGATCACGTTTAAATCGCTTTCTCAACTCTAATGAGATATCACTATTTTGAAATATCATTGTGGTAAAATAATCCTTTTGTTTTGTCTGTAACTACCATAGCCAAATCCCATAACATTCTTCAGGAAATCGAAATTGGAATCCATTAGTGACCATAGAGTAAAATATCCATCCATGGCCGATTTTGTCGCTGTCAAGTCTTTTATTTAATTTCTGTTTCTATTATGAAGCACCTTCAATGATTTTAAGTGGGTTGAAAGTGTGGAAGTGATCGTGTGGCGGCGCGGTCTTGGTGATACTGCTCGTTGGTCGGCAGCACCATGTTCAGTGGCACTGTGAGAGTGCGGGTTTGTGAGGCGACGGGTCTCAGGCCGACCGACTTTCAGAAACGGCATAACATGACCTTCGGGAAGCCAGGTGAGCCTCATCTAGTGACTGGGGTACCTCCCCAATATATTATTACGGATGATTGTGTAAAGATTTTCTAAATAGAAACATGATTTAGACTAAGTTTTGCGCATAAAATAGGTGTAGCGTGTTTACCGAGATGGGTGTTGGTATAATAATATGTAAATACGGGGTATGGTTGCAGACGACCAGCCGATAGATCCCTACGTTTCGATAGACGCCGACGAGCACCATCTAGACCGTTCCAGCACCAAGCCCAAGACTTTCGACCCTGTGTGGAATGAGACCTTCATTCACGAAGTGCACAATGTCGGCAGGTATGTTATCATACCATTGATTATTTGTACTACAATGTCATACTATACTACTGTCATGGTATATTTATTTGATTGATGACCATTCCTTGGCTCAAATAATTTTAATACTTTGTCATTCAAAATTTAACTAATATTTTTTCCCAGAAAACTTGCATGAACATATTATATTGCATTGTAAATATAAATAATGTTCCAAGGTTTAAATTGATTGTTTTATCATCTGGATTCGTGACAGCTTAATTGGAGCAAGAGCCCTATAATTCTGTTTAGAACTTAATTTTCTCATAATGACATCATATTGTATATCACATGGGAATCAAATAATGTAAGCAATAATCATATAATTATAATTAACATGAGTTGTGTTTAAATGGTCTTTCATATAGTTTGGGGCTCACTGTGTTCCACGATGCCGCAATACCTCCAGATGACTTTGTTGCCAACTGCACAATTCCTTTTGAAGATCTGATGCATCGAGATAAAGATGCCACAGATTTTTGGGTAAGTAGTCTGATCATTTTTCTAAAAATGGTAGCTGATTCTATATGTTCAATTTTAATCAATTGGATTATTAGCAAAGTAATCAGTATTTAGCTGTGTCATACACAGTGGTATTATTTTTAAGGATAATCAAGTCACTATCCCTATGTGCCTTATGTTAATTTGTTCTATAAATACTACAAATTCTGTTGGAGGATTATACTATATTCGTCTATCCAACACCACTTATCAGGATAACTATAAAAAATATTGTAATAAAGTCACTAATAAAAATGTTTATGAATAGCACTGAAACAACTGCTTTGTTGAACATTCACCAAAAGACTGATTACCAAGATCCCTAGATCAGTCTGTGATAACGATTATAATCCAGAGATAAGATACAAGGTTCTATATTTGTCTTGAGAACATGTTATCACTCATTGACATAATATTTGTTTTGTTTGATAAGCCATTTTAGTGACTCTGCAGTCATTTAGTATGCCTGTTGTCTTGGGTCTCTCACCGTGATGTATAATTTAAGAAGAAGGTTCTCTAGTCCAGATCCTAGATATGTGCACTTGGAGGAAGAGGTGTATATTTGTTGCATGATGTCAGGAGTTTAATGAATCATTATAGTGTATTCAGTTTTCCTTGTAGTGTGATGGTACAAGATATTTGTGTAACTGTGTGGGTTTATCAAGTAATTGTACTAAAGCACAGGCAAATGCTTGTAATTCCTGGTGTTTTTTAAATGTCATATGATTCAGTATGATTGTTTGGGAAATGTGTCTATTTTGACACTGTTTTGTTAGTTTAAGTCATGAATAAGGAATTCAATGAAAATTCCTTTAGGTATTTCACAACTATTCAATTACTTGCAGTATACTAATAATACAATTCTCGTGTAGTTTTTTTATATGGTTACATAGCATAGATTAATAATTATTATTATAGTAACTTTTTGCTATTGGATTAAACAATATTTTATTTAAATATAGTACTACTTATATTTTTCTGACTAAAAACCTTATTAGTGATTGAGAGATATGATTTATACAATTAAAAGGTTGCCTAAAATCAACATGAGACGAAGTATGGTTTAAAATTATTATTTTGTATTAAAATTTTAGATATTATTTATGAGGATATGATTAATAATTAATGTGCCTATTTCAGGTGGACCTAGAACCTCAGGGGAAACTGCATCTCAAAATTGATCTGAAATGGAATTCTCAAGGTCAGTTCTGCATTACTTAAAGTACTTCCCAATTCTTATACATTTGAATGGCCTTAACAATGTCTTAGAGTATGTATGGTTCATTGGTGAGTTCAAGTATAATATCTACATTATGTAATCGTCTAAATAATTAAGCAACATTTCGTTGATTTTATAGTTTTTCATAGATGTTTTGCAGGAAAATCATTGGGAATGTATTGTAATTTTATAAAAATTCTGAAACTATGTTCTTTGGCTGTTAAGTTGACAGGTAAATGTAAATAGATGCTGGCAATGAGGTTTTTATTCTTCCTCATTGTATGATGTAAACATGCAGATAATTAATCTTTACATACAATCATTAACTTTAGAAGAGCTGCATATAAGTATTTCTGGATTATATGTATCAACATTTTTTGGATATGTACTGAGATTTTTTTGGGATATTTTACTTTTCCATGTTTAGGTAATATCCAGCCCGGTAAAAATATTAGGTGTTTGGCAAGAGTGAGGTCTCCAGTAGAATGTAGTTATTATGGTTTATATTTAAACACTTGGCCACCGCGGTTGTTATCTGAGTCAAGAAAACGAATACATATAGGCCGTTTCTTGACTCACAAAACCATGCGGTTAAGTTTACTTTTTTTAAATTTCTAGCTCTGGGTAGGCAGTAGTAAGTACATAAACTGGACAATTAATTTTTGTCAATTTAATTACTGTATTTTACAGTCCAACTTACACATCTGTTACATTTATGTAAACTTTCATGAGCAGTGCAATTAATTGTCCTGCTATGCCCACAACCTAAGTCGCATGCTTACCATCAGTAGTGATTACCTCAAGGGCGACCAGACGCTAGGCACTCGTCAGCCAGGTACTACTATAACTACTACAGTTGCATTTTACATAAATTATCACTTCGTAATTACTGCTTGTAATAAAATGAATTGTGCAGGTAGGTGGCAAGTTAGTCACTGGTGGTGGCAGCTCTTAGTCAGGTCCTCGTGTGATAACTGTGGCGATATTCCATAAGCATCAGTGATGGATCCGCTAACTAGTGACAATTGTGAGCATGGTGTGTATTGAAATGTTTGAGGAAAATATCTCAGGTTATGTAAAATTTGTGTGCAGGTAGTATAAAGAATCAAACAAATCGATTTTATACTTGTTCACCATAATTATCTATAATTTCCTATTGGGTAGGCAGAGGCATTCTCGTTTGTCAAGAGTTTAATACTTTTTGTCCAAACATTCATGATTCGTAGCATTACATCACGCCTGTATTCCCCGAAGTGGTAGGCAGAGATGCACATACAGTACACCCACATTTTGCCAGTTATGTTAGGTCCCAATGTAATAGGGGATTGCCATTAACTAGATACAAAGCTAATAATATCTAGATGGATTCTATTGCCATTTGGATATTATATTCGTATTTCTTTTACATATAATACGTGTTATTGTACATGAACTGTTTTTCCTTGTTTTAATGGTATTTTATTTGTTTAGTTACTTAAATCTAATAAACGTCTGGTTAAGTAGATGGTGTGATGTGTTATAGGTATATGAGTCAATTTATCAAAATTAGATTAGTTCTCTTTCCATTTATTTTAAGAGTTAGGACTTTTTCTTATTAAAGCTTTTCCTACAGAAGACTTATTGTTGTTTTACGATTTATAACAAATATTAGACCCGTAACTAGCCTTTTAAGCGTCCAGTGCGAGCTTCTTTAACAGTGTCCTTTTTGATTGTTTGTGGTCTGTTGTTGAGGTGTTCTGGTCATTTAAGTACCCTGTGCCAGGGTACTGCTGGCACCGCCCTAGTTACGGCATTGACTTTATGATAGCAGCATAACAGTCCCAAGCTGATTCGGACGAAGCTTTAACGGCGGTGTTGATGTTGTGTTGTGATGCAGCGGGCGTGGAGGCGCCGACGGGCGGGCGCGGCGCGGCGGGCGCGGGCGCGGGGGGGCGCGAGTTCAAGGAGGGCGCGGGCTTCGCGCGCCGCCGGGGGGCCATGCGGCGCCGCGTGCATCAGGTCAACGGGCACAAGTTCATGGCCACCTTCCTGCGGCAGCCCACCTTCTGCTCCCACTGCCGCGAGTTCATCTGGTAACCCTGCCCTACCGAGGACCTACTAATCCATACCAATATTATAAATGCGATAGTAGTCCGTCTAGTAGAAATCAGACTCATTTATCTCAATATGCCAAACTGTAATCAGAAAGACAATACTAGCTAATCCTTCTACAAATTTTCAGTTATTACAAACTTCTTTTATATGGCCTATCTACACAATTATATAATACATTAAAATTTTTATTTCACAGGGGTTTAGGCAAGCAAGGCTACCAGTGCCAAGGTAAGCGATACAGATATACTCAAATAACTCTTTATATGCATTACAACACTAGATACAACTTGACACGTGTATTTTGACGCAGTTTGCACGTGCGTGGTCCATAAGCGGTGCCACTCGTCCGTCGTCACCAAATGTCCGGGCATGAAGGAAGAGGTAAGAGTAAGTAAACCTTTCCTGTTATTATGTAGATGAGAGTAGTTAGTGTTTGTAGTTATTAATGTAGACTATAGTAATTGTACCTCGCTGGTAATATACAAGTTCATAGGTAATATATACCACCTACATTTCCTTGAAAGATGTGTGTAGAATTTGTGAACTAAATAAGAATTACCTACAATTAGAAACTTCACTGAAGCTAGTTGGCTGTTTTCATTACAGTGTTTTTCTAGATACGAAATATAATCACAAACGACATCCGTCACTATTATAGACTTCATATCAATCATATTCAGTTCATATTGTAGTTTAACACTGTTGTGGATGCTGTTTAATAGATAAGATGTGTTGTTGTGCCTGTGTGACGTGTACTGACCCCGGCCTGGTGTGTGCAGCAACAGTCTGCGGTGGGCGTGTCGGGCGGGCAGCGCTTCAACGTGAACGTGCCGCACCGCTTCGTGGTGCACTCCTACAAGCGCTTCACCTTCTGCGACCACTGCGGCTCGCTGCTCTACGGCCTCATCAAGCAGGGGCTGCAGTGCGAAGGTGGGAGGATACACCTCTTTAATCATTACCAACAATAAGACACATTAGAAATATTACTTTTTGAACATCAATATACGTAAACGCAGCCCTCACACGCTGCATACCATCACTTCCTTTTTTAAGTAAAACAAAAGTTGATAGTTTGTATAAGATTTGGTCTTCGCTCTGCTGATATTAAAAAACGCAGATTCGATTATTGTATCAGATTATCTGATACTAAGCATTTATCTGATTGATGAGCAATGATGAAATCTAAGTCTCAGTGCTTGCAGCGATAAGATGATGTTTTTGTTTCTGCTTTCTGACTTATCGAGAAATGATTCCTTTAATTTTTGTATTGACTCTTGTTCTTAACTCTTACTTACATAAAGCAATACATACTAACCTTAAACATTGTTGTAGTTTGTTCGATGAACGTCCACAAGCGGTGTCACAAGAACGTGGCCAACAATTGCGGCATCAACACCAAGATGATGGCGGAGATTCTCAACGAGATGGGCATCTCGCCCGACAAGAACCCGCGCCCCCGACCATCCAAGGTGAGCACTAGACCTCACTCCACCACCTGCATGCTTGGACCTACACTACACGCATCAATAGGCCGGACTGAAGATAGTTACACACGCCTTTGTACTCCCATATATATTGTTCCATCAATGTTTTTAAATGTCACCTTATTACTAATTTAATTTACCAAAATGAATACATATTTTGGCAAAGTTTTAATCTATTTCGAAGGGTGTCACGGTTCGCGATGACAACTTCAGTCCGGTCTGCTCGTGCGCGTACTGTAGCTACCATGAGGAATTGAGAACAGTGACATAAGTGTCATGTGGATATAAGTACATTCTGATGATTCATGTGTTTAGTGAGAGCTGGTGTCGTGAGTGGCAATAGGAATCCTTGATATCTATGGACATTTTAGCATCGTTGGGAAGTTTTACTTACAGGGTTTGTAGCATGTTACGTTATTGGGGCTTTGATACAAATTTCTTAAAGAGGAAGCTAAGTTTCTCATTGGGTCAAACACCTTGTGTCTCGGTATTGATTGATCTAAGGGTTGGCAAAGCTTAGAAGCATGCTCGGTTATTGAGGTGTATTTCAGGGCAAGGTGTAGGTATGTGATTGTACCGCTATAGTATAGTATGTGGCGCGTGCCCGCTTGTGCAGTACCTGAACGCGGCGCTGCTGGAGGGCGCGCCCGAGCTGGCCGCGGCCGGGGAGGCCGACCACAAGGACGACAAGCACGACGACAAAGGTAACATACCCTACATAGACGACTAGCGCGGCTGGGGCGGCTTGTGTACCTTATGCTACTAGATATAAACTTGATAGTTGCCTGGCAAATGATCGGTACATTTTCTGATTAAGTCTTGCAAAAGTACAATATTTTTTCTCATGGTCTTTTATCTATACAACAAATTAAAGCTAGATCTGGTTCTAAAAGCTTAGATAAACTTCAATTATTTCTGGTAATTTAAGGTACATAATCATCTCTAATACAGCCAAAATATAACTTATTTAATTTGCTTCAAACGCCAAGTAAAGTGAATCTCAATAGTTATTACGCTTTGCAGTCATATTTTATAACTTTGAAACAGTACAATATGTATGTAGAGTTAAGTAGTTGATTTATTTTTTGTAGTCGTGTGATATTGTAGGCTTTGTGAGTGTTAGATGATGCAGTCTGTTGACCAAGTCACCTACGATCTAAGAAATATACTGTGCTAGTCGTGAGGGCCTGTTTAAATGGAGTTTACTGTCTATGGATTAGGTTGCGGGTTCAAAACTAATGTGACGAATAGGAAAGGGTTTAGGGAGTGGTTTGTTGTCTGCTACACGTTGATGTCGCTTCACCATTATCAATATTATTTGTACTTTCTAAGTTGTTCTTGCACAACAATAACTTAGTGTAAATGGACATTGAGACGTTCCCACGCAGTTAACAAGCGTGGTGCTCTCTCTTCTCTTCTCCTTGGTAGGTTAGTGACATGCTGAATATATGAACAATTTAGCGTAATTAACAATCACCTGTGCGTTTCAGGTGATGCATGTAGAGGTTGTATAGTGAACCAGTACCGGGCGACAGCCAATGCTATGAATTTCAAAACACGACAAGACAAACGGTGCTTTAAAATTGTATGCTGCTATCTTTTTTACTGATATGTAACATCCTGACATCTACATACCGCAATTTATATGTACTTTTAGTATTTTCTATTGAATATGTAAAATAGTATAATTATTGATTGCATATTATGAAAATAGCAAAATAAAATGATTAGTGGGTAATAATGTTGGTCAGAGGTACAAATAAACATAATTTTAAATTTATCTATGACACTTAATGAGCAGACTTAGGGGAAGTAGGCATCATAAGTTTGACAGAAGATACAAATTTAATTAGTCAGTGATGTCTAAAAAAGAGACCCTCGTCAAACATTAGTTGAATTAGTTGACCCCGCTGCCTCGTGCATTTTATCCAGTCTTTGACCTCCCAGGCTCTTAGGACTAAAATAGGTGTAGTCCTGGGTCAACATGCTGCACTCTACTAGTAGTTACAGTACCCACTGTATAGCTTGTGTGATTGTTACCCCTATATACAGATATTGCTTATTTTTATAGTTTTGTATGTTAGTATGTATATTATTTTACTTTTGTTTCAATAAAAGCTTTCTTTATTTTGAGTTGTTTCAATTATGTTTGTGGATATAATGAAACAACGTCGTCAATCAACATTAGCGAATGAACTATAGATGACACTCATTATCTTCATTTTCCCTTATTTAAAAACATCACACAATACAGTTACAATATCTGTTAGGAGACACACTTTACTTTCTTAGCAGGATACAACCCTCGGCACGTAGAAACCATTTGATTTGATTTATTTTTATTTTGTCTGATGGCCGTCGGCGCAGGCGCCCCGCTGCCGGCCGGCTGGCGCTCGCACTGGGACGAGCTGCAGGACATATTCTCGTGTTACGAAGGTGGCGTGTTTCTGTTGTCGCTGTGCCGCCCTGTGGGCCGGAGCTCGTAAGCCGTGTGTGTAGGGATGAGATTGTAAACCGGTACTTGTATTTTATGGTACAGGCGGCACGTACATTTATTATAACTGGATATTAAATCTTTGTTGTATAAAACGCGATGCGCCTGAATATTAATGAACGTCAAATACTACTTTAGTATCAGTTAAAGGAACAAGTTTTGACAGTGAAAATATAATACCTATATTGTTTTGTCTGACCTTAGTGAGTGTCCTACCATGTTAGAATCTTAATCTCTATTCACACTGCTTATATCAGCTCGCCTCGAGTGGTCGCGGCTTTAAGCTTTTGATATTGTGGTTTAATGTTAAGATATCTATATATACGGTAAGTGGGGCTGGTGTTGGTGTTCAAATGTTTGCACGAACTGGGTTTCTGCAGGGAATATTCATGAACCACAGACTAAGTAATGAAGCTAAATAATATCTGATTTGTAAGAGGCAACTCTAAATAAAAAGGTTGTTCTAATAATCTTGCAGTGCTCATAATATGGCCTTGGGATGAATTCGTTTGTTTCCCAGGATTTCAGTCTAAGTATATTTTTTATTAATACAAATGTATGACTAACCTTGTCGTACAGCTTATCGAATAGCTCAACCTATTCTATACAGCTCTGAGTTAAGTATGACTGGCTGCATGACTGGGGCTTCTAATTTTCTATATTTGGGCTACTAATATTCCTAAAGTATTGTGGAATACGGGTAAAGGGACTTCTTTATTTCATGGAAGGTTAAAAGGGATACCTGTATAATATGTTATATGTATAAAGTATTATTGAAAAAAAAAAAATGTACCTTCTGACAATACGCCCACTGTGTAATCACTTCAGCTTACATAATATTTATCTAATGGCTTATTGATATGTGATTTCAATCAGCTTTTATAATCTGAGGCTACATTAAGTCTAGAATTACCTTTTATAAAATGTTAATTTTAATTTTTTTACGAAGAGCAGAAACTGTTCAAATAATATTTTAATAAATTGTTATGAAGTTGTGCTATGTGTTCACCCGTTAAACCTCACTCTTGCTTCACTGGTAATTTCTGACCTTCCTGCAACGTGGCCACACTGGAGTGCTAATGTTATGTGTATGTGTGTCAGGTGGCGAGGGCGCCGGGGGACACGGCAAGGTGTCGCTGGACGACTTCCACTTCATCAAGGTGCTGGGCAAGGGCTCGTTTGGGAAGGTCATGCTCGCAGAGAAGAAGGGCACAGATGAGGTAACGTGTAACATGTCATTAAATAAGTTCAATTATACCCTTTCCAATCGTTTATTTAACTTTTGACAGCTCTAATATTTAATCAAATAGAGATACCCTGACCCGTTACCGATTTGATATCTTTTATCGATCGATTTTATTCATGAAGAAGTTGTAATCGATTTAACACACTCATTGAATCGATAATTTCGTATGTAATTTTGTACATTTTGTGCCTGTTCATTACAAGTAGGTACCGCAGTTCATTCACATGCTTTTTATTTGAACCAACTACAGTAAGTCTAAACGATTATTATAGATTCATTAATTTGCAGCGAAACCATTCGATCTGAGTACGATGGAACTGTACATTACGCAAATTATTTATGCATTAAAACAGCCATTTAGGGCATTTTAATGCAAAATAATAAAGGTTTTTACGTGATTTAATATAGAATATAATCACAATAATTTTATTGTATGTTTTATTAATATAATCGATAATCGATTTATTTCAATACCGTTTTATAGTCTGTGGTCATTAATTACGAATTACACATCTCTAAGTGGGCGGAGCCCGTCCATGAAGTACAGTATTCCCTGTAGTACATTGTATCAAAAATAATTACAAAACTTTATGTGCGTGATCTGTCAAAAGTTAAATAAACGATTGGAAAGGGTAAACATTATTAACCGATTCGAAGAAAGGAGGAGGTTTTTAAATCGTAGGTTTTTTAAATGTTTATTACCTTACAACTTCGCAAAGCGTTATAATTTCCGTTTACTTCCATTGAAATGTGATGATGAGCTTCGGAGATGTAGAACTGTGCCCCCCGCGCTGCAGGTGTACGCGGTGAAGGTGCTGAAGAAGGACGCCATCATCCAGGACGACGACGTGGAGTGCACGCTGACGGAGCGGCGCGTGCTGGCGCTGGCCGCGCGGCACCCGTTCCTGACGGCGCTGCACTCCGCCTTCCAGACGTGCGAGCGGCTGTTCTTCGTCATGGAGTACGTGGACGGCGGGGACCTCATGTTCCAGATCCAGCGCGCACGGAAGTTCGACGAGCCCAGGGCCAGGTCGGTACGGCTGAGCATAAAGAGGGTGCCATAACATTTACTGAGCCTTTGAAAAACCTAGGAATTGTATAATTGTAATTTACTTAACATAGCCGCGTTTTCAAACTATTATTAACGTACAATACTCGGCCACCCATCAGATTCTACGCCGCGGAGGTGACGCTGGCGTTACAGTTCCTGCACTCGCATGGCGTCATCTACCGCGACCTGAAGCTGGACAACATCCTGCTGGACAGCGACGGCCACTGCAAGCTCGCTGACTTCGGCATGTGCAAGGAGGGCATACTCGGTCAGTCACATGCTAATTATCTACACGTTTATAGGCTTTTTATAATTTTAAAAAAGATAAACGGTAGGGAAACATTTTTAATGTCGCGAAATAACGATTACATTCTTGTGTAAAAATTACCTTGATTTTTGGAAATTACAGATTTTTTTCCAGTAAATAAAAGTACAATTCAAAACTATCGAATATAATATTGATATTATACTAAGGGACACACATCAAAAGGTTTTACGAAATAAATTCCCGAGAACAAAAAAAAAGTATATTTTTTCTAAATAAGTCTTCGAACTGCCCAATGATGAAAAAAGCGCTGTGAGGGGGACCGCCTCGTTCCGGTAGCTGATCTGAGGCCGGCGAGCGGGGCCCCCTGTGAATATGAGATTATGAGAGCTGAGGGCTCACACACACATGTCACACATGTATGAGTGAACATACACTATCAGACAGTGATAAGGTGTTATCTTCCAGAGGGCGCCACTACCACCACATTCTGCGGCACGCCTGACTACATCGCACCTGAGGTATGGGACTCGAATATTTAATGTGTTTTTAGTATTAACACCTACGTCATATGAAATACCCATACGGCATGGGAATTCCACGTATTTATTATTTAAAAAAATGTTAATCCGTTTGTCCGGGTGTATTTTGACCATTTTAATAACACTGGTGAACATCGTGGACTAGTCACAATACTACACAACTACAATTACCTTTAAAACGTGCGTGTGGCGTGCATCCTATATAAGCAATTAGGCAGTGCCTACCTCCTATACATTTAACAATTCAATACATTATATTTATAAAATAAATAAAACAATTCGTCATACCAAATAATAATATAAAACAATAATTTATACTTCAAAATGTACACAAAACAAATACTTACTTCTATTTATCCATCACAAAATTATGCCTACGACCGTTCATTCATTGTATGACGCAATAGTAGGCAGTCGCTCGAGCTGCCTACTAAATCCACGCACACTATAAAAAATTTCGCGTATTCGTATACGCACACAAACTTCTTTAGAATAATACGACCGAAATATAAATCGCTTTTTCCATCCGTATCACACTGTCATTTGACATTCGCAAATTACTAGGCCAAGCTAGGCAAGCCTACTTTAGGCAATTATTGGCTGCACTCATGCTGCAGTCTGTTGCATTAAAGGTCCGAGTCTCTTATTGGCTGTTATAGTGTCATGGTTCTAAAGCGATCAGAAAGAGAGAAAAGTATTGTTTATACTTTCTTCTTCGTCGAATTGTTGGGCAATGTTGCCAAATACATAGCATTTTCCCTATTTATATGTTTTTTAGACAACATTGGAAACTATTTTTCTTTAAACAAAATATATTTTCATTACATTTCGCTATAGCTTACTGACTTGTTTTCATTTTAATTAATCGATAAGGTCTATTTTTTATATTTCTTATGACAAAATGAATTTTATATGTATAAAAATACAGATTTAAACAGTTTTACTACGGGTAAAAGGTTTTATGAATCTGGCTACTGTGCAGTCAGCTACATGTCATTTACGGGCGCGATTTTTATTCTATTGCAAACAATGTTATCAATTTCTTTAATTAAATTCAGATTTTTTAAAAAGTGTTACATAAATATTTCCTTGTAGGAATATCGATAAATTACAGTGTTTAGTTTGTGGTGAAAATGCAACATGTATTGATAAATTACATGCAACAACTTTAAAGTTTTCGTTTCTTGACAAAACAATTAGATGTTTGTAGTGGTAAATAAAAGTTTAAGAGACGAAAAATTTGCCTAGAAATGTCAATAGGAGATTCGTGGAGTTGAAAGTACGTGAGTAAGTAATTACTTTATATGTCTTTCGACGAATAGTTAGGTACGAAGTAGTTTTATTATTGTAAACAACGACTTCACGAGAATACAAATGTAGGTACCTATATCAATTACGATAAGCCTATGCATTTTTGAAAACTATTTAATTACTACTGAAGTACCTATCTGCGAGTTGTATTATTCCCCGTCCCATAGTCTGGGCGAGCCAATTGCCACTAGCCGGACATTCATACCTACTTTATTCACACGTTACCTTCATTGTGAAAAAACACCTTATTTGTAAAGTTATTTAACTTACGCGGAACTCAGATGCCGAACGTAGGTATAGAATAAAACTAAAATACCTATAATATTTATATTTAAAATATTTTTTCATTTTGTCGTGTCGCCGGTCTAAAGTTACCTCGTTAGTGGGGTGCAGACACTGCAGACTCAAAAAGCCAGGGCTACTGTACAGACCTTCGGTAAGCACAGTGGTCATGCCAGATTATAAGTAGGTACCTTTTGTCGAATGGTAATAATTAGACTGATCGTTGGTTGATAAATAATATATAATCGCTATTTCAATAAATGATGCAGGTACCTATACCGATACATCTTTTTACGGATTCGGGAAGAGAATTATATTATGCTAATTCAACGTTGTTTGTTGTTATAAGTTGCTGAAATTGATGCTGCTGCTGCCACCAAATCACGCTTCAATGACTCAATATTATGGTGAGGCTTCGAGCAGGCTTTCTCCTCTAAAACTTCCCATAGTCGGTAGTCCAATGGGTTGAGGTCGGGACTTCCAGAGGGCCAATTTTCGAAGGCAATAAAATCGGGGAAATTGTCCTTTAGCCAACGCTGCGTGGTTCGCTTTGTGTGCAGGTGCCGAGTCCTGCTGAAATATCCAATGCTTATTGGAAAATAGCGTTTAGGTCAATGGCTTAACCACAGGCTCCAAAATATCAGTCTGGTAGTTAGCTGCTTTGGTTTTTACTCCTTGTTGACAAAAATGAAGCTTAGTGACTCCCTCGTACGACACGCCCCACCAAACCATGACCGAGGCCGGGTGATGGCCTCATTCCACCTTGGCAACCTATTCAGAAGCTCCTTGAGAGCTGTGTGCATGGACCCTGTCATTTTGGCGGTTGAATTTTTCCTCTACGGTGAAAATTTTCTCATACGTAAAAAGGATTTGTCAATATCCGTTTTTTGCGTGCTGCTGCCACAACTTCTTTGCTCTGGTGACTCTGATGCTGCGTAAAGCTGCCGTCAAGCGGTGTCCAGTACTTCGTCGATAAGCGCTAAGTTTTAGGTCTTGTTTAATAACGCGAGACATGGTCCTAGCTGGAATTTTCATTTCTCTGGCCATGATTTTCTGTTTGCGAAGAAGATTTCGGTGGATTCGCTCACCAACGGCTTTGATCGCTGCTGGCGTCCTTGAATCACGTCGGCGACCGCTCCTAGGTCTATCATCGACAGAAGACATCTCGGTGAATCTTTTGATAGTACATTTTAATGAATAAATGTCTACAATTTTGTGAGGATAACAATATTTAATTGTTTTATGTTATTACGTATTTGGTTTGTGTAATTGTTTTCTAAACCGTGTAAATCAAACAAAATAAATAAATAGATAGACGAACTTGCTTGTTATACCGAGTAAAGTAAAGTTGATAGATGAGAGGAATTAATTATTACGTTAGTTTAGTAGTGTCTATCTGCATCGGTGTCGTCCTTTCATAGATCCTGCAAGAGCTGGAGTACGGGCCGTCGGTGGACTGGTGGGCGCTGGGCGTGCTGCTGTACGAGATGCTGGCCGGCCAGCCGCCCTTCGAGGCCGACAACGAGGACGACCTGTTCGAGTCCATCCTGCACGACGACGTGCTCTACCCCGTGTGGCTGTCCAAGGAGGCCGTCTCCATCCTCAAAGGTACCCGCGACGCGCGACGACGACCGGCCGGGGTCGCTCCCGTCGATGGCTGTCATTCGGCCGGATCGGATGTCAGGCTGAATAAGTGGGACTTTTGGTTGGACGTAAATTCCGTCTCGTCCCAGAACTGACAAATGTAACTTTTAGAGCTCATCAGATGTGTCACGTCCGCTGTAATAAGGCGTGTTGTCGGCAGGCTTCATGACGAAGAACCCGTCCCGGCGGCTGGGCGTGCTGGGCGGCGCGGCGGGCATCCGCGCGCACGTGTTCTTCCGCGACGTGGACTGGGCCGCGCTCGCGCTGCGCCGCCTGCGCCCGCCCTTCAGGCCCAAAGTCGTACGTACACACGTACACACATACGCTAATACCTTTATAAACATACAATACTCTCAAATTAAACATATGCTACACTTGAAATTGTCTAAAATTCAAGAAGTGGTTTTATGTTTACTAAAAAAACTACGTATGAATCTGTAGAAACGATTCCTCTTAATCCTGGTTTAGTTGTGCAAATAGTCGCTAATGCGCCCGTTGTTACAGAAGAGCAAGCGCGAGGCGGCCAACTTCGACGCTGAGTTCACCAAGGAGGAGCCCGTGCTGACCCCCGTGCCCAACGACGTGGTGCGGGCCATCAACCAGGTCGCTACAGCCTTACACTCCGTTATGAACATGAGCTTCTTGTCAATAAGTAGCACTATTCTTTGCACTCATTGATTTTAATGAAACAAATTTTACATTTAGGGTTGTCCCAAAAATAGTGTTTTAAAATAAGTTGCTGTATCTTACCGAGGTGTGTGTGTGTCCTGCAGGAGGAGTTCCGAGGATTCTCATTCGTGAACAAGGACTTCAACCCCGCGCCGCCCGCAGACAAGCCCCCGCAGCCCTGAGCGGCGCGGGGCCCGGCGGCCCGGCGGCCCGGCGGCCCGGTGCGGCCCTGCAGCCCGGCGGCCCGGTGCGGCCCGGCGGCCCGGTGCGTGCCGTGCCGGGCGGGCCGCGCGGCCTGAAGAGCGGCCGTCAGTCTCATTTTTTACATATGTTAAGTGCAATGCCAACATCTGTCTAGTCATGACGATGCGTAATTTAAGCGCAAACGCTGTTTTTTTTTAATTCTAGTAGTAGCGCGCGACGATTTTTAGTATCAACGTCGGTCGAAGTATTATTTTTTATTATGTTTTTTGTACGTTTTTTGAATGTACGTTGTCTGTCTTTTAGTGTATGTTAGTTTAGGAGCGCTCGAGTCTCTCACTGCGGACAATTCGGAGGGACATACCCGACAGACGCAATTTGATAAATTCTCGCTCATCGCCAGACCCTGGCGGCATACTTACTGATTACGCTGAAATTAACGTAAATTCTAAAAACATTCACTACTTTGAATGTTCCCAATGTATTCAAAGTTAAAGAAAACTAGTCTGAATTGTGTCTAGTGTCCGTACAATCATCATCACATTAATAGTTCTCGTGTCACAGTTAGTTAGTGACCACCCTGGACACGGCGGCAGACCGTGGGATACATGACGTCACGTGACATGACCGTTCTGTAACGACTCGAATGTTACCGAAGTAATTTTGGTAATGGAAATCCTTCATCAAAGTGTATATTTGACGGGGGGTAATGCCAATGAATACCTTCCTATAAGGTAAAGGCTTGCCTCTAATCGATATTCTCTTACTTGGGTTTAATCGATTGTTCTAGAACGTTCCCACATAATGTCGGCCAAGTCCTATCAAAGTTATCCTCAGCCAGCGCTCGTGAGGCTCCCCGAGTGCGGCCCGTGCGCGCAGTGACTACAGCGTGGGTATTGTCGGCACGGGCCCTCGTGGGCCACACAGTTCTATACACTCCGCTACAGTGTTCAGACGGTGTCCAGTTTATTTGAAACACGGTTTTTCTTATGATATATCTGTCCACTAGTTCATCCGACAAACTTATTGAACGTCGGTAAGTGTTATGTATGATAGTGTATTGCTATAGGAGTCGGGTGCGTATCGATAACCCACCTGCAGCGTCGGCTCGGGCTCAACGACGCTACCGGTGCCCTGCTGTTGTGTATATAGTAACGGACGCCGGAAACATCGTACGGTCTTGTATTTTTAAATATTGGTGTAGATAGCTGGGAGCCCCAGGCCAGCCGCGAGGCTACCTGACTGCCTGGCTCCCGTGTGGCTGGCTACCGCAATATTTCCTGGCAGTGTTGCTACGCACCCGACCGGCTGGTACTGACGTCACGACTGGTCGCTCGTCAATCAATCACTCGCATCACACAAATAAATATATAAATAAATAAAAAAAACTAAATATTTGTTGATTCGATGAATATATTTTCCATTGAGATTAAATATATTAGAGCAATTATCGATTGTTGTAAATATTGAACAATGCATACTTGTCCCGCGTGCGGCGTGCGCATGCGCGGGCTGCGGCGGCGCGCGCCCGCGGGGGGAAGCTGGAAACCCCATAAGCGTTAGTAGAGTGTTATTATTGCGTGTACTTCGTGACTGTGTGTATGTTCATGTGTGTGTGTGTGTATGTATGTTCGTGCGTGAGTGTTCAGTGCGTGGGTGTACGTGTTTGTGCGCTGGAGAGGTATGGAGGAGGAAGGTGTCGCCACATAGTTTCTTCTTTGTTATTAAAGTTACGACGTACCTAGCAATCGGTGCTTTGAATTTAAAGTTGGTGTTTTTGTAACGATTGGGTGTTGTGTTCGTACGGTTTACCCCACTGAAGCACTGGCGTTATGTTTTAGTTTCGGAGATTGAGATATTTATTTCGTTGAGTCATTCGCGCATAATATTTAATGTGGACTAACTGTTAACCAGCATTTTTGTTTAACAAAATACGCTAAATTTAGGCGTAGGATTATTGTATTGTTTCGGTATTATACTTAAGGCTTCCGCAAACGGAAATTATACCAGTTTACACCCAAAGTATATTTACATAAGTTAACGTTTTATTTACATTGAACTCGCGAGAGTTGGCGGGCGGGAGACATAAGTGGAAGGCGAGCGTGGAAAAGGCCCCCCCTGACACCCCCCCCCTCGCCCCGCTCTAGTTACTTATAAGTACGCTCCTGAGTACATGTCGCTTCTAGTCCCGCGTTCTTCGCGAAGCGTTCTTCCAATACTCATCGACACTTCTGTTTTTCAGTATTTACTTGATCTTTGAACTTGTGTTGTGTTACATTTGTAAGCTTTAGCGTTTGTACTCCAGGTATATGTGTCTGCAGTATATAAAAGAAATGCCAGTTGTTAAATACCCCGTCATGCAAGCTTTTATGGCCGTGGTATTCCAAGTACATTGCGTATTAAATGTACAATGAATACAAGAATGCTATGTAACATGCAATGCACTTCGGTCGTATAAATGTTGTTGATTACTTCAAAAGTTTATGTTATGGTTATGTCGTAGGTTCTATGCCTGATCTCTCTCCAGTCTTGTCGGTTTGCCGTCCCATTGAACTATGTGTGTGAGGGAATAAAGAGTGCATGCACCTGTGTCTGCACACATTTATGTGCTATAATTATTCATATATTTTTGGAGTTATAATGTCATGCCTGCAAATGTAACACAAACCCTATACCAGTTAGTTGAGATTCTCTTTACATATTTTGTTAGATCTTTTTTATATAAATTGTTTTATATATTTTACACGTACTGTGAGTACGTACAACGTTGTATATTGTCTGTGTTTATAGTCATCTTGTTCACCGTGAACAAGTAGGTTATTATTTAAATCAATATATTTGTAACAGACACCATTTTATGGAAGAGATTTTATTATACCTGACATCACATTTCAGCTGAATACACATTTAGTATACATCACTTGATTGACGTGCAAGATTACGTAAGGATTATTGGCAGTTGTCGATGTAATCAGCTTGTTGTAGCGTCGCGTCAGGTGATGTAGCCTGAGTATGTGTCCAGCGGCCTGTCACGCATCGCGGCAGTATTCTGAGTTAAGTATTATTTAATTAGTTGTTAGTTACGTATGTAATACCAAAGGTTTAAGTTTAATAGTTGATGGTTTGAGTTGGAGTACCACGTTACACGTACTAGTTGTGTTGTGCGAGGCGGCGCAGATAGCACAAATTGTAATGCTTTATGTAGTTGTTAGTGTATAATATTATAATACAAAAATATTATAAATATATTAAATTATAAATCTCTGTACGTGTTCCCGTAAAACGTTATATAATTATTGTGTTTTATATGTTGATGGTCGCGCTCGGAGGCTCGCTCGAGGGGCCGAGTGGCTTGCATCTTATTACTTGTGTAATAAAGCTTAGTTTACCCTGTTAAGGATTCTAATAATTTTCGTGGCCATTTTATTTTAGGGATGGTGATCATTTATTGAGTGGTCACTTAACTGTTTCATGCCAAAAATGTATTGAGATTATTAAAATATTTATAAGGAAGTTTATTGCTTTTTTAAGGAATTGACAAAGCCTTGTGTGTTGCTCTGTAAACAATATTAATATTATTACTTTATGCTGTAATAACTAACATTAATGCAGTAGGTATTGTCCCCTATAACGAACGAAACGACATTTAGAATTAAATTTAAGTTCACAACTCGTACATAAAGTGACTAACCAAATGAACCATCAACAATTTGACATGTCGTTGTCAGGTGACTATTAGTTTACTATGAGAGTAGTAACATGGCCTCCCATGTGCTCCCAGTAGCGGCCACTCAATAAGCGCTCACCCGCTCCGTACTATGATGTTGCCACACCAGTGGCCCGCGTAACTCTGCAACTCTGCTTACTCGCCTAATGAAATGTTTAGTGATACAGTTTCCATACTCACGCTAGGAGTACGAGGCTCGCTACTATTTCTAACTAGATGATAGTCTGGAGTGGTTTTGCAGAGCGATATTCAACTCTGCGGCATCATGTACGCGGTGATTATAACATGTATGGTACCGTACTTGAACGTTTAACTGTTACTAGGTAAGTTAAATGTATGTGAAGAATTAATTTTTGATGTGAATCATACTAATATAATATAAATTAAATAGTTGATAGATTATATTAGCGGTATGTCGCGCCGGCGCGGTCGTCGGCGCTCGTCATGTTATTTATTTATTCGTACATAATTCATAGTTGTGTGTTGTTCACATTGTGGTTTGTTATCGTACGCTGTGTGTGCATGTGTGTGCGTGAGGGTGCGTGAGGGCGCGCGGCGCATGCGCGGCGAGGGCGGGGCCGGGGGGGGGGGGGTAGGGGGCTCCACACTACTTGCAAAACGGAATTGACATTCTAGTGAAGCATGACACGTGCGTCTGTCTCACCCCCCCCCCACCCCGCGCGTGTGTGCGTGTCGTGTGTCGCGTGTGTGTGCGTGTCGCGCCACAAGCCTCGTCTCGGTAGTTGTACTTACCATTCGCCGTGGGGGGCCGCGGGGGCCTCCTTCCCGGGCACACGTTCTATACTGATATATTATTATAAATAAATATTATATAACACTACAGAATACTATAATTGTTGAGCGTTACATATTTACAGAAATAATTATGTTCATAGTTTATGTGGTGACTTGATTGTCTATGGTTACCGACTTCATGTGTTAGTACAATTACATTGTTGAATAATAAAGATATATTGTTGTAGTTGAGAGTATAGAACATCAATGATCGGAGGTCCCCGCGAGCTCGGGGCCGCGTCCAGACGGCCGCAGACGGGATTATGTCGCGTCGTCTGGATGCGGCTTTATTGACTTTAGCTGTGATTACGTTGCGAATGATACTTTATTTATCTCCGGACGCACATGTGTTCTCATTTCCGACCTTAATGCATAAACAAAAAAGTAAAAAAAAACGATCAAACATTTTTGAAACTTATTTTTTAATTTTTTGAAATTTTACATAATTACTTTATTTTATTGAAGATTAGTCAAAATTATATATTGTTTAAAGATTATATAAACTATTGATTATTACGTAATAGCTGATAATTAAAAGTAGTACAATTTAAAATGTAGTTTGAGCGTACTGCAGTTGTTATGTACAAAACATGACGGAGCACTAAATAAAGCTATTTATATAGAGTTGAGCACATACCACATAGATATATTATGTATCATTTTAATATGATCATTATTTGTTGTCCTAGATACCATAGATGATTTACTAAACTTGGTGACAGCAACCCTTGATATGCCTTCTACTGGACTGTGAAGGGGTGAGAAGTGAGTGGACTTCATTACCACAAATATATAATATATATACGAAATAAGTTATGTAATGAATTGTATCAGGTACATAAGGTTCTCTCACTACTTACGTTCATCAACAATGATTCTAAATCTTAGTTAATGTCTACCTGTCGAAACAAATACCTCCTTTGTATAAGTAAATAATGACGCTTATTTAATTTTGTCTGTCTGTCACCGACTGTGCCAAAGTATTCCCCGTCGTTAACAGGTGACTATTGTTCACATCGGCCGGTCGCTTTCAGAAATACCTCAGGATCTGTATAAGAAACTCAACGCTGTATTTTAAGTGTTTTATTCACTTTACCAAGTGTATTTTTCAAACTGACCGGTCAATGTAAGAAAACACTACTGTTATAAATAGCTTATTTTCACAGCTTAGTGCAATTGTTATGCGCTGTTGCAGTTGACGCGACATCTTACATCGTCCGACATGAATCGGTTCATTATCGCACAAAATTAACGTATTTTAACCAAAAGAAAGTTATTCCTCCGTCGACACATCGGGTGAGATGTCGCGTCGACTGAATGCTGAGTTTGGCAATAAAGACTTCCCTACCATACTCACTTTACTTCTGCCTTGAGGCATCCTCTGATGATCAAGTATTTATTAGGGCAAACGTACAAATTAAACGTAATACTTCAAACTTTTCTTCTATAAAAGCCCCTGGATTGGCCTAAACTAACCGACCTACTGGCTTCCTCCCCTCTCAGACACGTAGCAGATAGGACCCATATTGCAGACGTTGCATTTGTAACAGTAACAACACATTGCCTTAAACTAGAATAGTATACAATATAGAACCAATTATTATTAGCTAGAGACCAAAAGAAAGATACGCTTACATCATAAACAGCCGAGTCGTATTGCCCGACTCAGTGGCGCGCGCGCTGCCTAGTCGCTCGTTTGTCCAGTAACAGAAACGAAACGTTATAGATAACACTGTTTAATGCCATTTTATAACATAAGCCATTAACGCTAGCTGTAACTTGACATATCACGCTGAATTCTCTTTATTTTATATCTATATATTTTATATTATTGCCGTCGGCGCTCGTTGTGTCCGGATCTTTGGGACTTTAAACAAAATGCATAGTTACCAGATGCCGAGGGCTCGGAGCCAGCGAGTGCCGCGCTCAGTCACTGGTCTGTTGAGTACCAACATGTACTGTGTCAAACATAGCGCATTATTTTATCTGTACACGGCTAGTTTGCGATCTTTATGGCTATGCATTCATACATAAAACTGTATCGTACTTAATCTGTTTGGTATAACTCCGCGCGGTTCCCGCTCGCAATGCAATGGCGGCCAATAAATGTACCAGTAATATAAATATTTCAAAACACTTATTTACAGTAAGTTACGTTCACTATTTAAGGATTTCAACTTTAAATCTTACAATATTCTTGTGCACAATATTTTTAAGTATTATAACTTTACATTTGTTGCCCGCCATTCCGTGTTATGAACCGCGCCTTATATAGCTGTACGGGTTGCAAACGAACTGTTGAAGTACCATAAGTTATTTTTTACTAATTTTGGAATGCTTATAAATAAAAATAAAATATATTTTACGCTTCCCAGAGGTGTTATATAGCCAAAGAGTGGTTTAATATTTGTACAAATCGGCTGAAAGCCTTTATTTTGTTGTCTATTAGTTGGAATACATATTTATTGTCTTGCCAATATATACAGAATGTAGGTAACAGTTCATAATGTTTTGTGTTATTGTGTTGTAATGTTATCTACACTTAGAACCAAACAGCTGTTGAATTCTTTAACTGAAGTATTTATTGATGTGGGGTTCGTTGAACCTTCTACTTTATTTCTATTTTCGATGCACATTCTGTTCTATTACATTATTTTGAAACAAATGTGGTACTTGTGCCACTAATTACGGGAGGGAGGGAGGGAGGGACATAGAGGTGTGGGTGATTGAGGGGCAATCCCTAAGCATGCACACCTTTATGTTCAATAGGTTTTTATCAACTAAGATTCATTGCCTAGAATGCAAAGAGGAATGAATTAAAACTTAAACGAATATTGAGACGTCCTAGAGGGTACTTTTGACCCTTAATTATAAGATTGGTAAATAATATTTTAAATTTTCTAAATTATGATCTGAACATGTGGTGTGACGAACAAGTGTAGATGACATTACGACCGGCGTACGTTATAGTTTGTGTTAATTATTTGTAGCTAACACAGAATATGATCTATTGGGAGTGGCTGTGGCCGCCCGGGGCTCTGGGGACCCCACGTGTAACGTCACGACACTCGGATAAGACCTTGGGAACCGTTGCCGCCTCTTTACTTGTCTACTGCAAATCATTTTATGATATATTAATATTTATATGATTAATACGATTTATGTGAATTTTAAAGCTTAGTTCATATAAATTGGATGAACATTATATTATTAAAGTATAGTATGAACAAGCAACTTTTATTTACCAGCTGGTCCCCGAACCCCCGGCCGCCGCACGGCCCAGATACATATATTTGTTGTCTGTTCACTGATCACTATTAGGACACATTAGCTGAGTAAATTAATGCATATAATATAGTTTTATGATGAGATAAAATATGTATATGTAATCCTACATGTCTATTAAATCAATGAAAATAGATTATAATGTGAACTTTTATTTTGTCCCAACACGGAGACGTTGTGTACCAGTTAGCTGACATTTTATACTTTCTATTCAATTCATCAACATTGATACAATTAATATAAAATGAGATACAATTCTGTTCTTTTTTTGTTAGGAGCTTACTTAGTAAAGTTAGTTTTTAAACGCAAAATTATATCGGTACACGAGGTATTGATTACTCGAGTTGTCGCGAGTTCGAGCCCCACATGTGGTGCCGGTGGAAATGTCTTGAGTTCACATACTAGATGTTTGTGCTTTATGCATTTGACATAATATTGAATGCCTGGAGGTGGAATAGAGTGGCTCACTAGCCACTCTATATATACTTTAGCTCCACTGAGCTAAAGTTTCAAGATAATCTAAATTGATAACGAAATTCGAAAAATGATGGACAATATAAATTGATAGGTATCCCATGCTAATGGGCAACATGCTAAAATTACACCGAAAGTAATTTCAAGATAATTTTAATTAATCCACATAATAATATATCTGCGAAAAAATATATTGAAAAATAAAATAGTCGACCATATTACGCAGTATTATAATAACTTTTCAAGTTATTATAATTAAAAAAATAGCTCTAACATATTTCTAATGAGCAGCGACAGTTGTCCACAAAGATGGGGCACAATATTATTCGCAATTTATGTTACATTCACAGTTCACGCAACCCTATTTTATTTCTATTGTGATCATATGCCCAGTTAGTTGAGTCGCGGGGTTTGTTGGTGTACCGCATTTGCCCTTGTCCGTCTGCCCGGTTTGAGAAATTCAAAACATCTGATAAAATCATTTGTACCCATATGCCAAAAATAAATGCTCGTTTGTAATCCTAGGATCTTGTAACATATTTATTAGATGTGGTATTTAAATAAAACGGTAAGTCTGTGATTCGAAAACGGTAATATATATGAATGGAAGTCTTATTATTTGTTTAAAGTAAGCGGTTTATTAAATAAAAAACAAGTAGGTACTGATGGTTTAGTAGGGTGAGGGCCAGATTGGTAGGTACAGGTGGCAGATTCGAACCCAGACACTTTTAAAACTGTTTCCTTAAACGATTACTAATTTTGTTCTTCTATGGACCTTGAATTGGCGAAATGTGAACACCTCGAATATCTCTGTAGCTAAACATTCAGTGAATTATTTATAAATGCTAAGTTAGTATCATCTACTCTGCTAACAGCCACATTTAGCGGTCCATTAGCGATACTAGATAAGTAAGTAGCTGCTCTAATGAAGCGGTGGAGAGGTGCCTGAGGTCCCGGGGTCTGCGGGCGCGGGTCACCGCGGCGGCCCGCATGCCACGACACGAACAAAGGCCCCTTGTACGGAGCCTAGTACTTATGCTAAACACTCCCAATTTGGAAAGTAATTCGTTCACAGTTCACTCTTTGTTCTCTCAACGATTCTATTATCTTTTCGCTATATTAAATTTATTGTATTAATATCGATTTTAGATTACGTTTGTGAACTTTTCTGTTTTATCTGCTATGATCTATGTAGGCGCCTGGTCGAATAGGACTTGGTTTGAGTTTTGTAAAGGTCAACACTGTGAACAAAGACTGATTTTTTGAATAAATTTTTTTATGCGGATTAGTCGATGACTGCTTGCCTTTTGTTTATATAAGTTGATGAAGCCTACCCACCACTCTTTAATTTTTTAGTTAGGTAATCGGAGGTTGGTTCCACTTCAGAGCAAACGGCATAATTAACTAACTGCTCAGTTAAACGCTGCGAGAGAAAACTTAACCTCATTAGTTATTCAGGTTCCGTTCCAGGTCACAGCAAGTTGACATCCACCGTCATCGGCTCCATCAGGGATAAGCTCACTACAAACATGTGCAAACGTGCGCAGACTGTTGATTGCCCACTTGTTGCCAGCATCATTATTCCTGCCACAAAAAACATGCGCCATTGTGCGACCCTCCCGCTCGAGGGTCAAACAATAACCACATCAAACACGCAGGTTTTTTACACCGTCAGCTGCGCAAGTGGAGACCCCATTGTGACTAAAATGGGATTAAACTATATCACTAAATTATATTGTACACTTATGAATAACACATCACATCACCATATAAATCTGAGCTTTATTCACTTGTAATGAGGTTTAGATTCCGTTGGCAGCTATTTAATTTGTGTACAATGTTTGCCCCCAGCAGTATAGCAGTAATCGAGATCCCCTCGCGAAATATATCTTTTTATCCATTACAACGATTATAGTATTTAACCGTGCGTCGCGGCGTGAAATCGGATTGATTAGCGATACGTATGGACCGAATAGTTTATCGATTATCAATTATTGTAAACGATTACAGCTACCGTTAGAATATTTTATGAACAATCGTGTCGAATCGGTGCGCTCGGAGGCGGCTACCGATATTGTAATTGGATTTTGAAGATTTATGTGTGATGGGAAATATGGGAACATTAAAATGGTTTTTGTCATATTTTTAATGAGTTGTTTAGCAATGTTTCTGTGTCGTTTCGGGCGCGGTGTGGCCTGTCAGGTGAGCGTTGGACGCTCGCGTGTGACATGCGAGCGGGCTACAAATGTGTCGATGTATCGTGCTCCTGCGCCGATTGTCACGGCTCTCATTATTTCTCACGTCCGCGTCGCGGCTGCGGATCAAATGTTAAATGTGTCGCGTGGGGCTCACGGACCCGGCCTGATTGTCACTACTGCCGAGTGACGATACGGACTTGTCTACATACCTATTGCTGCCACCTAGGTACCTACTGTTACTTTGCTCGTGTACTTCAGCCTTCTCAACATCGTTATCTACAGGAAATGGAAGGGGCCGTGTAGGTAGAGTTCCAAGTTGAAAAGTTCGTGTTTCCATAGGATTCATAATATCCTAAAAATTAGGATACCTACGTTAGATTTGGGTAGGTACGTTAGTAGGGTAGGTTATATAACAACAAAAATGATTTCACGGGAATCAAACCCGTGAACGACCCGTACCCATAATCCTCAGCACAGCAAGCTAAGCAGTTAACACCTAACAACTAGGCGATCCCGATCGTCATGTGCCTACATAACGGCGGTCGTGACTGCAGCACGACGCGGCGGCGGCGCAGGCGCAGCACGCATCGCACCGACCGCTCGGCGCTCATTAGTTCAGTCGCCGTTAGATCTCGTTAGCCGCAGTTTATTATGTTCCGAATAAATAATGTATTAGCAGTAATGTTGGGAGAAGGGCTGTTTATGTGCCGCTGTGTGTGTATGGAGAGTGCACTGCGCGGGCGACTGCAACGTGTGCGCTGTAGTTATTGATGGGGTGGGGTTTGGTACAATAACAACTAATGTTAGTACACACCTAGTAACAAATGAGATCATTGTGTTACATATATTTTCGTAAGTATTTCAGATTTACGTAGTTATGCTGTGGATAGATATACATACGATAGGTACCTACCTAAGTAAGTAGGCACATAGTTGTATAATATTGGGTAGGTATCGGTAATCCAGCAGTGGGTGCAGTTGTCGGGGTTGGGCTGCAGATGATGATGTTTTAACTATTGAGTAAGTTAAAATCAAGTAGGTAGGTACCTATTAAATAAAAGTACATAAAATACCTATAGAACCTAAAAAATGAAGCACTAGGATTTGATGTAAATATATAAAAATATCGTTCATTTTGTCACATGTCCGTATTTTAAAAGTTTGTTATGACTTGTATTAACAATTTTGTTTTGAACCCAGCTTGTCTCATAAACTCACACTCGACTGGCTACCAAAATATTTGTTTCAATTAATAAATCTACTTCAGTAAATTGGTTGTCGAAAGGTGCGTAGGATTATTACCACCTGCCCCGCCTGGCAATTAACACCAACAGTTATAAGTAGGTAGGTACAACGAGGTAAGATGTGATCTCCGAGCACTAACGCTACCAACTACAACGGTAAGTTCGTCCCTCCAATTATGAATTCCTTAACAATTGGGCAGTTGATATCATTAACACTATTCTAAGACTACTCTAAAAATTGCTTGATTTTAAAGCGATTATTTTTTTATAATTTACTGTAAAATGAAATTAGCGCTTTAAAATCAATTAAAATTAGTGAATAATAAGATAAGTGTCATAATTCACTATTTAAAATATATTTAGCATTTTGCCAGTTCATTAAAAGTACCACTCACTAGTCAATTGATTCATCATCATCATCAGCTGGAAGACGTCCGCTGTTGAACAAAGGCCTCTCTTGGAACGCCTCATTGACCGATATGCAAATGGCAAGTAGTTGCCCGCAACTTTGACGATATCGTCAATTGATTGGTGGTGTTTAATAAGTAACCAATTAGGTATCAGAGACTGCAGACAGCCTGCTGGATTTCCTAGCTGTGCTCCAGCTCATGCCGCCCGCTCGGTGCCGGGTGTCGTGCGGGCTGCGTCGTGTCCCGTGTCCCGGCCCCTCACGGGGCCCGGCACTTCCGCGACGCTACACGCCGCGCTAATTAGAGCGCGCACTCGCGGGGTTAAGTGGCGTCTTGTACCAGCCTGCATGTCCCACCTAATGGGTTTTATTGGTTATTAGCTGGATGCTTGTCCGCCTGTGTGGTCTGGAGTTGGGAGGATTTAGTCTTATGGCTCTAGCTGTGGCACAAATATACAGTCCAAAAGTTTTAGTTGAAAGCGCAGCTTTTTTCCTAACAAACGGAATTTTTTATTATCTAATATGATAAAGATTTCTTCTGTCTGATTTGATTGTTTTTGTATTTTCTCAGTATGCCGAAGTAAGAATGAAGGAATACAGCTTGCACAATAAGTAGTGACTTACATCATCAAAATACTTGGATAATCTGAACTCTAATTCCACTCCATGAAAAGACATCAAGTAGTCACATCAATTTTATTATCAATTAAATCTTGCAGCTACAGCATCCCACATCACATACTCATTCCACGATAAAATCTCATTTTAAATGATCTAATCTAATTTTATACTTTATAGAAAACCTGAGAGTTACCGGATCGAATCAGGGACATTGAATGCTGCCATGTAATAAATAAGGCATTCAATCCTAAGGGCCGCTAACGGAGGGGACTGATAATTTCATTTGCATTGACAGAGAGACAGCGGCCGACAGACGCGGCATTCAGAGCTCATTTACATTTTAATTAGAAGGGATCGTTGTTGCGGCGGGTAATGACCAGCGGTGATAGTGTGCCGCGGGAGGTCCCGCGTCAGGTGGAGATACTGAGCTCGTAGCGGTGTCGTGGCTGCAGCGCGAGGATTTGAAGAGTTCTTCTAAATCTAGTAATTCAGCAACAGTTGGTATGCACCTGCTGAGAGTATAGTATTGGTAACAACTTTCATACAGTTCCATTTAACTTTTAACTGACAATTGACAACAACTCAGAAGGTGGCGCAAATAGTTTATTAATTGTCATTAAAAAATATTACTAGTCATTTGTTTTTAAATTGTATAACATTCAGTGCAAAAGTTCTTATAGTTAATTGTTTTCTTATTTTCGTAGCTAGGTACGGACTTGGTCAACAACGATTTAAAAGCACCGTAATATTACCTACATTGTTAAGTCGTACCTTAACGTTACGAATCCAGCGCGGCACGGTGTCTGCGCTCGCGCAGGCTAATTAACGAAGTGTCGTGCCGCTCGCGCAGATACGCGTTACATTTACATAGGGCCGGTTCAGAGGACACGGAACGACTGCGCGGTACATTACCACGGCACTTGTTATAACGTACACCGCCTGTAATTACACTCTACTTTCAGAGATTTCAGTAAATAAGTTTAATTATTTCAGTGTAAGTAAGTTAAAGAAAGGCTAGATTCCTCCCAGACCTGTTTTATTTACTTTGACTTCAGATAGGAATTTTAGGTTCTTTAGTCCACGTTTTTCTTACCGATTTTAGTACGACACAATAATAAATCATTTTCTTTCTTCAATGTTTCGAGCCTGTCAGTCTGATATAGATTATTATCAGATGCCGCATGTTTCAAATATTAAATTATTGGCGCATTGTGTGATTACTTCGAGGTTTACGGGCTAAATTCATAAACTTAATAAACCAATTATTAATTAGAAGTGAAATTACCGCTTATTTCAGATATCAGAATATTGATCGGAATACGATACCTAGATACTGCAAAGGTTTATCTGTACTCTATTCATAAATTAGTCTGCATTAGAAATAGTGTTCGTTATACGACAAAACTTTATCGATAAAAGGTTGATCGCATTGCGTGTGCGCCGGTAACATCACGTTTTAACTGCGCACCCGACGCGCACATTAATAACTTGGTCTTATTAGGGATCTGCATTTAAATTGTAAAACCTTTGTGATTTTAGAGATCGTCTATCTTATTAGTTTATTTCTTAGTCGTTAGAGATAACTATGAAAATAGTAAGAAGACTATGATGTAATTGTCATGAGCACAGAAAAGGAAGTTCCTGAGAGAAATAACAAACTATAATTGGACTGTCACACTCGCTTCCGTCCGCTAGATGGCGCTTCGTGTCCTTCGAATCATGACCCAATGCAAATGCAAACTTAACGCGGGTGAAACCGCGGGGCACATCTAGTCATTTGTAGAGTTATTACTTTTTCATAGTTTTTGATCATGTCTTTGTTTTGTACGGTTCTACGGATTAGACATCGCATTCTAGTAAAATACGGAACTCTATGCTCAAGCCCAACTATATAAGTTGGGCTTGAGCATAGAGTTCCTATAGTTAGTATTTGTGTTAGCTGCACCAACAGCCTCCACCTCATCTTACGTCACTACAGTCCCCCGGTGAACTGACCTCATCACCGAGTCCCTCCCCGTAATGACAGCCTATTACTTATTATTATTACTTTTATTACCCACCATATAGACTCATCGATATCCTGCTAAGATTGCCGCTCGTTACAGCTTCGTATCGAGTCGTTCGTGTTCGTGAGGTCCGCTGCGCCCGCGCCGGTTGCGTGGAATAGCGAAGTGATCTGTTTGATACAATACAAATATTTACAAGCTGCGCCTGTGACTCAGCCTGCGAGATGTATCGGCTAAACGTAGATATTGTTTGAATGACACTAAGGATAGGTAGAAGTATTATTTACTGGTACTTAAATAGCATAATAGTGTGTGTCATATAGTTTGGGGCCGGGTTTGCACCCCGCGACGTCCCGGGATTTATAGTAAACTAGTTGTCTCGGGTCCCGAGATTTCGGGTCAGGACTTTCGAGTTTTGTTCGACAACAACGAGGACAAACAAACCATCAAAACTTCTTTAAATGCCTCTATTTAGGCAACTATGAATGTATGTAGAATGGTCCTCCAAATAAGATGTGTCGGTACTTACCTACGATGCGATGGCTCCATATATTAAAATAATTTGTGTCGTTCATAAGACGGGCCGCGTTAAGATATTACGATGTGCTGCGCCCACGCACCCAATCCGCCGTGACACCTGATTGGTTCAACATCAATGCGTTGGGAAAACGGTACGATTGGATCTGAGAATAAAATGTGTGACGAATTTGACGTGATTGATATGTATTTGTGATGATTGTTGATGTCTGCGCCCACGCATTGTCCCGTTAACATCACACAATACCTTAATACAATATTGATTTCAACTTGATTAACTCGTTTTCTAAATTATCCGATAACATTGTGATGTGGTGCTCGCACGCCCGGCTCGGCGATTTAGCAAGCTCAAGACATCTGTCGGAATTGATGGAGATAGTTAAAATTATATTTTGTTTGTTTTGTAGAACTTATACGATGATGATGATGATGACACGCTTGGAATGCGACTACAAACAACAATCATAATGTACATTTGAAGTCATAGAAAAGGTAAAATTGTATTATTTTTCCAAAATGTAAAGTTTTATATTAATACGGGCATTAGCTGCAATCCGAGACACGGGTTCCTGCCCAGTTTGCTATAGATGTTTTCATTTAAAAAATATAATATAGAGCTCCTTTATAGGAATAAAAATACTCATAAGCAGTAATTAGAAACGAATCTGGCAAAAAGCAATTACTTTCTGAAGCTAAAGTTATCAGTAAAGCACAACAGCAACAAGAGCACTACAACAACCCATCGCAGGGCTTCGCCCCTCGCGTGTCGGCGGAGGAGGGGAAAAACAAAAGTGCGCTACAAATTGTCGAGCGCAACGCGTTTTAAATAGTTGCGCCATGAATAATAGTGTTTAAGGCACCTCAGGTAACTGCTGACTTAACTCATTGCTATTTTGGGATGAAGGAACATTTACCATTGAAGAGGGGGCGTGGCGGTAGGCCTGTTGCGTATGCGCTTATTAATATTGTAATTATAGACGTACTCGAGTTTATGGCGGGTTGAGCGAATCTTGGAAAGAGAAGCTTGTACTTTGTGAGGTGGGAGTTTGATGACCTGCATGGCCTTCGGTGCAGTCGCGGGTTCGGTGCCTGATGAGCTTTGTATGAAATGTTGAATCTGCTGTCTGATGACTGAGTGTGTATGAGTGGTTTAGCTTCTGAGCATTTATGTTTAAGTGCTATTTATTTTGTCTGTAAACAAAAAAGATAAATCTAACTCATGGTCAAGGATTATAAAACACGTCAAATCGTAGCCTGTTGAGTATCTCCTTTATTTTAATTTCGAGAAATCATAATGATAGGGGTTCTCGGTTGGTTTGTTGACGTGCATGCTGATTTACTACCATATTGTCGGACAGTTAAAACTTTCTAAAGCCTGCTTACTGTTCGCTTGCGGCTATTCGAGGGACAAGAAACTGTCAGCATTGTTATACCGTACACATCTTCGGGTACGTAAACACGAACGATCGTTCAAAGCCGTCCTCCAACAACGATCGCTAAGAGTAAGGACCTGTAAGTAGTGGAGCTACTCGTCAGAGCGGAGCGAGCGGTGGGAGCGGTGGGAGCGCATGTCCGTGCGCGAGCGCAGCGTGACAGATAGATTGCAGCCGAGCGACCTCTGCCGGCTGCGCGCACGTCGCTGTAGTAGGGTGAACAACTGATCTAGGCTAGATTGTACTGTGGGATATTTGTGAAAGCTTTTATTTTGAAAGCCTTACATGGCTCGGTTGAATTTTTAAGCGTGTTTCGTTGTTATATCGACGATTAACAACCTTTTTGGAACGGCATCATCAAATAAGCTGCGGTTTTACTTGTATATGATGAACTGTTCAGAAGAGGTTTGAACTAAACTATCTCCCCAATACACCCGTGAGTATAACCGGAATATATAGTAAATAATAAAAACTATCTCGCACAAGAAATAAGGGTTAATAAATAGTTCCAATGAATTAGATAAGCTCAACAAATTGAGAACTGTATCAGTAGATAAAAGCGATGTTTGATAAAATGATGAGCAAAACCTCTTTTACAAACTTGCTGAAGGATCAATGCAAGTGCTGCTTCCGAACTTGGACAAATATTGATGTTCAAATCTTCATGTGGATTGAAGAGCAATGGAAGGCGGTGATCCTGTTATTGTCATAATAGCTAGTCTCTCTACGGACAACTCACGGCCGCGCGCCAGCAACTGGCAGCGAGCACAATGAAAAAGTGGCGTCGTTCATAAATTATCGGCGCAATGGCGGCGCGTGACGTAGTCTGCGCGCGCGCACCGCGGCCAGTGCACGACCCGCCACTACAAGACCACAAAGAAGAAGGACTACACCGAACAAGGACAGCTCGAAAACACATAACTGTCTTCATATCTGCCATGGTCATATGGCCCCGGGCCATACAGTGGTATATACCTGGAGATTGGCCAGTCTACAGGTTTGGTAGCGAGTGTATGGACACATGTGTCGTCGCTTGTTAGTATCGTACGTGGTCTATGCTCGCACGCCTTAGGCTATCTACTTCAATCATTATTCACCATTATACCTCCACAATCTACTTGCACCACTCATAAGGCAGTGATTCGTTATTCTTGTCGAGCGTTCAGCACTGATAGCCGAGTGGTATTAAACTTAGCCTGCCAAGTCAAAAGTCGCAAATTCAAACCCTCCGCATACACCTATGTCTTTTCGAATTCATGTGAGTTCTATAGTTATCATTTCCTTCACCTGAGATTTTTCCACGGTGTGTAAACCTATAGGCGGTTTAAACTCTAACACTAGGTTGTTCATCAGTGGACCTATTGCATGTCCCTGCACAGTGGCCCCAGGGTCTATGTTTATGCTGATTAATAGGGATAAATCGATAGACAGCGGCATGATACCCGGATAAATTACTTTTATGCCCGGGATATTTTTACTTCCCTTGGCTACGAATATGTTCCACCAGTTATTTGTAAAGAGGTATATTATGTGGGCCGATAGTGTTATAATTATTTATATAATAGGTACATATTTATTGTAAGATGTTACGGCCGATCGTTTTATAACCTGGGTAGATGTAGTTTGTAAATGAAAATCAATAAATATTGTATGATGGAAAGAAATTATCTGAATTTAGAAAAAAAATAGTAAGGTAATGAGGCTTGCAAATACATCCGCAATTGATTTAGTTTTTATATATTCACGTTTATAAGGAAACTAAAGGATTAACCTTCTATTCCATGGGACAAATTGACATCCTGGAAATGGCTGTGACAGTGAGTATTACGCACTTTTTATAAAGATTAAGCTATGACAAGAGCAGTTGCGAGGGCCGCTGTGGTGTACGAGCGGTTCTGCCTAGCGCAACATATATCAGGTAGTAGGTATCCTTTATAAAAATATTTGTTTACCTTACCGACTTATCCAAGGAAGTAATAATAACGGCTTTACCCATTTACTTTCCTCATTCCTCCAGCATATCCCTCAGTGCAACCTCAACAGAACCAAAACCAAATAAGTCGTGCCCATCTGGCGGCCGATCCTGTCTGATCCCGGACCACGGGCACCGGTAGCGTGCCGGCGCATCGTTTGTCCGCCGCGATTTATTGCCCGATGCTGCTCTGATTGTTGCGCGGGAGTGGCGATAAGCCAGCCTCACGCCACAACACCACACAACACGCCCGCCCTCGCCGCGGTAAGGGTGAGGGCAGGTGATAAGCTCTCGACGCGCGTTCACTATTTTCTGCAAAGCTGCCGATTGGCGAAGATATATTGTCAGTGGTTTTTGTTACCAGAATGATGCAAAATTAGAGGGCTTATAGATTCCACGTATGTAAGAGATAAAGTAGGATCTTTATCGATTTGAACTGAAATGTTATCTCATAACATTTGGTGTGACATTAGTGCCGGAGGTTGCGTAGCTACTTGGATATCATCTTAATCTCCGTAATATCTCCATATCATAACATCGGTACAAAATTGCGTACACAAGTAATTTCGTCAGAGTCGTGCGACACCTAATTGGCTCAATATGGATGACGGTCTACATCTCGTGTGTACAGACGTCTTTAGCCTCTCCCTGATTGGTGCTCCGAGACGCGCGATAACCTGCAACAAGGAGGTTGTATCGTTACACGTTCGCAAATACAATAGAGCAATTTATTGGTTTAACAGCTAATAAATATGAGTATTGTTACTGTATTTGCGCGAGGTCGGCACGATCCGATGCTATCTACTGAGCGGCCTACAATTAGACGAGAGCTATTTTTCTCAGCCAAGCTTACGTAACGAGTGATGCAAGATTTGCGCATGCGCATGAGTTACAATAGCGATTACTTGGTAGTACCAGTAGTAGTAGTTTAGTGCCTGGTATGTAATAAGGTATCGCTCTCTAAGCTGCAGGTTAGGATGTTTATGTGTGGTGTTCAGCAGCTCTCTAAAGGTAACATGTTTGTAATGTCTTAGTATTGAGAAAGAGCTGAAGTCCTAATGAATACAAGGTAAGCTGTCTTGTTCCATGACTGTCAACCATTGCATTAGCTGTGGGGCTCGTGAGAACTTAGTCTTGACTCAATGTTCCCACTGCCAGACGAGAATATAAAGAAGGCCTTCTTATATGGAAGTCTTCTTGTCGTTGATCAACAACCTGGGGTCAGACCCTAAAGAGCCTGTAGGTCTCTGTCATGGCTCTGGTAAAATCTCTCAGGTGAGCCAGTTTCTTCACGACGTTTTTCTTCACCGTTTTTCGCAACTGATAACTAATTTATAATATGCACAACAATTCGGAAAGGTTTTGAATGACTGCCGGGGTTTGAACTTATACACCTGGCTGTGTCTGCTAGCATATGAAATGTAGGCATTAGGTATATAATTGAACTTTAATCAAGTAGATAAGGTTAGTAACGTTGATGTGTTAGTAACTGTCGGCAACGGACGTCGGCAGCGGGCGCAGCTCTCCGCGATTCGTTTCGCCTGTCGCACTTAATTTGCATGAAGTTTTACAATTTGATTACAGAGAGGTACGTAAAAAGTGTATCCACAGTGAGCAGTCTGTAGTCCAGTGACCTGCGATTAGAGGATGCCATAGATAACTCTTGTGTTTTTTGTGGACTCGCCAACTGTAAGTGGCACCAGGAGGCATTGGTTTGATTAAGTGTTGTAGGTACCGTCGTGATTATAGGCCCCGGCCGTCATTAAGATCGGCTCAGATCCATTTGATTACCCTGATCAATCGGTATCGATGTTAGCTGCTTGTAGTCTAGCATCTAAATGCATTATTCATGTTACTTTCTAGTGTCTGATGGTGTTACTGCTGGACCGAGTAGGTGTTAACTTCGTCCAATTCCCGCCGAGACAGGCATCGACCGTGTGACCCCGGACCTCTCGCCAATAAACCATCGATAGTGGTGCATCGATCGACGTCGGAGACTGAGGTCACGGAGGAGGTCTAGTCTAGCGGCGGGGCGGGGCGAGGGGGGCGTGGCCGCACTGCGCTCTCATTGGCCAGCGCAGTTAGAAAGGCGCACGCGCACACTGTGCGCTTTATTAGCGATTTGATGGTCAACTCCTTAAACAATGCTCGTGAACGTAAACAATGGGCTGAAACGTGACCGCGGGGTCGCCGGTTCTATTCCCGTTTCAATTGCACGACGTGGCGCAACCAGAGTGGCTCAGGATTGAACTCGTTTGTTTTTTGTTGAAAGTTGAGAGGATGTTGCGGCGGCCGAGCGGCTGCGCATGCGCGCGGCGGATTGCTTTTTGTATGGAGCGATTAAAATTGCCCAGTGGAGGCCGGGGTTTTATTGTTGTGTAAGTATTGCTCCATGTGCCGAGCGCGGGCTGGCTGCCGGAGGGGGTGCTCCACGGTAAGCTGAGTAACTCAACCAACACACCCGAGCGCTCCGGCCGGCCGTGCTGGTGCACCAATTAATAAGTAGGTGTGTTCGTGAGGTTGGCTTCTTGCTATGAGTCGCTCACACCGCAGCTGTGGTAGGAGTTGCATCACTTGTAATGGTATTAATTACACATACCACTATTGTTATTTGCAACAATGATACTTTATAGAAAGTATTCGTTGTTGGCGGTGCACTTAAATGTTACGTTAAAAGTTAACCAACAATTAAGTTACTAAATGTAACTTAACTCTACGTTCTCTCTTACTCTTAAGCAGAATAACCGAAATTTGTCAGATTATACATCCTTACCTGAATGGATTGGGAAACAACTACCTTCCGTATCCGGACAACCGAGTCTAGCGTAGCGAAGAACCTGGTGTGACCCCGGAGCCAAATATTCATAAATATTTTATTCTCTCTATAATAAAGTGTTACAAACAAAGAATATAAAACTTTGTATAAAGGTGCTTCATAATGCGCGGTTCGTTGATGTCTTTTGTTCTGAGCTACGCTACACATACTATCAGCATTACTATTTCCATTCGCTTTGAGTTCAGGTTCTCTTCGTCATCAGTTTTTGGTGTCTCTCCAATGACTGCGCTTGACTTGACCATGATGTTATCATGAAGAAAGGGTGTTAGTGACCGTTGCAGTCATAAACTACCTCGCCAGGGCTCCAATATTATAATCAGGTATTGTATTACATAACTACATAACAAACCATCTGCATTGCTCAGGTAAGCTACATTGGTGAAGAAATCGATTGCAAAAGACATTATTGTCGTCGACAAATGAGTGTAGTTATACAAGTTGCGTTCTGCCCCGGTATTGCGCAGGCGCAGGCAGTTAGGTACCCACTCTAGTCTAATAGTTCCTGCCGGAGATCGTTGCAACATTTACACAATCAGACAGATTGCTCTCTGATCGACGTCCACTGGGGAGAGCAGGCCAGGTACCTACACATTGTGCATTAGGTAGGTTCCTACTCCACAACATTCTATATAATTATTAAGACGATATACGTTAGTATTACCATCATCACCATCATCAGCCTATCTCAGCCCACTGCTGGACGTAGGCCTCTCTTATGGCACACCACGTTAGTACTTGGGCGTAATTATACATAATTGTATAGGTAAATAAAACATAATCGTAAATTTTTAGTTTCATCTTTTCCTGCAATTAAGTTTATTTATTTATTATAAGTGTTTTGGGGATATTTGTAACATTTTATGTATTTGTTATTAAATGTTAATAGGTAGAAATTCAAAATTATATATATTACCTAGCACCCAATTTTAACCTAGATAGCGAATCCCTCGAGAGTGTTTGTGTTAAGTTTTAGTTAATATATTTGATAGATTTATTAATGATAGGTTAAGTATTATTATCCATACACTTAATAAATAATAGCATAAAATATGTGACAGTTTGTTTGATACTTTTCACGCTTAAACTACTAAACCGATCATCATGAAATGTTGCATACACGTTGTTAAGAATACAGAATAGGTTATAGGGTATGTTTCATCCAGAAAGGCTGTTATTTCCGAGGAAGAGAAATCTTTAACGCTCACAATTGCTACGAGACACTAGATGGCGCTACGTGTCTCTTAAATCAGAAAGTGTAGGTTAAGCAACTTTATCTACGGTTTATAGTTCCACACATAAACAGGGCAAAAGATACATATATAAACAATAATTATATATATTAATTATAAATGTACATATTATCTTAGTTTATTAGACGACCTGGTTGGTGCAGTGGGTAAACAATTTTATTGAACTGCTGCGCTAGGGGGTCGTATCCAGACAATTTTTTTTATTTATTTGTAACAAATAATACAAAAAAATGTGTTTTCCGCAGATGTTTGTCCCGAGCCTGGGTGTTTGTGTGCTGTTTCAAGTTGTAAAACGTGGCCCGATACTGGAGAAATATTTAATGTGGAGCGATGTTTTATTTTAAACAAAAAGAAGTTCTAGTTTTTTTCCTGACTGCCTCGCTGGTCTAGTGGTTGCTAAGCGCGATTGCTGAGCATGAAGTCCTGGGTTCGAATCCCGGGTCGAACGAAGTGCTACTGGGTTTATTCCATTGGTAATTCTCAGTAGCGGCACGGAGTCTTGATTTGTGCCCGTTTGATGGTAATTGGCTCACCATTACATATTACATATGACCAAAAAAAAACATAGCTTGCGGGGTGCATTTGCATAAAAAGTGGGTGTTATAATTGTGCACCTCTGCCTACTCCTTCGGGGAATACAGGCTTGATGCTATGTTATTAGTTCTAGTTTTTTTCTAGATTTACATTAGGTATATAATATAATATTTATTATTTGATTTATTTAAAATAAAGAGAAAAACCTCTTAACAGCCTCCTTCCCCCCCTCCCAGCCAGCCCTGCACCAATCGTTAAGCCTCACGCCCTACACCCGAGCGCTAATCACTCGCTTGATTTATCATCCTTTGTCTGATGTTCTTCTGCAGGAAGTATCAGTCTCCGAGAGTGATGGCCGGACAGACGGTAAGTTCTTATAAAACGGAAGTTATCAACGTCAGCATCACTATACATGCTCTACATGAAATATTAACCATTAGGAACAGATATACATATGTAATGATATAACAGAAGGCACATTCTGTACAATTATATTTGACAAAATAATAAACCCTGCACGTGGCAGTAAACAGTTTGATTTATTTGATTCTGATTTTGTTAACTATTTTATGAGGTTTTATTCCCGCGAGACTCTAAATACAGAAGTATGTTTCGTCTAATTGCAAAATTTGTGAGAAAGTCGATGATGTCCAACCTACCTAATGGTTGGAGGGACCAAATGCATTATAATTACTTAACTGTTTGAACCAACGCCTACACATCTCGACTTACAGTTTCTTACTTTAGATCTACTTCTAATATCATATACTGACACTAATTATAATGAATCATTACGAGGGTCAAACTGAAAGTTCTTAGAACTGGCCACTTATAAACAATATAATAAAAAAATAATTCTAAAATTTGAAAATAGAACTCTTTGCCAATATTACTGAGTATATATTTCATTAATTTGTCATTTGTTTTACGATTTGGCGGCAAATTGAAAATTGTCTGTGTCACGTCAACATGAATTTAACACGAGAAAATTTTCGTGCAATGATTTTTTATGACTTTCGATGTCATTTAAGTCAACAAGAAAGTTATGATAGACTACGATTGGCCTTTCACGATGAAGCCCCATCTCGTGCGACAGTTTACAACTGGTTTAATGAGTTTAAACGTGGTCGCACTAATCTCACTGATGATTTACGTGAGGGACGGCCTTCTACGGCGACGACTGAAGATAACATCTGTGTTGTGCGGCGTATGATAGAGACTGACAAAAGAGGGACCTATCAGCAGATTCGGACAAGCTTAGGCATCGGTATGAGTCAAGTGCACAAAATCCTCCACGAACATTTAGCAGTCAGGAAGCTTTGCGCCCGGTGGATACCTCATAATTTGACTGAGGCTCAAAAACTCCATCGTGTGGATTGGTGCCGTAAAATGATTGAAAGATTTAACGGAGGTGACTCAAATGCTGTGTTCGACATACTAACAGGTGACGAAAGCTGGATTTACTGTTATGATCCTGAAACCAAAAGACAATCTGCTCAGTGGGTGTTTCCTTTCGAGAGGTTGCCAACTAAAGTGAAGAGAGATCGAAGTGCGGGAAAAAAAATGGTGGCCTCGTTCTTTGGAAGGATAGGTCATTTCGCAACAATTGTGTTAGAGGATCAAAAAACAGTTTCTGCAGAATGGTACACTACCAATTGTTTGCCACTTGTCTTGGAAAAAGTTCGAGAGAAACGACCTCGCAGTAGGATCCTCCTTCACCACGACAACGCCTCGTCGCACACCGCTAAGCGAACGATCGACTATTTGGCGACATCAAACGTTGAATTACTGGGTCACCCGCCGTATAGCCCCGACCTCGCCCCTTGTGATTTTTATTTATTTCCAAAAATTAAAGAAAAACTTAAAGGAAAGCGGTTTATGAATGCTGAAGAAGCGGTGGCTGCGTATCGCGATGCCATTGAAGAGAACCCTAAAGACGAGTGGGCAAAGTGCTTTTCCCAGTGGTTCCATCGCATGCAGCGGTGTATTGACGTGAATGGACAATATTTTGAAAAGATATAATAAAACTAATAACTGGCTAATGTAATCAGTTTTTGATTTTCTAAGAACTTTCAGTTTGACCCTCGTATAGTGTCAGTCGGTGTTACCCCGAGCACCAAGCCGCTCCCCTCGTCTAACCTTCTGTTACATATTTGTGTGGAGTAAATACTTTTATTTATTGCGATCATTCGTCTCTAGTAGAGACATGACGTGTAGACTACAGTTAGAAAACAATTAAGGACGTGAGCGCAATGCGCGCGCTCAGCAGATCCACCGGCGAGATGCGCAGGCGCCGCAACAGCATACTAACTGCCTGTAATGCAAGCGCCGAGCGGGGAGCAGCCATATAACCACAATCTATTTAGAAGTATGATGGCATTTCGGCTGTACATATTGAGATTATATTGAAGCGGCTGTTTTAGGAAAAATATAATAATAAAAGGAGGATTGATAACTGCATGTAACTGTCCTACCGCGCAACTATGTTACTAATGTAGTGATGACATCTCGGACTGTAATAAGCTAAGGGTTGCGGATTCGATTCACGCACGGGGCAAAATGTTTGGGAAACGCACCCACTACACAGGAGGAATTCCTTAATATCCGAAATCAAACGTAATATAATGCGCTCTCCCTCTCAGCCTGGACCTCCGAAATGTACCGACGGCAGATGTGATCCTAGCAGATAAGTGCAGGCGTGTGACGTCACCACTTAGCATGCGCAGGCCGCGCGCGCAGCACGACGCTGGCGACTCGTGACGGGGCGGGACAGCCTAAAATTCTTTATCTTCATAAACAATACATTCAGCCTGTATTACAGGAAAGGCAGAAAGGAAATCTACATTTCACCAGTTGTGTAGGTCGAAATGTAATAGGGCGAGCCTGTTGCCTCCAACCGGGCACACATCATGACTCCGTGCTGCTACTGAGATTTACCTAGTGGCAATCTGACCCTTAATACAAGATTGACCTTAGTAACACTTTTCAACTTCGTTAAAAGACAAACACTTGTTGCATGACTGCCCCTCGGAACATGACTCCCTCTTAGAATAAGACCGTCCTACTTAGCAAATCTTACTCGTGTAGAAAGATTATCAGTCATAGTAAAACTCATAGCCGGACCAAGCTCAAGACGACGTGGTTAGTGCAGAATATGTGTGATACTATGATTTTTGTCCCGAGTCTGGGCGTTTGAGTATGTGATATTTCATGATTGTAAAAAGCACACATGATTGAGAAATACATAGTGTGGGGTGGCGTACTGAAAAAAAAGGTTGGTATAACTTCCCGAGGAAACTGACTGGTCTTGGTAGCAATACCAGGGTGTATCTATTGCCAACCTACCGACCGAGTGAAGCAATATGCTTGAACAAATTATACCGAGCTCAAACAAGCAATCATACATAGCTAGTAACAAGCAGCCACACCACACCAACACACCAAAGCTCTCACAGCGCCACACAGCCCCCACAACCGTCCACTTCTCACAGCCTCTGCTCCATATTTTCCAAAACCAACTCCAGTTTAAATTGAGTCGCTGTATCGTCATTAAGATGCACGCCGGAGTGTGGGCCATAAAGATGGGCCATTAGTGGCGGCGATGGGCTATCGGGCCGGTAATGAACGCGTCACGCCGCTGATACCGATTGGCGCGGAGATGCGCCTGCGCCGAACGAGTGCGATGCCTGGACTTGATTTGCGTATCGTTATCTGTTTTGCGCAGATTTATTGATAGTTCGGGTGCTTTATTATCATTTAGATTAGAGGGGTTTTTTCAAATTAACTAAGTGTGTGTTTTATGTTCATGATAACTCGTATCTTGGCAGTTATTAGGATAAAGTGGTGCTTGCGTGTTCAGGTGAATGTAATTGAAAGAAACGTGCTAATGAAGACCCGATTCACATTCCGATACGTATAAGTATAGTACGAATAAGTATTCAACTTATGTCTCTCTATACTCAAAATGTTGCAAGTGGCATCCTTCATTGTAAAGGTAAATGTCCATCTAGATTGCACTCTCGGAGACAAACGCCTACATTTATACAATTAATATCGACTCGCTTCTTTATGAATGTTCAACATCATACTTATACACATTATGCATACTGTAACTACGCAGGTTGATCACACAGTAGGTGCGCAGACGCAGCGACACATCTCGTTAATTGCGCCCGCGCCGCCTTATCTCAATGTTTATTATTATTTCGCCACTTAACTGCGTTTACTGGATTCAGTGATGGTTGTACTTCACGCTCATTGCAGTGTCATCACGATATCACTACAGCGACACTTAATTCTTCAAATACATTTAAAATACACTTAAAAGTATGGATTAAAAGTGTTCAGTAGTTTTGTATTCGAATGGATCTGTTAATTGTGTTGGTAACGACACGTAACACTTTAGAGGGATCCAATGGACTGTTATTAACATTATTCATTGGTTTTTAATGTTAATTCCGAGCGACAATGTATTGGTTTTATTATTGGACATAAAACTGAATGGATATGGTTCTCTCGCGCGGATGACACATTGTTATGACGGCTGGTGACACTGGATTAGCATAAGGATACAGTTTATTTATGTTCTGCTTTTATTTATTAAATTTTACTTGTTTTATTGTGCGAGTTAATCAATTTCCAAGGAGCGCTGGCGCCTCTAGGTCTACAGGTGCGGGAACTAGGTATACTTTGTCTTCGAGTCACTAATATTACGACACGGCCCGTGGCCATTATGCTGTAGACTGTTGTATCGAAGGTTTGTCCACGCTAAGTAACAAAAAATGAAGAATGGGTAGGCTTAGGTATCCGGTATTTGGCACTGATTTTATGGCACCCTATATAGAACTTGTAAAAGATTACTACCCGCTATCCATACATGTAGTAAATTGAAGAGATATAGCACTAACTACATAAGACCTCAGCCGATTTCTGCTTTACAACGATTGCACGGGCTTACCGTGTCGGCCGCTCAACAGAAAAACCGACCTCCACACGGTCTCCCTAACTACCCGCAAAAACGATCGGCGAGCGATAATAATGATGTAAATACCCTCCGATAAGGTGAACAATGCCTTAATAGTTTAATACACGAGCTTACAAACGTTGCCGCGTCCTTTTTAAGAAATAAATATGGCGGCCAGTCGGCGCAGGCGCGTCGCGGAGGGCGGACCTGCGCGCGCACCGTTCTGTTAAATTATTGCAGCTATTAGTAACGTGCATTTGCTGGCCTTAATTGGACGTTTGGAGTCACGAAATTATTCTAAGATGAGATTATACTAAAAGGGGGCTTTGTTTATGAGGAAATTAATATTGTTAAATGCCGACTACCAGGAAGTTCGATACTCCTCAGCGTTTCCAATATTACATGCCGACTGCATTACTGATTTCCACTGCGAGTATCGTGGCTTACTATATAGGAATGGTCCCATATATCCTATTCAGGTGCCAACACGACGCATTTGTTTAATTGATCTTTATTGCCATCTCTCGCACATTCGTTCTCTATAAGTAGCGGCGACTTCCCTCCATTGTAACTGTATAATTTCCTGCTGAAACACTTACCGTGGACAGGCGTCGTGGTTAGCTGTTCTCGGCTCAGTTTTACGAGAGAACAAGCGCGGAAATTGTATGTTAATGTTGTTCGCTAATGCACATTTTAATTGAAAGTAAATTTGCCACTTAGGAATTAACGTTACATTTAGCCGTTTGCTCGAGTTATGGCGCAATACCTAACTGTAACGAGTAGCTTATTATAAAGGCAAATTGTTTCCAATATATTATACTTACAGGTATTGTAGAGACACAGGCTTGTATAAAAATATGTAGATTAGCTAAATTCAGCGGAGTCTCCTTTCATCCGCACTAAAATATTATGTATATTAGTTTAGTTAATGTGTTCACAGATACTGAACGTTTTATTTCACATAATATCAATAAATACTGTGGCAGTACAGGTCTATTGGCATTACTTAAGTGTAATAATTTCCTTCGTGACTGCACCATAAAGTTTAAATCGCATTCGAAGTGTTTCAAAGCGACTTATTAATTGAATTACAGGCTCGCAGTCGGCCGCCCGACTACGACTTAACCAACTCGCTTCATGTTTATCACGAAAGTCACAGAAGTCGCACGCTGTCACAAGGAGAAGACATTAAGGGTTTGAACAAATGAAGACCAACTGTACTGCAAGACAAATGTAAGGACGTCGAAGTGGTCGCGTATCGGTCAAAAGTAATTCTAACAACCCCTGTAAACTTTATTTAATGGTGTGTGATAATGTGTATTATAGGTAGCTGAGTTATCGACGCGACAAGAAGATAAATATATTTAAAGTATATATAATAGTATATAATATTATATGAATAATCGATTTATGAAGATTCTTTTTGTAAATAGGTTTTTAAAAACACTTTTGAAGTCATATTTTGTGTAAACAACAAACTAGATGAACTGCGGAAAAGAAATGCCGATACAAACTAAAGCGCCGAAGTCTCTTTTAAGGTCCAGACAATCGTATTTTTTCTATAGGTATATAATTTCTCATAAACCTCCCAAAAAAAGAAGAAATGCCTTATCCTGTTATAAATGAACTGGTTAGTAACAATCAGCCCGATTGACTCTAGTAGTGGCCCACCATCAGTGACGTACCGCGGTGTTGACGGATGGGCCTCGTGTCTGTCGCAGGGGGTCTCGGGCCCGCAGCCAGCCGGGCCCCGGGACGCCGCGATTTATAACTAGCTTTATTGATCGCAGCTCCATCTAATTGAGTTCAACTGTTGTAGGGTTGTTCCCGGGAGTTGCCTTTAGAACATTATTCATTTTTTTCTATCAACTTTACTATTTTGATAAGTTACCAAATGCGATAGTATCTTAATATTGTATTATAAATAAATATTGCAAAAATAAATTCAGGCTTTACAACGATGTTTCTAGTATTTTGTTTTATGGGGGTGATTCAAGTAGTTTCGGAGGACGAGCATTAAGTCTTTTTTTTTCTTAACGATAGGTACGAAGTCTGCTAAAGTTGCAAGCGTATTACTGCTGGTGTCAGTGGAAGCTATTACATACCGACTAAGGCTGCAAACTTAGAGGCCATACTTACGTTTGACAGACTTCTTACAGTTGGGGATATAATAAGTTAACAAACACATTAAAATATCTATAATGTAAAACATTTTGCCTCGAGACAACCCTTATTAAGATGCGCCGGCGCAGTTATATCGTAAGAAAGATCAATCGATCGACGCTTGATGGTTTTACAATGTTTGACATGTTAAATGATGTCGACAATTAGACTCTCCTTTAATGTTACAGAACATAACACGAGTTTAATTAATATCTCCAGTAATGGTTACATTGAGAGTCGAGGTACATTAGTCAAGCTGAGGTTAATGTTAGTACGTCGTTCAGCGGGCGCGGAAGGAGAACAAGCTTTATGAGTGGTGTCGTAGAAGAAAGCAATGATACAATCTGACGGACAGAAGAAAGGGTCGCGGGCAATACTGACACCTATAACAATGTTATATATAGCAGGTTTGCAGCCAATAGCATTTATGCTTATAATATTTAGATTTAATTTTTGTATACCTCTTTTATGTGAATATATCTATTAAAATATATCTATTAAAATATATCTATTAAGTTATACTACATATGAACAATAATGCAGTAAACAACTGAAATGGGCACCTCAGAATTGTTAGCAAATGATTTGTCCAACGCTCACACAAATAGACTCCAACACAAGTCGGTCCCGGAGCCGGTCAACACTCCACTTCCACTCCACTAGCACTCCACTCTCACTCGAGCACTGCTCAGCGACCCTGAACCACCTCGTAATCGTATATTAATTGTTGACACACTCCGCCTCCCGGCGTGGCCCGGCTTATGACGTTTACAGCGTGTTTTTATGGGACTTCACAAATATTGGGACAGACAGACAAACAACGCTGGACTAAATACAATATTTGGGCCGGTTGTCATCGGCCGAGGAATGTTCGAGCTTTATATTTGAGCGCGTAGATTTATTATGTGGTGATTGTAGTTTGTTCCCCTTGTATTCAGAAAACGCAAAATCGTATAATATGAATATGTTGACTGCCTCGTTGGTCTATTGGTTAATAAGCGCGACTGCTGAGCACGAGGTCCCGGGTTTGAATCTCGGGTCAGGCAAAGTGTTACTGGGTTTTTCCATTAGGTAATTCTCAGTAGCAGCACGGAGTCTGGATTAGTGCCCGCTTGATGGTAATAGTCTCGCCCCCTTTGATACCTATAACGTAACTGGCGAAATGTGGGTAGGTACACTATATGTGCACCTCTGCTTACCCCTTCAGGGAATACAGATGTGATGTTATATATGTACATGATACAGTATTAACATCCAGTTTCCTCACTATATCAGACAGTGCGTGGTCTACGTGTATAACATACACACGTTACATGTTTACAAGACATACACACGCTGTTAACGTTTTGACATGCACAGCGCCTTGTTGGAAGTATTTTGGCGATTTTATCAGTATTGCCACATGGCTATGGTTAGGAGTTTGTGTGGAAGAGATAGCGTCTAGCGACTTTAGTTCGTTTTATTTTCAGGAGAAGGCAATTTGCTATAGGTTCACTTTGTTAGTGGGCTTAAAATTAGTATTTGATTATTGTAGTAAGGATATAGGTATCTATTTGCTATAAAATAAACACACACAAATAAACTCTTCTTACAGAACAATAAACAAATTCCAATTCCTGTTTTTGCTGCTCTGGGTGGACGGCGGACACCGAGATTGAGCTAATAACATTAATAGACACTACAAACAAAACAGTTATTAACTGAACAAGCTGACTATTCCTGCTTCCTCTCCGCTCCTCCCGCCACCCTCCCGCCACCCTCAGGTTCGCAGGTCACGCAGTGATTGACCATTGTTGTCAATGGCTGTTGTGTTGGTGATCACCGCGGTGATTATGTTCATGCCATCGGCTCCGATACCATCGGCCGGTCAACTTTAATGTTTCTTTGTTACCATTGTCCGTTGTTCGGTAACCGCGGTCATTACGGTAACTCTTATCTGCTAATCAAACTGAAGTATTATTCTTTTGTGGCAAGTTGTAATAGTCCATAGTTTGAGGAAGTAATGTTCAGTGTTGTAGTTAGTTATTGAGATGCGTATCTGTAGCGACAACAGTTCGGTGGTTCGAGGTCGGTGAGCCATGGACTGGTCAATACAGCTTTCTTATAATTTTAACTGGATTGTTTACTACTTTGCTCTTCATATGACTGTCTTATTAGTCTACACATCTAGTGGTTGCTAAACGCCACTGCTAAGTATGAGGTCTTGGGTTCGAATTCCAGGTCGGGCAAACAGTTACTGGGTTTTTCCAGCCTGGATGTGTGCCCGCTTGATGGCAATGAGCTCGCCCCTATCACATTGAAACCAATAACATAACGGTCGAAATGTGGGTGTTCTTGACAGTCATCTCTGTCTTCAGCCCGAAGGGGTTTCGGTAAATACAGGCGTGATGTTATGTGTGTGTAGTTCATTAGGAATTTTCCTGTGTTATGGGTGCTTCATGCAGACATACCATCTCACGTGTACGCACATAGTATGTAAACACACGACTCGGGACCAATAAGATCTGCTCTTCAGTTAATTGAAAGCTAATTATGTAAAGTTCCACGTCCGAGTCCAACTTAATATTGCTTAACGTAACGTAAACGATCACAAATCACGGCTAAACGTGAAGCGGGTCTCCCGCCTCGATAGCACATCGATACCACATCGATGGCATATCGATTCCATTAGTATCGGATACCCGTCACTACATAATCGATACTTCCGAGGTCCGATGGGTTCGTATGGAGTGGTGTAAACAGCCATAACTCTGGGGCTATGGAGCCCGCTGTGGTGGTCGGCCGGTAAAACTATCAGTAGTAACACGAGAGCCTTCGCGGTGGGTCCCGGGTTCGATTTATGTGTTGTGACGTAACAATGGCGTGTGTGAATTGACTGTCATAGTTTTGAGAGAATATGGTAGGAGGGGAGAAGAAAGGAGGTTATGGAGATAATGATAGATCACAATGATACCTTTACATACCTATTCTTCAATGACCTACATGCTTATGTTAATCATAGTTACCGACGCTTAGATCGTTACTAATTCGAAACAATTCTAACTACACACTGAGGCAGTAACTGTAGGTTGGATTGATATATTTTTATACGTTCACCCTACCTTAGCATTTTTTTCTTTATTGAAAGCAAAGAGTTTGCTCTATACGGAAATACACTTTAGCACTCGGCGTTTTTGGAAATACGCCTAAGGGCCGAATTTTAGTCGTCACATACATTAATATTTGAACGATAAAATTGTCATTTTAACAGTTAATGTATGGAAAATAAGACAAAACGTTATTCTACTGATAAAAAATATCTGGTGATTGAAGAGTCGACCCTAAGAGTAGTAACGTAACGTATTTTTATCACACTTACCGACGGCGTATGAGATAACACGCAAATTACTTTATAAGCAGGTCAATTGAAGTCAATTCATCAATTACAACATTTGGTTTACACAACTATACAAATACAGACATAACATAACAGAACATCACGCCTGTATTCCCCGAAGGTGTAGGCAGAGGTGCACATATAGTACACCCACATTCCGCCAGTTATGTTTTAGGTCCTAATGTAATAGGGGGCGAGCTTATTGCCATCAACCGGGCACAAATCCAGACTCCGTGCTGCTACTGAGAATTACCTAATGGAAAAACCCAGTAACACTTTGCCCGACCCGGGATTCAAACTCAGGACCTCGTGCTCAACAGTCGCGCTTAGCGACCACTAGAACAACGAGGCAGTCAAATACAGACACTAGCAAACAAACCGACACACCTGCAACAACATCCAGCATCCACATCACAGGCACCGGACGTGATCCGCGCTGCTCTTATTTGGTGATAGTAGTCATACAGGTACGTACGAGTTGTGATGATAGTGGCCGACTGGCCGGGGACACGGCTCTCCCATCACGCACGGAAGTTTACCGTGAAGGCTTGTTGGAGTGTTTGGACGAGTGAAGGTCTTTGTTTGTGATGATGTTTGTGTTGGAGTAATGTTAACATTGTGTATTTAATTCTGTTGGTGTTTTATTAAATTGAGTACAATCTTTAAGCTATGAATGCTGTAGTTTGTAGCTGTTTCATCTTTAAATTGTAATAATAAAATGCGTAATGGTTTTGGGCATCAGTATACAGTCTTTTTAAAAGTCAAATTTTATTTCCTCTTCTGGGCACGACTCTTCTTTGAGCTCTGATTATTTCTACATAAAGTAGACGTATTTTTTACTGATTACTCATAGCAAATATCTGAAGTAAGTATATCGTAAGTTATTGTAATATAAACGTTACAATGAAAACGTTAGACCTCGGGTTACAAAAAGAAGAGCTCCACTAAGAGGTCACATCCGTTTGTAAATTACAGGGCCTAGCGTAGTTTGACCACAAATGGAGCACGTGGTCTGTGGTCCGGGGGCCGCGTCACGGCCGGTCGACCCGACACACACCATTGATTCAACCATATTGTGGTTACACTAATCAAATGCTCACCGCCTGATCATACACTTAGTCTAGACAAATATTTAAATCATAATACAATAAGTAGATAGGCACCTACACAAGATACCTATGTATGCTATTTGAATAAACGGTAGTTTAATTAGGTTTAAATACGTAGTGACTGAAGCTTTAACTGGAAGTTAAATAAAACTATCTATCTAAAACACAAAGCCGCGTTTTCACTAGGCGACATTTGTCCCACGTCTTTGTTGCTTGACAAAAGGTACGTATCTCTCGACAGTCACCCGACAAAGGCATATACCACATGAATGTTGGACGACATGTCTCCGCGATATGTCCCCTAGTGAACACGTGGCATTCGTTTGCAGTCGCTAACATGAAACCTGGCTTTAACCTAGCCTAGCGCGGTCGGCACTATGCTAGACAGATGGCAATGTACTCTCTATGTGAAGTCAATATTTGACTTAAACTAAAAAATATTCTAGAAAAGTCACCTCTCCCTATCCTCGTTAAGAAATGTAGGCGTAGTGTTGGTCCTAAATACTTATGACATGCTGTCACCGAGCTACACTGTCTACAAAAATATCTTTATGATAGTACGTATCGATAGCTTCCTTATAAGTCAAGCAAACTTTCACAATTTATAATAATAACCTTGTATGGCCTATCGCTCCCCGGCTGATCTCCCCGGTCCTATAAACTAGTCCGGTCGAGCTTCATACTATTAAATCAAACACCGACCGGATATCGTGACCGTAATGCTATCGGACTAATAAAAGCTCGCAAATTGCTGAGACGAGGAACTTTCTAACAATAGGTACCTGCTCTGTACAGTAACATTTCCAAAACCGATGGCCTGCCAGCCTGTAGCACCGCAGTGGGAGAGCAGCCTAACCCACTCAATATAAGTAAAATCTCAATCTAAATGCTCCGGGGGACAGCTCCATACACATAACTCGTTATATTAATAGCGCTGACCATTACACACGCGACAGACACTTGCAGAAGGCTCGCTAGGCTACGAGAACGTTTGACAAAATAAATTGATGAACAAGGATACGATACATAATATAATATAAACGATTTTAATGTTGATGTATAAATACTTATGTAGATCATAGAGACGTGACATCATCAAAATAACCAAATATATTAAAAATCTTTAAAATAAAAACACCTAGCAAGTATTTAGTTTAGTTGTAACATAAACAACAAAAAAGTGAGTCTTAATTTCAAGCATCCTCATTAACATTAGACATACGTGAACTACCAGGAGTAGGACTTCTGCACCAAACTATCTGATCCACTAGCGCAGGCCCAGGCCACCGCGTAAGATGCGCGCACGCAATCTTAATTGATCCACTCGTGGGTACTCAAGTATAATGAGCGGCTATTCGGTAAGTTTATGTAATCAGCTGAACAGTGAATGCACTGATAACGCGCGCACGGAGGATTACTTTGTCTGGCTGACGGTCATATTTACATAATGGATTCACTAACTATAAGATGTATTGGGCCACATCACGACTGTTTATCTGAAAGGGGTGTAAGTTGTGGGGTCATACATATAAACCGAGTGTAGGCTTAATTCAAATTAAACTATGAAAAGTTTTTTCATCTTTATAATGGCGTAAGACAACTCCGTGGAGCGTCGGGCCTGAATAGCACCTTCGCAGCTTCGTAGGGATTAAGGCAACCCTCCAAGGGGGAAGCCTTTGTTCAACAGTGGACGTCTTCCGGCTGATGATGATGAAGAAAAACCTTAATAACAACTCTTCATATACCACTTGTGATTGCGTTGACTATTGCTACTAATAGAGTCAATACCCTACATAGTGCTACTGGTGGTTAATAAGGCACACCCATAATCTTGCCCTAAAATACCTCCGAACAACAGCTATACAATAATTTAACTCACAACTAATCTATAGTTTAATAACCAGTAACCCAGAGGTTAATCCCTGCAGATTAATGATATTAAAACAAAAAACACACTCAATTAATGGTGATATTTCACGCAGGTAATCTCCTTGTAGCTAAAACAAATATTTTTCTTATGCTAATATACAGAATACCATCCATATTTTAATTTAAAATCGATATTATTTAGGTGTCTCGGTGCTACGGCTGAATATCGATACAAATGTAATATATTATGTGTGTGTGTGTGTGTGTGAGTTAAGAAGCACATTACAGCTAAAAGTTATTATGAAGGTTAATAGATTGTTATGGAGAGGTGATGTTATTTTAATACCAGTACAATAATCGTATCCAATACGACGCCCGTTTTAAGGCATTTCTCTTGAATTATGGGTGATTATTTCAGACATGCAACACTGCGTTTTAAATCTTCGAATTAGAGTCCGTTGGTGTAAAAGTCCAATCTGTTACTGACTGCGTCAATCAGACTTCCAAACTATAAACGTTGCGAACAAAGTAACCGTTTGCTACAAAATATTAAGTCAGGCAGGCCCGCAGGTAACACATTTTATAATTTTGGTCCATGATATGTCTTCCCCCACTCGTGTAAGCACACACGGGGTAGGCAGAGCTCAAACATTGGACTCGCGCTACAACAACACACGTTGTTATTGTTGGACATAGTTGTCTTCAGAGAACCGGGCGATGATCCCGTGGTTATGAGAGGAGTGCGTGTGCGCACCAGTCAATGTTTTTTGTATGAGATTGTGCGCACTTTAGAGGTTTTAGGATAAGTTCACAGCACATTTGCCTAAGAATAGGGTTTGCAACAAGCCTGATTATCTTTTAAAGTCATTATCTTTTAAAGATATAAGTAGAAGTATTTAACGGGCAGTGGGACATCTACATTATGTACGGACGTGAACTATAATAAATGATTTGGATACCAATGAAGGCTTGTTTTAGAAGAGAGTCACAGACGATGTGTGTATAACACGAGCATTGCAAACAAACAACACACAGATATGTCCACGTCTTGTCATCCGGCAGAGGTCAAGTGTGCACGCGTCGGTTAATAATAACATGTGTCTTGTAACAGCCCATCACTTTCGCGACCTGACCGCGGGCCGCTTTCCATCGTATTAGCGGCTATTGTTGCCGCAGCTTGCACAACGCCAGCATGGGCCATCTCCCGCCGCTCGAGATGACCAGATAAGATGGCTACATCACTACAACATGGACCGAAGTATTGGAATTCTTTTGCGCAATGTCGGATAGCAATGTTGGAAACATACGGGAAGGTAATAGAGGCTGGTGCGACGCGGTTGTATATTTAATGATATGATCAAATCTAAAATGTTTAGTTACATAAAAGCTAATAGAGTGCTATGTGATATGAATGATGTTTAGAATCCAAAAGATACTTACCTCGACTCCCTAGTTTGTGCCAATGTTACTCTGAAGAGGTAGTCAGATTGAACATATATTTGTATGAGCATCATTTAGAGTTCCTAAGAATACTTAATTTGTTAATTACCGATCATTCAGTCACAACCACCCACGTGCCTCATCCATTCAGACATTTATGGCACCTCCATTAATATCCCTTGTAATATTGCTCGGCTACGGAAACGTAATATTATGTCATTTAAAGTTATGTTTATAAACAAGTATCTCACGGCGCTGCCAACACTTGCCACGCTTGTGATCAGATAATATTAATTTATGGCCATTTATTATTAGTGTTCATGTCCGTCTGCCGCCTGACGCGGACGTGGCGACAATGACCTGATTATGTAAATTATTAAATATCTTCCACCTGACTCACAGTGTTCTAAAAGGAGTTTAATAATAAAATTAACTAAATCCTTAATCCGCAGCTAGTTTATTATGTAAATATGTCTCAACGTATTTTATTGCCGCATACAGACCAGAGCCGTTTAATTAATACCAAATAATAATATAATTGGTTCGGACGTCGCATCTATTAGGTTTTTAATAAGTGGTTCCTATCGAGAAAAAATTGTTTTAGTGTTTGTGGATTATTTTAGCAAAGCTAGTTTTAAGTCGTTTATTTTGTTTTGACATTAGTTACAATAATATTTCCACAGTGTGCGATTGATTTATTAATAATATCGATATTATTTATATCAGCCGCAGTCGGTGCGACTCTTGCGAGAGGCAAAACGTTTTTGTTTAAGTAAATAAAACTATTAATTTCTGTGTCTTATAGTAGTTGCAATTAATTATTATAATAATTATTTTTAATTGGGAATTATTAAATATTAAAAAAAACTTATTGCTTGTATCTTTCAGCTGCGTGTCCGCACCACAGTGTCGCCGTATGTTTTCTTCTAAACATTGTATTCAGGTAAGTTCCTCAACTGTTGTAAGTATACTTTTTGTTGTATGTTTCAGTGGGGTAGTGGTAGTATGGTGCACTTCATGTTGGTGCGGCTTAAAAGAGAATATTATGAGACTTTTAGACAGTAGTAGAGCAGCTGTTTGTATGGATGATAACGACTTCCTAGTGCTGGTGGTAGATAGTAACTGGCATGTGTCGTAATGTGGAATATCTTCTTCTTCTTATCGTATGGTTAATGAATTCCTGGTGTCAGAGTTTAAACTGCCTGTAGGCCACGAACATGACTTTACAAAATGTTTAAAAAGCTCTCAGGTGTGCCAGTTTCGCCACAATGTTTTCCTTCACCGTTTTTAGCAATTGATAATTAATTGTTAATGCGCACATGACAAGATTCTTAAGAATAAGATTCACGTTTAATGGTTACTTCAAAATCATCATAAAAATAGGTGCAGTTACAGTTTAATTTGACAATGTATATGATATATTGATTACTTAGTATTTTAAATATATGCTAAATATAACCATGTAGTAGGCAGTCGCAGAGTGCTACCACAGTTTCGACATCTCGGTGACCTTTAAGACATTCAAATAAAAAGATAAGCCGCTATAATATATGCTACGAACTACACAACGAAAAAATAATGTTGACCATTTAAACGATCTTCATTACACATTAACCAAAATAAAAATAATCTACGACATAAATAAAACATGGATACCAACGGGCCCCAGTCGCCACAGATAAATATAATGGTCCTCGGGGTCGGAGGTCACTGGAGTGATCTGCATAATCCGGGTATGTGGACCGACACGCGGGCGCGCTTCACGTGTAGAATTAGTTTCATAAATATGTCCGGCCGAGACCTGGGGGTGTAGTTAGCGAGGTTTAATTGAAGGATTATCGATTAAGATGGGTTTTGCAAAATGGTGGAGTCAACGGCTGTTCTGAAAAAAATATGCAAATGTTTTCGACTAGTTTCTTAATCAGACAAAATAAATGAGAGCAGATATCAATGTTATCATTCCCAAATTTAATACCTATTAAAAAGTCTAAATATTCAAAATTTAATTAGCTCTTAATAAATACACAAATAGTTGCGGAGATTTAATGAATTCCTTCTCGTTGAGGTTCTGTTGTCGACTGTACGTTTTATTGGCGGCTTGCATAAATCATCAACACATTCTTTATAAATTCATTCGCATTAAGCCGTTGAATAATATTCATTCGAAGCGTATCGATTGAATACTTTTATAGCTTTTTATTTTCTTCTGCTAATCTCAGAGACTTTATAAATTGCTTTTATTTTTGTAAATTTAAGTTTGACTGACCTCTGGCCCGTGGGTCGAACTTCATGTAACTGTTTTGTTAATGTGAGTATCGTGGTAGGATTAGAGATGGAATATTACATGCTACAGCAGTGGACGGAGATAGGCTGATGATGATGATGATTACATGTGATCTGAGTATTTTGTGCAATATAGTGAAACAATATCTATATTTCTCCATCAGTATTATTATAGGTACGCGAATAGTTTGCGTGTACTTATTCCGCTAATTATCCATTGGCGTATCTAGGATAAAAAGTACGGAAGAAATTGGCTGAACTAGGTTCATTTGGAGTACAGGGTTGCAGTTATAGCTCAGTGGCGACTTCTGCGACGGGCTTTATATAAATGGCAAGACTTTTGTTATGATGATCAGTTATGTGTCCCAGGTGAGTGGAGGTGAGCTAACCTCTCGTTCTGTTCGTTCATTCCCATCATTCATTCAACATTCCTGCTCCATGTTACGCCCACGTACATTTACTTTTAACTAATTTTTCTATGATTAACGATACGAATGTAAATCCGGAGCCTTCATGTCGTGTAGTGTCAACTGAATCCAATAAATTCGGTCATCGATGCCCCCTGCGCGTGCGCCACTTTGTGTTATGTTTTATTTAAATTAGACGATAGGCTTATCTATGTAGATAGTCGCATGTATGTAGATGTGTTAGACGGCGTTTATAACTGTTGGGAAACTATTTGTGTGAGTTTAGACGGGGCTTATTAAATTGGTCTATTAATTTATTTTGTATGGCAGGTTTTAGAATTGCTCGGCCGGTAATATTCGTACCAAACTTGGCGATAAATATCTGGTATGAGAATTATACCTACATACCGGAGCGAGTGTGGACGAATTATCTCCAATCTAGATAGTTTATTAAGTGGACGAATTGGCGGATTTAGATGGCGGCGCGGCGTTGTGAATAAGTCGGGGGAGTTGTTTATTACTAATGTTATGTTTATCGCGCGGGTTTTAGTGGCTCCAACGGTGCGTACATTAAATGGGACCTGTTCGGGGAGCCGCCGACTGCGCACTCTGCATGTCCGAAGCAGGGCCGAAATCTGCTGGAATTATTTAGGTATAACATTTCTTTATGTCAAGTTCACGCATGCGCAGTTATTATAAAAGGGTTTGATTTAACCTCGGTATTTTACAGGGTGTAACCTTAATTTTTATTTTCAGTAATTTTCTGGTAATCATTGTGAGTGTTGTAGTTTAAAATAACATCACGCCTCTATTACAAGAAAGGGTTAGCAGAGATTTAGGTACATAATATAATATACCCACATTTCGCCAGTTATGTTATAGGTCCCACTGTAATAGGGGGGCGAGTCTATTGCCATTGATCGGGCACAAATCCAGACTCCGAGCTTCTACCGAGCTGCCGCTAGAGCTCGAGAGTCCGAGCTACCGACTGCTGAGCCCATGCTCAGCAGTCGCGCTTAGTGACCACTAGACCAACGAGGCAGTCATTCATTTGGATTATATGCGTGTTAATATGGGCAGAATGCTCCCTAGATTCCATCAATGCTCTCTCTCACACACGGTTAATATACCGGCTACTCCACCTCTACCTGTCCCATCTACATCACACCAGCATCACCGACAAACAGTTAGCCCCACATTTCCCTCAGTGCGCCGCGCCCTCTGACCCGCCAGCTCTAAACACTCTGCGAGGCGACACAACACTGGTACTCCTATACCTATTAGCACACCAACTAATTGGCATGCGTATCGCGCTCGGCGGCGGGTGAGGTCGAGGTCACCTGATATACGACCTCGCCGCACTTATATTCATGTTGGACGGATTTTTACGACGCTGATGGAGATATAAAGGTACAGGGACAAGGGAGAGGAGGTGAATAATTTAATTTAACGGTTCATGGCCTGTGACCCTGCGGAGTATATTATGTGGTGCACCTACCAGTGTTCGTGAGACGTTTTATAGCAGCGCCGCGAGCCGGACCGGGCCGGACAAGTCTAGTAAGATAAGTAATTTATGATTGTAATCATTAATTTGATCTATCAAAGAAGCCTCATGTATATGTGAGTAAGTATGGGTATCATTAAGGCAGTATTTCAAGAGGAGGTCGACAGAGGCTTGCTTTACACTCTTATTTAGGCAAACAATGTATTACTAAGGTGCCAGTATTGCCTGACATATATCAGGCACAACCTAATAAGACTAATTTGGTGAAAATTCCCCGAAATCAATACACATACTCGTAAAATATACATAGTAAAAGTACTATACACACACGCTCACATTTCACCAAATATGAGTTCACCTACCTAGTAACATATACACATGCCTATCACCATTAATCGGACACAACGACAGACCCAGGCAGCTAAGAAAATCACCACACTTTTGCCTACCGGGGAGTCGAACCCATAGCTAGTTAACTCGCTCGCTATTAGGCACAGTTCTCATATAACCGCGGAACTAGTAAATATAAATAATTGAAGTTAATGTCAGTGCAACCAGACGTGATTTCCTCGGAGTAACAACTTAATTATTGGATAATCAGCGCGCTGGGTGTTGTGGTTATTATATAATTAGGACAGGAGTGGGCTGGCCCGTGAGGGGTCTGTGTTCGGGGAATGAAAGTGAACTGCTCTTGTTGGAGCGATGACGTGAATTAACATACGCTTTGTTAAATATTATAACATTGCTAAAATAATACAAAAACAGTTAAGTTTACAGTAGGAAATAGATTCTTTATCTTATCTTTTTATTTATCTTTAAAATCTATTTGCTTCATAAATTTTTGGTTACTTGATGCAAATTTCAGGGTTTCACCTTTCAGGACTTAAAGTATGTTAAATATTGCCAACTTCAGGTAACGAGTACCGACGATTAATTCATACATAGATACATAGGCGACAAAAGGCAATAGTCTTGCCACCAACGTCATTACGCCACGATGTGTACTGACTTATTTAGGTACTTCTGATAAAAGTAAAACCCTCAACATACCCTTTAAGGATACACAACATCATTTATCAACAGGCTAAGAAGGATCTCGGTATATATCGTGATTGGTACTTATAACATTAATTAAGAATTAATTCATATGGTATAATCAACATGGAAAACACAAGACTGAACAAAGTTCACTTTAACTGACAACTAACTGTTATATTGGTTAACAATCAACCGACACATGGGTACGTTTAACAAGTATGAGCGTGAGTTAGGAAAACATCATAATAACGTTACTGAGATGAGATAACCGTTTCCACGTTATGGTTTAAATAACATTTTAATTAAAACTAAGAGAACTTTATGGAGAGGTCAGATGCCGGGAGTATTATATTAGTGGCGCTGCCTTGTTGGTCGTTAATGTCTTCGCAACTAGATGTCAATTAATCTGCTTATTAATTACTTGTCTAAATGAGGTGTACAGTAATGAAGCAGTTATTATGATTCTCTACTGTTGTAGTGCGTGTGGGGGGGACATATTAACAGTATTATCACAGGTATAGTCCATTCCGTCACCTGAGAAATCAGTCAACCCAGGCGACGAACTGGATAGGTCCGAGAAAGAGCACAATACCCGTCACCTTATCATCTCTAAGGATTTATGATGGGAGGTGAAAATAAAACTAAATAGAAATGGTAAAGTTGACCGTGCACAATATATTATGTGTTTCATGTGGAGTGTATTGTTTTAAGACTGTCTGGTTGCCTCAATGCGGTAGAACTTGGAACAATTCTCAATAAACTAGGCAGCAGCCGCCACCCCCGACCGCCGCACATGCCCCCACAATGCGGTCTCCCCAGCTCCGGGAACAATCCTCCCAGCGTATAACTCACTAAATATGATCCTCAGTAATTAGAATCCCCCGTAACAGTACCCTCGCACTCCTCAGAGGGCATTTCATTAACCCTCCGCGTATCTGATACTATCGTTTAATTGGACGCGGACGCGCCCCGCAGCTTATTAATTGCACTTCCTAGTCCAGCGAGAGACTATAAACTATAAACTAGCCAAGCTATATGTGCCGGGACGGACATAAAGTTCATTAAGATTGCGATCATATTGGAGGGTAGTAGTAGGTGCGTACGCGCAGGTACCGGGCCCAGTAATTAGGTTGGTTTAAGTATGCATCGGTTGGTTCCTAACACCGTTATCGTTACAGTCTGTGTAGGGCCGGGTTGGGCCACGTGAGTGGTTGCTCTCGTCACGATGTCGCTCCAAACTGGCTGAGTATTAGATTTTAGATCTACACGAACTTGTAAATGTCTGAAACTTAGACTTTATCTACAACGTTGGATTAACCCATGAGCCAAGATATGAGATGGTAGCTGTGTCATTTTCAGTGTTTTCATATTCTCAATCAACACTTCTTTGCTTTACTGATGACGGTCAAGTTAGCCAGCTAAATTAACTTTCAACCAGTTGCAAATTGCTACATCACAAAAAATGGTTTGTCAGTTAGTCTCCCTCCACGACACTGAGAGCTACATCTTCAATTCTTCATAGATGGGTAGCATCTCATATCTTGGCTCATGGGTTAATCCAACGTTGTAGATGAAGTCTAAGTTGTGTATAAGTTCGGATTCTAAACACCAACGTATGAAATGAAGATATAGTCGACGATTAATTTCTTCATCGATATTCTTGGTATCTGTCGATCAAACCTCAGTTTCTGTCCTAATCACCAACATTCACAGGCCGATGTCTTCCACTACATAAATATAGCGTGTGTCGCAACTTTGTAATGTATACACACATTTATCTTATTATTAACCGTAGGAAGTCGCACCAGCCGGCGCGGGCGCAGCGTCGAGAGATAACCGAGCCTCCCAATTATCTGTACAAGATATGTAACAAAACACACGGTAGACACGGATTCCGGCCCACAATACAATAAATCGTTTGTACTTATGTATCGACAATTAGTTATCTGTCGCAAGACACAGTCGTGTCGCAGTGTCGCAGGTGTGCGTCGCACTAAATTATCGTGCGTCGGCGCTTATCGGAGACGAAGTTTTAAATAGTCGCGGGTTTGTTAAGATGAGTGTTTATGTTGGGGCGCGGAGGCTGCGCCCGCCGCTGTCAGTGGGTTATGAAGTAACTTGTACCTTGTAGTAGCTCACAGGTTAACTCACCGGATTTATATGCACAGGGTTACGGGTTCAAACTGTACTTTCTTGGTTCACAATTTGGATTAGCCTAACAAATGGCTCATTATAGCATAAAACTAATAGCATTTCGATGGTACACGGGTGTTCAATGCCAGAAAAGAAATACCTATAATTAAGTCTTTTAGTAATTAGTAGGTTTATTTACTTCTCAATTTCATTTTCATGTTTCTTACAAAACTGTTTCGTTCTGAACTGGTTTATATTATATTACATATGTAATATGAACCGTCTGGATTAATATAATAAAGTACGTTCGCAATCTGTTCGCTAATACTGAGAACGCCATGCGTGTGCGCCGCCCGTCGGGCCGTGCGGAGCAAAATGTGTTGCTGCGTCTGCGTCAATACTTTTAAATTGATTATATTAATACAATGATATATGAGTACAGCACAAGCAGACCTATTTTAACAGTGTGTCGGTAACCAGGCACTGCGGGGTTACTATGAGCTAGCATTGAAGGTATTTTCCGATGTGGAAGCGAGATGGCGCATTACACTGGATGTTTGGCGTCTCGCTTTCAAACGGGAAAATGACCTTCGAAATCATATAAACAATGTTGTTATTGAATTAATTCTGCGAGTGAGGAGACTGATGAGAGTGGACGTTTTGAGGATCGTATTCAGTGGCGTCGGCTGACATCTCGGTGTGCCGCCGCGCCGGGGAGCTGAATTGCTGAAACCAACCTAGTCAGCGGTGTCTCTCTTAATGATAGGGGTTTAGAGTTGCTTGACCATTATCATCAGTGGGAAGACGTCGACTGTCGAACAAAGGCCTCCCCTTAGAACGCCACAAGAAACGGCAACTTGCCATTTGCATCCACCGGTTGCCCGCAACTCTGACGATGTCGTCGGGTCACCTGGTAGGCTGCCTTCCAAAGCTGCATCTTCCGGATTGACTATGATCAGTTCCTAATGGAAATCATTTGTTGTCTTTTGTTTTCATCCGTGTATAGTTTATTCCCTGACCTGTCTATTGAAGTGTCGCGTGTCTCAACATGACGTTACGTCGGTACTTCAGTTATTTGTAGTGACCGCGGCATAGCCGTGGTATGTCCCGGCTAATAGATGCGGCTCGTCCGGCTATAGATCACCTGTTCCGGCTAATTGATAGCCGCTGTACATTGGCCGTTATTTATGTGTGTATTGTGTTATCATCGGTAGTCATCGTTGTAGATTGTTTGATACATGTGTGAGGGGGACGTCGGTATATCACTTGCTTGTCTTTTCATTTTGATAAATTAATTGATTTATTAGCGGCTGCAGTCTGAGGAATATTATTCAAATCTTAAGTGTCTCTTTTATGTTTATTATAAATGTAGAATTATAATATACATGAAAACAATATTGTGTTTGAGCTACATCAATTTATCAAAAAAAATATTCTGTAATGTGGCCACGTTGTGCAGTGGAAACGGAAATGTTTGTAGGAGTTGTATGCGAGGTTTGCATCGGAAAATGCTTCAGACGGTAGGTTTTTATATGAGTTCAGTTTAGTACCTATGAGTGTTTTTTTGGAAATGCTTGCTACGTACAAGTCTGTTTATATTGTCTACGGGTGTGTTGCACTGAGGTTATTTATTACGTGAGAGGCGATAAACTTTCCGTTACTACCACAGAGTTTGACAGAGAGAATGTTCACAGATGACTCCTTTCCCACCTAAATTATCGTAAGTTTAGCTTCACTTAAACAATAAGCTAAGTTATAAAGTACCAGTAAGTTACTCCCCACAGCGCCGGCGGTGACCCCGAGCACTGTTCGTTAAATATTCTTTTATTACAGACGTACCCGCTACACACGCTCCGTAGTACTAAACTTCATATAACGTGTAAAACACGTGTTTACACAAACAATAGCAGGCGATAAACACAGCGCTTTATAACTGTAGCGGCTGGAGCGATGAGGTCGGGTAGAGAGGTGGATCATTGTATTAAATAGGTTTCATTTTATTTTTTATTCTTCACGCAACTTTTTGTTGGGAGCTTGGTTGCAGAATGCGCGGACTAGGATGTAATACTTAGATAGCCTGTACCTACCTAGATGTAAGCGGTTTCATCTCAGGGCGTGGACTAACACACAATTTACTAGAGTATTCATATCTCTACTTACTCATGTACTAGGTACAATAATGTTTAAAGATTTTTTACATTACCAATTCTTACTAGGCTCACGCCTGTATTCCCAGGGACAGGCAGAAGGTGTACCTAACCTGTAATACATCCACATTTTGCCAGTTATGTTATAGGTCCCATTGTAATAGGGTGCGAGCCTATTGCCATCAACCGGGTAGAATTACAGACTCCGTGCTGCTACTGAGAATTACCTAATGCAAAAACCCAATTAAACTATACCCGGAATTCTAACCCACGACCTCATGCTCAGCAACCATTAGACCAACGAGGAAGGTAACATTACATTGTATAAAATGGACCTGTTCTTCTAATTTCATTTTAAAAGAGGTCGGTCTAGCTAATTTGACCTTTGATGAGGAACTATAAAACAATGAAATTAACTTTCCCGTATTTATTTTATTATATGAGTATGGTTCAAATGACATCAAGTTTACAACTAGCGGTGAGAGCCATAGAGCAGGTTACTCAGAAGGTTCACTATCTTGAGGGCATTGAGAACAAAACATACATCTTCATTCTTCTTCGTATAGGCATGAGCTATGTCTTAGGGAACAGGTCATGCTCATGCCGTAGTGTAGTAATTCGCCAGTCAACAAACATGGTAGCGACGTTGACCGCCCAGGGGGCGCCGGAGTTACTTAGGTACTATCACACGATTAGTGACACTACTTGCACTCCAGATTGTTATTTCATCACATCAAAACATCTTGAAATCATTAAACTCCGTAGGACGGTTTAGTAGTAGATAAAAGTTAAAAACAGCAACAACTTTGTCGTGTGTTTTCGGAGAGAAGTCTTTAACTCCTAAGAAAGTTGATACAAGGCATTAAGTATTAATGATTACCTTAGTGATAAGAATTTATAAAAGTAACTTAGATATATAAATAAATATTTGTACACCAGAACTTGGTAGAATATATGATACTAAAAATATTGTATACAACTTAATTTTACTATATTCTTACAAATAAATTATTTCTTTCTTTCTTTCTTTCTAAGTCCGCCTTGTACATCTTTTTTGTATGAAGAATATATAAATAAATACAAGTCTCTGTTTTTAATATTTGTTTTGAGTGAACCTTTTCCTAATTTTTTTGGGGTTGTTGTATGGGCAAGGGGCGGGGGGGGGGATGTGTTCAAACATGTGCCCAATAAAGTGCACAGTTAATGGTTGTCGGCCGTGTTTAGACGAGTATTAGGAGCAAACACCGCTGTGCACGCCCACGCGGACTGCGCACACGCAGGCCGTAGGGCTGACACAATCGTGTAGATTAGATATATTTTTGAATATATCTAATCTATAGATATATTTAAATTACAACTTTGACTAATTTACTTTCTTTGAGTACCTAGTTTATTATTTTACTTTGAGTCAATTATTATACAATGAACACTTTACAAAGTGTTAAGTTATTCGTTAATTTACAATCTTTTCATGTATTTTGAAACTTTATGATCTTTTTATTTTTCAAAGTTATTGACTAGCATTAACTACTCTTCGGCATTGTCTCATTAGAGGAGGTGGTAGGTTAGGAAAGGTCAGTAAAGCAAATATGAACCAACGAGGCAGCCCTACAGCCGTATCTATCGTTGTCTGTCCACCGGTCGGAAACGTTCGGGGCTTATTTGTCGATCGCGCTCACGTGACCGCCAGCCACCCATCCTGACTGCCCGGCCTGCCCCGGCCTGCCCCGCGCGGTCCGGGCGACGGCGACACACTGCCCGCTTACAATAACAAAACGGTTGTTATTATAGGCGGGAGAAAGCTGCTCTTAAAAGGTTCAAAGTAATTGGGTTTTTATGTAAAGTTCTCGTCCACGGGAATTGTTTAATGTGGGCTTTGTGGAGCCATAACAAGCTTGATGCTGGGCGATGTCAAGGTTTAGGGCTTTATAGAGATATTGGGCCAGATGCATTTTATAATCTCGCTTATTTTTAACCGACTTTAATAATGGATGAGGTTCTGTGTTCGTCTCTATGCATATTTTGTTCTATGTATGTTCAACGATTTCTCCATCAAATGTCCTGTAGTTAAACGAAAGGATATGTATTACTTTTTATTTAAAACGGAAAATATCCGCCAGTAGACTGGGGATATAAATGCATGGTTCTCTTCGTTTAAATCCAAACAACACTGTTGTAAGTCAAAACGCCGCACACCATGTAACAGCCCCATGACACCGTCGCACTGCACATGCGCCTTACATCATGACGACTTGAATAAAATATTTCAGATTTCTTTACAAATTATTATCCTACCATTCACTTGTGTTGTATATTTTTTCGTCGCCTGTTCCAGTTTAATATAACTGCCATACCAAACGGTAGGACAACACTAATTTATACTGTTAACTGCGGTAATTGACCTGATCGCTGACAAGATTTATGTGGACACAGGCGCGCAATCAGTTCTGTTTCTATGTCGAGGCACTAAACTAATCGGTTTACCTAATCCGTTGAGTATGAACCGACAAGTGTCCGGCAGCCCGCCGACCGCCGACAGGCTGCTGAAACAATAGTCAATCTTGGAGGTTTATCAGGAGATTGTTATCGGTAACTTTATCAGTGCCACGCGCCCTGCCTAACCCCTCGCGCGTTATGTCGTGATGTATGCGTGTTCACGTGTCGCATGCCCTCTGCCCCGCGGTATGCGGGATTCCAAGCAAACGGTAATTAGAAATTGCATGCAATTATAATATTAATAAGCAATTCATTTAATTAATTACGTGAACATTTGCTGCTGTTTGGGCTTCTAATACCGTCACTAAAGGCTCCTGTGTCACCAAAAAGGTTTTATTGTCAAGTCTGAAGAACAATATGTACTCCAAAGTTAATTTAACTAGCTTTTTCCCGCGACTTTGTCCATTTGCTAAGTTTTACTGCGACTTCTCGGTATTAACTGTATCTACAAGTTCCATGCTATCCCCATAATTATTAACATACAGATTTCATTTATATCAATATAAAACAACAACCAAGCACACGGGGGGGGGGGGGACTCTCGAGCTCATATTATTATTATTAGCTCTTCAGTGTGTTATTAAGGATTGTCAGTCATATCGTAGGGCCCTACTTTCTAAACTATTCTGAGACACGATTCACTTACTGCGAAGACAAAGTACGGGAAAGTCAATTTTACAGCCGGAAGACACATCATTTACTTTGAATAGGAGGCTAGTTATAAGTAGTAAGGCAATATAATGTGCTCAAGACCTACAGATGTGATTGATACACAAGGGTACTTACACTTTCAAATCTGTTAGCAGGAACTGTCGTTCCTGTAAATTGCTTTCGGGAATCGAACCCGACCCTTTACTATGTGATATAACATTTACAGTCATGAAGTACAGAGACGGCCATTATACATCTTTATACATTTTTAAGCAATTCAATAGTTGCAATTGTACACACAATGTATGTTCCGCGTACGCGGCGATCTCACGCGATCTTGCGCCTGCGCACGTTAACACGTTCCCCGTACGAGCTGACCAGTACTTGTGATGCATTGACTTGTACTCTTCGATTTATGGTGTATTTTATATTTAATGGACGAGTAATGAAAGCGTTTTATAGTACCTATAGAATATAGTACCTATAGAAATATGTTTATATACTTATTGGTAAGTTTAAAGAAGTTCTCAGGTCCAAGCCAATGATATATAGAAATAAGCAGATAAATAAGACACGGCACCACTAACACACGGTATATTGTTTGTCATGCTTCTGGTTTCCACCCATCTTGCCAAAATACTCAGACTATGCAAATATCTAAGCTAGATAAATAATTACCCAACGGCGATCACCCATGACATAAAACAAGTCAATCTGCGCAAGCGTGCTTTTTTTTCTATTATAAATATGACTTGGGTGTTACTATCTAGGGAGAAGTGTAAGTAGGTATACATTCCACAAGGGATTTCCTCCAACCACACGGTATGTCTCTGCTTTAATGGCATACAACGAGAACCTACTGGTTAATAAAACTCTCTTCAGTAAATAAAACTAGCCTCCTTAACCTTAAGTACTGCTCGATATTTTGCTGCCAATTTAAATATTACCATAATAGTCGTACACTGAGCTGCGGTGTGGTGTGGTGTTAGTGTGCGCGGGCGCAGCTACACGATAACCGCGGCTATTACACGGCGCGGCCGCCGCTTAATGTGCGGTCTCTCTGGACCGCCTGACCGTCAGGCAGAACCGCAGAGCATATGCTGTACTATCTGACCTTTCTTTGACAACCTCCGCTCGCACATATTGTTTTAATACGCGCATTAAAATATGTCGGCTGCTTGTATCAGGCAAAACAAGGCAATGCTAGATTGTTTCAGCAGCAAATGGTTCGGATTTGAATCTAGCGCGTATGTGCCTGCCTTCAGATTCGTTAGTTTCCAGGTGTTAGCGATTGTCTCTATGCATTATGCGGTGTCTAAAAATTATAAAAGCGTTTGAATAATAAACGACATGCGTACATGCAAACCTAGACTTTCTACAAGCCATAGACAGATTTTCACAAGTTACAATCCTTACCATTTTCGCTATCATTCATCGTCCCGAATCATCGAGGCATGGTGTTCAAAATTAACCTTTTCGACGTCATACTCTCAGGTGAATGTTTCCTTGCCGTACTCTTTCGAGAATGTTCAGCGCGAACCTCCCGGTTGTGGTGAGACCTGCCTGCAGACGGCCTGACCGCACCGTTTGTGGTCGCCACAGTAAATGACGACACGCCGGGAACGGAGCCAGGATATGGGTTTTTGTTTTAAACGATTTACGAAGAATTCAAACTTATATTCTTTTTGTTGTTACTGAATGTAATAACAACATGTACAAGCCGTTGAGCATCTAAGTGATGCTGAATGGCTTGTAGGTGCTTGATATTGATATTTAAAAAAAATACGTGATCATGATTTAGGCAGTACCCAATAGTCAAATAGATTATAATTTATCCCGGAAGCTATCGTTCCGATATTGTCGTTCAACACCGTTAAACGGTTCTACGCAAACCGTACAATAGTAAAATGATATTGTTGAAAGTCGCAACAATCTTCAGCGATAGAACTCCCTCTTATCTAAGAGTATCTCCTCATCTATGTGCACGGTGCGCAAGCGCAGTCGACACCTCGTAAATACGCGTCGTGGGCCATGCGATTCGACACGAGTTCGCACGAAGTCAGCCGAAGTTAGCTGTTGTTGCTCAAGTACTCGCAAGCGTAGTAAATCACACTACAGGTGGAATCGATAGCCATGCGTGCTGTACTATGTATGGGCAGTCGGGTAGGTTGTAGGTACTCATCAGGAATGGTTATTATATCATTATATATTTGCAGTAATACTACCTCATTAATCTATATAGACGTAGAAGAGCGCGACTGTTTAGCGGAGGTCTTAGTTTCGACACCGGGGTCATCAAAGTGTTACAGAGATTTTACACTGTATAAAAAAAAGAGAATTTAATTAAAAATACTTTTTAAACGTCAAATTACACGAAGACAGCGTCCAAAACGCCCGCCCGCCACCGTCTTCCTAGTGTTATAGCTAGACAGAACAAACGGCGCAACAATCGACGCAACAGCACATTGTCTAGTGTCTTCATAGGCTCACCCCCTATTACACGGGAGTTTGCGACATACCTGGGGAAATGAGAGGAAAACATGAGGAAATGGCCCAACATAAGACTACAATAATTACAGCTCGAGTTTAATAGTTGTCAGTTAATTATGTCGGGAGACTGATTGGTTTCCGGAGCAGTTTATGGTAGCTAATTGGCTACAAATCATTACCAGCAGATATTAACTAATTAGATTTATGTGATGACTGATCATGATTAGGACAATTATCAGTTTCGTGCTAGTTTGTCCGCATTCTGTCACGACAACTACATGTTATCGATTCTGAAAGCGGTAACATTATCTTAGGAATAATATAAACGGTTTATTTAATGCCAAAAATATTGACGACGTTATTGGCGCAGTGGCTAAGCGATTAGATTGTCGCGCTAAGGGTTGCGGGTTAGATTACCCCACGGGACAAAACTTTGTGCGAGCTGCAGATGTTTCCCTTTAGTCTGGATGTTCATGTTTGTGATATTGCATATTTGAGCACCGACGACACAGGAGAAATTCGTAACGTAGGGTAGTGCTTAAAAAAATTGCACAAACTAGCCAAATTATTGGAGTTTCATTGGGGCCGCAAACGATAATGATGATAACAACGGGGATGCAACTGTTTGACAGCTAAAACTAATTGACGAAGAATGGGTGTAAAAGTAACAGTTAATATCAGTGTAGCAACACCGTACAGCATGTAGCCAGGCTGGCAACATTCGGCATCTCGTAAATACTGCGCGGAATGTTGCCAGCCTGTGAGAACGAGATAGCGGCGATGCGGGCACGGGATAACTGCGAGATAGGGCTGCGCGCGCAGCCGACAGCCAGTACATGGAGATTTGGTTTAGACAAGTTACTCTTTTTTCATCACGTCTGTGAAGGGGTAGGTTGTAGTAATTTGCACATACATTGTTATAAGTTGTATCGGCTAAATATCCATGTATCAGGAAGAAACCTATTGTTTAGACTGTTAATATAATTTAGTTAAATGAATCTAACTCAAGATCCAGGATCTATTCTATATTAAGAGCCTCAAGAGGCATTGGAAGAAAAAACGCTCACAGTCGATAGACATCCTGACTAGTGACTACGACGCGGGTCATAATGCCGCGTGTTCACTAGGGGACATGTCGCGGGCACGTCATGTTTCCTAGACAAAACGCGGCATAAACTCCCAAGCACAAGTCCCGCAACTCGTAGATAGGTGACGTCGACACAGGTGACGTCGAGCGACATCGCGCGGGACACGTAAATGTCGTGTTGAGCAACAGAGTCGCGGGACAAAAGTCGCCTCGTTCAAACGCGGTTAACTCCAAACTCCAATGTGTAGGTATATCGACATAAAACCGACACTGAAGCCGACACGGCTACCGGTGTAACACCAACTTATTAAACTCGAACGGATCATGTCAATCTGTATCATGCGCGTTGTTTGAACTGCCAGCTATAACTTATGACAGATCTGGTTTCAAGAGCTTTTTGTCAGCTCAGTCTGAAGGCGCGGGGTGCGGGGGCGAGTGGGGCGCGGGGCGCGGGGGGGGGGGCGGACGTCACGTCCGGCATATTAATTAGCCGGACTGCCCAAATGACAGCAGGTGTCACAAATACCCGTCATATACCAGCATTTATGTGACGTTTAACAAGATTTTTATCAATTTATACGAACAAATGGTTATTATTACGACTCAGCCATAAAGTGCTCGGCAGGGAGCTTTTATTTTAATTTTGCACATTTGTATAATATTTTAACGGCTGCTCTCGGCGCTGGATGGGTTTTGAATCGGAATTGAATCATTTCCATATTGATTTGGGAAGTTTTGTCCAGTTGTGTTCCCGTGGGTTAAGAGATCAAATTAATACAAGACATCTGGACACTATGCTAGATATTATATTAATTTTATTCACAAGCTAAGCTTCTATAAATAATATGTTATTACATATACTGTATTATGAGTATGTTTTTACATTGGCAATAATTCTGATTAGTGTGACTCTCAAGAATACCGTAGCAGTAACAGTTACTACCAGGTGTTATCATGCTCGTGTCCACCTCAGTCAGCTTACCAACCGCTGTTATCTTCACAGGATTTCGAAGAGTTTCCGGAGTCAGTGCCACGATAAGGCTGTCAGTTCCAAACCCCGGCTCACCGGAACCCTTACCATAGACACACGTTCCACCATAGACCTGTATCTGCATCGATATCAAGACATTAACATGAGGCCAGCTAGTGATGTGATCGCTATCGATGCTATCGCCGATCGTAAAACATCCTGTAAACTGCGCCGGCGCAGCTTTATAGTATCCTCCCGGTGAAGTGCGCGCGCATCTTGGGATCAAACGGAATAGATGCAGAGGGAAGTTTGAGAGGGTATTAATAAATTGAGACAGTTTTCTAACGTACTAAGATTAATAAAATTAATAAAAAACTAAAGTATTATCTAAGAAAGTAGATACCTACCGCACGTTCATGATTGGTAATTCCCTACTAAAGGTTATGTAAAAGCTTTAAAAAGATACTAAAACCCATCAACACTGTCAACTTTTTGGTAAATGGAATCAAGCTTACGTTCTTCGGCAGCGGTTGCACCTCCCTCCTACAGCTGCCTACCCTACCCTACCCCCCGCGCCTGCGCTCTATAGCTGGTGTGTTCATACTCAGAGGCTCGGACACATAAAGTTCCGCAGCGGATACATCTGCAAATAACTTGAGGATTTATGTTAATAGCTGCGCGCGCATCATGCTAATTGTTGTGCTTTATGTAGGGAGGGAAGGAATGCGGCGAACTACTAATCAAAGGAGGCTCTATCTTCTAATTCTTATGTAATTTCAGTATATATTTCCGACGGGCTTGTAGCTATAGGGCTACCGCGTAGATCTGACGATCTGCAAAGTTAAGTCGTTTTCACCGCGGTCAGTATTGTGATGGGTGACCGTATTCACACGTCGAACCCTGTCTGTCCTTCAGAAGACACGTTAAGCTGTTAGTCCTGCGACTGATCTCTCTTCGCTTGTTTCGGCCTGCTGTCCTTCGGACTAAAGTGTGGGAGAATGGGGGGTACACCCGTGTTTGCGCGCTCACTTGTGCACTATAATATTATGTTCTGCGTAGTTATCGTGACCAATCACTCAATAAATATTATTACATATTTCCATTTGTTGGTCCATTTGTCCCAGCGCGAATGCTGAAAAGGTTCTACGGTCCGCATTATTGGCAGTTTACAGCAGATCAGTAGCAACCAGGGACTTGTTTTTGCGTAAAAATCTTATTTTGCTATTTAGACTAAAACCTTTATGTATAAGATGATACCTTATTCAATTAGATACTTAATATGTACCTACGTGATATTTTACGTTGCAATAATTGTGTTCCTAGCATTGTACACAGGCTACCGGGCAACCGACCAGTCTCAATGGTCAGCCGGCCACCTACGGCCTCTCATAAGCGAGGAGCTAGCACTCGCGCTCGCCTGTTACTCCTGCACTATGTTTAGGGCCCGTTACCTTAATGCGATAATGCACCACCTGCAGACACTCACTACAGGAAGGGTATGAAAATCTTTATCGTAGCTTTATTTACGTCGGTACCCGTGAGGTATGTTCGCCGATATACCGTTTGTTTAAGAACACATTGATTCCTTAAATCCATCACTTCATGAGGATAAAAAAGGTAACATATTCTTCTTTGAGAGTTGTAGGTATGCTGAAATGTCTTCTATATGATCTATATCAGACAAGTTTTTATTAAAAAAAATTGACGCTCGATACATAACTCGTTAAATACAACTCAATTTTCATAAATATAGATTTATGACTAGAACGGAACTACTTCGAAAGAAAGTCCAATGGTAATCCCCTGCTCTAATTGAGCCGTCATCAATTCAACCATTAACTATGATATTTGTTAGTGGTTCCAATCAGCGAGCATCGTCCGTATGTAAACACAACCACCGAGCGGATGTGACCAACAATAAACATCTCGTTAATTACAATTGATTGTAATCTCTGATTAACGGCTCACTCCTGCGCAACAACGGAGAGAACATTAATATTTGTGACATGTATTCAAATGATCCGCGAGACGCATGCGCACAGATTTATCTCAGGAGATTACCGCTTTCACATCGCTAAGTGTCGTGCGCTTCACTGTTTTTGATCTCATTCAAGTGAATGCTTTGAGTAACGTGTCCGCTGTGCAGCTGGCCCGCACAGAAGGTCCACTACACTTACTGACTACCCTACGCTTCTGCTCAAACGGTTCCATGAATAAGATGTTAATCTGAAAAGTTGTGGAAGCATGGGATAGGTGACGAAAGTGAGAGAGATTATTTAGTTGATTTGAGCAACAAAATAACTAGTACTATCAGAGACACACATCATAACTCACACAACATAAACGACATTAATGTTGCCAGGTTTCAGTTTTGTCACCTATTTAAGGGCATCATTATCCATAAAAACGTCTGATTTTATGCCTAAAATCTAGCGCATTTTTTAGATTGTGCTCTATAAAGCTGCTAGGTCCTATTTCATCATCATTGAATCCTAAGATTTGTCAGACGGCCTGAGCTACCTCACAACTACGTATCTTCGTGCCATGTAGTTGTACGTTGTTGGGAGTGGTATTTCTGTAGTTCTAATCTTATGCTGAAATAGACGCGTGGGCTGGTCGAGGGGGTGCGGGCCGGCGGGGCGGGGGAGGGTATTTGTCGGGGGTTGACGAGTGCAAGATAAGCGGAAAGCGGGCTGCGCGCGCGCCGCATACTGATCAGCGCACGACGCGACGTCCTCACACAGTCTAGATACAAACAGTGACCAAGATGTATTACACGGTGTATTGCTAGAGCCTTTGTTATACACGTCAGTTTAATGGATTGTATTAGTAGATACTTAATGTAAGATGTAGGCTCCACAAGCACCAAGTGCGTTCATTAATGGAAACCATAATATTGTGATGCTGATGATGCTACAAGCTGAGTGAAGGTATTAACTCAAAGATCTCACAGCTAAAGGAAATAACAAGGAACATATGCTACAGTAAAGTAATCTCACTGTATCCGGCGATGCTGTGGCAGCGTCGCCTGCGCCCGCCCAGCTGCGCACACGCAGCGGAGCGGTCACGTAGCGGTCCGGAGTTGCCATTGCGACGGATGCATGTACTTAGCTATTTATCTTAGATTTTCCTGCTTACAGTTACGTCAGTATTTAATATTCTGCTGAAGTTTGTGCTCATTAAGGGAAAATAACGCAATTGTGCTGGTCTCGGGCTGGGACACCCAGGGGGCGGAGCTCACTCGGGAAAGGAAGCTACTATACCTGTACCTATTTGTTGGAGTTTCATTATGTGGGTTTGAAGAACTAGGTATAGTGATGTCGTGCTCACAGTTACACCTTCTACAGTGGCTACCTTTTTCTCAGTCACTTCTACTAAGAAAAAGGCAACAATCAACATTTGTTTTAAACATCGGAAATCGGTATATTTTCTCCTTCATGTTCTAGAAAATAGATAGAACTGTTAATAACAGGTGATCTTGCTCTTATGAAGAGTAATTTGTAGTAAATTAGTCCGAAACTACTACTTTAAATTCCGCGTATTGAAACCTAAATTTGTCATAATCTTTGATAGTATGTAATCGGAACAAAACACAGTTTGAAGTAATTTGCAAATATCCGATATACTCGAGGATCCATAAAGTGAATAAGTAATCTCCGTTCGTGTTGGTATCCGCGGATCTAACGGTTTGTAACGAGCCCGCGCGTCACTGCGCCTGCGCCGGCACGACGTTGCCCCACGCTGATAGCCGACGCTAGCTAACGTTAATGAGGGCTCAACTAGAATAAGATAATGGTATGCTAATATGAGATGGTCATGAAAAACTTAGCTGCAATTATGAGAACGCTGAGATCGCTAGCACTGTAACACTACCTAACACTGTAGTATAACACTGGTAGCCTAGTGGGCTTAAAGATTTCTCCCTCGTAAGGCATCTCCTATACACGGGATTAATACGTAGGAAGGATAAAAGATCTTGCTAATGAACCCCAGCTTCTTCTATTCGTGATATACAGGAATGACTTTATATAATCATAAGCCTTAATTTCTCTCAATTAGACCATACAAGCATGGACCTAAAATTATACCCTGTGGTATAATATTTAATTCTGATGTTAATAATGACTTCATTTCTATGTTATTTAAGTATAATCTCAAATCGCAGTTTGTCAATCCAATGCTAGAAAGGCCTTTAGCCTGCAGTAGGACTAGATCAATAAATATATAAATATAATTAGTTTCGGCATTCGACTGCTATTGCTTTGTTTTTTATACAAGTGACGTGAACGAATTACAATAATTTGATTTCGAACAACTTGAAATGAATGGTTTATAATTATGTTCTGTGGCTGCACCATCGAGGTTCACATTTACTTAAATAATTGTTCAACACGCACAGACTTCGAGGAAATCGGTGGACATATTGAAATGTCATCGTTTTGTCGACCCCTGACATTTGGAGACTCTTTACAAACTGGGATTATTAAGTACAATTTACTTAGTCCTTTGAAGAGGCTGTCGGGGAGAGGGCAGTCCTCGACAATTATACCCGCGGTGGATGATGACAGTAATCGGCTGTAATCTGCGGGTGCTTGAGTGATGTGGCGAGTCTGCTCACTTTGTAATGAATTAAGTTAAACTTAATAACTAAGTACAACAATACAGATGTTACTTGGTCTGGACTTCTTGGTTTCATCTTTTCCTTTGCACATTCTACACTGTTGACCGGTGTAATAAATAATTTAGAGGCACAAAATATCTTAATTATGAAGCTTATTTTAGAACTTGATTCTCTGCATAAGTCGTATTCATTTTCATGTCTTCTTTGGACCTTCCGCCATATTTACAACTGCCCTCAACTTGTAGCAACTGAAGGGAAGCTCAAGTTAAGGCCCGGAAAATCGCGATCTTAAAACGGGTGCAGCCCATTTGCTAGCCAGCGGCGAGGTGCCACAACATTAACACGGAACATGTTGAAGTAACTCATAATATTCACATCACCATACATACTCGTATGTATTCCACTCGCTCTATCCAGGTCAATTATCTGACAGCTCTAGTTTGGTGGGAAGCGGGCCACCGGGCGGCGCAGGCGCACGCTCCTCGCATTAGCAATCATTAGTTTTGATGATAAACAGCGTCGCTGACCGAAACATTACGACTTAACAGTTGGTAATGTCTGTTATAAGCAGAAGCTCGTGTTATAAGTAGTAATGTTTAATTACATACGAAGTCATTTAATTCTGTCTGACAAACATTAACAGTTCATTTACCTGCATGATATTAGATAATTATATTATTATATAAGGCGTAGAACATTACGCAGATAAAAATTTAAGTAGTGGTCGATTGAGATACCTATACATAAAGATTGTATCATTATGATCGTTTGTCCCGAAGGCCGTGACCACACAGATACAAGTTATTTACAAAATGGAATAAAATACACTGGAGCTGTAGATGAGCGTGGAGAATGCTCCTCCATCCATATGATATCGGGCGTGACGACTCATCAAGTGCGCGCCACTCCTGCGCAGTTCCCACAGCGTCGCTAATGGCCCACAACTAAACGATACTAATTCGCGGTCGGCCGACACTCACCACTCGTTACCATTTTATTGCGTTTTTAATTCAGCATACACGAGTGTGACAGGAACGTGAAGAAGGCTCGCTCCGGTTTGTTCTCATAACTGAACCTGCTTACATGCGCTAGCGCAATCTTATGTCACAATCTAGTCTATCTGTCAAAAATAGTGTTATTTTGCAATATAAAGGTATTTTTCGACTTTGCAGGGTTACGTGGGCTGAAAAGAGCATCCTGGGTTCGATCTGGGTTCTGAAATGTTGATGAGAATAAGAGCCCCAAAGACAGGGTGGCAGATTTGCACAGTTTGCACCCTCGTAGATGATGACAGTTAATGATTGTTTACAGTATCGAGTAGAGCTTCTGTATCCAGTCCCCCGTGTACAAACACACGCATTAACGAAGTGAGCGCGACCCGAATCACTTGCCCACAGAGTGCGGAGCGGGGCGGCACCATGTTAATGTATCAACACTTACGGCCGGACAGACGGACACACTTATTATAGTTTTAATGTTCCGGAGTTCGCGGGAACAGTTTTGCCCGTTTAATATAAAAACAGCTGAATTATGTTAAGTGTTGAGGTCAACCGTCGCCATAGGGTAGTCGGCAGAGTTCAGTTCTGTAATGTTGTGATTGATGATAATTCAATAATTTGCATATCTTCCTACACATAAAAGTAAAGATTTATTTTTAAAACCATTCAGACAATTACCTAGCTATCTTACAAGTTAAATCTTAATTATTCCCAAGCTATAAGAGCTAGGAATCATTATTTTCATTGACCGCTAATCAAGTGTGCCTTAGAATAACTAACAAAGTATTTATGACAATAATAAAAGTGATTTAAAGTCATAGGTTTATGTCTGTAGCCACACAATAACCTCACTAACACCGTCCGATAAGGAGCCACACAATAAAGTTGATTGGGTTTTGCATAATTGGCATCAGAGTTGGTACATAACTATTAATATCGGCGATAGAAAGTAGTGAGTGAGATATATGCGCCGTTTGGTCCACATTATTAACTGGGTAACGGATCGTGCACAAAAACCATGGCCCATCGACCACCGACCATCGGCCAGCGTGGGCCATTAAACACAATTATCGCAGACTTCGTGGCCGCTTCTAAGAAGCAGATTATTATTATATTCATTACGTGTATCGTCGGTTCGATGTCTGGCTGACGACCGATTACTCCGTCGCTCTATTTTCGTGCGCTGTGGCTTCTTGTTATTATTTGCATCGATCTGGTATTCATGTTCCGTTGCTGCTAGATTAATCTTTTATTTCACATTGATCAATGGGTCTTAAATAATAAACAAAATATGATGTTATACGGACTACATGGTTTTGGAAGGGATGTCCCGTTCCGGAAGTTGTTGTGTGAAGGTTTGGCTTCGTATAACTTTTCTTGCCATTCGCGTGACAAATAATATTATACATGTGTAAGAACGGTTACATGCGACCCACTGATCTTAAGTCGGGCTCCTTTAAAATGTCGATTTTGTGTCCATGAAAGTAACTCACTAAATTTACCCTAACCTAACGTAAAGGGTGGATATACAAACACAGTCCGCGGTAGTACAAATAGCCCGGTGGCGGCTTCCCACACAAATCGCCGGCGACGTATCTAGCAGCTAACATTTCACGATTGTCGCGGTAAGGCGCGCATTAGGCGCAGGCGCGCGGCCATCTGTCTCGCGCGGCTAGCGGGCCCGTCGGCCGGCCGCGTCGCCCGCGCCGGTCGCGTCGGCCGCGCCGCCCTATTTGGGCCGGTTAGTTACCGCCGGCTATCGATCGCAGTAAATCCTGGTAACGGTCGCCTACGCAATCACTTGTCGCGCCGGGAATTGTCTCCTCTATTGTAACTGCAGTTCACATATTTGCGGCGTGCGCCTCGCCGGCAACGTGCGACTGTAGTCGCAGCGGGAATACAACAGTGTGCATGCCGTTAGCTTTTAAGATGAACGGGGGTATCTTCTCACTTGCAGTTCTATATTAAATGCTGGAGGTTTGTTGTCAGGCTGTCGCGGGCTGCAGAGCACAGTTACGCTCAACACCGTTAGTTCTCAAATTAAATACACTCCACGTGTAGGACCGTTACATTTATGTTTCCGAAAAAAGATTTGTAGCTCTATCACTAAATAAATAACTGTCAGTTCTATTTCATTTTGATCCTCGTGTGTTTAGAATCAAAATATTAAGTGGCGAGACACCGATAAATACTCGATGATTGTTATGTATTTCATCACACGTGTCTATTAGATTCGTAGCTGCTCGCCACACCTGAGGCGACACTTCCTATTGTCCAGTGCGTGGTGCGCAAATGTTATTATACTACAGTAACCTGCATGCGCATGCGCCGCTCTACACAGATCACTACATAATGTAACGCTCATTGTGTGTGAGAGTATCGTGCCTCTCTGCTGACACCACACGCACCAGATGTAGTCGATGAGCCCGGCTAGCTCGTAGTGTCGCTAACTTTCTATTGTGTTGTAAACATGCGTTTCACTTGTAGGTACTTGTACTAGTACCTGTCTTGTAGCTCACACTTGTCCTGTGAATAGTTTTATATAACGTACCCGTACACGGCTATCTAATCTGTATATCATAGCCAAATAATATATTAACGCATAAATGTTATATCTTTTCCCAGAAGTCTTATTGACGCACTGAAAATGTGCAATTTAGTATCTGCGCTTGCGCTGTAGTTTCAATCACCGCTCGAGATAAATTTTAAGTGATCTTTACGTGACAAATCTGTCTGGGCGTTTGAGTATTAAACGAAAGCAATTTTTTATTGTTATTGTTATGATCCAACACCGGTCGACAGCTAAACTTTGGCGTCGCTACTACGATGCTTCAGAATTCAGTGCTCGTAAATTTAATCCAGCTGCACGCATGCGCAAGTATTTCGCCGGAATGCTAATTGTTAGAAATATTCAGAAACACGTCCTAAACGCAGCCTGCCTCCATAGCGCGGCCACGGTGAGTGTTCCAACTGGACCGTTAAACAATAAGCTGCTCGCCACCACTCCCGCGCCGCACATAATTCAGTTTAGCGTTTGTTGTGATGTTGTTCGCTGGCCGTACATAACGCGGCGACAGGCGCAGGCGCAGCGTGTCAGCCGCAGCTACCACGCCGCACTGTTAACGCGACACGTCTCATTACAACGCCTAAACCGAGCTGCGCGGGACACGCTGCGCAGCCGCGATTTATTGTGCGACAACATGAAAGTCCCTGAAGTCTTGTTTGGAGCTGACCATAACAGTTGCCGCGGCGTCGCTCGTGTCCCAAGTGTACTACAGCGGTTAGTACTTTACTGTTGCAACATTATCGTTTAAGGGTCGCTGTTAGCTCCGCTCATACCTTAGATATGACCGGCTCTGGCTGCAGCTGTCTTGTATCTTAACACTTTGTTCGAGCACTAATGGTTGACGTTCAAACGTAGATAAAATTATTATGTATATTAACAATTAACCAGTCATTGGCCAAGACTTGTCTGAGACAGTTTATATAGAGTTTCCAAACGCGCATAGCTACTCAAAAACCAAGTATCGAATAATTCAAAATCGAACCTGAGACCCTCAGCACCTTATTCTCAAGTCCAGCCGGGCCTAAGTATTGTGTGAACGTTCCCGTTGGACAGTCTCCGGCGCCATATTGTTATTCTATTCACGTCCCGCGACACCGCGCACATCGCGACATCTACCGATCTCGCCGATACTAGTGACTGCGGTGTCTGCGGTGTCGGTGTCCAGTGTCAGGCCGACACTCGATACCATCGCCACACAATGCAACACATTTGGAAGTGAAAACACTCGATTGCTCCTAATGTTATTTACTGCGATCTGATTGGCGGAGCCGTGATGTTGTATCGTGCAGCATGCGTTAGATCCGCGCTGATAGGCCGAACCTGTGTTCTTGTATAATGCTGCAGTTGACTGCGACACGAAGAGGCATTTGTTTGGGAGCTGTGAGGGATCTGGGGCGGCGCAGGTTTATGGTGAGAGGAGGAGATACTACGGAGGTAATGGGCACTTGTATGGGGACCTGCGGTGTAGTCTTATGGAGGTTACGGTTGTAGTCACATAAAGGGAATTTAAATAAACGACTATATTTTTCAATATTACCATTTAAATATTACATCATATTCTCACCTCCTTCCTCTAGGTGTATGATAACAGAGGTTTTCTAAGTGATCGTGGGAAAGGTCGTGAGGTCAACAAACAAACTAATATATGTGTCATTCTACCATGAATGTTAACGCGGTGACCCTGTGAAGACATAATCAATATTTATTTTTTATAGTGAAGTATATTTTATGTGTTGTAGCTTAACAATTAATATTGTTGGTTATGGCTACTATTTCCTTCAAGCACTGTTTCGTCCAACGTTTGAATGAATACAGAAACTATTTAATGCGTTTACCGATATTCATACAACTACTACATAAAGTTAAATGCCGTTTGAAGTCCACTTACCGCCTTTACGACGGGCGGACGTGGTCACAGCACGTGGTAACTATGTGCAGGTCATCGTACCTGTAACCTCACCTAACCTCAGGTGCGGCGAGGACCCTCAGTGGAGGAGGTGCCTCGTGCGCGGGCATACGGCACCAGCATTAACCTAAATACATAGAGATGAGTTCAACTTAGTTGTAGGGCGTCTGATTCATGTTGTAGTTAAATGCTTGGTCGGGATATTATAGGCTCTTCGTCCCACCCTAGGAATGTCTCCTGTGTCGTGGATGCGTTTGACAAACATGAAAATACATATATATACGTATAGGTAAATACCACATACACAATAACCCAGACTCGAGATAAACATTTTCGAATCGCACAATTTTCCGTCTCGCGCGGGAACCGAACCCTTATCGCAGCAGTTCAATCACTTATCCAGTGCGCCAATCAGTGTTTCCTCATGTGGATGTCAATGGGAATGCAAGCTTACTTCATTTAGCCTCTCGAATTTCTTTGACGGGTGTTTTATTGTTATGAAATATCGCATCAACATAGAGTCAGTGCTCACATCTATTCTAAACCGAACCTTTATCAAACAAGTCAACACGCTTGATTATTTAATGGCGCAATAGCATAAATAACAAATAAACTATGATTACGCGTCACACCCAGCTCCCTGCTGACACCCATTCATCATCATAAGCCCCGGCACAATGCCATTTCTGACGTTCTATAATATATACTAATAAAATTTATCTGGCCTGTTGTCATGGTAATGTGCGCCGGCGCAGTATGTAGTCGCTCCTTTCATAGGAAATGTTAGCAAAAGTCGAGAAAACGGTGTGTGAGAGGCGTTAGCTCATCTGTGGCTCTCCGTAAGTTCGAAGTGTTTCTTTTTAACACCTATAACAGGCACCAGTCTCTCACAGAGGAGTAATTTGAAAGAATCTCTTAGATTCATTAACAATAAGACCTATTGTGAAGAGAAAAGTAAATTATTATAAATTATTATTCTTTGAAAATGGAAATCCGTGGTCTCTGCCTACCCCTCAGGGAAACAGGCGTGACTTTATGTATGTATGTATTATTCTTTCATCAAGATGGTTTCCACAAAGGTTGTAACAGAAAATATTTTTTGTACGAGGCAAAACCCTGTCTTCCCTATGGCAAATAAATAATAATATATCTATCACCAGCCTATCTTAGTTGCACTGCTGGACATAGGCTTCTCCTACGGCACGTTACTGAGCTCGATCTTCGGCTTTCCGCCTCCAACCTATAAAATTAATTTATTTAAATTTTTGAACTAAAAAAAATATTAAATGAATTAAGCTAAACGTAGTAAAAGTGTATAGAAAACGTATTAAAATATCTTAATCTATACACAGCTCCCTCCCTGCAGGGGACATCGATAACTCTCAGTAAGTCCTAGCGAGGGCCCCGCTCACGGCTCCGCCCCACAATAGCGGTTCACGCCTGAAACCTTACTTAATCATACAAATCAACACATCTGATAACTTAGCAGCGAACTAGCATAAATATGACATAAATTATAATTAGCCGCCACACCTAGGTTCCGTCGACACACGCGACTCACGCGCAGCTTGGTATCACAATGGCTGTGCGTTCTAAGGAGGCTGGAATAAATCTTCGCTGTTATCATGGTAATGTGCTCCGGCGCAGGGGGCTCAGGGAATAGTGTGCTACTGGACAAATATGCCAGACATGGCTCACTTCCCGATTTATTCGTTTGATAACATTCTTAAGTTAACTGATCAAATAAATGGTCACAATATTAAATCCTGAAGCTGTTGTCTACTTGGGACTTAGTGTATTAAAAATTGGTTATTCCATTAATTGATTCTCAGTAGCAGCAAGGAGTCTAGATTTTTGCCCGTGTAATGACAATAGGCTCGCCTTTACTACATTGAGAGCTATTTCAAAACTGAAGAGATGTGGGTGTTTTAGTCACTTCTACCTACCCTCTTGACAAAGTGAGTATTGACATATCACTGGCGGAATGTGTTGCTCAACAGTCCTATCTGTGCTATTCAGGAATCGCCTTTGTAATTACATTCTCCGTCAGCCGTCTGGACGCTCATTACCGTATTAGCGGTGTCATCTTGCACGCCACCCGGCTGTCCATTAATATCCATCTCCATCGAACGCCACAGTATCACATTACACATGCTAACATATGCACATTAAGCTTGACGGCTCGAAAGTAATTGCTGGAGTACGTAATAGGTAGGAGCCCTTATTAAATTACGACATTCCCAAAACCGTAAAACGCACATGTAACGGCGTCTACGCGGCCTGCGCCTGCGCACGCCTGCCTCTTCCACCAGCTACTTAATAATGGCCATTTATCACGTCATTTACGAATGCTTACACATACTTGTGTAATAACCGCGTGGTGGTGATTATGGCGATCGGTCGCCGTCGTCGTCCATCACCGGAGATTAAATATTTATCTTAACCTCGTAAGCCGCTGTAAGCGCCGCCGCGCGACGCCCGGACTTATTAGTTTGTGGCATTTGTTATAAATTATGTAAAGTTATCGTCGTCGAGGTGTTTGTGTTTGTTGGTGATCGCTCATATTCAATTAACGACATCGGATTAATTTGCGCCGTGGTGACGGGATGTGTTAAAACGATGACGTCACGCGTGAGGCCGCGTATGTGGTAACTTGGTGGAGATTGAATAAACGACTGAATGAATGGCCCGTGAATTGAGTTGAAATGACTTTGCAGGCTGAACATGTTTGATAATATGATATGGTCTTTATTTAAACATTTCAATGTATCATTATTACAGAAAAAAACAGGAGAAGTATTGTAAAGCACTTACACCCACACTACACTCCGGAAGTCTCCGGTACTTTACAGTGGAGAAGAGGATCTTGTTTATCATCTTCACAATATGGGTACCTACACTGAAACGTTTATTTTGCAGTGAACATAAATGCCATCCCATGTAAACCTCAGAAGGTCTAATCGATACGATTGACGAGAAAACCTAGAAGCCTACTACAAACGGCCTTAATATACAAGAAACGTAAAGATATCACTATCTATACAATCTAGACTGAACATACGGCTGTAGGGCTCGGCTCTAGGTAGTACTAATGTATCACTACAAACAGTCATTCTATTTACATTATTTTCGTGACACTACGCATCTCTATCGTAGTGAGCCTGACGTCTGCGCAAGTGTTGTGGTACGTATGTCTTGTCGGCACCCCGCTGCGCACGCGCGTCGCATCGGCGGCGCTCGCGCAGCGCAGATTTACGTGCAAAAGTATGCACAAGGTGCAACGAGAACATTACTGGGAATGACGGGATAATATATTATGTTGAGAACTTAGATTATACTTAGTGGGGATGTTGTGTATAATCTTATGTATTTATTTGTCTAAAATTAATGAAACGCTATATAGCATAGTCAGTATACAGGACCTCTCTACCAGTCTGTATTTAGGTTTGATTTCCCGAACCAAATATGTTTTGCCCGAACAGGGAATGAAGCAAGCAGCATATGTTTTGTGTAATTAGTTTTCAAACATTAGGATTGTAGAGAGTTAGAGGCAATATTAAGTCAGCGAGGTTGTGTTAGGTAGAGGTCAGCTGTGGAAGCTCGCGGGGTCAGCGGGTGCCGGGCGTCGGGTGTCGCTGCCGCAGAACTAACTGCATAATGTAAACATGCTGTTGCTGAGATGCCTATTTAATGTATGTATGCAATATATAATATACCTAGATGTATTAAAACAATAAAACTAAATAAAGACAAAAAGGGTCCGCAGATTGATTCCCGTCACAACAAAAGCCGGCGATGTTATCAGAATAAATCTGCTCTGACAAGTGTCCACATATACCTAACTACAAACATTCATGAAGAACTTATTAACATTGTACCTCCACAAGTGCCTGTCTATCACACCATACAAAGTAAATAACTATTTTGTAAATTGAAAATCCGTACACCGTAAAAATACGTTTGGTGAAGTTTACTCCAGCAGATGGCGTCAGTTGGCGCTTGGATACGCTACGGTCAGCGGATACTAACTGTGGTGTGTCGGTGCTCCCACGAGACATAACTGACTGTCACAGGATAGTATGGTCTTAATGACGGGACCGAGGCCCACTGGACTACTTATATAATATAAATACATAGGTACAATTGGCAGCATAACATAATATGACGCCTGTATTGCTTGAAGAGGTAGGTAGAGGTGCACATTAAAGTACACCACTACACACATAATATTTCCCCAGTTATATTACGCACCCCAATAAGAATAAGAACTTTATTTGCCTGAAACATGGCCAACCATGGCACAACCCAATGTAATAGGGCAAATCTATTGCCGTCAGCCGGGCACAAATCTAGGATCTGTGCTGCTACTGAGAATGACCTAATGGAAAAACCCATCAGGTCATTCTCAGTACCTAACATTTCGCCTGACTTGGGATTCGACGCAAGGACCTCATGGTCAGCAGTCGTACTTTACGACCGCTAGACCAACGACGCAGTCAGTAAATGTTAATTAATCGATCTGTACAATTCTGTAATAGTATCATGTATGGCTGCCTGTTGATGAGAACGTTACTAATTAAGCTAATGACTGCTACCGTAGGCTGGTGTTTCCAAGGATGGCGGGTCAGTCCAGTCCGGTGCATGCGCAGTGTGACGGTGTGATTGATGTATGGGTGCGCGCGCGCATGTCGCTGTCAATTACGCGCACGCGCATCCATCACTGCTGGGACGGCCACCGACCAAGATGCCAAGTGCAGAGTTCGCTAATAATTGTGTCTTCATTGGTTCTCTTTAAATTTAAACTGGAATCAAAAGTAATTATATAAATATGGCTATTCATCATTTGTCGTTAACCTGTGAGTGTGTGGTGCGTTAAACTGGCAGTTTCAGCGAAGCAGTTCAGCGAGGAAAGAGAATCTACATACTTATCTTGAACTTGTATAAGTTACTGTTTCCCATTCACTAACATGCCGGACGATTTGTGACTGAAACGAGAACAAGAACTATTTACAACCAATGAGGGTAACGATGCTGCAATGTAATAGGATCCTGAATCACGCTGCAGACGTGTGACACTAGGTCCAGCCGGCCCCTCCCTCTGCCCGGCACCTGCGGGGAACAGGGAATATAACTTAACTTGACAAACTCCATGTTTTTACAATTTCACAACATCAGTCTTGCTTGTCATGCTCCAAGCCGAGCATTCGTCAGTCGGCGCGGGCGCACGTTTCGCGTTCATTTGCGAATAGCAAAAACGTCTCACGCTGCGCACTAACGTATTCCACGCTGCGCGGGCGCAAGCGCGCACCTAACGAGCAGCCAATGAAAATAGTTTGCACCTCATACGCACACCATTCATTATTGCAGAAATGCTGCACTTTGAGGAGAGACCAGTGACAGATATGCTGCGCCTGAGTCGTGCCGGTTACCTGCTTATTACTATGTTTTGTTACCATCAAACGACGATGAATTAATTTACCATGTACCACTAACTAATGTGTAAATAACTACTAAGTGATAGCAGCACTAGCTACTGTTGGCTGGGTGGATCGCTACCTACCTAATATTCTACAATTATGTTATAGTGAGCTTTTAGAGGTTAATTTAGTTTAGTACTCAATTTCAATTTCAGTGTTCAAATCACGTGGTCGGCATGATCGCTTCACATCGCTTATCTTCCAGTAGGATCGCACTTCACTTCCCCGACCGACTCGTCATTCATTTCATTCAGTAGTTTTTCATTCAGTTCGCTGAAGCTCTAACGATGACGTCCGCATGGCGCAGCTCCGCGGACCTCACACTCCACTCTAATTAATGGCATTACTGACACATCCTGACTGCTCTACCAATTCTTATGAATTGTATCGATATCTCGTACCAAGAATGAGGCTATCCATTGAAATAAGTTTTCTGCTCGGATTTACAGAATAGAGAGTTAATGGTCGACGTGACAATGGACACTTTTATTATGTAATAATCATGCTGATGATCTCTTTATTAAATGAAAGTTCTGGATTAAATAAGCTTCTATGGCTACCAATGGGAATATTTGTTTAAGTTTCTAATTAATTAGCTTCATTATTGGTTACTTCCAACATACCACTCTCTGTCAAGGGACGCAAGGAATCTGATACTTTATATTCTAAAGTCAACAACATTACTCATAGCGTGGTCAACAATTGTTCTTCCTCGGTTTGGTCCAGCTCTGTAGGTTACAGGCGGGTGTGTGTTCATAATGCTGTAGCTTATTATCTTGTGCATTCAGTGAGGCTCCGACTACTTCATTACGTTAATAGTCGTGATGACTTGTTTTTGGAAAGTTGTTCAGATTCCGCGCGACTCGTTTGCAATCAAACTGGAGCTGGTGTATCGTTTGCTATAATTTAAACTTTATTTATGTCCAAATATAATTTTATATGCTAATTTCCCACTAATTAAGTTTACATATGTAAATTAAGAATAATTACGTGTGTTTTGCATATTTATTTTCAAATCGCTTTGTTTTAAATGTTTTTGCGAATAGGTCTATCGAATGCCTTTGGAGAATCTATTTTAATTTAATTTCTTAATTTAGCTCTTGTAATACCTACTTATAAATGTAAATGAGTGTGTGGTGTTCTTATTGATTGTTGGGATTAAATGTGTTGGTTTCTAACTAGTATTACCATTATGTTAGCTCACAACAACTACAACTCGGTACAACTGTGACATGTTTCACTCCATCAGTAGATGGTATCGGTACACTTCATTAGCGCGTGTTATTGCTGAACTTACGATCAAACTGAACTGCTGCTAATTGCTACATCATATTATTCTCATAAACAACACAATATAAGCGACATTCTCGAAGCATGACGTCACGTGCGCATGCGCACAGTTCTCAAGGCGTCCTCGTTAGAATTAACCAATTAACATCAATTAAACACTGCGGTCCATTGCCCGCAGCGGCTGCTGACCCACGGCACTACTTATCCGACGCATAATCTACTTACGCTACGGTTTCTAACATAAGGATCATATTGGCGTGGCTATGTTTAATAACAATCTTATCGAAAACCACGTCTATGGATTCTAAGTGAAGACATTTAAGGTTGATGTTTACTTGGCTGGTACGTAATGTTCTTGGTTTTCCTAAGCACGTAGTAGTGGAATTAAATTGGGATAGACGCGTTAAATGAGATGATTTTGGAAGGCGTGCCGGTCCTCCCCCCCGGCCCCCTCTCGACGCCTCACCCCCGCGCCGCTAGTGATGAGGAGCACTCCAAGTGATCGTAAAGCCTCAATTATTATTATAAATAGATGTTAATTCGTGAAATAGTTCCTGTCGACGTATACTTAATGTGTAACTGTCGGTGGCTGAGACCTGCGGCCTCGATATGTGTTTCCTGCCGCGAATCGTCTGGTGATAGCTTGCTGTTCAAGTTACCATCAAGTATGTGAGATACGGTAGCAGCGGAGTCGGATTTGTGCCCCGTTGATGGCAATAAGCTCGCCCCCTATTACTATACATTGAGACTTATAACTGTGTACTCCTACTCATTTATACAGGCCTGATGATGTTAAGTTAGAAGGTAGAAACAAGAGAATAGAGCAAGCGAACAATGTTTAGTAAGGGCAGTGGGGATGACACACTCAATTAGCCGTGAGTTCATTACAAGAATGTAGATCAAGAGCTGGAGACGTGGCAACTGAGTGCATTGTCATTGAGGTCCTTGAATAATACAAGCCCTCCTCACGTGGCTCATTGGATTTCTATATAAACCCTATTGTGTAAGGCAAAACTTGGATAGCCTAGGACTAGGAGATTAACAGAGATCAGGAACAGGCTACTTATGATTTCAGACTAAGACATTGTGTAATAATGACAGACGTCAAACAAGGTGCAAAAAGTATTGTTCCTATCGGTACAGACAGCTCTAGTTAGTCATTTGAGAACAATAAAATATTTTAGTGAGTCATTCTTTATTTGTTGGAGACATAACGCGATGAATCATTTAGTAATCTATTTTTTAGAATTTACCAAATATTAGTCGACTACATCACTAGCCCGACATCTAGCACGGTAGCGTCAAGTCATGCGCGGTAATGGCGGTCCCGAATTAATTGCCTCTGACCTGCGCGCGCGCACCTTCCCGCCCCCGCGCCGCCGCCGAACCCTATTGTGGACAGATGAGAACAGAAGGCCCACGATAACATAGGTCTTCATTTACACAAATCAGTCAATTTTAATTTGTTTATTAATTGTAAACATGGTCGCCGATTTATTGATTTTTGCAAATAATTATTTCGGAATTTGCAAAAATCGCTAAAATATCAGTCCAAGGTTCGTGTCGTGTCTTGGAAAATGTTCTCAAACTATTAAAATCACCCAACCCATCATATAAGAAATAGTAAACTCCACCAGTCATTACTCTATGAGGCTCTCTCATGCCCGTTTATATAGTTCGGGTAGAAGTAGTAAGTTTACTTCTAGAATGTAATCGAATCACAAAGTCGATGACAAAAAGCTATCATATCTTGCTGCGTTGTCTTAGAACTCTTAAAAGGTGATTTGTTTTTATTAATCTGTATTCTAAAGGGAACAGAATAACGATATGATTTATGTTTTATATATTTTGAAACACCTATAAATTGTAACATAACATAACATCACGCCTGTATTCCCCCAAGGGGTAGGCAGAGGTGCACATACAGTACCCACATTTCGCCAGTTATGTTTTTAGGTCCCAATGTAATAGGGGGCGGGCCTATTGCCATCAACCGGGCACAAATCCAGACTCCGTGCTGCTACTAAGAATTACCTAATGGAAAAACCCAGTAACACTTTGCCCGACCCGGGATTTGAACCCAGGACCTCGTGCTCAGCAGTCGCGCTTAGCAACCACTAGACCAACGAGGTATAATAAATTGTGATTCTAGAAAACTACGTGTCCCAACCGTGCGCCGTTACAAGTGGACCTTTTGCATCTTCCCGCTGGTGCGCGGCTGGCTACCGAGATTACCGGCAATTATGTGAAACTGCTGCGCTGGGCCAGCTTTGTTAGGAGTTTTTGGAACATTGTTGAATAAATTAATTTTACTTACAACTCATTGATTATTTTATTATGAGAGTCATGCATTTTGTGGGCACGGTAACTACTGCCGAGGATCGCGGCCGTTCAATTATGTCTGACATAAGGGGGTAATACTGGGCGTTACGTAACGAATTAAATTTATATTGTTAGGAGACTCTAAGGCGAGTGCGTAAAAAAATTGTTATTCAAAACTTATGAGGGAACAGCGTTAGATCCTGGTCATTCTTTGTCATTTCTCATCATGTCATGTATTGATCATTTATTGTTATTCTTCTTTCGTATCATTTTGGAAGGAGGTAAAATGCGTTGTGGCATTAATTTAATTAAATAGAGCATCGTACGTTGGATATTGAATTCTGAGGGAACGGTTTTAAGACAACATGCGTAGAGCGTCGTAATAAAAGATGTCTACCACACAACCTTTAATGTCATCTTAAACGCGCGACACCGAGTACATAAAGAAGATCACTATCGGACAGATAACGGTCTCAATAACCATAACAAATGTGTCTGTCTGTCGCACCGATGTTGTAGGAACCAAGTCATCTCACAGTGGCGCAACACCGCGCCGAAACATTATGCGTGCACAAGTGTTGTAAGCGCATGTGGGCCGACGCACGCGCAACGGACAATGATTTGTGCAAATTACACACTGGCAACACCGCGGCCGGCCAGTGTTGCCTTGTTTATGCTCTGCCTTCAGTACAGACGCGCATTCTTTACAAATTGCTCTCAGGACCTATTTGTGGTCGTCTGATGTGAAAGGAATTTTGTGTCTTACTTGGATTTCGTCATCGAACGCTTATTGATAGGCAGGTAGGTAGGAGACTTTAATTTTTATTAATTATGTATTAATAAAAATGCTTTTAGCTAAGACTTTAACTACACATGCTGGGAAGTATAAAAAATGTAATCCTTCTCAAATATTAGCAGGTGACATGTTACGATACATATCTCCCGCGTAGTGCTATGTACTGCGATGTGCTCACGCCGGTTCCCGAGCTTGTAATGTATGGCATACGTTTAGCGGAGGTTCACAGTTACAGTTATTCCATGAATGAGAGAAGCCCCAAAAATATGAGCGTAATCCTCTAGAACAAACCGTCGAAGCTGACAAGATTAATACAGCGTCCGTATTGTAGTAGAGCCGGCCGGGCTGATCCCGGCTCACAGCGGCTCGCCGTGACCCCGCGGAGGTCAACCCGGGGCCACTGACAACTGAGCTCAATACACTTATTAATTCTTTGACAAATAACACGTCAGGACATGTAGAGTGTGGTGCGGTGACGTCACGCGACGTGACGCAGGCTCGCGTCGGTGCGGCGTGTGTTGACTGGAGAAGGACGGTGCATTTAGTTTTGGTATAATTAGAGTCTGAGAGTATGACGTCGTTACCAGTTGCTACAGTGTAAAGGGCGGTGTTGACAAACAACAAAAACAGTTTCGACGACGAATAAAACGGTACCATGGACATACGTATAAGAGGATCATTCATATAATGCTTTAGGACTCTCGTACTCTCGTACACCGTTAACGGTGTCTAAATATTAAAATAATAGAGTACCGACGACAGTATGTTTTGGCCTAGGTATATTAATATACCTAGGCCAAAACATACTGTCGTAATTTATTGGTCGGTAATCAGTAGTTTTTAAATGACCAAATCCATTTCATCATCTGTCCCTGGACATTCTCCGCAGCCTCGCTAGCTCGTGTCGTGGGCGAGCAGCGACTCTGCACCTATCATTATGTTTTACGAGCGCGGTTATGACGCCTAATTGGAGCAGGCTATCAACAGATGTGAGACAATGTCGGAGAAAGGATCTGCGAGAGCACAGAGATTCTATTATGCTCGTTATTTATGTAGTTTAGAATAGGTACTGTGTATGAATGGATTACAGAGAGGCTTGAATATGTCCTAACTGTACATGTTATACCCGAGTGTGGGAGGATGGTTCGTATCAAAGCGTTTGGTTGACGGTTTGGACAGGATTAAGTCTTGAGCTGGGCTGACGTGAGAACATTTTGACAAACACTTCAAGGTATTTTGATGTAGGACACACACCTGGTACCTTCTATTAAAGAGTAGTTAAGCATTTGAACTTCAAAGTGTTGGCTTTAATATCTTACAATTTTATTTCAACTTAAGGGTTTAATTCAAACTAAGAAAATTAATCTTTTATGTTATGTTATTCAGCATTCTACCTATGTCAGAATCATTTTTAATAACTGCTATTTAACTTTTTATTTTTGTATATATTGTTTTTATTTTGTATTAGAATTAAGTTGTAAATATTTGTAAAATAGTTATTTCTCCATATCTTAAAATTGAATTGATTTAATCCTAAATGGTGCAATTTCTGAATTTTCATTAGATTTTTTTTTAAATGGTATGATTTGCCCATTGTTGGACTCAATTTATCGTTGTTGCCTGTTGACTCACGTAGATTGGACCTTACTTAGAGGAAGAAGTCTATATCTCGAGTGATATTCAACACCAGCATCGATCAATAAACCTCTACCCCCCCCCCCCCTTCCCTCCCTCCCGGCACCCCCGCGTCACCCAGCATGTCACCCGCTCCACTAATGTGATGCGTGGTTCTCGATCGAATGTTAATTTCCTATTTTTACGATTACAACTACACGTGATTCGTTTCTAATTTAAAATGGCTACCGGCTCATTAAACTTAAGTGTAACGTGGAAATAAAATGTAAAACTATTTCATCGCATTCTCACGGTGCGCCCGCGCCGCTGCAGCCGGTGCGCTGTCTCCGACGCGCTCCCGTGGGCGGTCGTCATCTTCTCCGCGTTTTTTTGTACATTATAATATGAAAAAGGAGCAACAACGTGTGCGAACACTGCCAACCATTTTATTATCTCATTAGCGTGAAGAATGTCTTCATAAAGTGTCGCGGGCCTCGGGACATCGTTCATTACGCACACTAATGGCTTCAATAAAGTCTTACATCGTCCCCCTACCCCCCGCCTCTCGATCACTCTCCCACGTACACGTACGAGTTACATTCCAGTTCACCTACAGATCATGATAAAGGATTGCGAACATAGCAGTCGATGGATTATGAAAATCTCACTTTATCGATGTACGGTGTGCTTGTTAGTACGTAGGCCATTACAGGGTGCCCTGCAGGCGTCATGCGCGGTGCGCCGGCGCACCAGCTGCCTCCCCGGGGGTGTGCTACTGCGCATGCGCGGATAACATCTCACCACTCCCGCCTCGTATTACTGGCACTTACCACATTGTTTATTGTCGGCTCCGCTCCCACCGGAGCGCGGTGGGGCTCTGTAATGTATATCTTAAGCAAATGTCTCCGGGCAGATTCCGTCGAGTACGAGAGCATACTTTAGTGTTTGTTTTCCTGCCAGCGACTGCTACCAGTCGTAATCATTACCATCGATTTGAATTAATAGCAGATTAAGTTCAAATCGATTATCGATAAGAAATGATCGCCACAGACGTGGATTTTATTCACCCATAAAATAGGAATTTAAACTATAAGCGCGCTGGGAATTGATTAATTCTAAAAAAAACCCGCTATTTAGTTCATTAATCGATGCTGTAAAATATAAGGGCCTCATTGTAATTTTAATTAAATTCCTTTACAGATAGCTCACATTGCTCGGGCGACGTTGAATAATAAAAGTGGTTGCGCATGCGCTGTTGTTGTTCCAACATGGCGTCTTTGTTGGATGTGAGATGTGATCTAATCTAATATTTGCGCGTTGCACAACAGCGCTGGGTATGGACGAGATCATGATTCAAATAAATTGCTAAACCAAAAACAGTATAATTTGAGTGTTCCAAATAGCAGTCGTATTACGTTCACACGCTAGTGCTGCGCCCGGGGCTAGTGCGGGACACATCGATCATATCGACACGCCCGCGACCGACGCAAATCGTTCCGCTCACAGATCGCACTTGTGCAACTGTCGCTGGCCGCGGCCGCTGTACCGCGGCATCCAGCATCCGCGTGGTGTTTACGGCGGCCGAGATAAACGCTGGCTTCAATTATATTATCTGTCACGTGAGCAGCGTCCGCGAACTTCTACAACGCTGGCCAGCAGATAAATGTCAGGTGCCGGCCATTGGAAACAGATATTGCTATTTTGATTACAAACCAGTATTGAAACAAGATCGTATCGGCAATTTATTTCAACGAGTCCGACTCTCGAGCCCGCATTAGTAATCCGATTAAAGAGCGCATAAAACATAAATCTGTTGATCTGTTTGTCAAAATATTGGCTCCATTAAATTAGAGAGAAACTCTTGCGCAGCGGTCGGCGGCCGCGGCGGGGTGATTACTGTACCGGTTCGCTAAATTAAACAGATATAATTTTACAATAAATTGGTTAGGTTAGTGCAGCTTCGAGATTAGAAAGTAAGTTATGAGTCCAAAGATGTTAATCTACGGCTTAATGAAAATAATTCGTTTATTGGCTGGTGTTCGACGGTTGTATGGACGGTTCCTACAGAACTCCTTTCACGAACCAATAAGAAGTTTTTTGTGTTTGTTCCGTCGATGTAATAATGTGCACAGAAAGTCACAGTAACTGGCCGACCTCACACTCAAGATTATTTAATATTCCTGATTGCACTCTGATCGTAGCTATTAAATTAATTTGTGAGGCTCTGTTTGTAGTTAGTGGTGTAGAGGCTCGGTTGAAGTTATTCTTAATCGCTCGGTTGTGTTAAACATACAGTCCTTATATGTGTAAATTATCTTTATTTAATTGTTATGTTCCGTTGTCTGTATCTAGTTGTCGAAAGTGTTTAGTATTATAGTTTCTAGAAAATAATATGTTAAAAGGAAGTAACACGACAATAAGCTGCAGACTTGCTGAAAGCTCTAATAAAATATAACGTCAATAACTTACGTAGGAATCGATACAAACATAATTGTTTTCATACTGAAAGTATTGTTTTTTAGTTTCGGTTAGTACCTAACGAGTTTTAAAGTGTGCACATAATTGACAGCGTGGAAAATTAACACTTTCTAGCATAAATAGAAATAGAAATGTTCATGTACCAGTGAAGTGTTTAGTACCGGTATCTTGATAGAACCCATGTCGGCGTGTGTGGTGTGTGGTGTGTGGTGGGCCGGAGAACAGCTCTCAGGAATGTGACCATCACCAGACCCCAGGACAAGTAAACTAAATCACTGCGTGCCAAAGGTCACCGTTATACTTAATTAATGAACTTGCTGGTGTGCGCACAACAGGTGAAACACTGCGCGGCTGCCCACGCGACCTGCGCACGCGCACCCATGAGGTTTAACGGAAAACGCCTAGATTTATGGGTGCTTAGTGTGGATAATTATAAGTTTCAGTTGGTTTTATTGTTGGCTGTTACTAATGAGAGATAGATGTTCCTTAATTTCCTAATTCGTAAAATTAATCGCTGTGTTGTATACCTATTAGTATTCGTCGATAGAAGTTTAGGTACTCATTAAATAAGCGTCGATGTAGAATCAAGTTTCCTAATTGGCGATAACTTTGCTTTCCTTTCTATTGGTTATTTAGTTCAGATTATGGTATTAATATATCTATTATAAATAAAAGCTTCTTCATGGCATTTGTACAAGACACCATAATTTACGGTCACAACCCCATACCCTATTCATATTTCAGTGTCGAACCTATTGCTATCAGCAGACATCATTATTTATTAGTGCCGTCTTCGACATCATACAAAAATATGTTTTTTGACCATGTATCGTGTGACATAAATTTAAAAAAATAGAGCCATCCGGCAGGTTGGTAGCGGACTGCCCAGGGAGCGCCGCGAACAGTATCTGATTAAAAGAATATCGATGAAGACATAATTACCTTAATTTACGTAGATATAATACCAGATCGTGTAATTACTTATTAACTTAATTAACGAACTCGTCGGTGTAAGTACAAGAGGTGAGACACGGTGAGGTGCGCCCACGCCGGGTGCGCACGAGCACCTTAACAGATACTGGACGTGGCCATTACCAGTCGTGAGTTAAGGATTTATGGCTGGTTAATTAATGGTATAATCTGATTCTATTGATAGTTTATCTCGGGAGTGTGGAGCCTGCCTCGTGTGACCAGAGACGAGCTCTTTGAAGTCTGCGATCTGTTCCAACTGTACGTGTGTGGGTTAGCAACACTGTTTATGGCTTTGTCCATAACATACGTCACATTAGTCTTCAAGCAATAAATAAGAATATGAAGATTGTTTGCCTGCACACTATTATTACCGTGTGAAACGCTATACGTCTGACAACAGACTTGCTCTCTACTACGAAGGTCTTACTCTACTTTTTAATTATCTCGAGTCCTTGTGAGTGACATTATACAGCTGAACATCTTGCGCTTCCCGCAGCCAGTTCCATTACCAACAACTACCTGCCTGATGACATGTATGTATAAAACATTCCTGTTTACTCCTATAAAAATACCACGCGTGATGTTAAACATACATGTACTCGCATCCTAATAACAGGAATACTTTTTTGTAGCCCATAAAATATGTTCAGGCGGGAGTCAAACCTACGCCCGTCGTTTACAAATGGTAAGTATTGCGAGGTCAACAATGACTTTAACTCGTCATAGCACCCGCGTCCTCCCACGTCTGCCGACCCTCATCTCGGCACTAGCTTGATAGAGACATTCCGAATACTGATAACCCTGCTGGTACCATTACATCGATAGAGCCTTCATAAAGCCGGGTCTCCGGGCAGCCGTTATTGTTATAAGCCGCTGTAGGTACTGCACTGGTGTGTGTTAGTATGTGTACGGTTGGAATTGTTTCGGAACACTTTCTACTTTGATACTGTCTGCCGGTTCATAGGTATAATTATGGTTTTTCAAAATAATACAGAGGCCAAATATTGGACTGCTTTGTAAAAGTTGACAACTGTTTTTATTGCTCGGAAATATTTGTCATAGATTTCATTATTTGATTTTGCAGAACACGTGAAAGATATACATCCGAGCAGCTCACATATCGCTAGCGCTATAGGCGCGGAGCCGCGCATGCGTATTGTAGAGACGTTTGTACATACCTCGTGTAAATTCTACCGAAATGACTAAAAACGTCGCGACTGCGATATTTATGGGGCCCATAGACCCCGTACAGCCCGGAGAGCTCGTTCAGCGAGTACGGACAGCCCGTAGACCCCAACACGACCAGGTTGATGGAATTCCAATAGCTTTATCAACAAGTATTGTGTTGTCGTGTGATGCTGCAGGTGCAGGGGGAGCTGTCGGTAAACTGATTCATGTTCGGAGATAACTGCAGGCAACGATATTATATTAATTAGTAATGTGTGACACACGGTGATCGTTAGGTGAGGAGTAAGCGAATAATGTAAATGTCAAATAAATCGTATCTTACGTTACTGTTACAGTGGCTGTTTGATACTCAACTTTAACGGCTTCTATTTTATTATTTTGTTAGAGAAACTCACGAGTGGACGCTGACTTAATGAACATATTTAACGACTACAAATTAAACACATTTTTGTACAAATATGCATATTACTTATACAAACAAATTTAAAAACGCTTAAATTCCCTTCTTTTTTATTTAATAGATACTAAAAACGGATACCTAGTAAAATGTGTGATGTTCACGAAGATACACAGATGATATCAGTGCAGGGCCAATAAAGCACGACGTGTTAACTTTACGGAGATAGACATTGTAACACCTTAACACACGAGGCGAGAGCGTGTCGTCATTATTATCAGAGTTAAACTACTTTCTTGCTGCACCCATTTAAAAAACGATAAAGTTATAGGTATGTCTGTATATATAAATGAATTGTTTCGTTAGTCTGGCTTAAATTTAAGAACGGCTGGATCGATTTGGGTAATTTTGGTCCTAAAATACTCGCGGAAGTCCAGGGAAGGTTCAAACGTCAAGAAGGCGGTACACAGTGCGCTGGGTCAGCTGGTGCCTAACAAACATAATTATGTGAGATTTATTTGAATCAAATAAATAAGCATTGAAATATACTTGTCGGTTTAATTAAAGTTAGTAGTAACAAGTCGTGTGGCCGCGCCACAGTCTACCTACATGTATGTCTACAGACTGTGGCCGCACTCCGCGGGCCAACCATCCTCCCAGCCATAAAACCTGACGGGGTGACGGCCCTACATTACTTTCCACTGACTTTTTAATTATCCTCGGTATAACAATGGCGGCGCGTGCGCATCTCTGCGGCCCTACATCACTTGATTGCTAATTGTGGTTAATTGCAGCCGCGAATAACTGACTGCACAGGTACTCCACGACACAGTTAGGACAGAAGGTCAGGACCGAATGTCCTAGATGGGTCACGGCCAACATTAGGTATTATTTAAGGGCTAAGCTCTGGAAGGGGTAGAGAGTGCCACATCTTCTAATCGATTCTCAACAACTTACAGATCCTATAACTTTGTTAGTATATTCGATTGCATGCAATAAATATGAAAAGCTTTGCATGTTACATAAAAAAGCACTGATTCTGTCAAAATATGGCTCTGCTCTGTAACACCTGTTCGACACATAATAGTGTAATGTAGAGTGAGCTTTCTGTGCCGACTTGGTTTTTGTAAAGTGATGCACACTTTATGAGGCCAGTGGGGAATGGGGGAGGAGCGCGGGGAAGGGTGTAATATATCGTCGGGAACTTTAAAGTCTGAAGCTTTGTTAATTTCGCGAAACGGCGGCGTGGTGGGGGCGGGGGAGGGGCGGGGGAGGGGCGGCAACCAATCACTCTCTTTACGAGGAGCTGTAAAACAGAATCTTTCGCTTCCTCATTGTCTTGATCAAAATTTAATATCAGTTAATATTAATTAACATTCAATTCAATTGAGGTAGTAAACACTAAACAGTTTCTATTCTCTTATTAAAAATAATACTGTTGAGCTCCGAGGTGGTCCAGGTCCAGGTGGTCCGCACCGGTGGTGGGACGTGCTCACGTCACATGTGGTGGGGCAGGGCGTAACACACAACTCCAAGTGTTGAATCGCTTCCCATACAAGACAAATGTAACGTTAACTTGATGAAGTGTTTGTAATGACCACTTAAAAAAATACGGACCCCCGCGGACATTATCAATTCGTCACAATCCCAGCGCAAGACCCCCTCCCCCCCCTCCCAGCTCTACGGGCTCTATGCAGAACGAACTGACCAAATGGCTTGATTACCACGGTGTTAGGTGTCCACACTCGACTTCTAGGAAGGCTTCTGTTTCGTGTTACCAACTAATATAATGTTCGTGGCGTGTAATAGCCGACGACACGGCTCCGGCACGACGCCGTGACGGGCCCGTGACGGACACGCTCCGACCGGTCGGATCATTTTATTAAACGCCGCGTTAAGGACCACCGGCTGTCGACACGGATGTTTATTACAGTTTTTTGGTGCTGCGCTGCTGCGGTCGTTAGAACACGATTTGTAAACGCGGGAGGTTTATTGGGTTCGTTCTAGGGTTTATGTAATGATTTTTTGGAGTAGATTTTGAAATAAAATTAAACTTCAAACAATTTCGTACAAATCTAAATGAATAGAATAAAATGAATAAAAATATGAATGAATAGTATAAATAAACCTATTTTCAAGTTTAAAGAAATTAAATGATGTTAAAATGGTTAATAATATTAAATCGATCACGCATACCAGTACCACTTACAGTTAATTAAACAATCATAACTAAGCAAGGTAAAGGTGAATACCGAGCGCGTTGATGTCTTTTGTAGGTGAGATTGTGCAACACTCTACATAGTAATGTTGCATCCTGTTGTGTTGTTGGTTGGCCCCCAAATACTAGCCATAGGGGGGAGGAGGGGGCGCGGGGTCAGGGGCCGCGCTGTGGGGTGCTGCGGAGCCTCCGCTACGTACAGTACTGACGGACACACAAGTTGCTACAAAAAAAATGAAGATTTTGCAAATCTCTAATTATGCCGATTAGTTGTAAGGTGTAGATGTTGGGTATTAATCTGTGATCAACCACAGAAGCTGGGCTTAGAGCTCCTGAAATGCATGCGGTTACTATTTATTTTTACCCCATCGATCAAACACGTCTTGATATACATATATTATAGATAATATTATATACTGCAAGGTTTGCGCAGTGGGACATCCCTAACATTAAAGAAGTATAATGTATTTAAAACAACTCTTATGAATAATTCTAAATGGTCGATATTACTATTTGATCTAGCCAACTGCTCAGTAACCTATCCAATACATGTGTTGTTGGCAGTACTGCGCCCGCGCCGGTCTCCGGTGTAACCACCGCTATCTATAATTGAGATCAGCGCATGCGCACCACGCCGCCTGCGCCCGCGCATCCCACCTAACAGATAAATACAGAACGCATACTCCTTGCAAAAACACTCTCATGCAAGAAATGCTTTGTATAAACGGAACTGTATTTAACTTGTGGAATACTTTCAGGCTCCATTGTTTCAATGTAACCATTAATAGAACAACGTAAGGTAATCTTCAATTCTTCTCCCCTTTATACTTTCGAAGCAGCAAAGAAATAGATAAAGTTCTAGGCGTTTAAGCATTTTATCAATTCTTCTTTTAGTAACCTAAAAAATATTGACTTGCCTTTGCGCTCCCGCAGTCTCAAGAACTGCGCTCTGTCTAGTGTGAACCTTCTGTGGGTACATATTTATTGTGGTCTCTTTGTCCGAGGCTCTTTAAATAGCTTTAATGTGGCTCGAGAATTCCGCCGCGATCTGGGAATAAAGAAATACGGACTTCATGTCTGCATGTGTGCACTGACCTGCGGACAAAGGACCAGGAGGCTGGCCGCTGGTGAACGGTACCTCGGGCTCGTCATCATGGTGTAGGTTAAGGAAATACCAAGGTTCTGGTGTGTCGTGACTGTCGGATATTACGATTGCAACCTCTGACGTTTTTAAGGTTGGTAAGTTCTTCTGAAGTGACAACCACCGCGGATAAAAGGACCATACATATTGTCAACTGTTGTTTATAAATAAGGTCCTTGAATAACTCGCGGCACCAAAATATTTACATGATTTAAATATTGACACAGTCGTCGTTAAGCTGGGTGGAGGTACAGGTCTAGATTTTTCATCATCTAATCGGATTTAATTAATTATCCGTCTAGACAGACTAAAAACTGTTCACCTGAGATAAACTATTAGAACGCCCAGGCCCCCGGTCACTCGGCTCTGTGCTAATACCTACAAAAACTTAATCCCGAGACTTAATGCTTAGTTATCTAGTTATACTTTGACAAACATAATTTTACTCGAGGTTGGCTAACCTGCGACCACAGGACAGACGTGAACGGAGTCTGTTGGGAACGATCGCGAATAATCTAGATTACTTAGGACCAATTTAGAACTTACATCAAGATAAAATTGGTTCGTAATTGTAAATTAAATATAGTACTAGTGGCTGTTGTAAAGGTCGTGTGAATACTGGTATGTTACCGCCGACTGCTCTGCCCACCTCGCTAGAAGCAGGATTCATATCCGAGCTAACTTTACAGCCTATAAAATAGTAATAAAGATATCGCGCTAGCCACTGATGGCTTTAGATTTAATTCTCTCCCAACTGGTAACAGCCGCTAACTGAATAAGAAATAAACCATTTCCAAAACCAACACCGATACACATCCAAACGTCCCGAGCGGCGAGCGGCGAGCGGCGAGCGGCGAGCGGCGAGCGGCGAGCGGCGAGCGGCCCGCTCACATACTTCTGAGAAATTAATAAAACTATAACAATTAAAGCAGTTACGCATATCCGCGTAATAGAACTAGCCGCGCATAGTATTGATGTGCGCGGGCGCACGTTGAGATCGCTTTGTGCAGCCGCCGCAGTAATCCGCTTACCGTGAACACACACGAGATAAAAACGAATGTAATGACGTACACACCGGCCACCATCACTAATTGTGTATGTATGTATGTCTGTGTGCGCGTGTGTGTTTATGGGTGGAATCATAATGTCTGACCACGCTGCGCGCTGATTTACGAATTAAAACAGAATTTAAAGTGTAACTGTAACATCCGACCGCTCGTAAATCCTAACGGTCGCCGCTGTGAGGTCAACAGGGAGTGTTCTACAGGTTCCTTACTTGTCACTTACCACATGAACTAGGAGTCTTGAATTAAGAGATAGGATTTTAGTGTTTTTTCAAGAGAACTTTTTGAGGCAGAGACTAACAAGAATCTGAATAGAACTTTTGTTTGAATATGGTAATCAGAATTTGAAACACATTAACTCAAGGCAAATAGTATTAGTTTAACTTAATGTGTTATTGATAATGCTTCTCAATTATTTAAAGTGATTGACTGTTACACCTCATAGCAGTGTCTCATGTTCTGTCTGCGCGCAGTTTAATTGGTTCAGATAATTAGGCAACAAGTTTTGCTTTTGCTCGACTTTTTCCTCAATATGTTAAGCTGCGGGAGCTAAGTGGTGAGTGGTGAGGGGCTGAGTGCGGACACGCATGCGCACGTGAGGACAAGGAAAAGGTTTACGAGGAACGATCTCCTTGTTACACCTGCTCCGGCGACACGGGGACACGCGGCGGTCACGGTTCGTTTAGTGTCTAACGTGCTGGTGTTCTGAGGGTCACAACATAAGGTTTTACTGTGAACTTGGTATGTAGACAATGTATCTTCCACTTGAGTTCACAGATCGCCTTATTGATTGTCACTGTTTTGATAAGCTTAGACTGCCGTGACCATGCGCGCATTATCAGTGAGTAGGTACTTAACATCGAGTGCGGCGGCCGTCACGGCGGCTCTCACAGCGTCCACAGATTAAATTAGCCGTGATCTTAGCAGACGCATTAAAATACTGATGTTATCTTTTTATCTCTCAATTGGCTAAACGGATCTGTAATGGCGTCTGCGCAGTGGCGACACGGTGCGGCGCGGCGTGGCGCGGAACTAAACGAATTAGTCCAAACATCGCGCGATACCATCGCTCGTCTGTGGGCCTCGTTCTCAGAAACTGTATTAATTGTCAGACTTCAGCCCGCCGGAAATACAAGAGGGAGGCGGACACAGTGCAGGCGCTGCAGTAGGCTCACCCGCGGGGCCGGCGGCTTGCGGGGGGTGGAGGGCTTTTAACCGATTTCCTGCGAAAGCCGATATCTGAGTAATACGACGGCATTGGACTCACTCCTACCGACTACAACCCCACCTCTAACTCAGAGACCTGTCTCGAGGCCTCGTCGTGAACAATTAGTGTAAGGACGCTTATAGACATTATCTGCACAGATGCTCCCACCCGAAATGTTTGTGTGAATCACATTATTGAGCTTGGCCATCACTCATTTATTACATGCGAGACAGTTCATAAGAAGCCCAAGTCCAAACCAAGATCGGTTGTGTTCCGTCCGCTCAAAGACATACTAGAGGACTACTTCATACCAGATTTAGGGAACATACCATGGGCATCGGTTAGTGACATGAGTGATGTCAATGTAATGGTGCAAACATTTAACTTCTTCATAAACCAGCTCTTCGATCTCCATGCTCCTCTTAAATGTAGGACTTTCAAAACCCGCCCAACTCCGTGGATAACTGACAATGTTAGATTGATCTCGAGACTGAGGGATGAGGCCAGGGACAGATTTCGCAAATCCATGCTACCGGTGCATAAGCAATATTATCTTGACCTTAAGCATCAAGCCGTTACGGCTCTGGCCTGCGAGAAGAAATCATATTTCGCCAAGAGTATCAATGACCACATTAAGGACCCCAAAATATTATGGCGTAACTTGAAGTCCGACGTGTTGCCAGATCATACGCAAGGATTGCTACCAGGACATTTCAACAACCCTGATGAAATTAATGCTGCGTTCCTGGATGTACCGGGCAACTGTCTTCACAATTTGTCACAGCAGACCTACTTTGAGGCCCACAGGTTTAGTGATGCCACATTCACACTTACAACAACCAATACCGAAACTGTCCTTAAGATTATTAAGAGCCTAGGGTCAAATGCACAGGGTGTCGATGGTATTAGTCTTGATATGATATCCCTTACTTTGCCAACTACCTTGCAAGTCATTACCGACATCATCAACTGCTCTATAACAACGCGTACATTCCCGGAACTTTGGCGGTGCGCTATTGTCCGACCTATACCCAAATCTAATAATCCGGGTAATACAAAGGACTTAAGACCTATCAGTATTCTGCCTTGCCTTTCCAAGGTCTTGGAGCGGGTAGTCTACTCTCAGGTAACAAGTTTCCTGGAGACGAACAAAATACTACCTGACTTGCAATCAGGGTTCAGACAGGGTAGGGGTACTGCAACGGCTCTGGCAGATGTCGTGGGGAATGTCCTTGAAGCACGCGATAGGGGGGAGGGTACAATCCTGGCCCTGCTAGACTATTCCCGCGCTTTTGACTCAATTAACACCACTCTATTGTTGTCCAAGTTGGCTTTCTATGGCTTCGACAAAGATGCAGTAGAGTGGTTTAGAAGCTACCTTTCCGACCGGTCTCAGTTTGTAGAATTGCATAGGGAGGATGGGTCAAGGGTGTCATCCACCCCCCTCCGCGTGTCAAGGGGTGTCCCTCAGGGGTCGATCTTGGGGCCTTTGTTGTACATCATATATAGTGCGGATATCACTAAGTCCTTTGATCATTGTAATTACCATATGTACGCTGATGATATACAATTGTACATCTCTTTCAAGCCTGATGAAACATCTTTGGCTGTGCGGAAAATCAACGAAGATTTGCATAGAGTGGTTGCATGGTCGGAGGAAAACTCCCTGATTCTTAACCCCCTAAAATCTAAATTTATGGTTCTGGGTTCTAGGAAGCAAGTGCGTTCAATTTTGTCAGCCAATCCTGCACTTATTGTCATGGGTGAGAGTATTGAGAGAGTCGAGCAGGCATGCAATCTTGGGATAATTATGGATTCTGAACTGAGATTCGAGGCACATGTAAATAATGTTCTACGGGCATGTTTTTACAGATTAAAGGTTCTGTACGGAATAAGAAAATACCTAAGCATCCCCTTGCGCAAACAGCTTGTTGACAGTCTCATTCTATCCAAGTTAAACTACTGCGATACAGTGTACGGACCATGCCTTCTTTCAAGGACGGAGCAAGTTATCCAGAGGATTCAAAATGCCTGTGTTCGTTTCTGTACGAGCATTCCTAGAAGGAGCCATGTGACTCCGTACATAAATGAGCTTAATTTATTAAAGATGGCTGCCAGGAGGAAGCTTCACTTGGCCAATTTACTGTTTGGTATTATAAGTACTCAAAAACCAGAATACCTCTATAACAAGCTAACCTGGAAGCACTTCCATTCAAAGCAAGCTGTTCGGTGCATGGTATGCCCACTACTGGTACCAATCCATCGTACTACAGCATTCAGAGGGTGTTTCAAGTTTGCAGCCACACGCTGTTGGAATGATCTCCCTCCACCATTGCGACGCCTGAAAACAAAACAGCCTTTCAAATACCAACTCAAAAAGATATTGTTATTTGAACAAACTAGCCTTAATAAATAATTTGTTTGGTGTTCATACATACCTTTGGGGTCATGGCATACATGCTTTGGTGTAGAGATCTCCTATGGCGTGGGCTGTTTTTGGAAACATAATCTTGGGTAGATTTGAGCTGCTCTTCAGGTCTCATTGTTTCCTCCTTCCTCTATTTTTTTATTCTATATTCTTTTATCTGAAAGATCAATTTCTAATGTTACCAATTTTTTTTTTTTTTTTTTTTTTTATGTCCCAATTTTCATAATAATTTCCTCCGTAATATAATAATTGAATCCTATTTTAAGACAATGTCAATCCTTTTAATTCGCCAACAATTAATTTTCATATTATTATAATTTCAAATTTTGCATTTATTGTGTATGATTTGCATTTGCTTTATGCCTAGTTTAGGCTCTTTTAAACCCGTTGGTATATATGAATACGCATTTTCCTGGGTTATCTGGTTTTAAATCCATTGCAATCTTTACTCACTGTCTTGATACCAACACATTTTATAACTTCTGGTTTGATCACATATTATTACTTACAAAACTTATACACTCACAATTCGCAATTTACTACTCTCACACTACACACTTACACAGTCACAAATCACCACAATAAAGTTCTGCTCTGGAAGCGTCGGTCGCCATTATCTATTACATCATAATCTGCGTAATTGTTAATAACTCGATTTAATGCCTGTTTTATAATATTTCTGACAGCCAAATGGCACAGATAAATAAATTAATCTGCAATACTTTGTACGACCTCCATTTCAACGGAATGTTGCCATATATATATACATTATTTATTTATTCTCTCTGTACAGATTTTATATATATATTTATGTTTTATCTATTTGCACCGGTTTGACGTCATATTGTTAGGATCGGCTATCGCTGAAAATCAGCGCTGAGACTTTGTCTTGCACGGGGTCGCAGCATTAATGCTGAGCGAGGGCCGTATTACGTGCGTGGGACGCATATACCCCCTTCATGTTAATTTTTTTTTACGTTTTTATTTTTTTTCTTTTTGTTATATGCGTTTTACTCACGTGATTAAAAATATTTTCTTTCTTTCTTCTTTCTTTCTTTCTAAGGCAACATCGACACGCAACCCTGCGCGCGCGCAGCTGGCTTGCCTGCTATCCTCAACACTAAACCAGTTTGGTCGGAGAGTGCTTTCCAAACAACAAAACCAACAGTTTCTTCCCACAGGCTTCTTTTTAATTTGATTTGTATTACTGCGCATGCGTGTACTGAGTCAGCACTGGAACCGGATTTCAATTTAAAACGCCATAACATTTTATAGTCGCTGCGGTTTATTACTGATACGCGATGTTTTTGCTCGCTCCGCTCTCGACGCTCCGCTCGACCCCCCCCCGCTCCCCGCTCGCTCTGTAACTCATAAAAATTGACTATATTTTACACGGGGACCATTGGCGGTGCGATCCTATAAAAAATATAATTTAGTGTCTTCGGATACCTACCGGGGGTTATTGACTTAATTCTAAATGTTCTGATCTAGTATTTTATAGTTTTATTGCTCGATAAGTAACGACACAAAAAACTATTGACACCGAGCGCTCTTGGTGAGCACGTAGGGCCGCGCCGTGAGCGATCCGTTAACGTTCGCTTGATGTTTATTTAAGGCTTTGTTTATTTAGCGGGTCTTAAGAGCCCGCGTCCCGCCGCCAGGGACAACACGGGAGGCTGTTATCTCCGTGCGATCAGTGCAGCTAATTAAGATGCGCGCGCATCGCGGAGGGGCAGGCTGATTATAATTACATTACATCATGTTGGGTTATGGTTGCATCAAGCATCATAATGAATTATGATCGCTGAGTAACTAATGACTTATATGTTTTACTATATAGTAAACTAGACGGAGCCCAATAATACTATTGAGCTCCGTATAATTGTAGAGAGTCCCCACGTGAGTATGTTCTCCTCGCCCCTATTACATAAAATAGTACAACAGTAGTGCAAGAGCGCGTTTGTGTCCACCCTTACAAGGAGCCGGTATGAATGCATACACTGGTAAAACTAACGACTTGCTCTTGATTGTAATGAAATAATGAGAGTAATGTCGTCTTTAAACTCAAACTTTAACCGTCAAGCTATTGAACTAATAAAGAATGCCGCTCGCTGCTCGCTTTGTTCGGGCACGCTTCTCACGACACCACACTCAACACGCCATGTAACACCAGCAACACAAGTGACCACTCCCGGCAGTTCGACGTCCGCCTGGGTGTCTGTCTGTCCCCGTGCGTGGCGCACACTCACACGCAGCGCGCGTGCGCGGCCGCGATCATGTTACACCCATTGACTTCATTAACTGAACATGTCGCAGGCCTGCGCTGGTGTCATCGGCAGAGATATAGCCTACAGCTGGCGTGATATATTGAGCTGGATATCTTCTGTGGGCACTCCTCTACAGACACTACAGTTATCGTATATTTGAGTTAAACGCCGCAGTTTAACTCCCACCGTATTGGCAGTATGTTACAGATTTACATAAAAACGAGTGACAACGGTATCAGCTTACTTCAGAGGCGTCCCACCAGGCCAGCCGCCGCGCGCCGCCGCGCCGCCCGATCTCCAAGCCACATCACACCAAACGGACTTCTTCTGTCTTCACGGTTCTCCGGTACACTGTTTCTTTAACTATGCTGCTACATCATCCAAACCCAACCAGCTCCCGATTACCTCCACAATGTCACTAATCACCTGACACCCAGGTCCGAACCAGACAGTTTTAGGGTGATCTTAGTAGAAGGTACTTCACTGTAGTACCTATAGCTTATTTAGGTTCCTAGCTCTAGATTATCCTTTCGTCTCGCCTAGCGTTTAGCAATACATTCACGAGTTACTTGATATAAGTGCGACAGCGTGAATGAAGTAGAGACGCAGTCGCAGTGACGTAGTATCCGGTAGATATCCAGTCACTGCTGCTAACGTACTCGGGAAGGAAGACGCTACGTTTAGAAAATAATACAAAAGTTTCTGATTGGTGAGAGGCAAGTGAGCAGAAGTTAGTTATTACTTTTTATGTTCAACTGAGACTTCATTAGAAATTTGTTATATATATATATATATACATGTACCTTTGTTACAATGATTTCACTCACATTAGTTTTGTGACAAGTACTCATACTGTAGCCCCATATAAGCTTCACCACGGAACTTGATTTGTTACATTTAGTTCAACACTTTATACTACTCGTGGAATATAAAGTTACATTGAATGTTATTATGAGAGGAAGGTGAGATTGTGTAAAGGTTAAAAGTTAATGTTAAGTTAAAAGTTAAACCATTGCTCTAAATACAACAAGCTCGGCTCTGCGGTCCGTCAACAATGCAAGTCGTTGGAGAGAATGCGCGATCTGTAGCCAGTCCCGAAGGTCGGGCCATCTCGGGGAGTGGCGGCCTCGGGTCCGCCGGCACTAGCCGTTACCGGTACTGCGGGCAGAAGGACCAGTACACGCGATATTAGCCCCAAGTTAGCACATGTAGTTATGTTACACTGGCAAAGATTATGCAGCAATACCAGGAAGGGATTAGCACGTGGAGACATGGCCCGTCGTGAATGAGGAGTCGACTGACTTTTAACATGCGACTGTGTTCGACGCTAAACGCGTGCGATTGACCCCCCTGCAGTAGGAAGTCCCTGCCGATGTATACAACAAACGAGATCGATGCGGCCGCCGGCTCCTCATAAAAAGAGCGTCAAATAAAATATGTTGAACAAACGTCTTTCTGTGAACAAGCGGATACACAGCTCACATCAAGTTATTAAAGCAGCTCGCGGCCATCGATCACGGCGCACGTTATAAATAAATCGCTGCAGTCGGCTATCTCCGGCAGAGATCGGGCGCGTCCGCCGGCGCTCGGGCCCGCTCGGGCGCGCTCGTGACCCCCGTCCGTCCGTCCGCAGTAATTGATTCCGACTTGTACGCTAAAACAATCGGGAGATACGTCCGACGACGCCACCGCCATACATCATGATACTGATCTCGATCCTCGCGAGCGACTATATACGCTCACGTTTATCAGTTATTGATAGATTTAGTGTTGCGTTAAAAGCTTATCTATGTATTTATGAAGCGTTTTGTCATTTTTATTTATTGGAGAATATAACGTGATTGAATATTTGAGTTATCGACCGATCTGAACCGCGGTGTCGCGCCGGCGCAGCGCACCACTAAACTGCGCTGGCGGCTGTCGAGGTGACGTTATTGTTCCGTTTAGGAGGACAAAATGGACTCTAACAGTAGAAAGCACCATTTATGTACGAAATAAAGGTAGCGGTGACACTTAATAGTGCCACTTTAGATCCAGTAAAGATTACAACTATAAGGCTTCTGAACCAAGTAACGTTTGTAAGGGCAACAGCTTCGATGCCCGTATGATGCCCTTACCGATCTCATTACAGAGTAATGTGTTTCGAAACGAAGTGTTTGTGTTTTGTTAGGTCGATGTGTATCGGTGAAGTGATGTGAGCGTGTGACGCGGGTCGGACACTGCGCGGCGCCGCGGTATGCGCACACGGCTGTAAAACGGTTTAAAGTGTATCGGGGATATAAAACGGGCAGTCCGCGTCATAACGGAGGTGATCAACGGGCGAAGTGTTTATTGCCACTAAATGTAGCGAGGTGTCATTAAAGTACCGAAATTATATCGGACGCCATCGGGCCGCGCGCCGAGCCTGTGGCGCGCGGGTCCCACACGGACCGGCGGCCGGGGTGCTCAGACACACGCAGGGTGAGAGTCGGCTTGCAATGTATATTACAATATTATCACGCTATTTTGTGTCCATTATAATTATTAAAGTAAAAATATATGTTACTTTTTTCCTTTATTTAGAATCAACCCAAACCTTTATCCTTGATAGTAGGGCAGTAGCATTTGCGGCCGTCGAATCAACGAAAATATTTTCAGGTATACAGAAAACAAGATGTTTGACATTCCGAGGGTCCTTGTAGTAAGTATAGTATAACATATTAAATTATGTAATAAGACATATCCCACCTAACAGAAAGATGGTGGTGACCGTGCGCATGCGCCCATCATTTGCTGAGCAGTAGTTTCATCGGCACCCCCTCCTCCCCTCGCAAACGTGACAGCCCAGTAAAGTGCACACCTTACTCCTCTGTCCACTCCGCACACATACTGGATCGTTATAGTGTCGCAACGGTTACAAAACAATGATATAAAACATAAAAGATGTAGCAAACCTCCTTGTTTGGGACATGTGTCGGTGACAGGCCGGGGCTGGCGGTGATAGTGTAGCACGTTGTTATAATAATACGCTGTGCGGTATGGTAATGATGTCCTTCAGTAGTACGATAATCCCAGCGGCGGACGCGGCCGCCGGGCTCGTGTGGTGGAGACTGCGATTGCCGTAATGACATGAATGGAGAAAGATACCTGAACCAATGTGCAGCATTTTATTATTACTTTTTGGTCTCACTAATATTTATTTTTCTCTTTTTTTTACTTGAATTTTCTACTATCCCAGGGAATCGAACCAGACCTTGACGCCTGGCTATCGTAATGTGACCACGACACAATAGACTGCTATTCGTCTACAGATATAAACGTTATCGAGTGTCGGAGCTATAGAGTGTTATTATAATGAAACGGTCCACGTCCTACGTCACGTGGGTCTATAACCATTTGATCAATCGATGATTGGTTATAACAAGCTTCGTTTTATTATTATGGAGATGCGTTTCTCCTCACTGACAATAATCCACGACACACGACTATATAATTACAAGCATACAAAGGGCAACAATAACGGAGAAGTATATATTATTCTATCTCTCTCTTCTCAAACAATTAAATAGATTGTTAACGTCCAACATTAGTTAACACCGCCGGCTATCGACAAACACTTAGAGGGCGCAGTAACGTGGCGCACATGCGCCGGCGCAGCCTGCGCCCGACCCGCGATAACCTCCGCGCCTCTCGTAAACCTCTCCGGTAATACGACCACATTCCGGTGACACAGCTTCCTAACATATTGGTATATGACCCGCCGCCGGGTCACGCGCAGTAAATTCAATAACTGAGGCTGAAATAATTGGGCAACATGACAGCTCGACAGAATACTTTAAATGTTAATAATTTTATAACAATGTGTCGCGCACTGCCCACTCCGTGTTTATTTTATAACGCGTGGTGTCAATAATTTATTTAAAGATCACAGGTTGAGCCCCTGCCACGGGAATGGTTCAATCGTTAACAGCGACCGACGCTCTCGTCTGTCCCGGCCGCACGAGCTGCTCGGTGTATCCGACCGGACGATTGGTGACAGAATTATATTCAACGAGCATGACGCGTTAGCTATCAATTAGCTGGGTCGGTTACATGGTAACTGAATACTAACATAGGAAGTAGGTACCATGTAATCAAACTGCGTTTAGCCAAGGCTAAGCTACGAATTTAAATTGGCGTATACAGTCAGAAAATCTAGCGGGACAAACGCATGGTCGCTTGCGCAGCCGGATGTCCAATTGTTTCGTAACAAATAGCAATTTTTCACTCTACTTCAGAACACTTAAGACACATTGACACGAGGGCTAGTGATAACAATTGTGTTGTACGCATGCGCTTTAACAGTGACCTCTGTACCTACCTGAGCCTATACTTCTATAGTTATAGAGCAGTAACATTAATAACATAGTGTTTAGAGCACTAACATCCAGTATTATAGATCCGGCCGTTGGTCCGGCTTTGGCCGAGCCGCGCCGGAGACGGCCGACCACTTCCGAGAACTCCAAGACTAAGTGTTTATGGTAATGTACGAGATGCGCCCGCGCATATGGACGCGACTAAACGCGCAATTTGCTTAAAATGTTTAGTATTTTGTTATTATATTATGGTCGCACGAACTCGCTACATATTATTTATGTAGCGAGTTCGTCCTGCGGGGTCAGCACAGGTCCCGGCTTGATAACGGTCCTCAGAAACACATATAAGTGTGTTTACATATGACTATACTACGTTCCTGTCACTTCATCCTAAAGTGCCTACTAACGGAGCGGTGCCACAGGAACGACCATGTGTCTATTATATCCCTGCGGGGATTACAGGCATCGTTGTATGAGCTTCACTGAAATACATATAATGTGGCTATTATAGAATATTCCTCATCCTGAAGTCCATTCTAACGTCCGTCGGAACATGGCGGGCGGAGATGCAGCGCCGCGTCGCTCGTGACTATCTGCAAATCAATACGGAACCTAAACAGTATCTCAACATCACACTATCTCAATACATTTCTCAGTTCTCTGTAAATCTGCGCAGGCGTCGGCAGCATGAAGCATGGCGGGCGTGCGCGCGCGCAGCATCACGCGCGCTCCGCACATACATCACTGCCTAGCCCCCATCGCACCGGCCGCGATACTGTACCGCATTTGATCGCATTACGCCTTTCATTATTATTGTCGATGATACATTTTATTAAACTACACCCAGCACACGATACTCAACCGTATTGATTACCTCCTAAAATATAAATTGCACTGTCGTGTTATATAGTGTAAGTTATGGTGTTGCATGGTGTTCACGCGTCTCTGATTTACGTGTGCGCGGGCGCAGTGAAATAGCGCGGTTTCAGACGCAACTGTTCAGATGTCGGGAGGATGGATTTACGCTGCGGAGGTGAGGGTACTGTTTCGGATACCAAATGCATCGCGCAGGTTATGTGATATACTGTGGTGCCAGCTGGTTGTTCACCAGGTATGTATAAACATGACACGAAACTTGTTAGACAAACGCTCGCTGGTTTTTAATAATAATTCGAACTCTTATATACGATTAATATCGAATGTTTGTTAACGTCTACAAAATGTGTTTACCAATATAAACTGCCTATTTGGAATCATCGCACTATACTTATATAACATATTCTATTCTCTGGTGAATACCTAGCATATAAATGTATGTACATAGTTTGTAAACTGGGTACTAAATACAGTAAGATGCATGCAACTAGGAATCCACTGGTATGCTCTCTATCCCAAAGCAGCAATTTTCATATACTTATTCTGTGTAATGTGAGCGAGTTCACGCGCGGAGTGCGCAGGAGTGCCTTCAATCACTTGTTCGTGAGTGCCACATAATCAACTAGCTAAAGAAGGCCCATTCTCAGCAAACTTTGATTTATGTTAGTTTAAGTTTTCGCATGAATGATGATGATAATGGTTAATTTACAAACATATCTTTTAATTGAGTGAAGTATGCAATATTTTTAGCAATCACGCTTCATCTAATGCAGTAGCGATGCGGGCTTTGAGAAGTGTGTGTGGTATAACTGCGTGATAGAGTGGAAAATAAGGTGATAAGAGAGCGGTGCGGAGTGAATGTAGATGTAATTACAAAAATTGAGAAGAATATGCTTGGATGGTTTGGGCATGTAGAAAGGATGGATAAAAGAAGAATGACAAAACGAATATATTATGAGGCGAGTGTTGGTGGAGTATCCGAAAGGGGAAGACCTCGGCGAACACACCTAGACCAAATCGCAGATGTTCTGCAAAAAGGGTCAAGTGAGGAGTACCCTCAAGAGCGTGTATGAGGAATGTGATGCGTGTGAATGAAGCAAAAGAAGTATGCCAGGATCGCAGCGAATGGAAATCCGTGGTCTCTGCCTAACTCTTAGGGAAACAGGCGTGACTTTATTTATTTAATTACAACGGTTGTGCGCAACCAATAACAGTAATTAATACTTAACTTATTACATTACAAATCAACATTTTCTTCAAAAATGCTAAATAATTTTAACAATAACAAAAACTTTATTAAATCCTATCTAAATATTATTATTTTCACAATATCTTAGGCATGTTGTAAATAAAACACTCCATCGATCGTGAAACACATTTGGGTGCAGCATTGAGTAGAGCAGTGATTGTGTATGTATGTTCGCTTCATCTTTCATCACCACTGTACTACAGTGAAGTCATGTGACAGTTACACGAATTCATCAATTGTGTTTGGTAGGTAGGTGGTAAGCGTTCTGCGGGTCTCTGTCGCGGAGGTCCGCCGCGCGCCGGCCAGCGTCGGGGTGTCGGCGGAACACGCGGCTCGTAACGTGCAGCGTGTAGCGTGCGGCGTGTGGCGCGCAACGCTGCCCGCGGATTGAGACTTCACGCTGAAGAACGCTGCTCGTTTGGGATGCTTCTAGAACAACTGGGCACTGCTGGACATTCATTGAAAATCTTTTCACTGATATTAGACTTGTTAGTTATAGAATTTTTGAAGGCAGGTCGTCGGTATATATTATCTGGTGCTTTCATCATTATGTATTTTACTTTTCATTGCACTCGTCTGGACCGCAGCCACCGCAACACATCTCCTCTCATCTCCCACACAGCACTGTGATTACCTCAGCACTACACAAACTGAGTCGCTTGTAAACCGCGGACGGTGTTCGATGCGTTTCTGTTTAACTGACCACGGAATGCGCCTGCGCACACGGTTTAGAGATGTTTAAGAATGAAACCTATCACAGCCGCGGGTCCTTAACGATCGCATTCGTTCAGCCGTAACGGTGCGGTTCTGTAAAAACATTAAAAGACGTGAAATACTAGCTTAATTCGTTAAGTTGCACGTTTAAGGATTAAATATATTTGCTGTTTTTAACTCAACACAAAATTATATTAATATAAATCTCAAGAGCAATTAATTGGTCGATCAGTTCCTCCGTTATACTCGAATGTTGAAGAACCAATAAATAAAGGTTAGCATACCTGCTAGAGACCAGATCACTAACATTTATGACTATATTCTGTATCACTTGTCATTCAGGTTTGGGAAATAGTTTCAATGCGCGGTTACTTCTATATTAACGGTTAAGTTTTTATATCGAGTGTCGGCAGGACGAGAGGCCGAGTGCCAATTAATTGGGGATATTTGGCACCTGACACCCGCGCCGGCCACCTGCGGGGCACACCGACACGCGTCATAACGGTCTGACGGAGGTCGGCAGAAACGTGTCCGCTTTGTGTTTTTACTTTGGATTTATGACCAAATGAGCTTACGAAAGCATATTGAAACATGTTCTGCAACACGTTTTTACTTTTCCGTATTTATTATTATTATTTCAGCCATGATCGTCCCACTGCAGGGCAAAGGCCTCCCTTTCCTTCCTCCATTCCTCTCGGTTGTGAGCTGCAATAGACCAATTTTCTTTTCCGTAATAATAATGTCTGATTTCGAAGCTAAAATGTGCAACAATCCTAGTATCAAAGGCTACACGCTGTTGTCTAAACCAGGGATAGTAAATGTATAAAGTTCTTATTAATAATACTTATGTAAAAGTGCTGCCTCGTTGGCCTAATGGTCGATGAGTGTGTCTGCTGAGCATGAGGTCTGGGATTCGAAAACCGGGCGAAGTGTTCTCCTATTACATTGGGACTTACAATATAACTGGCGAAATGTAGGTACACACACTTACACGCCTCTGCCTACCCCTTCGGGGAATACAGGTGCGACCTTATGTTTATGTTTTTTTATCTAATTATGTAATACATTTTACTTAATCTAACAAATAACAGTACATGTAATTGGCTTTATGTTGCATATTGTAAATAAATAAATAGCATCAGGCCTATATTCCCCGAAGGGGTAGGCAGAGGTGCACATATAGTACAAATGATCTAACAAATGAAAGAAATAATACTTCAGTAGAACCCACAGCTCCTGTCCGGGCTCACTCCTGCAGCACTTCCTACATCATAAAGTGCTTCTTAGCGGTTACGTTAGTGCGGCATCCGCGCAGATCTCAGTTTTTATAGCGAATTGATCGGCGCCGGCGCAAACAGAGACGGGTTCACAGAGGGAATGTGTCTCCGACGTACTGCAGAGGGTCGCTGCTTAGGACCGAGAGTTCAACACGACAGGTTTACCTAATTACGGTACAATTAAAACATCTTGAGGTACCTGAGAGACAGAGACAGAAGCTGGTTAGTGGAGCGAGCAACAAACTGACTTGGAGAAGTTTCTCACTAGCTTCAAGTTGTACTTTAGTCTAGTAGCTGTTTCTAAATGTTGCATGTCAAAACAAGTATACCTAAAACCATATTAGCAGTAACACTCGTACTGTAGCACTGTATATGCCTACATATTGTGTAAAACACCACTCTGTAACATTTTATATGGACGGACGGATGGATGCCCCCATAACACAGGAAATTCCTAGCATGGGGTCATTAATCTATTACTTCATTAGCTGTTTTATAAATTCATTGTGTTTGTTGCAATTTGTATTGTTTATTGTGCCAAATAAAATGTACTATTATTAAATGCATATCACGCTGTCACAGTAATCCAATATTCCCCGCGTCACCTATCCATACCACTAACTAGTGAGCACAAGTCATGACCGGCCGGCCCGGTCCCCTGCCCCAGTTCCCTCGCCGCTCGTCGCCTGGTGCCTGCCGCCGAGCCGAGAGCTGACAATGAAACATAGCCCGACTCCAAAACCTGCGCCCAGCCTGCACCTCTCCGGTGCGCACTCACTCGTCAACGTTCCTGGAGACGTATTTATACCTTCCGGGGCTGCGCCGGCGCACCGTGCTCTACCTCAGCACTGGCAGCGTGCGCAGACGACTGTCGCGGAGTAAATTATGTGTTCGGTAATTTAACGTTTGAGGGACGGGACTGACGGGAGCGGAGGAAGTCACGGACTGACTTGGTTCGGTCTGTGTTGGGATAAGTATAAGTAGATAACATGTTAGTGTATTTATAGTTTAAGAGCCTTATGTAGGTACCTAAATCACTGATCTGAGTCCCTACACATCGCCTTGGTTATTAAACTAATGCTGATGATAAGGACTGCAACGAATGTTATAGAGCTAGCAGGGTTCTTGTTAGAAACCATATAACTATTCCTACCTAATATTGCACTACATGAAAACAATAAATGATTATGATTATTTGTTTGTCTGAAACTGTCTGTATTTAATGCTTATGTTGTAATCATTGTTTTTATCGCAATTAGAAGTAACCGCTACTTAATGAATTATTGTAAAGTCGATACATTGTGGTTTTTTTTAAGAAATTTGTACAGAACCTAACAAGTTCTAATGATTATATTATCATCACCTTTAACCTTCCAGTCTATAACTGATTACTAATATAGCGGAAAGCCACAGGTGCAAGTTATAGCGCGCGACACCTTTGCGGACTCGCGACGACTACGCTACGTAATGTATTCCTAGTTTTGCGCTCGTTATGCAAGTATAGTGGCAGCTAGCGAGGTGAGGACCGGCAGCGGGGCGGTGCTGTGGTCTCCTTATTAGTTACCCAGATATCGGTAGGTTCTAGTGATGAACGCAGATGACCTCAGAGTCAAACACATACTGTTACATTATGTATGCTCACAGTTGATATGGTTTCAGCCACGTTTGTTGACCAGCGTACATGTACTCTTGTCGGCAACCTGTACCTGCTACAGGAACAGGCAGCATTGAATAATATTTACCACGTCATACTTAATACACACACACTCGCGTAGTGCGGTGCTATTAGTATTGCAGCTGGTTTATATACAAGCAGCAGTGTTCACCCGGGGCCACATTACCACGTGCACAGCTCGGCATGCAGTCATAGCCTGGTGATATTTGTGTCAATGGAGTTACCTCCATGTAGTATAATTATAACCTGCTAAGTACTGCACGATGTTAGTAATGCGGCCATATTGATGATTACGTTACGCCGGATTGAATGTCTAAACTAGACAATTACACATACAGGAATGTGTCGTTTTTTTTTTTTTCTTTTTTCGAACTTGTCTCTCGCAGTTAGCTCTGACTGCTTAACCGGTCGTTTGGCGAGACCTAATAAAAGGCCTCCAGCCAGGAGAAATGTGTCCTGCATTCTTCTTTAATATCAGAACTCAAACTCTCTAGCCGTCATAATCTTAGGGATGTTTTATGGAAACTGGAATAGCGACCAGTTTTCAATTTTCTTTACAGTATAGTGCTCTATGACTTTGTGTCTTAAGTATTATGTTTAGGTTTTTTGAAAATATTGTTTGTCACCTTCGATGATTGTCATGCCACTGTAGCACGCACCCTGCGCGCGCAGCATGACCTGAGCAAGATTTAACCAGCGCACATATTTTGACAGCGCTTTGTTATTGACGCTCTCAATGCCACACTTGTCACCTGTAGGCAGGCACTACAGCTACCGGGCAGCGTTGCCATGCCTTATTCTAGATCTGGATTACATGATATGGTTTTAACTGGACACTTAATGATAAGCATTATGTACTAATATCCAATTATCTAACTTCGAGCACTATTTCTGAAAATCACATCGCCATCATTATTTATGCTGCAGTGTTAATTTATTTAGACAAGGTGGCAGACACTTTCAAGAATCTTGATGGCCAGGCCTAAGCTTATTTCGCGGTAAGTATGTGTCACGCACAAAACTCGTCACCAGACAAGAATTCGGAACTGAATTCGTGAGTAATTAAAACCGTCGAGTGAACTCAACCGCAGTGAGTTGTGTGAGTGACACAAGACGGGGACTGCTCGCGGGAGGACGTGTGGGGGAGAGGGGGAGGGGGGAGGTGTAGTCGCGATAAGTTGCGAGTGTTGCGACCGAAATAGATGGCTGGTAATGTGGGTAAGTGGTCGGTGTGACCGGAGCCGGACCGCCCGCGCCAGCGATGGACGGAGGAGGCCACTGGAGTTGTATTACCACCACAAGTATTTAGGTAGTCATTAAATGTATAGACTACATAGATGAGCCACGTTATTGCATACGTGTCCCAGGGATTCAGGCAGTTCTCTACAGAAGACTTTTTCATTTTTTTAACATCTCTGTTGAGGACTACCCGAGCAGAGCATGCAAACAATAAATAAAACAAACAATGACGTTTGTTAATCACTTCTCATAACTTAATTAACATGCTTAATTTGTATGATTTAATGAGGCTGTAATGTATAGAACACAATGACATAATAGATCGCACTCCGCTCTACACCAGACCGTAGCCTTCCAATACACTTATTGACAAACAGATGCAAGATTGAGATACCGGCGCGGCGCGGGCGTGAGCGGCGCAGGCGCAGGCAGGCGCGCCGAGCGTCCCCGCGGTTCCCACAGTCGCACTATTTGCGCCTGCGCTAACTGTAACAATGTGCCTCTAACTGTATCGCTCACTAATTATCACTCATTATACATGCAGCTACAAGTTCGGCTGGCGGGGAATGCGGCCGCGAGTGGTGTGTGGTGTGCGCGCGCAGCCTCGCAGGTGAGAGAAGAGAAATGAAGCCATACTTGTCGAGTACTCGTGTTTATGATGTTTATAATGCTATAGAATGACCCACCCAACTACATAGCGTGGTTCATTTTAACATTTCTAAATATAACCAAAAAACGAATGTACCTAAATTCCCAACTTAATGTATTTTATAAATAATCAGATAAAACAAACACAATAAATACAGCATTAACTTCGCCAAACATCCTGCTAAGTTGAAATACAAATAAATTATGATTGTGGAGTGCTAATGTCGGATGATGACGTCATCGTACCTAACTCTGATGATCACACACCTCACAGCCGTAATGCCGGCCGCCGTCCGATACTTATTGATACAAAAGTGACAAAAACATAATCCGATTATATTCGTCAAATTACCCCAAGTTTCTCACGCGGGGTGCGCGCGCGCAAGTCATGCGCGGTAATGATGGGCGGCGCCCGGGCATGCGACAAGATTTTTCATTGAATAACAGGGGTCAGAAGTCTCATGGTTCCTTAAGTCTCTAAAAGAATGAAAACTGGGGCACCGGCCGCGCTCACGAGCAGGCTGAGGATGTGGTGTCATGTCTCCGTATTTATACTGTCGATGTTTTTTTATCTACCCGCAATTCTTCCCCAACCTTAGTATCTTTCTTCTTCCCTACTCACTACTCTAACCATGCCCTCTTTACAGACACGGTTAGCGTAGGGTAGTAGGCAGTCAAATATATAGCAAAATTTAAAACCTTGTGTTCGCGTTAATTTCCGTGTTGTAATTTAATTCTATTAAAAAAAAGATCAGGTCGCTGCAGTCGATGAGAGGTTTGGTGTTTCTCGGTGTTAGAAAGTAAAGCATTATAAGAAGACAGAGACGTGACCCCAGCCTGTAGTACGGTGTAGGTTTTCTGCAATGTGAAGAATGAAGAGTGGGGCCATGTATGAAATTTAAAGGCTACGCGCGGTTTAAATGCTTTAATAATAAGATACATTATACTTTTTAAGTCTTCTTAGTATCCTATAGTTGACTAACAACCTGGTATAAGAGTTTAAATAAATCGGTAGACATGGCTTTACACACCGTAGAAAAATCTCTCAGGTGTGCCAGTTCTCTCACGATGCTTTCCTTCACCGTTTTAAGCAACTGGTAATTAATTTATAATACACACATCAATTCGAAAAGACATATGTAGGTGCGTGTAGGGGTTTGAACTTGCGACCTTTGACTTGGCAGTCCAACGGTCATACCGTTTTTGAATTGATATAAACATTATTTAATGTGTTAATTATTCACATGTATTCATCAGTAACCTACAAGCACCACGTGTGTGTGTTAGGTGTACTTGGTGCAGTACTGAACACAACGCGGCGCGCAGTGGACCTTCTGTGCCGCCACGTCGGTGTCCGCAGGTAGCCGCTCATTCACACATTATTATTTTAATTTATAAATAACTATGGCCTGCCCGCTGCCCGCTGCCCGCTGCCCGCTGCCCGCTGCCCGCTCCTTGGAATTTGGGGTTTAAAAAGAAACAAGCCTAGGCTTTTAATCAGCGCATGCGCAGTGAAATCCTTTTTAATCTCGCGTTCGAATCAGGAATTCGTATTAATTAGGCCGTTGAAGTATTGTAGTATGTGGCGCGCGCGACACATCCCGCGCTGCTCTTGTTATACACTCAAACGTTGGCTTAGATTCTCCTTGGATACCGAATAATATAAATCCTTGTTTAGGGTATTTACATTTATTTTTTGGAATTGTGAGAATTATTTGCTAGTTGGATTTCGCTGTCAACCGGCAGCAGCATTCAGTTTCCACTGCACAAGTGCACACTGTACCACATGATAGGTACACATACTACATACATACTAATCATCGCAATTCAGATAGGTATGAATATGACCTTTATTATAAATTCTTTAGTTTGTATTCTGTCGACACAAGTGCAGTATGATTACCACTTTTAATTGTTTTTTATTATTTGTTGAAGGAAGTATAAAGTACCTAAAGATGTGATGTGTGTGTGTGTGTGTGTGTGTAACACAACACGTTGTTATGTATGTAATTAGTACTCAATCATTAGTGATGATTATGCAATTAAGGTTAATCATATCCGAGTATAAATCCATTACCATTGTTATTGTTACCAAAATTATAAGTTTAGGAATTAATGATAACAAATTGATTCATCTTATTAATCCACAACGACCTAGACGCAACATTCACAGGCATGTTGTGGTGTGAATTTTTTTTTTATACACATCGCCCCACATTAGAAATTTCTCCTTTATCGTGGGTGTGTTTTATTTTACAAACATGAAATATCACATACACGTACACCCCCAGACTAAGAACAAACATCTGCGCATCACACACATTTTAGTCCCGTGCGGTAATCGAACCCCTAAACCTTAGCGCAGCAGTCCAATTGCTTATCCACCGCGCCAATCAGGTCGTCAATATTATTTGCCATAATGAAGTTATTTATAAAATAAAAATGTAAGTATAACAATTAAAATTATAACACAACATGGAGTGGTTCTACGGTAATACTAATGATACTGCAATGTTAATTCAAGTGGTATACATATATTATGGAAACATGCTATTTAAAATGTACACCGAATAACATTACGAGCAGTATATTAAGGTGAGCGAGGCCACTCGGTGAGTGTGAGCTGCCGGCGCGCGCCGCTCGTGTCGCCAGCGAGTGACGAGTCATGACGAGACACTTTCACTGCGTTTGGTGGCTGGTGATAGGGTTCAGTTACGGTAATTATATTTAGCACTAATTGTGCTGAAAACTTATTATTTAAGTTCACGAGTTTTTAGTTAGCCAAGTGATATGACCGTTGGACCGCTAATTCGAAGGTCGCAAGTTCAAACCCTAGCACGCACCAATGTGAGTTCGAATTCATGGGCGTATTAAATAGTTTTCAGTTGCTAAAAACGGTAAAGGAAAACATTGTAAGGAAACCGGAACACCAGAGAGATTTTTCAACGGTATGTAAAGCCATGTCGGAGGCCTACGATGCTATGCCTATACGATAAGAAGAAGACTAGTTTTTAGTTGAGTTCCAGTATTTTGTGATTAACGGTTAACCTATAGTTTACCTACCATTACTTATAGTTTTACAAATACTCTTTACGTTCCAGATAAAATTTACCAAATTAAATCATTTCAGTCACCTCAAAGTTCCTACCAAACAATGATAGTAAATTGAAATGTGACGTGCGGACACAGTTGGACTCGGGATGGGTGTGCGGCCGCATTAGAACCGCAGAGGAGAACGTGCAGTATGCCAGCTTCAGAGGCATCCCTTATGCTCAGCAGCCACTCGGGGAGCTGCGGTTCAAGGTACGACTCAAGGACCAAAGTTATATTCTCGGCGACCACGAGACTGTGATGAAACTAAACTAACTAAACAATCAAACATTTCTGCCTACAGTTGTTATTATTTCCAGGAACTTCAGACATTGAGTCCGTGGAATGATGTTCTAGTAACTACGGAAGAAGGGCCGATATGTCCTCAGTATGACGAGATATACGGTCGCCTGGTCAGGCATAATGGCATGAGTGAGTCCTGCATCCTTGCGAACGTCCACGTTCCTCTTGACGCCTCAGTCAGTGGGTCTCTCAAGGGTCTCCCCATACTCGTGTTCATCCACGGCGGCGCGTTCCAGGTCGGTTCAGGAAACTCGGATATGTATGGTCCTGAATTTCTGGTCAGCAAAGGCGCTATTGTTATCACTTTTAATTACAGGTAGTACTCCATGACGATTGTCTTATGTTAAGTAAATACAATGCATATAGGTAGGTATGTTTTTGTTCCTTATCACCATATTAATTAGAGCAAGCGCGTAAAATTGCGCGTAACTTTATTGTTTCAATGACAGCAGTAATGTACATAATTAGAACACTATATTATACGAATCGTGTTTTTTATTTTTAAAGTTTTTAAGTATATCAAATCCTTTGCAGGCTCAACGTGTTCGGTTATCTGTCGCTGAACTCGCCGAAGGTCCCAGGTAACAATGGACTCAGGGACGCCATCACTCTGCTCCAGTGGGTTCAGAGGAACGCTCGAGCTTTCGGCGGAGACCCCGACAACGTGACCCTGGGGGGCCATAGCGCAGGCTCAGTCAGCGCACATTTACTATCACTATCTGAAGCCGCTAAGGGTTTGTTTAAGAGGTCGTATTATTAATATGCAAATTACATAGTTTGAATAATATCTATTACTATGACATATCTAAAATAATATTTCATTATTTTCAGGGTAGTATTGTTGAGTGGCTTGGCGAATTCAGGCTTTGTAACGACAGCACCTGTATACGCTGCGTCGGTCACCCAAATGTTTTTAGGATACGTAGGCATTAATTCTACAGACGTCGACAACATCCACGACCAACTCGTACAAATGCCTCTGGAGAAGATCATGGATGCTTACAGGAAAGTGCAGATGAAAACCGGCGTGTGCGCAGTTGCTCCTGTTATAGAACCAGATCATCCTGGAGTCACGCGGATACTAGACGATGACCCCGCTAATCTTATAAAAAAAGGTCGAGGGAAAGACTTTCCGATGATTATAGGTTACACATCTCAAGAATGCCAAATATTTAAACATAGAGCTGTTTACACGGACATGGTGGGGCTGGTGAACAAGAACCCTGCCACGATCCTACCGCTGAACATAACATACTCGGCCGCGGTGTCAGCAGAGCGAGCGCTACAACTGGCACGGACTGTGCTGGACAGGTACTTCCAAGGAGGTGTATCACTGGAGAAATATATGCCGTACTGTACAGACATGGCCTTCGAATACCCCGCCCTGAAGGTGGTTCAGTGGAGAGCCTCCATAGGAGGAGCACCGGCCTACACGTACCAGTTCGCGTTCAACAGCGGCTTCAACGTCGTGAAGTTAGGTCTGATGCTGGATTTTGAAGGAGGAGGAGCGCATATCGAGGATTTGAGTTTCATGTTTCGTATGAACTCCATGATGGATGACGATCAGAAGTCTTTCCCGCCGCGGGACAGAGACGACCTCATGAAGTACTGGATGACAAACTTTATGGTCAACTTCATGCGCTGCAGGTAAGTTTTATCGGGTGGTTAACACTTGATATCTTTAATTGAAGGTCCTGCTAATAAATAAGTAAACCCGTGTTACTGTGCATAACTCTCTCTACCATTACAGTCACCCAGTGTGCGACAACCAATCAGCGTGGCCGGCGGCGGATGCCCAGCAGCTGAACTACCAGCTGCTCACCGAGCCAGTGTTCATCAACAACAACGTGCCGCTCACGGAGGACCAACGAGACATGATGCTCTTCCACGACAACCTGTTCCAGAGCGCTGGCCTATAAGAGACGGGCAGACGACTTCTTCGGTTCTGTTACAAAAGGTCGATTATAATATAATTCAACCTCAGTACAACATTGTTGACCTTTATTCTCGCCAAACTGATCCTATGTGAATTTGATACTTTATATATACGTTTTCTGTAACAAGGTAGGTATATCAGGGTCAAGCCTTTGTTACTAATATCGTCCTGTATCCAGCTACTCGGGTGTTTGCAATTTCGGACCTTAAGTAGTAAGACTAATTTTCATCACGAAGACCTAATTATGCAGATGAATTTGAAGTTGAACAAATTCCTTCGTCGACCCTTCCAATATATGTACAGGTTCAAATAAAGCTGAGAGCCCGCAGTGCCTTCTAATGATTAGATTTATATTCTACCTCGACGTGCTCACCTGGTAACTTCAGCCAGAGTTCATTTGTTAAACTAAACATTCATTAATTCTCCTGTATATATATTCATTATTATTAACAAGACTTATAGTAATAAATTCGTATATCATTTAAAATGTTAATACCACCAAATAATGTCTCTAATGGTATACTAACAAAATTATATTAGAAAATATTTACAAACAAAATATTTGAACAAATTTATAACAGTATCGATTAACATAATTAGGCACCGAGAGTTCAGCGCCTGCGCAATACATTAACATTCACACTACATACATACAGCTTGCGGCCCTCGGCCATCCGCGGTTATTTACATGCTGCAGGTTATTTATGAAACTATTAGGAGCATGAGTTACTCCATCCATATTATTTCAGTGAGTGGACGTAGAGCCGGGAATGTTATCAAATTCCATACAGAACTCCCGGAGTATTTACTGTACGGCATCCAATTAGTTGTGGTGCCGTGTTTGGAAATAATATCGTTCGTTAAACACATATTTATAAGCGTAATGCGCGGCTCATGGTGCCCGCGCCTGCGCCTGCGCCGGGTCAATCGGCGGCCGAAGTGACACCACTAATGTTGTGGAACTTATGGGTTGTTACTACTGAGGTTATTAAGCTTCCCACTTAACATAATAGTTGCTTTTTGTTAAAATCATTTACACGTGACGGAGAGAATAATTAACTATATAACCGTATTAATTTAACGATCTTACTCTCAGGGTTTGAGCACCGTCACTTAATTAAGTACCGAAGGTTTAAAATTCATAGTAGTTTTGTATTGTACAATGTACATTTATGTGTTCCTACATGCCAGGATCATAGTTCATCGGCGTATTGGTCTGACCGACCCTGTGGCGCTCTCCGGTTACCTTAGCAACAACCATAACATCGGCGCAGTTACATCGCGCGAGTAAACGGTAGTATTTAATTAAAACTCATCCATTAGAACCGCGGATCGGCGGAACATAATTCTCTCGGTCGATTTCCTCTCGTATTACACCTAATTTGAAAACGTATACATTTGTAATGTAACTATATTATATGTGACACGTGGCTTCTCCCGCGGCTAACTCACACATCGGCCGGTAATTGAAATAGTTTTCTTGGTTGTGCAACGGTTGTCGGTTGTGACGCGGTCGCCGTCGCTGGTCGTGGTCGCCTCGGGTCGCGCGTGAATTATGATGTTCTCCAAGTAATCGACAGATGATTTGATGAGCCGCCTGCGCCCGCGCCGGTTCCCGCCCTCCGCATCTTACACTTCGTTATAGGGTTGTACCATTAGGAGTTAGTTTTGTTTTGCGTCATGTTTGTTAGCACTAACTGTTTCTTCATTTGCAAGTTATATCTTAATTCCAAATTAAGAAGATAATTATTAATTCAGGAGAGAAAATACATAATGTTATAGTTATCCTTCATTTTTCTTAGTAAAATAATATTGAAATTAACAGTACTTTAACTGATCACTTCCTAAGAGTTCGGGGCAGTATTATGTATAATCTACTTTTTTATAAAACAGAATTCGTACAATTAGTGTCAGTCGTGCCCTCCACCTGTAGCAACCCTGTGATTTTCGGTGGTCGTTAACACGTATCAATAACTCGGCGCACCCGCAGGCACCGCTACAGTTTGTGCTGCGCGGAAGTCCAACCGACCGGGGGGAGGGGGGAGGCTCTGATTTATGCGCAGGCGTCTGCCCCCAGATCAGCGTCATTAATGACGATTACACACGAAACTAGCCGAGCGATCTAACTGTTGTTGTCAATAATATAGTGTTATTGCTTACTGATCGAAATTGATACATGGTAATGAGATTAGGTCCATGTTGAGAGGCTGGCACGGGTCGGAATGTGGCCCCGCGGCCCGGGCCCGTGTGCTGGGCGCTGCGCAGGCGCGGAGGTCAGCGCGGGAGCCAGCGCTGGCACCAGTAGGTACCACGTGTCAGGGACATAACTATTATCGCATTTAATTAACATTTTGACAGGTACAAAATGTACCTTAATGTTATCGTCTGAGTAAGTTACAGTCTTGAAGTATTTGGACATACGTAGACAGAGTACAACATTCGTGAGGAGTTGGAGCAGCATATGACCAATATGACCATACAATACTAACTTCTAATAATACATTATCACCTCGAATGGCTGAGTGGAAGCATTGTCGTCACACTATTTAATATTTTTATTAGAATAGAACGGCTAACCAATTACACTATTCAACATAAACATGAGTATGAGTACCATGGGGGAGGGGGACTTGTTGGGTGACAGTTGAGGTCGGAACATCGTGGACATGAAGGAGCTCCCTACATATTTGTGTAGCAACTAATAAGTAGATATGTATACACCACTCTAGTAGTTTACTACGGAGGTTCATGGCGATACCTTCGAGCCACAACCTTAAGGTTTTGTGAAATAAACTTTTACTTGAATGGTGCAGATCAGTACATTGATAACATTTAGACCTTCTGTGATAGCTGTTGGTAAACGCTGACAGTTAGATACAAGCACATGACGTCACTACAAGTATACATACTGCTCTTCTTTACAACGTGATGCGCGCGCAGCAACTTGTGGCGGCCGACCGTCCCGGCCAGTCACGGAGCGGCCCACATTTGATTATACATAACTAATATGTGAATCGTATAAAGTAATGGCTTCGGGCTGCGCTTGCGTCGATAGCCCGCAATTATGTTATTACGCGCATGCGCACCGCAGCACCGGCGCCGGCGCAGCGCAGCGGTAGCGTGACCGAACAACCGTAGGGATGAGCAACACATAGTTCGATGTTGTGAGTAGTTTAATGATCGAGTGTATTATACAGACTGTGCTCGGTACAGTTGATGAAGGCTGGACGGTAGGGTCGCCAGGTTATGTGTAACTAACGATGTTGGTGAAGAGTGGACTTCAAATTGGTTACCTTTTTTAGTCACAGCAAACTTGGTGATTTACGGACCTCTCACATCACGGGAAAACTACGGACTAGGCTTTGATGTTAATAATACCTATAGCTCATGTACACACACGTTCAACTTGTAAAAAAGCAGGATGTCGGACAAGCTTCTAGTGACAATGTTCGCGATCTCAGATAACATGGTGAACACAGCGGAAAGAATTTAGACAGAGAGGACTGTCTGCCGAACGGAGATACATTAAAGGATATTGATATGAATGTACAGATGACATTATGATGGGCTGAACATATCAATAGCCGCGGCCGGGGCCGGGGCCGGGGCCGGGGCCGGGCTCAACGGGCACATAAACAGATGTGTTGCGACATGTCCGTCGATAACGAAGCGAAGCGGATCAGCGATACCGATCGACAGTTATCTGATCTAGTACGTAATGTACGCGCAGATACGTCTCGTGACCGAGCCTAAGTGACAGCTGGGGGGGCAAGAGCGGGTTTGGGGGGGGGGGGTTGTAACATCATGACCTACTAACTGTTAGGTCTTAGTTTAGTAGACAGTAGTAAAGCCAAGCGTGCGGCCCGGCCCATGTATGTACTAGTGTCATGTCGTACACAACAGACATGTTTGTTGTACCTTTGTCATTGTTGTGACTCTGATGGTTGCGTGGCTTCTGCGTCCAAGGGTCATATCTGTCGGAATAAATACTGGTTTAACATAACATAACATCACGCCTGTATTCCCCGAAGGGGTAGGCAGAGGTACACATACAGTACACCCACATTTCGCCAGTTATGTTTTTAGGTCCCAATGTAATCTGGCACAAATCCAGACTCCGTGCTGCTTCTGAGAATTACCTAATGGAAAAACCCAGTAACACTTTGCCCGACCCGGGATTCGAACCCAGGGCCTCGTGCTTAGCAGTCGCGCTTAGCAACCATTAGACCAACGAGGCAGTCCTGGTACCTGATACTGGTTTATAGCTGTACTAATGAATGCCACTAATATAGGAAGTGACGAGGAGTATGGAGACCATTAATTATATCTCATCGGAGTGTTTATTTACTGAACTGAATAATTGATACGAAAAGATCATAAAAAGGTGTTAGGCAGAGGTGCACATATATATATATGTATATATATATATAGTTCACCCACATTTCGCCAGTTATGTAAAAGTCCTAATGATCCTATTGCCATCAACCGGGCACAAACCTAGTCTCCCTGCTGCTACCGAAAACGTAGTAATACTTTGCCTGACCCAGGTTCCGAACCCAGGACGTCATGCTCAGCGGTTGCGCTTGTTATTGTCATGACCACTAGATCAACGAGGCAGTCAGTACGAAATAAAGAAGACTGAGTATTATTACTTCCCAGCTCTCTTGACATAATTCTATAAAATTTGTTATCATCGAAGTTTTAGTTGCCTGATATAGTGATATGAATCAGACAACTAACACATTAATATTAGTATCTATATGTTACAGATAGGCTGCTCAAAACATGCAGTTATAACAACACTCCTAGAAACTAACTAGTTTACATTGTATTGTCTGACTTGTGGAATGTTTAACGTAATTAACCTAATAGCTAACAACCTGTTCGTTGACATTGCGCCCGCGCCGGTCGACACAGACTGTACTACCTACTGTCGTTGCACCTACTATCAGCCCAGTGAGTGCGACTAAGGTGCAGCAGAGAACATCACTAGTTATAACAATACGCCGGCCGGCGACTCCCGCGCAATTACCTACCAATTAATAGCAGCTTTCACTTTCAAACGATTATCTCCGCCAGGGCCGAGCAGGGTTCTAACCTGCGTTGTTCTACTGTTTGGAAAAATACATCGACTGGTGATAGTGTTGTATACAACGGACAGCGGAGTGAGTATGCAAGTACAATTAGACAGGCGAATTCTGAGTTTGTGCTGAAATAGTTAGCAAGGAATTAAATAACTCATCTAAACCAACATCATGTTCGACAGAATGTAGTGTTAAGGTAAGTAGCCAGCACGGAGCTAGATATGAGTGGATTAGGAGTTTACCTTGTCATGCTTGTTGGTAATAATAATGTACTTAAGACAACATTATTTGGTCGACTAAAGTTGGATGTGCGACAGTCATGAAATATCACCCACACACACACACAGAGCAAGTGTCAGCTGACCAGCCCGGTCACACAGAGGGCCGAGCTAGCGCCGGTCGGCAGTGCTGACGTCCACGAACATGCTCGGTAAGTACATTACAGTATTAATGTTATTTTAATTGTTCAGCAGTAGCGTTGTAAAAGTTATTCCCCGATAGCAGCGTGTCTAATGACGACTCGTTAAAGTCAAGTGCGCAGCATCTGTGGTGCGCCGCCGTGAGATAAGTCGCACTACTGTTAGTGCACTATAAACGTGAACACCGTCATAACAACACCAACAACCATATAGTTACCGTGATTATTGTGCAGGATTGAACTCGCGACCTGTGCGGTAGCTCACCTACTTTGACAATAACGTGCATTCCAGGGAATGTATAATGTTTGTTGTCTCCAGTCAGCAGCAGTCCTAGAGCCACTTGCGATGAGTGCTGGCTGCCGGGGGCGGACACTTGTTCAACCTGTAAATAAGTTCAACTGACGTCCACATACATGTTTAGTTCATGAGTCGTTACGTCAATGATTTCGTTACGTTAATAAGTTGCTCAAGATGAACGGTTAGAGTTGTATTAATTTGTATAATTAGAATATTACGCAATGTGACAACACACCGAAATTGTATAAGTAATGTTAGAGTTAATTAGCCCCACACTGGTACATCGTAGGCGGCCGGCAGGAGGAGCGAGGACCTCAGCAGTTCCTCAGGCCACAGCTGGCCACCACTTCTTCTTCTGCCGGCCAGCCGCAGCACACCGCACCGCGCGAATGTGTTGCGCATGCGCCCCCCGCGCCCAGCGTGTCGCTCGCTCTGCGCGCGCAGGCGGTCTGTCATAAAGCAGTGAAACAACCATTATGCGCTAAATTAGTAGGTTCTCGTTAATTGAATGTTTAGTTTTACGGCACCGCACTCATTTAATTACACACTGTCCGAGAGACGCGGCGTTTATAGCGGCCATCTCTCTTTGTTATTACTTGCTGGGCTCGGCGCAGGCGCAGGCGTACTCGTCATAAACGTGTAAAACCTCTTTAAGATAGGTCTCCGCCATCTTTGACGAACAGCCTCGTATAGTCCAGGCTGCGAGTTATAATTAAAGTGAGTCGTGCCGGCCGCACGCCGCCATTTGCAAGTCTTGAAAATACAATTAGTTCTAGGAAACATTTTGTAGTTACCGCCTCGTTACTGTATGTGCTAACATTGTGTTGTCGGCCGCGGACAGGCAGTTGAGTATGTAGCCATGTTTAGGAATCATTGCTGTAGAGGGGGCACCAGCGACATCGACAATCTGATCTGACATTCTGTATCAACTTCCAGAAGTTAACTATGCATATATACTGTCTTCGGTCCGACAAATTGGTTGATATCGCGGCCTCTGACATGGCCTGCGTGCGCGCAGCTCACTAACATCTCGTCCCCGATGGAGCAGGAAATAGCAGCGCCCGCCTCCTGCTTCCACTCCCGAGATTATTCAAATCAGTGAGGACTGAGTACTGAGCGTGCGCGGAAAGGGTTTTTATATATTCCCAGACATTCCTCGGGCGAGTTCATTAATGTTACAAAAATGAGTCGCCGGTAACTGTGGCGCACTAACAATCTGACTGCATAATTTAATCGATGTAGATAGAGTATCGAAGCAGAACATTTGCATGTACGAATAAATCAAGCGGCGAGCGCATAACTCTCCTCCGCGACGTCGGTTAATTGAGGCGTTAATAGCAACCGTCACGGACGTCTGCTGCGCGCTGCCAGCGGCCGGCAGAAGGACCACTTCACCACGGACGGAAGGAATATGATGTTGGTTTCTTTAGCACATTTCAAATATAAATGACATATTATCGAGTGCTAGGTACGAAGTTGTCTTTACCTAACGACACTTGTAGCAATGTCCAAAACCACAACATAGTGGCTAGGGCCTACCTAACTTCGACTGCGGTACTCCGCTCGGTCGCGGCTCGCGTCAAACTGATCTCAGAGGAGTGGAGTAGCCCTTCTGCAGTGCCTGCACCGCGGCTCTCACATCGTAACGAATGTGCGACGCACTGCTGTGTGCTCTACAGCGGGACACTGGAAATATTGGCACTCTGCTGTCTCTCTGTGGGGATGGAGCGCATACTTTTTGTTAATATACACATAATATTGTCGGTAAATATTATGAGCAGGGTTTTAAATAGAACACACTGTAAGCCCTTCCGTAGCGCGCTCCACACCGCTTGAAATGATGTTTGACACTCTACAATGAACAGGCAACATATCATTGTACATAGGTACTTGATACAACACCATTATTTTCAAATGCGATACTAAATTAATCCGAACATAGTCTGCTCTGGCAACACTGTAGATCGATCGCCACAGATTGCATTTCCGTTCAGTGATTAAACCTTCGTTTAATAATAAATAGTAGGCTGTATTAGTTGATGACTGCGCGGGCGCACGACTGTTGTTTATTGCTAATAGACGCTTCAATTAATACGTATGTCTGGTCGCTTCCGGCAACGGCGTTATAGCAACGTGTTGGTCCACTCTATCATTCTCATGGTCATCCTGTGAGAGGGGAGGGTTTAACTGTACGTAATAACTCCGTATGACGATAGAGTCTTGGCGAGTGACGAGCGTAGGCAGGAACATGCAGAAGACAACACATGTAGTTCGAATTACTTAACTCGATTTCCTTGCCGTCAGTCTCAGACCAGGACAATATGTCCGGATGGACCTCATGTACCGTTGTCAAACGATACAACTGCCAAGATGATACAGACAGACCCACAGCTCCTCCTGACTCCTGTACCGAGATGATACAGACAGACCCACAGCTCCTCCTGACTCCTGGACTGAGATGATACAGACAGACCCACAGCTCCTCCTGACTCCTGGACTGAGATGATACAGACAGACCCACAGCTCCTCCTGACTCCTGGACTGAGATGATACAGACAGACCCACAGCTCCTCCTGACTCCTGTACCGAGATGATACAGACAGACCCACAGCTCCTCCTGACTCCTGTACCGAGATGATACAGACAGACCCACAGCTCCTCCTGACTCCTGGACTGAGATGATACAGACAGACCCACAGCTCCTCCTGACTCCTGGACTGAGATGATACAGACAGACCCACAGCTCCTCCTGACTCCTGTACCGAGATGATACAGACAGACCCACAGCTCCTCCTGACTCCTGTACCGAGATGATACAGACAGACCCACAGCTCCTCCTGACTCCTGGACCGAGATGATACAGACAGACCCACAGCTCCTCCTGACTCCTGTACCGAGATGATACAGACAGACCCACAGCTCCTCCTGACTCCTGTACCGAGATGATACAGACAGACCCACAGCTCCTGCTGACTCCTGGACCGAGATGATACAGACAGACCCACAGCTCCTCCTGACTCCTGTACCGAGATGATACAGACAGACCCACAGCTCCTCCTGACTCCTGGACCGAGATGATACAGACAGACCCACAGCTCCTCCTGACTCCTGTACCGAGATGATACAGACAGACCCACAGCTCCTCCTGACTCCTGTACCGAGATGATACAGACAGACCCACAGCTCCTCCTGACTCCTGTACCGAGATGATACAGACAGACCCACAGCTCCTCCTGACTCCTGGACCGAGATGATACAGACAGACCCACAGCTCCTCCTGACTCCTGTACCGAGATGATACAGACAGACCCACAGCTCCTCCTGACTCCTGGACCGAGATGATACAGACAGACCCACAGCTCCTCCTGACTCCTGTACCGAGATGATACAGACAGACCCACAGCTCCTCCTGACTCCTGTACCGAGATGATACAGACAGACCCACAGCTCCTCCTGACTCCTGGACCGAGACATCTTACTGACATGATGACGCCGCACTCGCAGGCTCGCTCAACGGACTCAGTTTAGATAGTTATCTCAGCCCAGACCGGTCTGTCATGTCGGTGGTGAGCGGTGCCTGTGAGGAGCTTAGTCCCAGTTGCTGAAGGATATAAGGGCGCAATCACAACGTCCTCGGCCTCACATTACTCCCCGATTACCTGACCATTACTATTCACTGCGGAGTCACTGCGCCGGTGCACCTCGCAGGTAGCAGGCGTTGGTATCTTGCGCTCAGGGCTGTCTCTACATCAATTACACTGAACACTAAAACCAAATTCTGTCACAATATATCTGAACATAATTATTTAACTTTTTTAAAATAGAATATGTGAAAGAGATAATGTATGTCAGGTCGTAACAAATGGAAACGCATGGTCTAGACCTGTGGAAATAGACTGTTGTATCTTATGGATATTTAACAGTTTCAACCGCTCTAGGTACAAGCTAAACATAAGAACTACGAAATAAATGGGACCCAGACACGAGAGTGTCTGGAGCTGCTCCCGTCGTGTGCCAGCCCTGTGCGCAGTGGCTGGCATTTACATCGAGGCCTGTCCTGATTTACGATGGTTGATGTAACAACAATGTGCGCGCTCTTGTGGCGACTTGTTCCCGACGCATGCGCCACTCACGCGAACGGTGTTTAGTGTAAACACGTTGCGACACTGTTAACGCCTCTAGTGGCCCTTCGTGGCCTGTAGTGGCCTGTAGTGGCCTCTCCGGTCCATCGCGGTGCTGTCGAGTGTTGCCATGTGTGGACGGTGAAGTGCTACCCACTGGCTGAGGCCGCCCCGTTAGTGGTAACTCGCTGATTGAATGTTTGGTGCGCGGGCACTTGAGTGCTACACCTGGCAGGGTTGGCTACACTGTTCACATCATTAAGTATATACTTTATGCCATTAAAACCTTTTGTCTCGTTTTCTTACTCGGTTAAATGAACTCCAATTCCGGGTAATTATAAAAGTGAAGGATGTATAAATAAGGGCTTCGTATACATGCTGATATTCAAAACATTTGAGAATACAATAACAATAAATGTTTGTCATTACACGGGAGTTGAACGCCGGAATGTTCACAGATTAAGATCAGTAAGCTGTGCGTTATGTAAATACTTGGGCTATGTTCCTGCAGTTTCCACACCGCGGAGTGAACCGCGCACTCGATGTCGCTGATAACTGTGTGTTAGTGCATAACTATACAGTTGGTAGGTACATGTAACACTAGGGTTTTATGTAGCGGGTGACCCAGGGCCTGGCTGCAGGAGTGTGGATGCTCAACTGTTCAGAACACACTTTGATCAAGTATAGAGTCACCTCACCATTCTGACATTAAGATGAGCTCTTATGATGCAGATGTTAGCTCAAACAATGACAAAGACAACTTTTAATCAAAACAAATCGCCACCGCAGTGTGTCAGGCCCGCCCTCGGTACAAACACACGACGTCACCGTCACAATGCAAGTTGACTGAAATCACAATGTTCCGTGTCGAAACACTTGAGGATGAAGGCTCTCCACAGAGTGCGCTGAGACTGCTCAGTAGTTGTTTATTATCGAAGTTTTATCAACACTCGTCACTCTGTAGCTTTATTGTCACCTGTCGGCGTCTTGATCGAGCGCTGTAATAAAAAATATTTATAAAACATCGCCAAGTTCGATTGTAAAGAACTGCTTCATGTCTCTTTGGTACATAATGTCAGATCACTACGCCCACATCAGGAGTCAAGAGTTTCCTGATGACAGCCACCAAAACACCACCTCCAGTCTTTCGGAAGATGTTTCTACAGGTCGGAATATGTTGAGTACTGAGTGGCCATATCGCGACCTGCCCGGCCGGCAGACCGCGGCCGGCGCGGGCGGCGGCGACCCCGGAACACAGGTTATATATTATATGATCGGTGTTCTCGGTAACAATTGATTGAAAACTATTAAAACTTTGATTTAGAATCTCTTCATGTTCTCGTCGAGGCTCGTCATAAAGCTCACTCTGAGCTGCGCTGGCGCGAGGGGAGCGGGACGGGCAGCGAGGGGGTGTGGAGGGTCGTTAGCGCTGCATATCATGAATAGCAACCAAATGCAACCATCCAGCGCTTGCGCAGCTTTAGCGTTTACGACTCTGTATTAAATAGATGCGCAACTATTCAATTATACAAGTTCGCATCTCGCCACATAAAATATTTATATCCGTTTAAAGTCGCATTGTGGCTGTACCATGAAAATGGCAATATAAACGGTAATATCGGCTAGTTGTGAGTGTACTTGCATGCGAGGTGCGCTCGCGCAAGTCTCCGCGCATAAATACTCCGTTATTCAATTAACGCGGCTGATGTATGCGCACGCATGCGCTGTGCGCTCCCCGCTGCGCACCGCGATATGTTTGTCACACGGTGTCCCGGAAAGATGCCATCACTATTCCCACATCTGAACCATACAACACATCAACCATACAACACATCAACCATAACTACACCAATTGACATCATTTATTTGATTCTTACAACTTGGTGCAGCTTCACCTTCCCGCGGAATATTCCACATTTGGTGGTTGACATCGGTTTCATTGTACACTAATAACATACTATACTACTACTACCACTGCTCTGTTCTGGTGGGGTCCCCTACGCCAGGCGTTAACTCTTGGCTCCACCATGTTCTGCAGTTGTCCAAACGTCTTGTTTTCAAACTAATTGATAAACTCATTGGATTTGATTTGAAACTTTCTAACCTTCCGAACCATTTCTACCGCAGCCTTGGACGTTAACGACGACATTGAATTAGGAGAGATCACTTTGTAAATAAACAGTAATCGTAAGGCATATTTCAACATTACAATAAAGCAAAACAAACATCTGTCGTTACTGTTTCGCAATGCGATGTAATCGCTATTTAAAAAAGCATATCGGAGAGCCACAAACATGTACAGGAAGTATAAATAGATACTAGAAGAGACAACTATCACTAATGACTGAATGAAGTTCCCTCCATGTTTATGAAAGACCTAGATAGAAGCATACCTACAAAAATGTTTATTATTGATGACGAACTTGATCAGCCAGTTAACAAACGCCACAATCAAATCGTTTAACATTGAGGAAAATACAATATATGTATGTATAGGGCTAATACAATATATGTATGTATAGGGCTAATACAATATATGTATGTATAGGGCTAATACAATATATGTATGTATAGGGCTAATACAATATATGTATGTATAGGGCTAATACCAATTTACGAGCGCAGACACAACATCATTAGTAGTACAGTCAGCGTAGTAGCTTGACATGTTAGGAAACCTTATGTCAAATAGTCGAAAGAATCAAATATCAATTCAAGTTATTGTTTCAAATTATACAAACGTCGAATTGATCATCTGAGAATATTTAAAACTTTGTACCATACAAGAAGTTGTTCTTTAATTAATGGTATGTTTAAAAAATGTTCGTCTACGTATGCGGCTGGCTGTGGGTATTTTCTGGCACAAGACAGGAATCATAGTTTTGAAATCAGTTTGACTGATATGATCACGTGGTACATACATCATCTGAAGAACTGCGAACAAACTAACTTCAAGGGAAATTCCGTCTTAAAATGGATCGTCCGTTAACGGACGTTCCCTGCGTGTGGTGTGTGCACCCGCGGGTCAATTGTAGGCCAGATTCTATATATATATAACTATGTATATTGTGTTTTTTAGTTAGAGATAACATTTCGCGAGATAAACTCGAGATGAACACCAACTTCAAATACTTGTCATTTTGCTAATAGTTCATTATATTAAGAAGCTCTGTGACATGTATATCTATTGGCTTAATAGTTACACGAGTTCCTCTCTGTCTGTCACCACCCACCAGTAATTTTACATTTGATAAATAAATAAACACCACTGTATGACTGCACACGCTACTAAACAAAAATAACTAAATTAATTAGTAAGGTAATGAGTTAAATGTATTTAAAACATAACGACTGCCTGCGCTTATCTAGATATGTTTATCAAAAGCTTATCACCTTATTATAATAATCATTTTCCGTTCTGCACTAAACAATACATTCCACGTATCAATGTTACATCTATTACAGCGCACAATGACTGAGGATCTGACCTCTGAACAGTGTTCGTCATAAAGCCACCAGGGCGGCGGCGCTTTTCAAAACGCATATATATATCCAGACCGTATTCGGCCACAGCGACTTGGGTTTTTGTTTTTTTCAAAACCCATAATAGTATTTTAAATTGAAGAATTTGAAATTATTAAGTAAGCACTCAGTATCACAAAATAATGTCTATATTTTTAAAATCCCCTAGGCATTTTGTAAGAGTTAGGTAGACTGGGTCGCTTGTGACCATTTTCATTTGATCGTCTATAACTGTATTAGTTTACTTTTTTTCATATTATAAATAAAAATAGCCTTAAAAAACAGGAACTATTTTTTTCTATTCTATTCACTTCACTTTCCTGTCATCGAAGTGGATCCTACACTAACGCTCTTCCCGACAGTGTTGGACCACGTGTATGTTAAAGTAGCGTTTCTCTTTGAAAACATTACAATTGGTGGTCGATTGTACTAAAAGTGTATCGGTTATGATCTGAGATGTTTGTTGCGATCGATGTGCGCCCGCGCACCCACATGTATTATGTATGGCGCGACGTGTCCGCAGTTTTCACACGGATGCTGAATGGCTCCGGCGCCACAACACACTCGGTCCGGGAAGGTGTCTGTTTGTTAATGCTCACTAAATGAAGTCAGCGCCGACGCAGCAAGTTGTTTATTACATGTTCCCGCTGAAGGGTCTCTGGAGACAACGTGAGAGTTAGCGCGTCGTTACTGATCTGTTGGTACCAGGTCATATGTAAACGAGTACATTTCACTATGACACGTCGGCCACTGGCTAGTGGTGTATTATCTGCCTTTGTTGAGAATTGCAAGACCGTGATATTCTCAAAACTATTATAAGCCTACGATACGAATATCTACGACTACTAAGATCTACGAATAATTAGAATCGTGTGACGTCTTATAACTATTAATAATTTACAGTTTAACGCAGGCACACCCGCGTCTAATCACTAGTATGTCCGGCGTCACCGTAATATGACGAGCTGTGTTCCTGGGGCGGTCCACAGTGGCAGCTGCAGCCCCGTCACTAGTATGCGATGTGATCTCTACGCGCTGAGATAACGGAGGCTGGCTGGACCAACACGGGACGTCCTCGGAGCTTTTTGTGCACACTTATGTAATATCAAATATAATGGTCGCAGCTCCGCGATACATTTTTATGAGCTATTTTTCAAGATCTGCGGCCACAAGAAGTGCCGGCTGTGAATGGCGGCGGTTCGCTTTTTGCCTGAATATTACGTGTCCCGGGATAATGTCGCCGTGTCCGGTGAGAACGTTACTCACTCGGCTTTTTATAGCGCGTACAATGGCGCTCCATGAAGGAAGCGCAGGAAACAGAACCACAAGAAACTTATCGTTATGTACAGTTGTCGTTGGGCATAATGACTGCGAGACCGACGACTTGCGGAGACAAGGACGAATCAATACAGAGCTCACAATGCCGAGTTGAGTGTTGTCTGTATAACGAAGCTGAGGTAGTGCGCAGTGGCAGGCACCAGCCAGCCTGCTATCCCGCTCTCCTTAGCGAACGAAGCCCTCACATCACACCACAAGCCGCGTTCTTCTCTTTGTACGCACGCGTATGGTGCGCAGACGCATCAAAAAGAAAAGAGAATCATCTCATTGTGTATGTAAACAATCAGTTGCGTGGTATCTGCGGTTGCGGTGCGGGTGCGGCGCGATGCGCTCGCGCAGCGTGCAATATTATGCGCGCTATCAGCCGCTATCGGCGCGGGCAGGTGCAGGACGCACGGTATGCATTATGGATGCACAATAATGTTGACATTGTATTCAAATACCTGTTGTTTTATGGAAAATGCCAGATATTAACTGTTCGCTATTTGCTTTACAACAACGCGGTAACGTTGGTCCTCCGCCTGCGCCTAGATACAGGTTTCGTTCGCGCTTTCAACCTATTATTGATATTTTATTTTGATTTGAATAGAATATATCTTCTGAAATATATCATTGTGTTTGAAATGTTTTAATAACGCTTTAGATAGGTCAACCAATCTTTTATTGACAGAGACATGTGCTACAAACCAGGCTATGTTTGGTAATGTGTATCTTCGTTAATCTATGACTAGCTACTTTTGATTTCCGCGTGTTAGAGGAAATGACGTAGCACGAGACAATCTATCACGTCATGTACGACTGCTGCTATTGACACAATACTTCCTGCGCATGCGTCGGCAGCCATCTTTTCTATAATATGAGGTGTGCTCTCTCGACCAATATTTGAGTATAACTAGCCAATATGGCGGTCTAGCTCAACAAATATATATAATTTATAACGCGACCGTGGACCGTGTACACTGTACGTACACAGCAAGTCAAACAAGTACGAAATGTAAACAGACAGGTCACCGAGACTGAACGCACACATTCGTGTTAATAACGCTTGTAGGATGGTTAATGATAGACGTCTCTCTAGACTTTAGGTATATCATCATGCTCACATCATGATTGATAGACAACTGTACAACCACTATCGAATTTAAATTTGAAAAGCACATTAGGTTAATTTTGTTTAAAACATACATACATTGTAATTCTTCAGGAGGCGGTTTCTCTCAGAGAGCTATTGTACTTTTAACCACGATTGATCCCGCTCTGTGTCACTGCCTCCCTGGACTATATTCCCACTACATACTCATGCGCACAACACCGCTACCGTGCGACAAATATTCAATGCATAGTAAGTATTTTTTTTTCGAACTTGTCTCTCGCAGTTATCTCTGAAGGAACTCTTACTGCTTAACCGGTCGATTGGCGAGACCGAATAAAAGGCCTCCAGCCAGGGAGGTAAGTGTTGAGTAAGTAATGTATCATATAATATGTAAGGCTGTTGGTTATGTACCTGTGGCAGCAGGTACTTGCATTTATCTAGATGTTATACAGTGTGGCGGATACCGCAATATATTCCACGCTCAGCTTGTGTTGCGCGCCGGCGCAGGTCGCTGCATGCTCCCGCGCAGATTACACCGATAGCTAACACGAACCTAGCTTAAGAACAGTACACATTCCTTTGTAGTTCAACGCAGTTCTCTCCTTGACACTGGCTTCTCGTCTTTAGCAGTAGAGCCGCCTGTCCTGCTTATCCATTCTATGATGATAAATCAAAATCTCAATGACTCAAAGGTTTAAGAATAAATAAAGCTGGAACTTATACACAAAACTTGTACACAACTTGTACACCCGAAAAAATATATGTTGCAATGGTTTAAATGTCGTGGTAGCCTAGTGGTTAACATACCGGATTTGTATGCACAAGGTTGCAGGTTCAAATCCGGGCAAGTTTCAATGTAACTTTTTCAGTGTTATAAATACTCTCTTAGTTATTCTAAGACATCACTGGCTAACGGTGACGGAAAACATCGTGAGGAAACCTGGATTGCAGTGAGCTAGCGTGGTGACCAATGCTCAATCCTTCTCTATACGAGAAGAGGCCTTTGCCCTGCAGTGGGACAGTTATAGGCTTAGTTATTTTATTATTAATGGTTTAAATATGAAAAGAGTGAAACTTTCTTTGAAACTTAACAAAACAAGGTCCTCTTAAGTGTAAAGGAGTCCTAAACGTTGCACCCCCGCACTCCTGGTGCACCGAGACTCGCGCGCAGTACATGCGACTCTTCCGGAACTTTATACTTGAGAGCAAGCAGAACGCATGCGCCAGAATTGTTTAGGTTGTAGCTCTAACAGACAGCAACCAAATAAAAACCTCTTCAGCCTACAGCCATCAGAATGGTGACTGCGGAAATCGATGGAATCTGACCATCCTCCCGCGAAATAGACGTGAATGTAGTATGTATGACAGATATAAACACTTACTGATGCTGGACGCATGAGCATTTGTGTCCTAACTTACGAGACATCATTCTTATCGCTTGCGATAAGTAAAACTTAAACTTCAGGTCTGCAATACAATATCCATTAGTAATTAATATTCACGAATTATGTAGACTTTGGACATTAATTAATATCACACAATCACATCGGCTCTGCGCGCATGCGCTACAAGTGTCGTCCGTTTTATATTTCCTAGCATTTGTTCTGTCACATATGTCATTCTAAAATCAAGTACAATCATCATTTTAAAACATAATGTCAAATAGTAGTGAGCATTTATACAACCGCATAATAAAAACGACTTTGTGAAACAGTCCGCCAGCACTAATGTGCTCTTACATCTATTATTCATCTGTGAGAGGCTGTCAATCAATAACCCATCAAACAAAGGCGCACAGTTCACACCGGCATCACCTGTGTGTCTCGCTCCCGCTATCTGATCTATGAACTTAATTAATTAAACGGTAATAATGCTAAAAGATTTAAATATTCGTCTCATTGAAAGTCCAACAACAAACAAACATCCGTGAGCTACACTAACAAATAGCCTCCTTTGTGTGAGAACAAGGCTCCGCTCATCTGTGGCCCTCGGGAGAGGCCGGGCTTCGCGCTACGAGTGTCGCGGAGACGCGGTCGGTGCGGCGGCGCAGGTGGCGAGACAAATGCGCGTCACTCGTCATGCTTGTCGCCTGTCAAAAGAATGCGGGGGAGGGGGGGGGGGAGACGACAAACAGACGCCCACACAAAATGCCTGGAGACGGCACAGCTAGAAGGGTAACGAACAGTCACACGGTTGCCGTCCGAGCTGGTTTAACAATCAGTTCCAGCAGTTCCCCTATACTCGTATATCTTAATTTGCGAGAAAGTTTAAATTGGTCTTTGGATAAAACTTGTAGACAGGACTGTATCGCCATAAAAACTAATTATACTTGTTATCTTAATTAAACTTGTTTCTACATGATAAATAAAATAAAAAGCCTTGATTATTTCTTGCGAGATACAAAGGTAAACATAATTATAAAACTACATGGTATGTTACGTTATATGTTTTATGACACACCATGATTGCACTTTAAAATAATTAAAACGTATCAATAAATAGAGTAACGTCTTAACTAAGACTCTCAATTTTATGGCGGAACAGAAGCCGGCGCTGGCTAATGGTGATGTAACTAGAGCCCTACGGTGTTGGAGCCCCCGGGGCCGCCCGAGTTGTGGGGCTATAAAGTGGGTCGTAAACCCCCTCTCTGGCCAGGAGTGAGGAGCGGCTCCTTTGTGGTGCCGCGTGCAGCCGGCCAGCACCCGGCTCGGCCCAGCCACCACTCAGAGCACCGGACCTGACGTGCGCACCACATAGAGAGGCCCAGAAGTTCCACCTCTAAGTAACTGTATTGTAGAGAGAGACCGTAGTGGAACTCATACACAAGACGAGGAAGGCCAACGTTGCGATCATGACCATGTAACAGGGACAACATAGATCCACGTTCAGGCCTGTATCCAATATCTCGCTCAAGCGTCTAAATAACTCGACTACAGTACTATGACTACAAAATGTAGGTATCATTACATGTTGAGATCGTACAAAGTGAGCCTTCTGTACGTAACTGCTGCGAGGCACCACATGATTGATGTAATACACTAATTAATGGACGGTTGCGTCTAATAGTTGTTTGGAAACAAATAAAGGAATGAGTTAAGTGGCCCCGAGCCACCCCGGCCCGGCTGGCTGATCGACAGATCGATTTTAGATAATATCAATACAGCTTGAGATATTATTTCTTTAATTGTTGTAATTACATGTATAAGCTGCTTGCTTATTTAATTGGTTTGTTATGTTTAAGATAAACTTAAGTGTCTTGGATATAAATCTTAGCTTTGTTACCTTATATCATAACTGAGAGAAATCCATTCAACATCTAAAGCCGGGCCCGTCTCTAGCTGCGCGGCTCCTCTGCCCTGCGGGCTCAGATGCGCTGATCCGTTAAATTAGGATGATTGTATTGATTGGAGCGTTGCGGTGCCGCTAGCGATCCGTTGTGTGCGCACGTAATGCGCGTCATTCACCGTTGAGCTGCGCCGGCGCACCACCGCGCCGCCACTGGGCCGCCTGCGCGCACGCACTCCGCGAGCACGCGAGCGTCACTCACCGTGATACCACATAATAATATTATCGTAACTCATCATAACACCTTTTAAAAGTCTGAAGTCGAACGTGAGCATTTCTGAGATTGGTTTAAGAAATCTGATGAATCCTGCGCAGTGCACGGATACCTAATAGTACTGGGTTTACATAGCAGGTTGAGACCAAACTTGTTTGGGTGGGGCGAGCTAAACAGCTCTTATTTCAGCCAGCCAAAACTTCTGCCACCAAGTAACTTTCACCGAAGAAGCGGCGCGATGGAGATAGAACAGGAATGCCGTACTTCTAAAAACAACTGCTGACAGGGCCGGTACGTGTCAGTCAGAGTCTAACTGCCGGTAACCGTTGGCTAAGCGGGCTCACACGCGATGCACAGCCATTACCATACCGTAGTGACGAGCAGCTTCTAATAACTGCCGCCTGGCCTGTGGTTACTAGTCGGTAACGCACCATAAATTAACCGCACGTCGAGCAGGCCGGGGCCCTAACGTATAATTGTCAATGCTCTGACGTGTCCCGGAGGCATTAAAAGCTTTCACAAATCAATCTCGAGTGCCGCAACCAAGCTTTATGACTTCCTCGTGTCCTGGGGCGAGCCGCGCGACTCAGCGCGCCTGTCACGGAGATGGAAGGTATAAACACATGCGTGGAAACAATTGGTGTTGTTAATGTGGAGTCCAGGAATGTTGCAAGTTCTCTCTCTTCCACAGTCCTAACATGATAGGTGGTCGCAATCTGAACTGCTGCTGTGGGGTTTCAGCGAGCAGATGTTACGCTGGCCTACATGAGGCCATATTAGTTGAGCAGTGAATACGTTAGACGGTTGCGATGACGAGTGAGTTTGGCGCAAACATGTTGAAGTTTCTCCCCAAATATGGCGCTATAAAGTGAAGTACCGACGTACAATGTTGAGAGTTACGGCTGCGTGCTGCGTATTAACGATACTATATTTCCAGTATCCAGTAGTTATACTGACTCCAACAGTATTGTTGTTTTCCTCATATTATTAGCCTGTAGGTTTATTTGATGGGTTTGATGGCTGATTCTGTTTTGTTTTACAAATAACAGCAAACAATGAGAATGAACGTTGTGCGAGCAGAACGTTCGCGCCGCCACTCACATCCACTAGTCCCTGCCATAGTTAATCAACGTTATCGTCGGCAGTTAATCACTCTCAATTGGACGTACTTGCGTATAATAACGACATCAACACAGTTTCTATCCAATCCGACCATAAACACGACACAGTCTAGAGCGGAGCTGCTCGCTGCGAGAGTAATGTCCGTGGCAATCACTGCACGGGAATCAAACGGCGATCATACGCTTGTGATCGGGAGATTAATGGTGGCTGTCGGTAATGTGTCCAGCGCGACAGCTGTGAGTGATGGGATGAGCGATGACACGTGGCGATGACGTCACTCTTGTGAAATTTGGAAGAATGACTTGATATCAAGTACTTACTTGTAGATGTGTGTGTTGGTTGTTGTCTGCTTAGTCTGAGCCTCGGGTTACTAAAACAAATGAAGTTATACACGAAAATACAATAGAAAGTTACAACACTTAACAATGAAAAATTACATTTATTTTGTAAATTAAATTGATTTTTCTGTTTTAATTAACCGTTGTCTCAAAATGACTTGTACTGATACTATGTGACAAGTGTAACAAAGGTAAATTGTTGCAAATCTATAATAACTGAACTTCCGCTTTCAAGTAAGCTGACCTTTGATTATAAGTAAAACATTTAAATAGCCAGCACAGCTCTGAAGACACAGCAATTGAAGTAATTGTAACTATCGCAGTCTGCCGGAGCCGGCGGGGGGCGGTCGCCATCTGTTCGGCGACTCATTAATATCTAATATTGAATTAATTACACGGTGTGCACTGTGCTTACACGCCGCTTGGGCAACCACCAGCTTGTCGGTTGATTCTTAACACTCCGACACTCCAGTAACAACCAGTGAGGCAACAGTGCTAGTCGTACACAAATATCTTCATATTCAAGCACATTGTTTCTCTCGGTAAGAACTCTGTTAAGGTCGATACGTAGTACAGCCTTCCGCCTTTGTCTGTTTTCATATCGACGCATCAGCTACTCTACTGTGTAGCTTTTGCAAGGTACATTTAGTATTTTTTTACTCCATAACATACCTTACTCCTTAAAGAAAATAAATAATTACTAACTATAATATAAAACTATACATATATATAAAAATTAACGAATAATATTGCGACTCAGTGTTTAAAACGAACACGTGTGGTACACAGACACCCGCGGACTAACACGTTAACAATGATAATTATACATTAATCATGCATAAATGTTGCAGTACCTAGGTACCGTGTCCCCTGCTGCATGCCGATGTGATACAGATAGCAATTAGCCGCTGATACCGAGCACTGGGCTCCAGGCTCCGAGCTCCGAGCTCCGGGCGGCCGCTCACAGCAACGCGGACACGATTGTCGCCACAATTAAAATATCCGCAATTAACTACAGTGTGATTATCTGCGCAGTGATTGTGCAAACCTGTGCACTGCACAGACGGCGGCAGGTATTGGGCAATGCCGGCGGCGTTGTGTTGTGGTGCTGCGCGGGGGTTCGCGATTAGCATCGATAGCGGGGGCGCTCACAACAACATTAATGATTAATGTTATTGTTGCTTATCTACTAAATGTAGTTTACATATTTACAATGGAAGATAAGAGATTATTGTAAAATAGAAAGGTCTATTAAAAAGACATGAAACCTGAAACTTTCAACATGGTAACACCTATAGGGCAGTCGTACTAACTCCACACTCATACAGAGCAGGTCCCGCACATCGTGACCGAGGGGAGAGGTGTGGGACCCCGCGCCGTGTGGCACAGTTACACATTCATCAATATCTCCACTTCACTCAATTGATATCTCACCGTGATATACGGACGAACAAATGCGTATTGTTGTAATGTATCTGTACTATCTACAATCCTAATATATTATGTATGACATGTAACTACTACGGCACATTAAGCTTAGCGTCAAATTAATAGCCGTTGTGTTGTTGTGACGCAATGATTTAAGAAGCTGAGTGACGCGCGGCTGGCGGCCGTCTCACGTCGCTAGGAGGTGCGGTAGGCAGGGCGGAGGTGTGTGGTGGCATGGTTTCTAATAGTCTTAGAAAGTTTGATTAGTAATATCTTATATAAATATAACAAACTACCAATTAAACAAAGGTGGACTTGCAACTCTCACAGTTAAAATCATCGCAGGTCACTGCAGCCGCCGACCCGGCGCGCTCCCCGGAGTCTCTCGGCGTGGGATCATGAATGACGCACATATTTAAGATCAACCGTTGTTTTGACGAACACATCGCAACATACTCACGGCACTGCATCTCCTCTAATGTACAGAGCGATGCGCGCGCGCAGCTTACCGATCCCTATCTTAAAAGCTTCGCATCAAATGTATCGTTTTTTTGTTACGATGTTTGTGTATTGCTCCACGGGCGCATTGTGCTGTCTTCAGACGTGCCACTCATAATGTTTTGTGTCTAATGGTGTAGGTGGCCATTAATGGGCCATGCTGGGCCTCTTATCTGCGGCGACAGCTGCGAGTGGAGTGCGGGAGACTTTCTTATACTACGATATCACACGCGGAGCTGCGAGGAGCTCGGCAAAGGGTTGCTAAGTCGATGTTGTTAACGGCAGCAACGAGCCGGAGAAACATGCAAGCTTTTTGTTCCAAGCGATCATCTCTATATATACTAGTTATGTAGTAGTTTTTAATTGTTAAAATCTTTAGCTTTATTAATATTATTTTATTTGTAATTGTTACTACTAAGTTTGTAACTGATTCTAAAAATAATGTCGTATCCGTATGACAACATTTGCATGCCTTTTAATAAGACCTGTAAAGATGATTGTTCCTGCGAATAAATTTCTATTTCTATTTCTCTCCAGTAGCGTGCGCTCCAGAGGGAACCGTTTTTTTTGTCCGCGAAGGATCGCAGGTAGTATCGGTCGTGTTCCCATGCATTGAGTTATCTCAATCTGACAACTGAGCTAAGATCTTCGTGTCAAAGTGTCTAATAAATGATGTTGTGTAGTGATGGATAGTCGCGCCGCGCGCCCGCGCCCGCGCCGGGGCGGTGCAGCGGTGGTGCGCCTGCGCCGCGCGCCGTGCCAATGTTGCGGAGTGCGGCTGTGACTAATGACGCTCTGCAGAGGTTACACAAACGATGGCCTCGTGTATCACCGCGGGAATGTGTTGTGCTCTCAATACCGTCCTCTGAGTTCCACAGACATATCAATTCACTTTGAAACGTTTCCAAACAACTTCGCGAATATGGTTTTAATGTTTAAAATAATGCTCTGGCATTTGGAGTGTTTCTGTCTTTACATTAAATGTATGTAGATATTGATTCTTTAAGCAAAGCAACCCAGTAGGTTTTATTAAAGTAATTGTAGTAAGAGTACTTGGCTCACGTACCTGTGGACTTGTTAGTTGCAGCACGACTGTAATGAACCCCCCCCCCCCCCCCGCCAGCACACACAGCTCGAGGAATCAATACCAAACAATAAAACATTGGTTTTTTGGTTTTAAAAGCCCGCGCTTGTATTAGGCGCACCATGTTACAATTTGTTTACAAGCCTTTCGAATTAACATGCGCAGTGACCTTATAGTTTCATTACTGCGCATACCCTCGTGCATGCACGGGAGGTGTTCCGTTCACGGAAATAATAAACTGAGGTGGGCACACGCATGCGCGGTTGTAAACATCGCGCTGTGGTTGCGCAAAGGTATTCTAAATAAACTAAATACTGTTCCCGAGTCTTTAACCTCCTCCTGGGAGAGGTTCCCAGGAGCGCGGAGTGTCATCCACTAATCCAGACACGAATGAGGCAGCAACAAGTACCGTACGTGACAGATACACATCTCGTCACGTGACCGTGTGTTACCTACTAATCACCTTTAATAACTTGTCTTCCACTAAAACCACACGCGTCTCACTAACTGCCGCCATTAACCCAGCTGTGTGATGGCCGCAATGAGCCGAAATACTTACTAACTGCACCATTAACACCAGCGCTGTCTCGCAAGGTTACTTACGAGCGGTACAACTCGAGGTAGCCAGAGACTTTGCTTACATACTTTCTTTACGAGTTAAGTACATTCTCAGAGGGCGGACGTTTGAGCGCAATTAAAATATGGAGAGCGCCGGGACGGCAGGGCAGGGGGGGGGCAGACACACGGCGACAATTAAATAGTGTTTAGTCGGTGAGCGCACGACGTGCAGCGACCCTTCCGCTGGCAGGCCACGGGACAGGAGGCAGCGGGGACGGGACCAATGCGGGTCAGGTGAGTCTGTGGCATCATCACGGTAAACGTATAGGAGCATGTGCACATGGCGAGCTGTTCAAGCCCAAACATGTGAGCAGCAGGTGTTCCCAACATACAAGTGGAGGCTACAAACAGTTCAAGTACATAACCACTAACTGAAGACTCCCTCACTGAGAACAGCCGGAGCAGGCGCCCGCGCATCGCCCGTCGCCTGTGTTTTAGACCCTGCTTCACCTAAGTCAATGTGATGTGGTAACTGCACCCAATTACACATTAAACAGCGCACTTTCTCCTGCGCGCGCGCTTCTCCACTGTTCAGTTCACTGATCTATAAGACGCCGACACATTTGTTTGTGTACAAGTAGCTATAATAATATTACGTGCAAACGCCTTGACTGGCTGAAAATGCGCCTGCGTCTCCTAGTTATTTACTAGGGATTAGTTATTATTCCAAATACAGGGGCTTTCATTGGCTTCAGTTTATAGTCATGAGCGTGACGCCAAAACTGAGAGCGAACTCTTTCTCACTAATAAGCCATCCCATATCATCGTCTGCCGGTACACGGACTTCTATAAAAACTCGTTTGGGACCAGCACCACGGTGCACAATTTTCTTTCTCTTAATAAACGTCGCCTCTCACTCTAGAAATTTCTCCTGTACCTTGGTAGGTACCTTGGGTGCGTTTCCAGTGTCCAGACCCGGGACATGATCTGCGGATCACACAAATTTTCGTCACGTGCGAGGATATAACCCGCAACTCCTAGCACAGCAGTCCAATGATTCAACCCCTTAGCTACTGGGCCAATCAGATCGTCAAACACAACCGCAAGTGTCGAGTGTCCCCAGCATGACTGTTGGTCTCCGCGTGAGGCAGTCCTCGGGGCGCCCGCAGCCCTGCTGGAGATCAACAGAAGACGTTTTTTCCGTAGATCGTGACAATTAGGCGTGAGTGCGCGTGCGCGGGCGTGACGTCACGCGGCGACATGCGCGCGAGCTCATTAGCGCGGCGACGTGTGCCAGCCTCGGTGGCGCACCCCACTCTATACTTCGTGCCTACTAGCAAGTCGCGGCTATTCACTGCTGGTCATTGGTTCCTGACACTCGAGCCAGCACTACATTAAACCCGAATGGCTACTTTATGAACCTTCATATTCCACGGAGTAGAGTTACCTTCTGATTTACTCTCTTTGAAGTAAGAATACATCCGTGCGCCGGCGCAGTTACATATTAACTATGTTAATAGCACCCTTATGACCTAACCTGAGGATAATATCCAGAGTCTAAGGAAGTAATGGCCAATGATCACAGCACTCACTCGGCCCTGCCCCGCCTGCCCCGCACTGCCCCGCGCCAATCTGCGAAGATTGCAGTTCACATTGGATTAGCGTTACATACAAACATAGGTACAGGCGCCATAAACAAGATATCTGCAATTTAATTTGCTTGCGGCAGGAAGCGCTCGCCAACTAAATTGGACATTAGCCCAGCCCGGGCCGAGGGCTGCTCCGCTGTGGGTGTTAGGTGCAGGCCGTGCAGGTGGGGCTTCAACCTTTATTGTGAATTAAAGAATACTCCTGAAGTTGGGGTGCTTTTGATAACTGTTGCTTGGTCATGAACATATAGTAAATTAATTTAATTAAAGTAATTTAGTTTAAAAGTGTAGGTACCTAGATTTCCTTTATGGTCACAACCCTAGACGTTAGACGCGCGGTCGGCCCGTGTGCGACCGTTACACTGCGCATGCGCACCGCCCGCTTAATTCCGACACAATCACGCCAAACTGTGCAAATATATCCCGCTAATGAGCCGCGCCAGCCGTTGATCCCGACACACATACACATACACACACACAAACACACAGAGAGGGACAGACATTAATCTGAAACTGTAATAGAAACTTTTTTACTAAAATAACTTTCGTGAGTGTTATCCATATTATTTACTATATATTCCGGTTATACTCACGTTATAGTCGCGAGCCGAACGACGAACAGTTCGGCTCGCGACTCTGCCGCGTAACCAGCTCATGAATAAGGGCTCCGGTCGAGTCCGAAACTAGTCGGGCATTCCCGAATACACCCGTGAGTATAACCGGAATATATAGTAAATAATATGTAATAGCAACGTTTAGTCAATACTTAGATTCGTGTTAATGTAGTAAAAGAGATGTAATGTTTACCATTTCTACGTGTTCAAACAAACAGTCTGTAGGAGTGTGGGTGACTCAGATCTTTTCTCGTGTCTCGACGTTGTCTTACATCTCTGGCCTTGCTCAGTACGTCGTCGTAGCGTCGGTCGCGCACGAGTGGCGTCGGTCCCAGAGTCCGCAGCACCTCTCGCGGACGAGCCGCCATTGTTCCGGTGTCGAGATGGTTCTTCGGTCGGTTCTCCGGCCGGTCGCTGTGACAACAGCTTCTGAGTAGCCGCCGCGCGATTAGTTCCGGTAACGAGTCGCGCAACTCTCTTGATAACTGGCACGAAGTGGCATAGCCCCTTCTACTCGGTACTGGACTCCAGGCTCCGGACTACGACACGGATCGGAGACCACCAACGACTCCCCAGACCAACAATACCAGGAGACACAGTCCTCTACAAGTCCACACCCCTCGCTACGAGACGTGCACTTGTGAATGTTAAGAACTTTTCAGAAGCATGGACGCGATGTCTTTATTTCAAATATTAAGTACCTATTCTGAATGACTAGTTACGATATTGATATTTCGCGGCGAATGGGGCTATTTCCCGCTACCTCGTTCGATGTCGATGGACCAATGATATAAATGATAAATGATTTTATTTCTGTAAATAGGTTTAAAAAAAACACTTTTACACGTCATTTTTTAAAAACTAGATGGCATCGGCATTTCCTAACTGACTACCTCTGAGAAGAAATACCGAAACAAACTCAGGGGTCAAGGTCTCTTTTAAAGTCCAGACAAGCTCAATATTTTATGCGAGAACAGTGTAGGTGGTCTGGAAAGTGGTCTTTTTAGGAAAGAACCACGGCGAGTTTGAGTCGACCTGTCCTTACAGACGCCCCGTCTCGTACCATCTGAAGGACATTTGGGTAGGCCGCATAAAATACTCAAACCGTCAGACACGCATAGGAATAAAAAAAAGGAAGGAAAAAAAAACCTACGCAATGCTCACATTTACAAAAACACGACATGTACAATGTAGGACGTCTGTGATGGTCTTTTAAAGAAAGAACCAAAGCAGATTTGAGTCAACCTGTCCTGACAGACGCCCCGTCTCGTACCATCTGCAGGACATTTGGGTAGGCTGTATAAGATACTCAAACCGCCAGACAAGAAACTATCTAAGAAGGAAAATCCTACATCGTACATTAATATAACAATAATAATGAGAATAAAGAAAAAAAAAAATACATTATGTCAGTTTGTAAAAATATAAAAAAACAAAACAAAATGGATCAAAAGATCAAACAATGTCAGTTTTGCGTCAAATATGTAAAAAAGGGTAAACAAATTAAATGTCAAAATTAAACAATACAAGAAGAGGCTTAAGCCCAAGCATTTTTATCTAGCATATAGTCAGACACTTTATAGTAACCTTTTCTACATAGTTTGTGCTTGATAAACGACTTAAATTTGTTTAAACTCAGGTTTTGAATGTCGTTTGGAATCTTGTTATAAAAACGTATGCATTGACATTTGAATGAGTTACTAATTTTCTGAAGCCTAGTGGCTGGTACAACAAATTTGTGTTTATTTCTAGTGTTAATGTTGTGAACATCACTGTTTCTAATAAAAAGATTAATATTTTTATGAGCATAAAGCAAGTTCTCGTAAATATAATGTGATGGGACAGTCATAATACCAATCTCTTTAAACTTTTCCCTTAGCGAATGTCTGGGACTTAATTTATAAATTGCCCGAACAGCCCGCTTCTGTAGTACAAAAATTGTTTGTATATCGGCAGCATTCCCCCACAAAAGAATGCCATACGACATAACACTGTGGAAATAACTAAAATAAACGAGTCTAGCGGTATCAACATCAGTAAGGTTTCTTATTTTAAATACGGCGTATGCAGCAGAGCTCAGCCGCTTGGACAACTTATGTATATGTGGGCCCCATTGTAACTTAGCATCTAAAGTTATACCTAAAAATACAGTGGTATCCACAAGTTCCAACTCTTCGTTATTCATATGTACACTGGTTTTCACTTGTCTAACATTTGGTGTAGTAAATTTAATACATTTGGTTTTTTTCTCGTTCAAAAGCAAATTATTAACATTAAACCAGTGGACCACTTTAGAGAGAGCACTATTTACATCGTCGGTAACTTGGTTAGAGCGCTTAAGTTTAAATAAAAGAGAAGTATCATCTGCAAATAGGACAATCTCATGAGAATCCTTAACAAGATAAGGCAGGTCATTTATATAAACGAGAAATAGGAATGGACCAAGAATAGAACCTTGTGGCACTCCCATTGTCACTAAGGACCCCGGGGATCTTTTTCCATTGATATCAACTTTCTGAACCCTATTACTCAAATAAGAACTAAGAAGGTTCAGAGCATTGTTTCTTACACCATAGTGGTACAATTTCCTGATCAATGTTTCATGAGGGACACAATCAAAGGCCTTGGACAAATCACAAAAAACGCCTAACGCGTCGTGTGAGTCCTCCCAGGCACCATATATATGACCTAGTAGTTCAACACCAGCATCAGTAGTTGAACGACCCTTTGTAAATCCGAATTGTTTAGAGTGAAGCAGCTTATTTTTGTTAAAAAAACTGAGCATTTGATTTAAAATAAGTTTCTCAAAAATTTTACTAAATGTCGGTAGCACTGAAATTGGTCTAAAGTTAGTAGGGTCAGAAGTGCTACCAGATTTAAATAGAGGTATTATCTTACTGCTTTTCATTAGGTCAGGAAATTCACCAGATTCAATACAATTATTAAAAATAAACGCTAAGTCGGGTGCTACTAAGTCTATAATTGACTTAGTCATATCAACTGAATGACCCCACAAGTCGGCAGTCTTCTTTATATTTAAATTACAAAACGTTTTTTTTATGTCTAAATAATTTACATGACAAAATTTGAATTGCTTTTGACAGGCGCAAACATTTTCCATCAGTAAACCTTCTGCAATAGCAGGTGACGAGTTTAGGTCTTTAGTAGTAGAAACTGGAATGTTAGTAAAAAAGTTCTCGAATGCGGTGGCTACATCAATGTCCGATTCAACTTTCTTGTTGGCGATAGAAAGGCTGTAGTTACTATCTTGGCTCTTGACTCTTCCAGTTTCGCGGTTAATGATGCTCCAAGTCATTTTAATAATATTATTGCTATTTTTGATTTTAGTGCTAAGATAACGGGATTTAGCTATCGAACAAATCTTTTTAAACAATTTAGAATAGTTTTTCACATAAGTACTAAATTCAGGAGTATTATAACGTAATAAGTTAATACAGTGTATTTCACGACAACATCTTAAACTCCCCAATACATCACACCTCATGCTCTGTTGAAAGCTCGTGAAGACGAGACACCCACTCCGCGCAGCTCAGTGCGCGTCAATGCTAACACAATCAATCAGACATTGTGCTCCATTCAGCGCAGGATAGCTCATTAACCCGCGGGTTATCTGCCCATAATTAAATCGTCCACGTACAATGCGCGCGCGCACTGTTTGTCTGACAGTTTTAATTAAACCCCTATTATTGTCAGATTGAAAAACGCATGCGCAGTAACGAGCCACCACTGTACCGTGTAACACGATTACCTGCTTAAACAAACACACACAAGTATGTATGCGGGCTCTGTAGTCACTATGGTGACGTAACAAGGTGCATGTTGTGTTAGAACCTGGAGCGCGCGCGCAGGTCGCGTGACGGCTGACGGTGATCACTGTGTTCACACGGCACCCCTGACCCGCAGTGAAGGGGGAGGGATTAAGAAATTATTTTAAGAAACATCACTTTGATAAACTTTCACCGTTGCTTTTATAATGGGATTTGGAACTGTGAAGCTGTTTTAATTCCTTTACTTTGTAAAAAAACAATGATTTATGTCAAGATATCTGCGCGTGACGTTGATTTGTTTCAGCGGTCGCTGCGCCCGCGCCGATGCATTTCACTCGAAACTTTCGCAAATAACTGGATTAAATTCTTTTAAGTATCTGCTGCCAACATTTTATTGTAAATAATGAAGATGCGCCTAACGAGTTTCACGCACCGCGCCTGCGCAGTAATCGCTGCCTCTCTCCTGCAGCTTAGACCGCGCCTGGCTGCGGCTAGTTACACAAATTAGTTAATCTAAAATTCTAAGCGGAATCGTAATCTAGTCTGGGAGCTGTCCATTGTTCTCGAGAGTATTGTGGCTTGCGCTGGCGCAGCTCAATTAAGTAGCGACGTCGTAATTGTACAGATAGTCGCTATCGCTGATCGCGGAACAAATTGACCGCGAAATCGATTACAATCGGCTGCTGGACAATGGCGACCAATCGCGCGCCGGGAGCGCTGCGCACGCGCACCATTGGCCGCAGCGTGCACGCGCCGCTTCACACAATGCTGGGCCTGAAATCTGAAACTTCAAAAGCTCCACCATCTTGAATTCCGCATTGGATTCGGATCAGAACACCATCGCCGTGACGTCACACACCGCCATTCAAATTGGTCCCCGGTGACGAGCAACCCGTTCAGACGTGCGTGCGCGCAGCACATGCGACTCGCGAGTCGGTCGTGTGAGCCGAGCCTTACTCTAGACTAGCTCACAGCTCAATGTATAGTTATAGCTCAGGCCAACCATTTGTCATGTAATAAAGTTATCGCTGAACGTTTTATCTGCCTCACAGTGAGTTCTATGGGACAGTAGCGGGCTACCGTTCAAACGGGCGGCGGGGCACGAGGTGCGGGGAGGCTGGGGTGCGCGGACGCACCGAATCAATGGGCAATTATCGTGAGCGCGGGGCCATTAGTGTAGGCTAACAATAGATAAATCAGAAGGCTCACTCCGCGCTAACCACTGCACATAACGTCAGCTTTGTTAAAACAAATAGTGGTTAGCCTGAAATGAAGTATAGCTTCTGTATTTACTTAGAGAAACTCAAGCGAAATAAAGTCTGTAGCTATGTATTACAAAAAGCAAGGCCTACTATCACACTACTCTCTGCTCCACACACTGCTGTTGGGTGGACCCTCTGCACACTATTCCAATTGTTGGAGGGAGGAGGGATGGAGGTAGGGGGAGGAGGGGGTGGCCCACCTGGGTCGCGATAGCCTCAGACGGCGACAACATAATTGGTCGCTATCGGATATCTGAGGGCCGCGCCTGCGCAACCACTCGCGCCTCTATCAGCACAGCATCGGCGCAGATTGAAGAGACGTTTGTTTTGAGATAGGTTCCCGCGGGCGATGCCGAGAGATGTGGGCAGCGCTGTGAGACCTGTGGTACTGTGCAGCTAGCTGTGGGAGGTACTGTAGATTCATTTCCAAAAGTCAATTGGCTAACAACTGCGCACACTTTCACCTCTCACGTCTCTAATCAAGACGATGTACTGACCGTCTGCTGTAAGGAACGGCTCGCTCCTTGTCTAAACTATACGGCACTCGGGTCATTCAAATCAGTCAGTCACTCAAATCATATGTATCAAAGATTCACAATATGATAATATTGTGAATCTTTGATACATATGATTTGTACCTAACGCGGTATTAATCGCTAAAGGAAGTTCTTACTAATCTGTTATTAATACGATCCATCTTGTACGACAGAGCACTCGACGAACTGAAAGTGTATCAAGTTGACGTCGCTTCAACCATCATGCAATCGCTCCGTGTATCATCCGACGTCTTGTGACGTCGTACGACGTCAGGCGGTGTCGCGTCATCGCACTGATGACGTTAGCCGTCCCCGTGGCACGCTGTCGCCGCGTCCGTGTCGCCCATATGTATCAATTAGCGCGACACGTTATACCGGCGACACAGGCCGCGCGGGCCGCACCACGCCGCGCGGGCCGCTGATACCAACAGGAACACGATAGACCAATTAACTAGCTGATTAGAACTCGCTAAGAAATCAGTATTTCATTTTAAATATTTTCTATAAAATATGTAACTTTTATCGATTTTTACATCTAACTACATAACAAGACAGTAACTACCTTAAATATCTCGGGGGTCTCTTTCTGCCGATCTTGAAGGTCCGCGTACCTATCACGTTGTATCGCGGCCGCCGGTCACATAACGAGCGCGGCGATCGCTCGCTATCGGCCTATCGCCGCGCATCTACCCGGCGGTGGCGGCGGCGCGGGCGCAGGCGCAACTCGTCCATCTCAGTGACATTATCACGGCGCGTGATGGTCACACTTCATCACCATCCCGGCGACAATTTGTCGGCGCGGTGTCGATATTTCAATTTAATTATCGACGCGATCAAACCGAATCGGCCATCGGTCTCGCCGTAATTGGTGCAATAACTTATTCCGTGTAACGTATTGCGGCAATAAAGTGACAAGCGCGCCGCGGTACGAGGCGGGCTCGAGCTCGAGCCTGCCGCACCCGGCACCGAACCACGGACTGTCGAACGTCACTGAGACTACAACACATTCATCGGTACCCAAGAAACATTCAGAGTGTATCACATACGTTCTGTAGTAACTGCACAATACGGTTATAGATGTGAACGCGGAAGGCGAAGGGATGTGTGAACATGTCAAACACTGGAAGGGAGGAAGTAGTTTCACGCTTTACTCATAAGGCTCGCGCTGAGCTGCACTGCGGCGGCAGGCGTGCAGGTGAGTCATCCGGGACCACGGTCCGTCACCGGCTACTTGTGACGTTGTTCAGAGACCACCGACTGGACAACACTCCAGTGACACTACAGCTACAGCCGCTGCATGACTGTAGTCTGACTTTCATGTGTATAGCTGTGTCATTAACCCACATTAATTAAGCTTCCATTAACTGATAACAACTCCAACGTCCCGAGCGCCGCACGTGTGTCCCACGCATCATAATGACGTCACGCTTCACTCGCCCCGAATCACTGTTTATTATACGACGCGAGGGCTACGCAAGGGCAGCGCTTTTGTTGTCTTTACATTATCTTTCGCATATGTACTGCAATGATCCGCAATGTCCCCACAGGCCAAAGTTTACAATATCTTTTGTGCGACGCAGCTGCGTCCGCGCATCTCACTAATTAAGCCCATATCACACCGCGCGCTTATAGGCTTCGCCCCGCTATAAACTATGGTTCTAATTCAATTTATTATTTTACAGTCAATGTATGTATGTCATCAGAGGATGTATAACTTGTGTAGTTCAACATAATTATCTTCATAACTATGACTAAACACCGCTTTTAAAAATGTAACAAAAATAAAGGTATTCAACGAACCGATTAATACATAACTTAATGTCAATACCACTGTAGGTGCTGGACATGTCCTTTCAGAACAGTACACATGTGTTAAACTCCCGAGATATAGTTATAAGTAACTGAAATATTTAAACTGCTACTTAAGTGGTATAGCACCGCTGACGTAGCGTGTGGTGGCCGACAGCCCCTCATCGATAACTGGGCCCCGCTGTCCTGCCTGCACTAATCACTTATTTGTTCACAATTAGCGTCCCGACCCCCGCACCGCCCCCCGGCACGGGCTACATGTGCACTTGTCGCAGGGATTGTCTCATCGTAAGCGATGGCTCATTGTGTCCGTCGCTAATTGTAACGTGCATGGACAATTGGACATCCATAGTGACGTCGCGTTTCATTTGTACCGCAGAGCTTAGTTCATGTTCAAATATGAACGCTATAGTCTTATAGGAAAGAAAACCTGACACGTGTGCGATTAAAGAACCACCCCTCTTTATAATTTACTACTTTATTATCCAAATATAATCAAAGATAATTTATTGATAAATTGGCTTAATACTAATAATCTAGTAATTAACCTAAACAAAACTAAAATTATGGATTCCCACCGACTTGAAACCACTAGTTAAATGTTACATATAATAATTCTACAATAGAAGAAGTTAGCGATGCCAAATTTTTAGGTATTCCTATAGACGATAAATTGCCTTGCAGACCTGGAGAAGGAGTTTGCAAACGGTTAAACAAGTTGTCGTGGTACCTTCTATTTCAACTGTCAAAAAAAGTTCAGAACTACCTTAGGTACATGAACTATTGCTCACAAAGTGTTATTATACATTAGATGATTTCCTGAATGACAAACTTAAATGAAATTTTGTTTAATGCTAAGAAACAATTGTATTGCCTACTACTTTGTTTTAGTTCTATAACTTACTTAATTGTTTAAAAGTTTTAGACTGCCTCGTTGGTCTAGTGGTCGCTAAGTGCGACTGCTGAGCACGAGGTCCTGGGTTCGAATCCCGGGTCGGGCAAAGTGTTACTGGGTTTTTCCATTAGGTAATTCTCAGTAGCAGCACGGAGTCTGGATTTGTGCCCGGTTGATGGCAATAGGCTCGCCCCCTATTACATTGGGACCTAAAACATAACTGGCGAAATGTGGGTGTACTAAATGTGCACCTCTGCCTACCCCTTTGGGGAATACAGGCGTGATGTTATGTTATGTGATTTGATTTGATCACCAGTACCAGTCAAGTGATACGGGGCGGCGGCGGCGGTAACACAATACCCGACAGCTAACAGTTGGCTCAGCGGTGTGCGCGCCCGCGCCCAGCATTTGGGCGGACGTGGTGTGACGTGTGCATCGACGCTGTCGATCAGGAAGCCCACTGTACCTGCGCACACCAACTGAATACAGCTGATACATACTAGGGCTAACAATGTTGTATACCTTATCCGCTTAAATACAGGCCAGTCACGGTCAGTTTCTTATACCGCGCCAGGTTTATTCCACTTATTTAGTAAACCAATTGTTATCAGGCCAACGGTGTCGGCCCGGCTCGCGCCCGGCACCGCCCGCGCCCCTGCGATGTTAATTAAAGATAGATGCGCCTGCGCGCCCGATCATAATTTAGAGATTATCTTTGTGTGAGCCCGAACAGGACTTTCAAATTTGTTGGCTGACAATTTGAGATATTTATTTGAAGATAACGCGTCGACAGCGCCCGCGCTATCTGAGCCGCAGTGATACCCGACATGGTCTCTAATAGAGAGCTAATACTAATTAACGCGGAGTGACTGACCGGTTCCTGAGTCCTGCGCATCCGCTGTCAGCTAGATACGCGGCGTCGGCGCCTGTGCAGCCCGAGCGTGCAGTCGTCGGAGCCCGGCCACGCTGCGACCACTGCACCGCGGGGGCCGCGCGCCTTGCAAACATCACAAGCCATGACGTCACATACCTCTGGTCGCTGCAGTACATCTGCGACACTACAAGTTGGCGGCATTACACTCAGAACTAGTTTATTTTATCTGTAATTATATTGTATGTTTTTGTTTAAATTATGTTTCCAAGCAATAAACTTGTCTGTTTTGAGGTTAATTACCTTGTTTAAAAGTTAATAAACTCGCCGGACGCTTGGCTCCCTCCCCCCTGCCCCCTTCCCCCGCACAACACGGGCTGCCGCTCTAATGCCGCGGATTTAATTCCGCGCAAAAAATAGCGATACCGAGCACAAACATACATAGACAGGCACACACGACCGGAGAGCGGACGCATCGAGAGCGTTACATATTTTATATAATTACATATCTGTCTTTGTAACTTACTGGCAAAAAGAATGGGCCGGAGGAATGTGCGGCCCGAGTGGGCCTAACACGGGCCAACGCGGCCCGACGCGGCCCAGCGGGCCCGGCGCGGACCTAGCGCGGCGAACGGTTGCCGACCGCGGCCGCAATCATGTAATTATATCATTCCACTCCGGAGAAATCAAGCGCAATTCGCAATAAGATTTATTACACAGTTTTTTCCTAGATCGGTACGATTTATCTCGGCGTGTAGCTGCGGCGGCGGCGGGGCGCGGGCGCATCGTGCGGCGCGGCGCGGCGCGGCGTGCGCGTAACATTAACTTAATTAAACTAATGAATTAGATTAGCGGCGGCTAATGCCGCGGGTGTCTATCCGTGATTTGTGAACGTCGGCGCAACTCTAACATCCTATTAATAATGTTGCGTGCTCTCTATTAATATCTGTCGGGTTGATGCGCGCGCGCAGCCCTCTGCATCATTTGTCTCTTGAGGTTCTGAAGCTTGTGCAATCGCTCACTGCGCTCACTTCTCGTGCAAAAAGAAATAATTCTACAAAACAGTTGTTATTTATGTTATTCATATCATATTGATACACTTCCTTAATTTGTATTATATTAAAACTACTACTATAGCTCTACTGCGGCACCCTATTCAACCTACGTTTGGTATATACTTTACTTTGTAGAAGGATATTGAGTATGACTCAGACTAAAACGCTGTGAACAAACATCTAAATCGAATTTAGGTAAACTCATTACAAGTTGTTTTTTAAAAAACGCAACCAATTTGATCCTATCTGGGAATCGAACTCAAGAGCTAACTATAAGACCAAGATGTTGGTTCAAACACCACGAGCATTGATTGTCCGAGACATACATACTAAATAACAGCAAATAATAATAAAAGTATGCCAGAATTGTAGCAAATAAAAATCCGTGGTCTCTCCTTACCCCTCAGCGAAACAGCCGTGACTTTATGTGTGTATGTAACAGCAGCCGGCACGGGAGGGCCACGCACCTGAAGCTCTGCTGATGGTCTGCTCATAACAGTCGGTGTTCACCGTTGTGACCAATTGATGCAGTGGCTGCTAGATCACTCGCACCTCCCTCCATCTTCCACGATGGAGTAAATACCTGACATAACAACACCACGCCTGCAGAACTCTCTGTGACCACATCGTGGCTCAGTATGCTCGGCCGAGGTTCGAGGCTCGTCGGCGACGGTTGGTGTAAGTGATGGCGGCCATCGAGTGTGGCGCGAGACAAACGACCACATTACCGGCGCGCGCGTCATTAGTGCCCGCTCGTGTCACGTCACGCTGACGACACGCACTCCGTCACTAGCGGAGGAGGGGGCAGGCGCGACAACTACAAATTGTTAAATTACCGACATCACTCACCGACACTGATGTCAATGATAACCTGTTAATATTAAACAAATAGCTGGCGCCTGCGCACAACGTTACAATCTGACGAGAAGGCTCACTGAGACAACGATCACTTGTATAACTTCAGAAGGTTTTGAAAAATAATATCACTTTATTGTCGTTGCTTGGCGGGAGGAAGCTATTCGGATGCAGAGGAACCAGTGAGTCACTTTGTGATGACTATTTGGACTTGCACAATGAAGTTAATACATAGCCTAACTGACATGTGAAGGTGTTGTGAGCCGCACTACATCGATACTTTGTGCGCAGTACACAGTGCGCGGTTGGTAGGCAGATGTGTCTGCTGTGAGGGACAGGTGATTATCACGTGATGACCTTCTGTTTATGCTTCACGTCAGACGGTGAGGTCACTAACAAACCCAACACGGGTTTGTTAGTGACCTCACCGTCTGAGCCATGAGCGGCCGCGAGTCGCACCAGAATGTTACGGCATACGACTCCGGCCTGAGAGGCTGTGGCTCAGCACAATGCGGCGTTTGTGTACTGTGTGTAACAAGAGTGTGGTACGGGCCCGGGATGAGCCCGGACCACACGAGGTGAGCACTAAATGTGTGTGTGTGTGTGTGTGCGTTTGTTTTTATCCTATAACATTGATATTAAATCCGTTTAGGACTGCAATCATGGAGAAAACCTAAATATGGAAATAAATCAAGAGTAACGGAGGTAGGTACCTAAATAGGCTCAGTAACAGGAACGTGTCATTCGTTGTTGAATAATTCCTTAAATTATTACATCGGTACATTATAGGCGGCACACTACGCACGACCATCATCCCAAAATACAGCTGAAACACAAAACTGTGTGTGATCGCTGTCTGTCAGTATCTGCGCTCGCTGAGCTCTCCGCTATCGCGACTTCCCAACACTGTTGTGATAACACAGTTTGGTAAAGCCCGGCCTGATAAACTAACAATATGTTATTCTTACCGCTTTATATAATATATACCTAGTAGTTCCGTACTATATACATATTGTAACTATTTATCTAGCATACGCCTCTAGGTGTGACTTATAGTTTCTACAACACGAGAGTTTCATCTGCGCAGGCTTAGTTGAGTGACATTGATGTGACGGTAGAAGGTAAATGATGAACAAGCAGTAGCACTGCGAGCCACTGGTCTCCTACAAGCATTCTGGAGAGAGCCAGACGTGGTTTCGTATCACAAATACATTTTGTATTTGGCTGGTCCAGCAGATAGCTCGATGTTACCGGCGGTGCGTTGCTCTCTGTCGGTCGTCAATAACTTCACAAGTAATAGTCAACACGTCATAATAATCGTCTTGGAAGCACGCTTCTCTTCTAATAACAATTTATAGTAATTAGGTGTTTGCGTGCGCGCGCGCAGTGTCCCGCCGCGACGCTGCGCGTGCGCCGCCGCCGCCGCTGTGTCGCGCATACATCATCGGCTGAGCAGTCCGGTGACATCGGATCAGTGCATCCAGTGCCATGCACGCTGCACAGCGTCAACAAACAATAAGACACAGTAAATCTACTTCCGACGACACTCCGTATTAGGTTGGTATGAGGTAGTGATGAACAATCTCCACTTCGGTTGGAGTTTGCTGAACTTCTGCGGCTCTGTGTGTGGCGTGGTGTGTCAGCCCTCAGCGGAGGCAAGTTCAAAGGCAGCGCGCAGTGCGGCGGTGGCGTGTCCCGGGCGCGTTCGTTACGACATCGCGTGCCGACATGATTTGTGCTGCTAAAGCCGCATTACAATCCCCTGACATGTTATTAAAACACTATAAACGTATTTCATATATTTTTAAAGAAGTCACCAAATATTTCACCCGCGCTCGGAGCGGGTCACGGCGGCCGTGCTTTACATATGTTACAATCGCATTTAACATAATCCTCTGCTTTACCGTCCGGCCGACGAATATGATATGAGAACGGCTTTAATGCGCAGGCGTGGACTACCGCAGCAGCTAGTTATGCAGTTAGATAACAACTATTAACCTACCTAGGTGATATGTCGACCAACTGCACCTCTGCCTCCTCCTGCCCAGGACTATCGCGTCACTAACGAGCATCTCTCGTCGGTCCCTACCGGCTTCATTAGAGTTTATCTCCCCCCCTCCCCGGCACTCCTCGCGTCTAGAGGGACTCATTTTATTATCGTTATCCCAACGTCACCGTGCGCCGTCTTAGTTTATTTTGCGTTCATTAGATGTAAGAACTCAGAGTGAGAATGATTGCGAAAATGACATGAAGAGTATAGTCGAGGAGTACCTAATTAGAATACCCCACCAGCAGGTACCAGATCAGGAACTAACAGTGTCTAGTTGACAAACTTGTGACGTTAGTGTGCCGCGAGTAAGCTCGTTTGTTGCTGAAGACTTAATCGTGGTGGCGAGGTGGCGCAGGCGCAGGCGGGGGCGGCGCGCTCCTTGTAAGGCAAGCGCGGTTTTTGTCGCACGTTGATTGACGCCGCGTATGGCGCGTCGCGGCAATACCTGCCCAGACCCTGTAACTGTTAGGTACGGCTGGCGAGGACCCCCCCCCCCCACATAACGCATCACCCAACCCTATGTTAAGTCCAGCTAATTAGTAACCAATCAAGTTCGCGGATTGCTGCGGCTCTGCTGTTCCCACGACTATTTAATAACGTGCACATTAGCATAACGACAGTACGAGTCGGTTACGTTTCCTATAGATCGATAATATTGTGACTTGCGCAGAGGAGAGGATGTCTGGTGACACGCCGCGCTTGCGCAGTTATTAATATTACCTACTTGCGTGACCAAATAACATAACTCCATTTAGTTCATCACATGTCTCAACAACGTCGAGTTACACGGGCTTCTCTCTTTAGCAAGGTACAGAGGCCTCATGCCGACCATGCTCTTAACGCCCAGCCTTAGATATAGCATAATTAGATAATGTTAATTACCAACTGTACGTCACACACATCACTGTGTGGCTCACTAGCTAATGGACGCCTGCTCTCGGAGCCACCAGGACACTGAAGCGGTTTGAATTGGAGATATGATTGAATGATCAGTGAGTCAGTTCGTTAATCCTTGCTGATTAATTAACTTTAATTACCCGAGTATGAGTGTTGGCTAGTTGAATGTGCGCAGGCGCGGTGTGACGCGACACCGAATTAATTAGGATGAATGTCCTGTGGTATTGCTCTCCCCGCTCCCGCGCCGCCCCGCGGCGTGAGAACCACTAGCGATGCGCCCGCGCATGTAGTCACATTACAACAAGCTACAGAATACCCACTCATGACGATTCTTGACGATATTCACAACTCGTTAATATAAAGTAAGTTTTAGTAACATTGATAAGACAATAGACTAAAGTATTGCACGCACTTGTTTAGTAGTACTAGCGCTGGAGGGGGCCGGGCCCGCGGGGCACGGGGCGCGGGGCGCGTGCAGGCTGTGGACCTTCTGTGTCTATTTATCGTCGACGGGTTTATCAATATCAGCGTATTAGCATGTTTGCCTCGCTCCGTTCACCGTTACGATACTCCGTAATTGACTAAAATCATAAGTTTGACAAATTCCGGGACGAGCAGCGAGCTGTCCTCTGCAGACCAGTTCTGCATCTCACGATCACTGTCAATTATCAAACCTTATTATTGTCGGTTTGGTAAAATAATGCGAGCCTCCCACGGCGCGCAGGCGCGGCGTATACTTTTGGCTACATCGAATGAGACAAACTTACAAGTTAATGACACTGCGACAAGAAATAATTTACTGACACACACACACGCACACATATACTCGTACATATACCCGTGTGTCCCACACACACCCGCGGACTGTTTGGGAGCCGCAGGTAGAGCGCGCAGACAGCTAACTGTTGTGTTTGTTTTGTGTCTGTTTTGACTACATTATGGACGAATAGCGGCTGACGTCACGCCAGGGTATGGAACCCGCGTCGAGGGATGCAACACAGCTGCGGTGGCTGCAGGGCAGTGCCTCGGTCTCTGTAACCGAAACAGGTGCGATACAATCATATAAGGATTACGTAGCCTTCGTTTATCTCTACGCAGGCTGCGTGTGTGTGCACCTTCATTGTATATGGAATTAATTTCGATCGTTCATCAACTGGATGCTGTTGCACAACACAACGCACACAAGTATGTGCGTCCGCGCAGCGCAACAGGTGGTCCTCCAATAAAAACTAATAAGTGAGGGACGCGGGGTCTGGAGGGCGGAAGGCCGAGAGGGGGGGGGGAGAGCCGCCGCACTCATTAGCCGCTCCCGGTGGAATCCGACCGAGACATCCGAGTGCGTCCCACAGAATGTACCGGTTACATATCGCGGATGAGGATACAGATCGCTGCACTGTTTTTATAATACATGTATCCTTGGTTGACGACCGAGGGCGCAGGGGCGGAATGCATGCCGGAATATATCGTGGGTTCGATTTATGCGTGATATACCTAGCTACAGCTACAAAAAGCACTGCTCTATATTCTGAACAACATTCAAAAGATATATATTTAGGTAGAAAGCTGGTCATCATTAGTTAACAGCGGCGCGGTGTAATTGGCGCAGGCGCTCTCCTCCCGAGATGCGCTGGTACTCGGACGGAGGCTGTTAAAGTGATGGATGATCGTTGTTTTATTACGTTTGCTCACTGACATGAAATACGACTCTCCCATTAACCGTAAACTAATAACACATACATAAATCGGTGCTAATCGCCTAACTGTAGAGTTACGAGTAACTCCTGCGCACCCGCGGCTCCTACCAACTCCGCTTGCTTACAGCCTCTAATGACAAACATGAGCACTGTTGATGCTGTGTCGAGTCTTGCCACAAAACCATTTCAGAGTAAAAACAAGCCACGTTAAACCTGAAGGATCACAAAACCTCGTCACGACCACTTCAGCACCCACGAGTAGTTCCGTATGATGACTGGCGGTGGTGACGTAGCGACGGATTCATTTATCTGTTGTTCAAATGGAAACAGCTTCTATTTACAGTTTTGGGACATTACTATAACATACAAATATAAGTAGAATTCGGCAGCCGGGCAGCTGTCCGGCGCCGGAGCCACGAGACCGGTGGTTGACAGTTATGGGCTGTCGAGTGTATGAGGAGCGTCTGCCGGCGCTACCTCACTGACTTTACGACGCTCTGAGACACTAAAGTGACAGTTTTTATTGAAAATCTTTATCTCTGTCTTCGGATCAGCATAAGTTCTCAAACTTGAGCGAGTTTTACATAATTTTTACATTAGTAGGAACTGCGCATACGCCGCGCCCGCAGCGCACTCCGCGTCAATTGAGTGGCTCTCTTGCACGGACATAACTTGAGCATTACAAGTGACGGCCGGTGACCAGCGCCGGTCGGTGCTCATCCTTCTAGCTTCTTGTATTATTATAATAATATGTAATTCTCAAGACGAAAGAGTGCGCAGAGGTGCTGCAGCTGCGGGCGCTCCGCTGGCCCTGCTCACCGGCGACACCCGAGCCGCCACCCCCGCCGCCCGCGCCGCCCCCGCCGCCCCCGCCGCCCGTTATCTGCTCACGACACAATTAAATGAACTCTTCATTAAGTTAAAGTGTAAAGTTTCCGAGTGTGGTGCTGACAGACGCGTAAACTACGGCGAACTATGTCTGAGATCTGGTAGATAATGCCGATGCGCCCGCGCATCACGTTTAAAGTGTTAATTAAACACTGGAGGAACGAGACGCCTCGGGTTGGGTGACGAGTGACGACATCAGATAATATTTATTTCACCGACCTGGAGAGGGCGCGGGGTTGCCCGGGGGCCGAGCCGGTGACGCGTCGTGTCCATCCCTGACGTGACGCGGACGTCAGGTCGTGGCCCGACATGTTTCGCGCCGGTCGTTGTGCGCAGCGGCGCGGGCGGGCCGCCAACTTGTTCCGTACAGGCTTCCAACATTACGTCAGTAATTAAGTCCCAATTAAGGAATTCCTGTGATCCTTGCTTCGATTCATTAACTACGTGTGTCACGTACATGTGCAGGTGTACCGTCACCTTGATGTGCGCCGACACCCACTGCGCAGGCGCAACCGCAATGTTCACTTTGAACAGAAGCGATGCCTCTATCCTTTTAACACCCATACTATGTTGTAAAGTGTTAGAACACAGAGGAGAAAAGAATAACTTAGCCAAGATAATATTATTATATTATATGTGATAAGAAAAGTCTTGTTGATGAAACGTATGTCAAAATTATCTCCGAACCGAATTATTAAAAATGTGTATAATGTTAATAGGACTAGAACAGGATGGGTGACGGACAACTAACGAACAAAACGTCCCCTCCTCCTCCCGGTGCGCAGTCATTGATTACATTTACTGCAGAGGTCCGGGATCGATACGTCGGTGTCGGCCGGGTCGTCTGCCCACCCGCCGCGGAGGGCTCCGTGATGTCCAGAGGCTGGTGCGGGGCGGGCACTCGAGCGTGCTAGAGCGGCGATGAGTGCGTCTGCGCACGGAGCTGTCACGTGTGTCGCAGCCCCCAATAGCGACGTGAGTCACGGCTAATTAATTTAAATCTATGCAAATGGGATCATAAAAGAATTAAACAACTAAAAGTCCCATAAACGCGTTCTGAAAGATTTAGTGAACGTCAGATATGCGATAGTATCGGCCGCAGTGGCCAGCCGCGGGAACGGCGGCCCTGCGCGCGCAGATACCATCGCTGCGAGCGTTTTTATTGCCGCAGGTATTGTGAGGAATGAACTAAATAGTTCACAGCGCATTGTGATGCGACCACACCGGCACACTCTCGTAGCTCCCAGTTCTAACCATTCAAATATATCCTTTCATTATCGACGATCGCATTAGCGAGAGACGAGCGGCGAGCGGCGAGCTAGGAGCCTCGCATGTGTATTGAGATTATTACCATTGTGTGACGACCACGCTACTTCTTCTTCAATAAAATTAAATCTCTTAGGAAGAAGAAAAAAGAAATGATAAATACATTATGAGCTTTGAGCACCCTCAGCGCGTGCGTTGATGTCTTTTATTCGGCAGAACAGTTTCAACACAGAACGCGGTGTGGTCAGGTACTAACAAAGTCTATTAAACGTAAACTTAGAATTAATTGTAAGTATCTGGGTGTCTCCCACAGCGCATGCGCAAGGCAGTTTTCGCAGTTTACTAGCGGTGCGGGAGGCTCGCCGTACGTGCGTATACACAGAAGATATTTACGACCGGCGGTCGTTCGCGGAATAAAACTGCGCTTAATGAAAATATGACACCTGCGCGGCGCAGGCGCGGCGTGAGAACCGACCCACCGAGCACCGACCTGCCGACCCTCCTCTCCCCCGGGGAGGCCGGGCTACGGGGGACACCGGGCCATTGTAGTGTAGCGTCGCTGCCAACATGGGATCACGTAGCCGTCGGTCAGTACGTCGTTATTTTTCAGACGTTTAAACTACAGTAGCGAGATGTTCGAAAAAAAATACGAGGTGTTTTCTAAGGTCTCGGCTTAGGGAGTGAAGTACGGAGGCACAACTTGTCTTATTAACTTGAGTTTCAAAAGTGAAATCTGAATGGTCATATGTTATGGTGCCCGGTCTATGTAAAAGAAAATAGGTAAAAACATCGGATTTGTAATGAGTGCCATGTATCGCAGGGATCGGGAGAGCACTTCACGCGCGAGTCGCAGGGCGGTGGGCAGCGACTGTGCCCGCGCCACGTGTGAGAGCCGGTTCCGGACGGTTGGCGCCTTTTTGCCGAATCCGCGCAGGCGTACATAAATCCTGCACCCGTCTGCGTCGCCGACCGAGGCGCACCGGGGCGGCGGCGCGGGGCGGGGGGTGGGCAGGGAAGACAGAGGTAACCGGCTCATTAAAATACCTAAAACAGAATCGCGGGCGAGGTTTTAATAAAGGACGATGTTAGCGCTCGTGAGAAACCAGCGCTAATTAACTGACGGAACACCGCTGGGAGTAGGGGGGGGGGCCGAGGTAGGGGATTACAGTGTTTCAAACAAGCTGATAATAATAATAATCAGGGAATCGGGGGGGAGTTGGTTGTACAAGATTTCAAGACCAGCCGGACGCTCATTTTGTCAGTTCCGATGTCGTTGTGTTAAGCCTTGGTTACACATGTCTCTGGAACTCGAGGACATCGAGGCTGGGCACGAACTTGTGAACTGCGAGCTGGATAGCCTTGTGATGTTAATGCGCATGCGTGCGAGGCAGACAGCGAGGCACCTCGACGCGAACAAAAAACAAAGTGTCATCATTTAGTAAGGCGACGCTGGTGCGGTTATTCAAATCACTATAATGTTCAAAGCGAACACAAAAAACTAACAGACTCGTTTGTGTGAGCCAGCGATAATGACGCGCATGCGCGTGCGACGCACCTGTCCCGTGCGCATCACCTACGTATTCATATCAGCTCGACATTGTAGACACACACAGAAGTTCCACATGCGCAGGCGCGTCAACACACGTAATACACAAGCAGACAAATTCCTCACCCGTCATGTTCATCTCGCACTACTAGCCCGGGCCCGGACTGACCCAGCGGCCATTCTTCCGGGGAGGCACGCACCGTGCCCACCGGTCGTGTGCGGTGCACCGCTCGATCGAAATGGGCCTTCTGTGCCGACTTTTTGTGTTACTTAACACTGGTATTGACCCGCTTCGCTGCGTCTGCGCATCATACACACGTTTTTTCTGCTGTTTTTGTGCAGTATTAATTACCTCGGCGCACGCGCGATTAACCGCCCGATTTGCGCTGAGAGCGCGCGTGCATTTTTTATGACGTCTCATCGCCACGCAAATAGATCTGCATTCTTGATCACACACGACGCATGCACACGCACATGCACGGCAGGTGTCAATACATTCACGCAAACAATTTGTTGGGTCCCCAAGGTCCTGTAAACATTGCTGTTGTTAATTAGTGCTTCAGGATCGTGTACAGTGTGTACAATTGTCAGACAGTATCGGCGAGTATCGCTGCATTAGTAGACTCAATATTCTGCGCACACGCACGCGGAAGCCACAGCTCATTTACATTTTAATACGGCGGGCGGTAGATTAGATTTAATCGCCGCCCTACGATACTAATGTCACAAGAGTTGCGCAGCGCCCCCGCCCGCCGCTGTGAGGCAGCGCCCCGCGGCCAGCATGTTGCTACTCACGGATATCACGGAAGTGGTCACGTCTCAGGCTGCACTGGACTGTACATATAGTGACGCCGAGTGACTGTCGCTTTGTTACATTTAGGACAATGGCAAGTGTTTGTGTTGCTTGGTGTGGCGCCCGCGCCGGCGCCGCGCCCGCCGGTGCGCTCGGTGAGTCGGGCTGTGCTTACCGAAACTAACGAGTCGCGGCCCGCGGATCTGCAATAAATACAAAACATTTGAACAAACCCCGCGACTGATGGTTCGTTACGATCGCGGTCATTTACTCTGCGCCCGCGCCACCGCGCCGTGTAAATTGTTCCGCCCCCTCCCCCCGGCCCGCGGCCCCCGCGGCGGGTGCCCGCTCCGGGCCGCGCCGTGCCCCGGGGTCACACTCCGCTCGAAGGCTTCTATTTTTGTTCAGCTCCGGGGAAATTGCAAGCCGGTGTGATGACCGCCCGCCGAGACCCATTTATTATTATAACTAATCTTAATGAGAATTCTCTTATCGCGCACTCGCGGCGCTCGGACGCGAGACGACCCAAATGTATGAGGTGGTTCCGAATCTAATTCTAGTTTGTGTACCGTTAAGCTGAGCTCTGCCGAGTACCTATCTGTTGGACGGTGACGTCACGTGCGACCCGTCCATATGGTGAGCGAAGTGTGGACGTGTTCACCACTCCAGCGCATGCAGCCTGAACTGAAGCCCACCGCGCCGCGAGTCATGCGCTGGTCGTGCGGTGCGCGAGGAATTTGTCTATTAGTGGTCGGTAGTGCTTACAATAGAAGCACTTTTTGTGGCAGATCCCTCCCGGGCGCACAATGGCGGCCGACACGCTCACCGCCAGCTAATAAATTCGATTATATGCCGCGTTGTGGCGCAGGGCAGCGCGGGCGCAGGCGGCCCGCTGGCCGCACTATGACGCGTTTTTGTCGCCCTCGACGTAATGCGGGAACAAATTAAATCTCGACGTTTACGAGCGGAGCGCCGCGGACGCGATACGTTTTGTACCGAGTCATGCTCCGGCGTTTCACATTTAATTTATTACATTGTGCCACAAAAAATATATTTAATTAGCTCTCTTTTGTACTTGATGTGAGTCCAATCTTGCGGCGTGCAGGACCAAGCCTGCGCCGAGCGCTATGCTCCCGCGCAGTGACGCGGCACACGACCGCAAGCGAGAGGACACGAGGAGTCGGAAGGATTGGAACTAGGCAGCAACGTAGAGCTTCTTCTTCTTATCGTATGGTTAATGAACAACCTGGTGTCAAAGTTTAAACTGCCTGTAGGCCTCTGACATGGCTTTACACACTGTTGAAAAATCTGTCAGGTGTGCCGGTTTCCTCAAGATGTTTTCTTTACCATTTTGTTTACCATTATACATTATAAGGTCAACATTTAGTAGGTACGACGTACAACCTACCCTTAGTGTGCGAGTACAACTCTTACTAAGCACGTTACCGGTTGACATCGATGGGGATGAATTTATTGATGCTTTTTAACATTTTATTTTTGTATATATTGTTTTTATTTTGTATTAGAATTAAGTTATAAATTGTTGTAAAATAGTTATAATAATATTTTTTTAAGAACAATAAAACTTACTTAGCTGATTTAATTAAATATTTTCGTTACTTCACCATGTTAGTTTTACAAAAAGAACACTAAAATTGAAGATATACCTATACATGAAATTAGCATATATTTTTGTGAATCGAGTCTGGCTTAATAGTGCCATAACATTTTCCACGCAGTGATTTGGTACTTCCCGCCGTAATAATAACTAAACTCTATAAACAATCCTTTCCAGTCGCTTGTTGTTGTTGGTTCTTAGACCAGAACGCCCAGCCTCCTTTATAGGATCCACAAGAATTCGAAAAGAGATTGGTGCGTGCGGGGTGTGATCTTGCGACGTTTGTCTTGGCAGTCCAACGGTCATACCACTCGGCTACCACTGCTATTAATTGTTATCGTAAAGCAATACACACGACAGTGCCGACTGAACATCAGGAGGGTGAGCAGCGATATGTGTCGCGCACAGAACGCATGTGACCTGACCTCGTACGTGTGATTGAGTACATTTTGGGAACTTACTTATATTGTTTATTAATTATCAATTAACATCATAAGATGGAGCGCAGAAATGGGTTAGCCAAAGAAAAGGGAACGTGCTCAGCATCTGACATTGAACAACCACAACACGCTGATAGGTTTGAAGTGTAATGTAATTGCAATATTCACGGTTGTAACTAAAGTAAGGTAGTAAAGCCCGGCGCAGGTCGGGGTGCGGGCCGCCGGCGCCGCGCGGGATGCTGCGCGCAGTGACAGCGCGGGGTGCGGGGGCACGGGGGCGGGGGGCAGGGGCGCGGGGCGCGGAGCGCGGGGTGGGAGGCCGCGGGGTCGACGCCCGCGCTGCGTGCAGGTGCTTGCGCGCGCACTATATCACACGCACAGAAGGCTCACTTATTTGAGATCCAGCAAACAGCTGCTGCTTACTTTCTCAACGCATTATGCTAGGACCACATGCGGACGCTGTGTGACAGCGCAGTGAAGACCGTTCGTAAGTACGTACAGCGGGGCACGGAGCGCGAGTATGCGACGCCGCCGAGTGAACCTACTGAGCGCGACGTCATCGGTGCGGCGCCCCCCGCGCCCTCTCCTCTCTGACATAACACCTGACTGGTTCTGGCTGACATAACCCGCTCCAGCTCCGCACATATCTATGGGGTACGGGTTTTTATCGCGGGACACGCAGACACCACCAATACACTCGTTTGCCAGAATGTTTCTCCCCGAGTGTAACGAGCCGGCCGACGTCGGCCACCCCGGACCACAGCAATGTTTGTGAATGTGTCGACAACCGCCTCTGTGGCGCGCTAGGCGCCGCAGTCGGGACCGCGGCTTCATAGTGCTTGAAGCGAATTGCAATCACCAGTACACTGTATACGTCTAGACTGGTGTGACATGAGACATTAGAACATCGTGGTGTCGGCACCACACGGCACACGAGTGCTTTCGTTGGTTGAGCACCTATTTGTGTGCCGTGTCTACACCAGCTTGACTGCCTCGTTGGTCTAGTGGTTGCTAAGCGCGACTGCTGAGCACGAGGTCCTGGGTTCGAATCCTGGGTCGGGCAAAGTGTTACTGGGTTTTTCCATTAGATAATTCTCAGTAGCAGCACGGAGTCTGGATTTGTGCCCGGTTGATGGCAATAGGCTCGCCTCCTATTACATTGGGACCTAAAACATAACTGGCGAAATGTGGGTGTACTATATGTGCACCTCTGCCTTTTCCTTCGGGGAATACAGGCGTGATGTTATGTTATGTTGTCTACACCAGCACAATACAAGCAGCTCGCATGTCTCTGCGGCCGTGCTGTGCTCCTCGCGCTCGTCACCTGTGCGCGGCGGTAGACTCGGTGGTAGAACTACTCGCGCGGACTATATGTATAGTGTAATGAAAGAAGAGATTTTTCTGTTCGTTCCGAATAGGCTCCGAAAGTACTAGACGGCTTTTAATCATTCTTTCAACTTACTCCAGCCTGAATGATCTGGTATGGTGATATGATGATATGGTGAATGATATGGTACGGGTACCTACTGAGGTACGACCCTTTCAGAGGGTCTTATTGTTGTCTACATCCTGCTGTATGCCACTCACCAACTTGTACAGTATGTCAAGAGGTAATGAAGCCACTATGTAAGGACGTGGGCACACTGGGGACGCGCTGACGATTAGCGAGTGCTGACCGTGGCCGGAACCCGCTATCTGCATCCGCGCCTGTTGCTCAACGCGGCGATAAAGAGCGCGTGCGCACGCGCCGCCTGCCACCGCCCGCTGGCTTATCACCACAGTTTAGGCAGTCAACGCGTGCCACCGCGTGGGATGCGACCTTGACCAGTCCGCACTAGAACTCCAGAGAGGATGCTGGGTGAGCTCCGCCAAGATTATCTGTTGTGCGCCAGATGCAGCCAGCGGCTGTGACTTCAGTGTTCACAAATAATAAGGAAATACAAATTCACATAATTCTTGATAATTTCAATAGGAGAACGTATGGAACCGCGATGTGCCACACATTATGATACTTTCAAGTACCTAAACAATTACGTTTAGGGCATTCACTTGTAAGATCCCGCGGGGAGGTATTCTATTTTGTCGATAAGATCAGATTATTAGATACACGTGGGCAATTATAACGAGCGCTCGTTAACAGGCGCTTGGCGTCTTAAATAATTAGAAGCGATATGAGAGGAGAAAAGCGCACGTTACCGGAGCAGGTTGTGCCGCGCGAGCCACGGTCACAGCTCAACTATTCGGAGACTGGCGCACATTCCACGGAGTCACTCCGGCGCAACGGCGCGAGCCTTAAACCTCACCTAGTTCATGTGGACACAAGCAGCTTAATAGATATTATGTCAGGAGCACAGACACATCAGCACCAGTCCGGCGGAGGCCAAGGGACCAGGTGCGGGGTGTAATCCTATTAACTGAAACAAATATCTGTGCGCTATAATTACAGCGCGGCGCGGGCGCAATCCGCACACATTGCTACATGCGTGGGTGTGAACGAGTGTGAGTGGAGTGCGTGTGCGCAAGCAAGTTTGCATGCACCTAAATTATAGATGAGCAGCGCAAGCGGTGGAATGTTGCAGAACTTTACTCGGGACGATATTATTTAGTCTTATTCATTTATTTGCGTTTTGTCTTGCCGCCAGAGATACGATCTTACATATTATATTTGAAGCAAGTTATTCAAATAAGTAAAAAATGGAGATAAACTAACTAGAAGTACCGAATTGTACGGGAAAGCGCAACATAAGAAATAAAATTGTAAATAAATAAAATAAATAAATGAATTAAATGTTCAGTCAAAAGAGTTCCCGCAGCTCCAGTGATGAGTCAAGATATCCATATTATTTACAGCAGTATATCTACTTATGCATGTATCACGTGACGTGATAGTTATCTCATACAACAATCCCACGTAAACAAATACAAAATCGCTCTCCGCCAGTGTCACCACGTCACGAGCTCGGCGCTGACACCTGATTAGAACCAGCTATGTGCGCGGTGCGCGCAGCTCGCTGTACATCACCCAAGCAGCCATCGCTTACCGCCGTTCACGCTGCGCCCGCGCCGCTCGCGGAAGCGTCCGCGCCGCATACATCGCCTGCTCGTGACCGTTGTATGGCGCGATCAATTGCTCGCGACTTTACGTAAAGCGTGGCGTCTCGAGGCCGAGCGATATTTAAGTCGCCCAACTATCGCTAAGTGGGCGCGCTGGCGGGTTTACGGCGGGCCGGCACCCCACGTCACTGTTGGATGTCTTCGACGCGCATGCGCCCAGCTCGCGGCCGCATTATACACGCGAGAGGCGGCATGTCCCGTCGCGAGCCGCACCAAACACGTCGTAAACTGTCCGCCGGCACCACTGAGTGACGAACGAGCGTCGCTACGAGATGCGCAGGCGCGAACGCTCGGGCAATCTATACTCTTAACATGGCAAAACGATTTACAGTTAGGACGTAAAACACTCCAAGAGAGGTGAAGCCTCAGCCGGGTGTCAGCCATGTTTATAGTGTCGTACTACACAGGAGTCAGCAGCCTGTCTAGCGGCAGCCGCGGCAGCCGCCGCTACGCGCGCCCACCGCTGACAGAAGAGCCGAACGATCGAAGTAATAAATAAACTGATCCCGCGTGTTGTGGGGTATCCGAATTACCCCTAAAGTACGTTCTGTGATATGCTTGCATTGTGATATGATATGCATAGTTTACAAGTTATTAATTGTTTTCTAACTTTTGAGAATGTTCGACCTGACCAACTTCAAATTATTATTATTTTCAAAGTAGAACACGTTTTTGAGATTTTCGTTTTGCCACTTAATATTCATAAGTTGAACTTTCATGCATAAAATAATCAGTTCTAAAATCTAAAGTGTACAAATTGCGTTCAGAGAATAATGACTCAGATTTTCATGTTAAAATTATCAATCTAAACATGTGATTTCATGGTATCTAAGTAGGTCCCAAATATGAAAGCTGAAAGTATGGCACTTTCAACTTTCAAAAATCATAAAGAAATGAGTACTTCATCATTTACTGAACGTAATATTTACACTTTAGACCAATATTTTAATAACTTCTATCTAAGTCTGCCTCGTTGGTTTAGTGGTTGCTAAGCGCGACTGCTGAGCACGAGGTCCTGGGTTCGAATCCCGGGTCGGGCAAAGGGTTACTGGGTTTTTTCAAAAGGGAATTCTTAGTAGCAGCACGGAGTCTGGATTTGTGCCCGGTTGATGGCAATAGGCTCGCCCCCCCTTACATTGGGACCTAAAAACATAACTAGCGAAATGTTGTACTGTATGTGCACCTCTGCCTACCCTTTCGGGGAATACTGACGTGATGTTATGTTTTTTTTTGTTTTTCTATCAAAGTTACGAAACTGATTATTATATGCACGAAAATCCTACTTATGACGATTTAGTGGCAAAACGAAAATCTGGAAAAAGTCCTCTACTTCAAAAATAATAATAATTTTAATTTGGTCACGTCGGAAACCTCAAAAATCAGAAAACAATCAATAACTTGGAAACTGTGTAATATCGCGGAACGTACATGGGGGGTAATTCGGATACCGTATAAAACGAGGGACCTATTGTTTTTCTTGACATCAATCGTGTTTGTATACAGGGTGGCCAACCCTGTGTACAAACATAATGAGCGACGTATGGCGAAGCGCACCACTACAATCACGTCGTGTATTGTCCGCACATCTGGTAGAGCGGCGTTCGCGCATGTTTGCTCTTTGCCACAAGTGACACTCGCATTACAACCGTATATCATAACTATACAGTAGCAGGTTGAGTTGCAACCGCACATCTGTCATACTAAACGATCTTATATTGTATAACGCGGAAGGGCATGATCACCCCTCATGTCTCACAGGGTGCGCACGCGCTGCCGCACCGTGCCGAGTACGAACGTAGGGGGCTCTTCACAGCACCTGCCAACTAACAAATCACGCTGCATGTTGTCTCATTACACACCCTACTACTCCAGCTACTTTGTGTCGTGAGCACTGCGCATGCCTGCCACATCTGTGGCTTCGTGTTGTTGGTATTGTGGTATGTGCGCAATTATTATGTAGAGCAGTGTCCGAGTGCGGAGTGATGTATTTATAGAGCTTGAGATAACAAACAGCCTCTGCAGCCAGTTAAATTTGTATATTCAGAGTGTGTTTCCCGTATTGCGCACACGCTAATCAGCGATAAGTCTGTGCGACAAGTCGAGTCGTTATAATTCAGCGCCGGCCCAGGCCCGTCAACTGTCGCGTGTCACCCGCGCGACAGGCGCTAGGCGGCGCAGCGCAGGCGCACTGGGTCATGCCGATTTAGTCGCGCTATATCTCGTACAATTTTAGAAATAAAATATTTAGTGTATTACATAAATAAACAGTAATATAATACACGTTATAGTGTTTATTTTACTTAATAAATTATATAATATGTACTCCCCCGTAAGATCGGATGAGTACTGGACAGACTTGTTGCATCTAATAACCGACTCTTCAATTATGTGGATATATCTCTTGTTCCTGGGACAGCGACTGTCCTAGCTTCCCTCAGCACTTTACGTCGTGTCGGTACACTCTTTCGGACTATGAGAGTGAGAGAATAGCTGATAGTCACCTCAGTCTGCGGGCTCACTTGTGCATTGTAGAATCTCCTGCGCCTGCCAATGCTTGTTGGCTTGTTTTAATAATTGACATAGGCCACCGTGACCTAAAATTGGCCAGGAGAACATAACCCACAATCTCCGACCCGTAGTCCTGTCTGCTGTGTGACGACGGCGGCCGCGTCGTGTGAGCATGTTGCGGTGTTCATTACGTCAACAATGGCCGTAATGGTCGCGCGTAAATGGCCTAGCATCATCCAATAATATTTGGTGGCGAGCAGACAAACAGCGCGGGCGCAGGTGAGGAGAGGTGGGGGCAGGCCGCGGTGGGCCGAGTGCTCGGCAAACTCCAGCGCGCGGTGTTTGCGCACCGCACACCTGGACCACTCTTGTTTTTCTAACGACGACCAGTTTTTTTCTAATAACAAAGTTTGGGTTGCGTTAATTTGAGCTTCATTTTTTACGTTGTGCAAACATTGCTTCGTCCACCTGTGCCGGTCAGCGGCCGCCCGCGCACCATGCTCACGCGCAAGTAGCGCGCCCGACTTACATCCTAGTGATCCCGACTCACACGATTATAACTTACGGCTGATAAGTTGGTATTACAGTTAGGTGCAGACGACGACGCGACGTGGAGCTGCTCTGATCACTGTCACTCGCGGGGATTAGGGCACATTGTGTGTTACGTGCCCAAGGGATCATCTGCGCATGCGTCGACAGATACCAATTTAGTGGACACATCGGACATCGGTCCGGGTGTCAGCCGGCGGGGAGCGGCGCGCGGCGGAGAGCTGATCCGCGCTCACTACATGCTAGGAGAGCGGAGCGCGGACGTCACGACGTCTTATTTGTACAGGATTAAATAAGTTCCCACTGCGCGTGCGCGGGAACCACCGCGCTTTTATTATTTTAATATGAAAGCTCAGCCATCTTAAGAGAAATATAACAACACATTGGCTGTGACTGGGAGTGTCCGCGACACTGGCGGCGACGGTGATACGGCATGATGTGACATGCATCAATACTGTTCAGACATAGAGTTGGTCGCCCGCCTCATCGACCTCCTGTAAACGTAATACTACACGTGCGTCATTCCAGGTACCTGAGCAGTGTGGACCGTCTGCAACTACCGCGAGCCTGACCTGACAGGCTTGCAACACTGTTGTACATCAAGTGCGTTACTATTCCAACGCATGCGCGACGGCGCGCTATGCTCATTCATGCGCGCGCATTAAATTGAGTCCTTTCGCACCCATTAAGCAAAAGATAAACTCGTAATAATAATCTGTGGTGACGTCACAGCAGCACACAAAACTTACATACGTATACTGAGAGACTGTCTGTGTAGGACAAGCTCGGTACGAACTATACATAATACTTCTCCGTAGATATAACTGAAGATTTTGTAGACTGAGGTGTAGTGATTTAAAATGTAATATGTCTGCAACACGGAGTGTCCGTGAAGCACTGGCCTGCATTGGGCATAAGTACGTAGAGAATATTATTACCTGGAGTTTTGACACAAGTTGATATTTAGTTTATAATTTATACATGTGTGTAATACTAGAATTGCACTTCATTCACTGTTGGCTGGAGGACGCGCCTCCACTCGCTAACTCTCCACTCCTGCAGACTTACACGACCTACACTGAGTGACTGAACACTAGGCAGCGGACGTCCTCAGGCGCGCGCAGTACCGCGCACGCTCGCTACCAGGTCGTGCGCGCCGCAGTGGTTCACAGCCGTCGATGTACAGCAAGCGCTACAAACGCCCACTCGGTCCTGGTGGCGGGTGATTTTGCTGCGCCACACGTCCACAGCCGCCGCGTGAGAGAACGCACCGTCAACCGGAGGCTTGCGCCCGCGCAGCTACGGTGAGAACCGAATCCATCAAGAACTACTTTCAGGCATATCCTCTACTTACGCTGGTGCAGCTACGCTGTGTCAGGTACACGTTGAAATGTTTATACCGAGACATCTATACCACTAGAGTGGCAGCAGAGTAAGATAACATATCAGAATATATATAACTACCAATTAGGTATTGCTTTTTCTGTAATACATCTGCTGTTGTTACCATACTTTATAGTTGGATTCAATGTAATTTTAACGGTTAAGTTTAGAAGAGCTTATTTTACCCTCAACACATACAGAATCACGAATAAGATTCCGTTATAGTTAACAAATAACTATATCATAAAGGCGCTGCATGAAATATATGAGTCGTTAAGTTGGTATCGGTGACGGAGCGCAGTGCAGCGCGCCGACACAGGTGGAAACAGATTCGACATAACCAGTTAGTTAAAAATAAACAGGACGCGCCACAGCTGAGATTGTATCCCGCGCCTGGCCCGGGCCGGACCGGACCGATGCCCGGGGGGGAGGGGTATTAAACCGGTCAGCGGGAGCGCACCCGGCGCGCCGGCCTCATGCACCACTACTTCTAACCGTGCTCCTCAACAATGGACCATTTCTACACATTGTAACAACCAAGGCCACTACCCCCGCCGACGAAGTCAGGGTGACGCACCCCCGAGCGGCCGGGGAGGTGCGCAGCTCTCAGGGGGAGCACATACCTGCGGGCTGTTGGTGTGCGCGGGCGCACCGACCGGTTCTCGCCGCGCCACATCCGAGCACCGACACGCTCATTCAATTTGTCTAACATACATCACGGTATAACGTTTATCATCCATGATTGCCTGAAACATACAGAACCATCTCTTTACAAATTGTAATAAGCTGAAGCCCATGGAGCTGGGATGATCCTTTCCGATAGCTAGTTGACACATTCATACTTACATGCGCAACTGGTGGTGTGTCACCACAAATAAAAAAAGCACTTTAATGAAAACTCGTCTCAATAACTGTTTACGTAGAGGTGCATCGTGGGTGGAGGCGCACGCGCATCATCGCCGCGGGCTGTAGAGCAGAGCGCGCACCTGTGCTCGCCGCGTGCGCACCCGGGGCGGTTCACACGAGTCCGCGACCGTCCGAGGCCTCGCTCGCGTCGTGCTGACTGTTACTAGTGGCTTCCGGGCTCCATTCCACAGGGACCCTCGCCGCAGTGACCTTACGGTCCACAGGCCCACACTCATGTCCTGTTGTCTACTATTGTGTGTACTGATAGCCGAGATATAAGACCACTGCCAAGTCAAAGGTCCCAAGTTCTAACCCCGGCAGCCACCAATATATTTTCAAATTTATGTGGATACTATAAATTAGTTATCAATTGCTAAAACGGTGCAGAAAAACATCGTGAGCAAACCGGCACACCTGAGAGAAATTATAACTGAGTGTAAAGCTATGTCAGAGGCCTACGGGCCACGGGTAGGAGGTTTAAACTCAGACACCGGGTTGTACAGCAACCATACGATAAGAACAAGACAGCCGCCTCCTAATACGTTGCACCCGTAACGTGAACATGGACGCGGAGCGCGCAGACCATACAGTAACATAATTATATTACGTGCGCCCCAAAATGGTAAAATAAAAAATTAAGTAGGATCTGTTCTAAAGTACTGCATCTCTTTGTCTGAAGCTACTATAACTAGATGGAGTCTTTTGCGCACCTCATGCAATTTTGTCGGTTGACTATTACTTTGGAAAATAAATATTTTAATAAATGTGTTATTAGTGGTAATAAATAGTAAAGTGGCAGACAGTCGAAGGAAGTTACTGAGACACTCGGGAGATAGAGCGAGTCGTCGAGGAGGCCGGGTGATGCGTCACCGGTAGCTGCGCGGGCGCCGGGTGCGGTAACAATGCCGAGCCGCGGCGCGCGCGTTGCGTGTCGTCGTGTCAACTGCTCGTAATTTGCGTGAGAACTCCGCGGCGGGCGCGCGCACTATTACAACGAGCATTATAATTAATTAAACACCGGAGCGATCAGCAGGCCGCGGCAGGCCTGGACGACGACACCGAAAGGTGAACGAACTGATATCGTTCACCTTTCGGTGTCGTCGTCTCGGTTTGTACTGAGTCAGCATAATTTACTTTAGTTAGTACAGGCACGGCACAGTCTACCCGGAAATATGTCAAGGTTATTTGAATGTTATTGGTATGCGCTTCACACTAAATGGGTTACTCAGATTTAAGAACAAAAGTCTTCTAGGCGATTTATATTATTATATGTATATTTAATAAAGGGTGTGATGGAGAGTATCGGAGGTCAGCAAAACGCTCGGCTTGTCTAGCTGAGCGTGATGAAGCTCCCAGCGCCGAGTACCTACTGGAAGGCTGAGACACTGATTAAGTGCTTCCTCGTTGAGACTATACCTACCAACGAAATGAATGCACCACTTTTACGGTGGCATACTTCCGCACAGCGACACGTCCCTGCACCGGCGCAGCACAAGGCGGCGCCGCGTGACACGGTGTGGTTGCACGCTGTCGATGCACTATCGACGCACGACGGATGTGTCTCGTTCGCGAGTCGCGGGATAACATCTCGCAGCTTCCGCCCATTTATCTGCCCCGTCTCAGCCGCACGGCGCCCGTCCTACCTGCTTGCCCCGCACCACGCACCCCACACCCCGCACTCCCGGCCATACACGGCCTGCAGTCCCCCGAACCAGCCCCCCAGCCAGTAGCTCATCAACATCCACGCCTACTATCCTCTCCACTAGCCCGATAGCCTCCATCCTCCGTCGGTCAGGTGTTCGCGGCAACAATGCTGGAGTTAGAGAGCGTCATGTCACTGATTGCGGCACAATAGCGCTCGTTAAGAATCCACCGCACACGATGTACACACGTGCTGTCAACTGGCGCGCGCGCAATACGCACCACATACTGACCCCTACAACAGCAAATGCAATAATATCTACTTCTTACGTTTCTGTGGAACTCTGTACACATGTTTAAGTACTCTAAAGTCAGCACAGTGCAAGCGCGGTGTCTTCCTGCGCTCTGATCTAGCATTTAGTGTATAATACAATACCTCATCTCAGTATCATTTAAAAAGGCCAAGCATACAACTAGTGTGACGTGGAGGTGTGTCGTTGAGCGCATGCGTAGCTGCACAACCAGCTAGACATAGTATGTGACGGCTGCACTAATGAACAGATCGTCGCCGACGATACTAGCTAGTTCACAACAACACAGTATACAGTCCGCGGCGTACCAATGTCCTGCCAATTAGACGCACACACACACAAGTGCATGTCAAGTATCTGCATCGTGATGTGTATCCAGAGGAGCTGACACAACTTTGTGACGTCACTGCCCCGTGCACAGACTCACTTGGATGCTTCTGTGTGCTGCGGGAGCTCCGGCAGCCCGCGTGATGTGTGCCAACTGCCCACGTGGCACATAGAGACGAGATCTACGTTATTAAGTGACTGTACCTATAAATAGAAAGGCTCGAACCAATGACTACACACATAACATTCAACAAAACACAACTCCACGTACTCCTGTAGACATGTTGGTACATGTCACAAAAGTCCAAATCCTGATGTTTGTACCTAAGAGCGTTAAGCTCTTTTAATGATAGTAGTAAAGCAGAGCTGGTCAAGAGCCAGGTCCAGAGCACAAGAAGATTTGAAGACTTTTGACGATGAGCAGGCATACTTTGATACTTTTTAACTGTTTATTTTTGTATATATTGTTTTCATTTTGTATTAGAATTAAGTTTATATTATCAGATCCAATATACCTATTGTATCTTGTTTAGGGGCACAAACTACCGACACAGGCTAATTTCTTAAAATTCCCCAGCACTGACTATTTCTCATAGATCCTTGATTAAAAATGTAGCACCGTACACGAGGCTCTATTGTTAGAGTCGCTTCTGGTGCACACGTTATCAAGGACATTCAATAAATAAACAACCTGACAACTATGAATACTTGTACTGCGTAAGGTGGTCTGCGTCAGGAATGTGAGAGCTTTCATTGATATGCTTACCGTGGCATCTCCTACGACTGCCATGGTAGCGATATGATTTGCTAATCCAGTAATGTATCTGTCGACGGTGAGGACTCTACGGTCCGTATTACATATATGGCACCCTTGTGACCGGTCATGACGTAAAATTACGCACTGTCGCATGCGCACTTCAGAGAGCGCGAAGGGGACCGCGCTGGCTGCAACAAAAGTAAATCAGTGCTGCACCGGATTAAAAGCTCGTCGGAGGCGGGGCGGGGTGCGGAGAGCGGGGGGGCGCGCGCTGGCGGGGCGGGGGGCGGCCGCCGCTGGCAGTCCGAGCCCGAGGCCCGCGGCGAGCGCACGAGTGCAGTGAAGTGCGCGCAGTGTCCGCAGTGTCCGCCTGTGCAGTGAGTGTAGTGTGTGCGTGTGCCGGAGCCGGCCGTACAGTGCGACGTCGCCAGCCCGTGGCGGCATGCGGGAGGCGCGCGCGCCCCGGCGGCGCCCGGTGCTGCGCTGACCCGATGCGCCGCGCGCAGAGTCCGCGGCGCACGCCGCTGCTGCTCGCCCTCGCCCTCGCCTGCCTGCTGCGCGTACGTCCCTCACACTACTACCGCTCATGTCTTCACGATCCGCGACCACCCACTTGATACCTAACACTTCAATTCGCGTGTACAATAAATATTAAGATAATCTTAAACACATCCCTCACAATTCGACTCTACACGTCATATGTACGGAATGATAGAGTGGTCATCCGTCCACCATGCTTACCTAGCATCAGGTTGTCACTGAGAGTCAGGGAGTCTCCTTATCTTCCATTGTATAAATCGGAACAATGATCGCATCCGCTCCGGTGCGCCGAGGCATGTGATAATAACAGCTAATATCACTGATGTACGCTGAGATTTCTAGTGCGGTATTTCCCGTGTTGCGTGCGTGTGCGCAATGTGAACGCTCAGCTCGGTGCGTGAGCTACATACTGATAGCGCATCACCATCCAACTCACGTTGACGCGGTCAGTAAAGCTCGTCTGCGCGCACGCAACTCTCCGCTCTAACCGAATACCTGTAGACTCACACGCTGCTAAGGCTAACACACGATCGTGTAATTTTAAAACAAAAGCTCCCCGTAGCTCTATAACCACAAAACGGTGTCTGATAATATTCTAAATAATAAATTAGATTGAATTTAAGCCAAGAGATCTTCGAAATTAAAAGACTGTCATATGTTTAGCATGTTGTGCTGGTGCTGAGCAAAATGTAGACAGATGTGAAATGAGCTGAGCAAAATGTAGGAACACGAATGTGGAAAGGTTCCGGAATTATGTGGATCTTAAGAGGTCAACGAAGAGGAGTTTTACAACCATGTTCTAGTCTTGTTCGCGGTGCATTCTGACTGTATCCTTGTGACGGGCCGTATGTCCAGCTGCAGCAGGCCCGCGCCCGCGCCGGTGCCCTCGGATACAAAACACAAATACTTATTGATGAAGACTCCCGGCGCTCCTTAAGGAGCTCTTCTATGAGAAAGCCACTGTCATAGCAAGAGGAGCTTTATTTTTTTTAATATCTTGAATTTTCTTTAGTTTTGATATTAAATAACTAGTATTTTATCCTTTTATATACTCATTTAAACTTTGCATTGTTTAAAGAATAATAATTGTAAAAAATTAACAAGGAGTAAATTGACTTACTACCACACGGTTTGTTACTGCTAATACTGCTCTAAATCAATCACGAACGTCTCCCCTCAAAACAAGTTCATCTCAGTATAATGAACATCAAAACATCCCTGACCGGCTGTTTCAGGTCAGACACTATTCTTAGGAAGCAGCAGGTTTGCTAACTTCCTAAAAGTCCTTATGAACAACACCCGACATATATTGACATGCGACTAGCGCACTCATTGTACTCTCAATGGCATAAATCTATGTATTACATAATATTATATACTAATAATTTTCTGGATATAGACAATTAACGTGATGTTTATTACAAAATCCAAGAATTCTATTACTTTGTAATTCAACTAGCTGTTTTCATGAATTCATGGGTTTCTTTCTATTCGTTACTCTGTTTCTTTACTAAGTCTTCCGATAAAGTCAATAGGCATTAAGATTTCATCCTTCAATATGGATTCAAACCGAAACGTGCAGGTGCTGAACTGGCTAAACAGTTTGTAATATCAATTTAAGCGTGGTTTATTTGAATTACTTGCAAGAGCAATTAAATCAATGCATAAACGAATAATTTAATGTTAGTACAATACTCACAAACACAACATGAACAGGTGCAAGTGTTGATAATACCGTGATTTGTGGCGGGCAGAACCTCATTATCAAACAAATACTAAATTTAATTATTTGGAAGCCCAAACCACTTCATGGAATTATTATATCTATCATTCACAGCCCGCAATATCCCATCGCTGGGTACAGGCCTCCCTCAGACTATGCCATCCGCCGCGATTCTGTGCCGATCTTATCCAGGTGCGCCCCGCAATCTTTATAATGTCGTCGACGCATCTTGCTTTCGGACAACCTACACTTCGCTTGCCCGTTCTTGGCCACCATTCCGTCAACCCCTTACTCCACCTGTCTTCACCTCGCCTATCCAGGTGTCCTGCCCAACCCTATTTCAGTTCCGTAATGCACTTTTGAGCATCTTTTAGTTCGCTGTTAATAGTCAAAGTACCTATAGGTATTATGTATTTGTGCACGACTTCTAGTCTTTCGCCTATCAGTAGAATCATGACATTTGGAGTCGAAGTTTCAGAAATGTTGGACATAACCTTCGGCTTCGCCATATTCATTTTCAAGGCTATTCTCCACGAGGCATGATATAGATCCTATTATAACTCTTTGGGACTTTTAATTTTAAGTGAATTCGAAGTAACACTGCAACACTGATCAGTGCAATCATACACTCTTCTAAATAACCAACAACTGCCATCAATGGTGTTGACAGAAACAATGTAGGTCTAGTATATTATCTATGGATGTAGGTGAGGTTGATACCCAAATGTCATTAAACCCAAGATATCCCAAAACGGATATCAAATAATTTTTTTGGCACCAATTAAAATACGCCCATTAGTTTCAGCCCATGTCTTTGTCTGCGTGGAATATTTGCCCGTGTCTTTCCTGGGATTTAAATAGAAATAAAATAATATTTATAATATCACCATATTATTTTCTTTTAATATGTATCAACCGACTTCTAATATGCATCGCATCAATATCCTAAGGTCTACCTTACAAACACTCATATATGTATAATATATTTATTGTCGCGAACATTATAAAACCACGGGTATTATAATGTTTGCGACTAGAATATATCAGAATGTTGCCAAGAAGACAAACTGTTTATTTATTTATTGGCGGACTACACCGATGGACATAATAATACTAATATCCTCTTTTTGAAATCCGTTCAAAGTTTAACAGCACCAGACAACATGACACCGACACCTGCAGGCATAGCTCTAGACTCTAAGAGACAGGGAGATACTATGTTATGCAATATGCTCAAAAACTGACAGACGACCGGACTGTCAACTAGTTGTCCAAAGTTATTCTAACATTCTAAATGTTATGTTAATGATAAGTTAGTACATAATTTTCATCAGACTGGCCAGTCAAAAGCAGCAGCTCATCTCCAAAACATCAAACAAAGCCATGTCATCGTCTGAAACCAGATCTATGAATTCCGATCTATCTCTGTTACGGCCTGCAAGTATTCCAGGCAAGTTGATATAGAACTAAATCATGGAAATAAGTTTCGCGGGAACTATTTCTGTTTTGTCAAACGTTAAGGTCCTTATGACAATTAGCTTTAGGTTAGTCATTGCAAATAACAAAATAGTAATTATTTAATGTTTCATAACGACCGCTAATGGATCATAAAGTCATGTCTCCTTCGTTATAATAAAATAAATTATGATGATATGTGAGATACCAGATCTTGAAGCTTCGATTGAAGTTGTGTCAAGATCATAAGACTCAAATTAAAATGGATGGCAATAATGATTTTCAGAATCATATAATTCATACTAATAGCTTAAAGTGATGCGAGGCAAAGAGCTGACCGATATGGTTTAGGTATTAATTAAAAGAACTTTACCCTTTTTATAATATCAGTTTAGGAGTATAGATTACTGTATAGGTACATATATAATTGTATGATCCTCAGTTACAATGAAGGCATTTGGGATACAGGCCGCTGAGTGTGTGGGCCCGCCTCGCGAGGGTCACCCGCCCTCACCTTACGGGCGGCCGGTTATATATTTCCAATGATAGTTATAATGACACATATAAGTTTAACATTATGCTTAGCGTAGTCTCCACACGTCGCTGGACGTCGCCGTGTTCTAATACTTATGTACATCAGAGCCGACTAAAGCACGTTTTATTTTCATAAGCTCTTATGATGGGCGGGGCGCCCAGTGGGCGTGTATGCGAGAGGCGGGGCGTGCCTGCAGCGGGCGCGCCTGCGCATCGCCCAACCCGTGCGTCTTGTACCAAACAGCCGTTCAAAGCGATGTAAACAAAGCCTCAACACGCGCTCGCCCCCCTCTCTCCCCCACCCCCCATCCTTCTGCGCCTCGCCCGGCCCCGCACTCCACCACTCGCCGAGTTATAACATCTGTTTACGTTATGTACTCCCCTTGTTTACGCGAGCTTGCGCACCGCCACTACACAGATGTGTGTGCTGTGCGCATGCGCGGTGGTGTCAGTGCGCAGGCAGGCCACGTGTCGTGCTGGTAATGTCTTTGTCCATTGGGACCTGTTATTAACGCACTAATTACATACTTTTGGTTGTTTTATTGTAAGTAAGATCGACAGCTTTACACAGCAACAAACCTTACAGAGATTTATAATTCATTAAATTGTAATCATGGGACGACAGCAATGGCGCAGTATCTAAGTGATTAAACTGATGCGCTAGGGGTTGCGGGTACGATTTCAGAATGGACAAAAATTTGTTTGATCCTCAGATGTTTGTCCCGAGGCTGGGTGTTTGTGTAGGTATGTGATATTTTATGTTTGTGAAACGCACCCACGATTCAGGAGAAATACCTAGTGTGGGGTGAAGGGGTAGGTAGAAGTGACAAAGTATCTACCTATTTTTTTTAATCGTGAGAACACTTTCAAAGGGCACCCGGCCCCTGTGGGCGTAGCGACAATGAGAGATTTCTACCTCACTAAAACCACCCTGGTAGTCCCCACCTGCACGAACTAGGGAGGTCCTGGGACTTCTCAAAAGACCAACTCCGGAACCTCCCCGTGCAATGCCTATTAAACAGTTAAACACGTCCCTAGGAAGACTGTTATAGGATCTCCTAACCTAACCTCATCTAAATACTACTTAGGGGAGGTCCTGTTATAACTGGCGTGATGGGGGTGTTAGGTGACGTAGTACCTGTCACCTAACACCCTAATTTCGCAAGTTATATTATAAGACTCAATATTATCATGGGGGACGAGCCTAATGCCATCAAACGGACAAAAATCCAGAGTCCGTGCTGCTCCGGATGATAATTGAAAAACCTAACGACTCTGCCCAACCCCCGTTCTAACTCAGGAACTCATACTTAGCATTCACGCTTAGCGATCAACACCAACGTGGCAGTTAGTTTCTGTATTCTCATTCTCCCTTTTCGTCCCCAGTCGGCCTCTACTCTACTTAACAAACCCGATCATGCCGACGGAATGCTCAGCGCCATCTATCTATAAAGAGCAGCTAGCTGCGGCAGCCGCGGGGCGCCCTCTAGCGTGCAGTAGTCGCAGGTTGACATGGATCACTTTAACACCCAACTGTTGGAAATGCCCGAGAGTTTAAAAAATATTTCATTCATTTTAGACGCGACGCGGTTTTGGTTTACGATACAACACAACAGCTGAAGAACTGACCACTTGCAAATATAGGTCTACAGTAACCAACCTACCAGTGCCATAGTGTAGGTAGTATAGAATAAGAGAGTAAGAGAATATTTATTTGCATGAAATGTGTTATATAGATGTTACATGTTTATTTAATAGTCCCACACCTGCTCAACTGGCATACAAACTCTTGTGCAAGCATGCACAATGTACATAGTAATATTACATAATAATACTAAGTTTTAAAAAACAATTAAATAACATAAAATTATAATTCAACATTTAAGAACATAAACCAATATAAAATGAGTTATCAATCATTAGGTAGAGGGCTAGGGGAATGCGTAGTCATCGTCTACCTGCACTCGCTGTGTTAGGGGCGGATATACTGCCAGTAGGAAAGTACCGGGACCCAGTGCATGCTGACCTGCGCGGCGCCCGCGGCCCAGGTCTTGGGTTCAGCGGTAAGGAGTTATTTTTAAATCTCGCGGTGTTTACATGGACAACTTAACTTGTCATTTTTATAAAGACAGTAATAAATAAATTCAATTAAAAATAATCTGAAAATTATTGATGAGCAGCAACAAGCACCGAGACACGTAGCGCCATCTAGGCTTTCTGAATGACAATTTTATTTTAAATTTATAGTTTTTATCCAGATGTTATCCAGCTACTTCCTCGCTAAATGAATAACGGTAACTAATAACACGTGAGAGGGGGCAGGCAGAGTTCCAAGGTCTTTGGTATCTATTATACACTATAGGTATAACCTGCAGTATAATATTATAATCGTTTTTATAATGGATAAAATAATTATGTTTTTATTACTTATTCCTTATAAGTCGCTTTTTGCTCACCTTTGAATTTTTAATAGGATTTAATGTGACTCACTGCCATTCGCATCACTCTATTGCAGTAGACAGATGCGATATGTGAGCATTCGGAGCTCAACTGTTTGTCCGAGGTTGAGATTAATGTGTGAATGTAAGCGTGATGTTTATGTGCGCAGTGCGCGGCGGGGGCGGGCGTGTTCGAGCTGCAGATCCTCGAGTTCTCAAACTACCGCGTGGCGCTGTCATCGGGCGCGTGTTGCGCAGGCGCAGCGGGCGGCACTGACCAGACTTGCGCGCGCCCGTGCCGCACCAAGTTCACGCTCTGCCTCAAGGAGTACCAGTCGGCGGCGGCGCCGGGCGCGTGTTCGTTCGGGCGCGCCGCCTCGCCCGTGCTCGGCACCGACTCCTTCACGCTGGCCGAGCCGCTCTACACACTAGCACTGCCTTTCTCGTTTCGTTGGACGGTGAGTGCCACCTGCCTCCTAACTCCTGACTGTCTGTACTGTTGTGTCGCCGACGTCCTTGCTAAACCTGTACATCGTTCCGTTACAGAGATCCTTCACGTTAATACTGCAGGCATACGACGACTTCGCATATCCGGAGCCTGGTAAGTTTCATTCAAATCGTAAGAGTGTCCGTGTGTCCCCCGGCGGGTATGTAATGAGTTCCGTGTCGTGTGGTGTTCAGAGGCGGGGCTCATCGAGGAGGCGTGGTGGTCGGGCATCGTGGAACCGAGCGCGGAGTGGCACGCGCTGCAGCACGCTGGCGCGACTGCGGCCGTGGCGTACCGCGTGCGCGTGCTGTGCCAGCCAAACTACTACAACACCACGTGCACCACGTTCTGCCGCCCGCGCGACGACAAGTTCGGCCACTACTCCTGCACCGCCGAGGGCGACAAGCGCTGCCTGCCCGGCTGGCAGGGCGACAACTGTGAGAAGCGTGAGTAATCCAACTGGGCCCGCACCCCCGGCCCCACCGACGCCGAGTCCGAGCGAGGCATCGCCTGCACTGCACGGTCCCTGTTTACCTGTATCCCTGTGTTGACAACCTCTCTGTTTCCGCTTCCAGCCGTGTGCAAGGAAGGCTGCCACCCGACCCACGGCCGCTGCGACCGCCCCGGCGACTGCGAGTGAGTAACATTGTGTATTTAACAAGTCACTTCCAATCTTCCGACCGTTAATGTAAACTTATTTCTAACATTTCCCTAATGTATGATTCCAGTTGCCGGCCGGGATGGCGTGGGGAACTATGTTCTCAGTGTCAGCCGTACCCTGGCTGCAAGCATGGCTACTGCAACGGATCCTCATGGGACTGCACCTGTGATACCAATTGGGGCGGTATTCTCTGCGACCAAGGTATCTTCTCAACCCTTTGGACCCCACCTACTAACTGTCCTTTTAATAGTAGCGACTAACTAGTAAACCTGGTGCAGATCTCAACTACTGTGGTACGCACGAGCCGTGCCAACACGGCGGCACATGCGAGAACACGGCGCCGGACCAGTACCTGTGCCGCTGCGCTGAGGGCTTCTCCGGCACGGACTGCGAGCGCGTGGACAACCCGTGCGCGCCGCAGCCCTGCGTGCACGGCGAGTGCGAGCTGACCGCGTCCCCGCGGGGCTTCTCGTGCGCATGCCAGCGCGGCTGGGCCGGCGCCCTGTGCGACCAGGACGTGGACGACTGTGCCAGCGCACCGTGCCGCAACGGTGCCACCTGCCGCGACCGCCTCGATGCCTTCGCGTGCGAGTGTGCTCCAGGCTGGAATGGGCCAACCTGCACAGATGGTGCGTTACAGTTCTCTCCCAATAGCTTCTTCCTGCTTATGCGAGCGTTCTTAACAAACGTACGTGTTCGTGACTATGTTGTTTTGCTATTATAATTACATACCTATTCATTTGCAACACCTAGTTTCTATGTAAAGTTAACGCCAATACCTCGGTGTAATTTATGGTGTCAGGCCCATACTTGACTTCACCCTTGTGTGTGTCTGCAGACGTGAACGAATGCGAGCAGAGGAGCGCGGAGGGATCGGGAGGAGCGGGAGGGCCCGGGGGCGCGGCCGAGGGCGCGCTGGGCCCGTGTGTGAACGCGGCCGCGTGCAACAACACCGCCGGCAGCTACACGTGCGCCTGTCTGGCCGGCTGGACGGGCCGCGATTGCGAGGCCAACGTGGACGACTGCACGGGCCAGTGTCTCAACGGGGCTACTTGCATCGACCTTGTGGACGACTTCCACTGCGCGTGCGCGGCCGGGTACGCAGGCCGCACGTGCTCACGCGACATCGACGACTGCGCGCCGCGCCCCTGCCGCAACGGCGGCGAGTGCGTAGACCTGCTCAACGCCTACCGCTGCATCTGCCCCGTGGGCTTCTCCGGCACCAACTGCGAGGTAGCCCCGTAGCACCACCCCCTCTACTCCCCCTTCTCACTAATGCTCTAACTTCCGAATACTGTATTTCTGTCGCCCGCTCAGGTAGACTCGGCTCTTGCTCTAACCAACTAACCCGACTTCTGCTTTTAGTTGACCTCCTGTTATGGACGCTACTGTGCGGTGAGTCCCTTCTAAACTTACTTACGATGTTTGAGAGTTGCCTAGTTATTAATGCTAAAGCTACGGTGCGAAGTAATGTGTATGCATGTGTGGCAGGATGACCGCGACCATTGCGCAGGCGCACCATGTGGCAACGGTGCGGCGTGCTACACAGCACAGAGTGACTACTACTGCCACTGCGCGCCCGGCTGGACCGGCAAGAACTGCACGCAGCGCGCCGCCAGAGAACGTCAGTACCAATTTAATTTATCATTAACTTTTAAAATAGATAAAAAGAACCTCATGTCGTTACTAAATCAAGCTGTCTTAAGGAATTCACACATTAAAGTTCACAATTAAAACACGAAGTGGAAATTCATCAGTTAATGTCATCATCTAACACGCTTGCGGGGAAAACAGTTATGAACATCCACAGACCGAGCCACCAGCGACGTACATTTAAACTAGTCTAATAGAATGTTCGCCTATGTTAGTTTATTTGTACATCATTAGATTTTGTGCGCAGAAAGTGACGTGTGCACGGCAGGCGGCACATGCGTACGTGGGCGCTGCGTGCGCGCACTCCCCGCGCCCCCGCGGTGCGCCTGCGACCCCGGCCACACCGGCGCACTCTGCGACCAGCGTATGTGCTGCTTCCACTGTTGCGACATTAATTTCACCTGCCTGTGCAAGTTGTGTCATCATAAGTTACTTTCCAGAAGTGGACGAGTGCGCCGTCAGCCCGTGCCGCAACAACGCGACCTGCGTGCGCGGCGCCGCAGACTTCACGTGCATCTGCCGCGACGGCTGGACAGGTACTACGAGTACTTCGCAGTCATTCATTCCATGCTCAATCTGATCCATATTTAACAATAGGTACTAAATGTGTTTCATATTTTTAGGCAAAACATGTTCAGTACGCATCGAGGGGATCGATCGGTGCCCCGAGAGTACGTGCGCTAACGGAGGCACATGTGTTCGTGACGGCAACGCTTGGCGCTGCGTTTGCGCAACCGGGTGGGGTGGGACCTCGTGTGACGCGCCACTAGTATCTGCCCCGCTAGCACCGGCCGCAGCACCCGCGTGCCCCTGCGCCGCGGGCGGCACGTGCGTGCCCTCAGCCGCCCCGCCGGGCTGGGCGTGCGCATGCCGCGAGGGCCGCACGGGCGCGCGCTGCGAGCACGCCGCCGAGCCGTGCGCGTCGGCGCCGTGCCGCAACGGCGGGCGATGTGTGGGCGGCGCGGGCTGGTGGGCATGCGAGTGTGCGCCGGGCTGGGCGGGCGACACGTGCGCCGCACGCGCCGCACCGCCGCCAGCTGCGTGCTCGCCTGCGTGCCCGCCAGCCGCCGCCTGCGTGCCCGACCCGCTGCGACCGGAGCGCGGCGCGCGCTGCGTGTGCCCGTCGCCGCCGCAGCGAGCCGCGCGCCGCTGCCTCGAGAGTCAGTACTTCATGATGGCGTGCGCCCTAATTCCTAATTTTTTTATACTGGGACTGAACATTGACTAAATATGTATTTCTTCTCTAGTGCTCGCAGGTCTCGGGGTAGATGGCGGTGAGGGCGGAGAGGGTGGGGAGGGCAGCGACAGTGGTGACAGCGCGGACGGTGACGGAGGAGCGGAGGGGGAACCGGGGGTGTGCGGGGCCGACAACGGCACATGGTGGTGGGGCTGCAACGCGTGCTGGTGCGACGCGGGCGCGCCGGCCTGCACGCGCCTGTGGTGCGGTCTGCCGGACTGCCACATGCCCAACGCGCAGCCGTGTCGGACCGACGAGGTGCGTGTTCATTTACCGCAGTCCGTGCAACCAAGTTCAGGGCGAGCCCATTGACATGAGCCGGCCCGAAATTCAGAATCGAGCTCGAATTTCTAGTAGTCTTGTGTAGTAGAAACTCACTACAATAATACAAAATAATAAAATGTGTGCAGGTGTGCGTACCAGCTGCTCCTGCGCTGTGCCTGCGTGCTCCGTGCGCTCCCATCGGCGAGTGCCGGCGTGTGTCGGGGCGGCGCGTGGAGCCCCCCGCGCTGCCCGCCCCGCCCGCGTGCTGGCCAGGCGCGCGCGACGCTCGGCTGCCGGCAGGCTGCGCGCGCGCCTCGCTGCAACTAGCGCGCGAGCGGCTGGCGCGCGGGGCGCACGTAGAGCGCGCGTGCGCAGCTCTCCGACGCGCACTGGCAGCCGCACTAGCTGCTCGCGCACCTCCCGCGCCTCCGCTGGCGCTGCTTTGTGACCTGGCGCCCGACGACGACGACGCACTTGACCTTGCACTGGTAAGAGTTAAAGTCGATACTCTAACAGTAATTTAACTTTGGTCAACGTAGGTATAACTTTACTAGATAACCCGCTGCTACCATAAACACCTACTGTAACGAGTTTCACATTTAACAGTGGATTGGTGACGAGGTGGGCACGGACGGTGCAGAGCGCGCGTCGGCGTTGGGAGCTGCTGTCCGCGCGCTCAGTGAGCTGGTGTCGCGCAGGCGCCTGGCCCACCACGCGCTGCTCGGCGCCGCGCTACGCTTGCGCGTGCCGCACGCGCCCGCCCCCGCACCTGCCACGGACCCCGGCTCGCCCTCGCCAGCGCTCGCCCTCACCCTAGCGGCGCTGGCCCTGCTGCTGCTGGCAGCCGCCGCGGCGGGCGTCGCTCTGCTGCTGCGCCGGCGCCGCGCCGCCGCCGCCGCCGAGCGGTCCCGCCGCTGCGACGAAGAGAAGTCCAACAACCTGCAGAACGAGGAGAACCTGCGGCGGTACGCCAACCCGCTGCGCGAGGAGCCGGCGGGCGGCGGCGCGGCGCGGCGGCCCCCCGACGAGCTGCCGCGCGCGCACTCGCTCTACAAGGCGCAGAACGCGGACGCGCGCAACGACACGCCGCCGCGAGACAAAGAGCTGACCAAGCGCGCGCTGCCGCCGCCCGAGCCGCCCCCCGCGCGCCACCCACCCCCCGAGCGCCTCACCGTGCTCGTGTGACGCGCCGTGCGCCTGCGCATCGTGCGCCGCCCCGAGTGTGATACTAGTGTGTAGAGACTGCCGCGACGCGTCGCCCGCGTTGCCCGCGTCGCCCGCGTCGCACCTATTTATTGTTGTACGACGCTAATCGCCATCTTGTAAATATTGTATTTTATGTAAATAATGTTGACTCGTGTGAAATTTGTAAGTTTTGTGAGTGGTTAAATAAAATTGAGTATTTTTGTTTGTAAAGGTTGTAAAGAGAAAATGAAAAGTTGTTGTAATAAAAATAAACTGAGTTTACACAATCGTATTATTGAACAAATCTCCGCGCCCTCCGACCTCAAGCAAGGGTCGATGCCCAGTTTGCCAAACTTCTTGGCAGTATATGATTAGGCATAAATGAGACAAAGTTGTAGTATAGTCTGGTTATAATTATCCAAAGGTGCATCTTATATACTAACGACTACGTGTTGATCACGGATAGTAGAAACATTTAGTAGATATTGAACGTGCGATAAAGATCGTAAGATTGCGATGTAGATTGTAGATACAGCACAAAGATATTGTACTGTAACACCCAGCCCTGAAGCACTACAGAAGGAAGAGGACTTCACCTCAGCTAATTATGTTCCGTACGAATGGATGCGTCTCGGAAAGAGCTATCGAATGATATAACTCACAAGTCGCAATTCCTGAAGCATTTAAAAAAATCCGCGACAATCTCAATTTTTATAAGTGCCTCGTTGGTCTAGTGGTCGCTTAGCGCGACTGCTGAGCACGACGTCCTGGGTTCGAATCCCGGATCGGGCAAAGTGTTACTGGGTTTTTCCTTTAGGTAATTCTCAGTGGCAGCACGGAGTCTGGATTTGTGTCCGGTTGATGGCAATAGGCTCGCCCCCTATTACATTGGGACCTATAAACATAACTGACGAAATGTGGGTGTATTATATGTGCACCTCTGCATAACCCTTCGGGGAATACAGGCGTGATGTTATGTTTATAAGAGTGCCATTTTCTCGTAATTCACTTCAACCTAGGACAATGAGCGAATTGTCTGGTCTGGAGCGAAATGTCTGGAACTTAATTTATAAATTACCCGAACGCGCTACAGTGCAAAAATTGTCTGTATATCGGCAGCATTCCCCCACAAAAGACTGTAACTTAGCATCTACAGTTATGCCTAGAAATATAGTGGTATCCACCAGTTCCAAGTCTTCGTCATTCACTTGTTCACTAGTTTTCAAATATCTCACTTAGGTGTAGTCAATTTCGATACCTTAGATCACAATTGCGCTCACTACAATATTATCAACTTTCTCTTTGTAATGCCAAACTCACTAAATTTCATGCTCTTTCGTTTACGCGTATTGAAATGTCGTTATTCCGTCTCTTTCTGCCAAAAACATAAGTGACAGTTGTATTAAATATGTAAGTACCATTAATTATTTTTACAATGTTAAGTTAAAATGTTAATCATATTACAATATTCAGAAATAGATTAATAATTTGTTATTTTACTTTGTTTTCGTACTATTCTTGTCTAAACATTAAAAAACTTTACTCTCTCCTCAAAATTGTTAATTTTATACTTAGTGCAATCGAGAACTAAGGCATCGATTTATGTCATTTTTTTTTTTTCTCGTTCAAAAGCAAATTATTAACATTAAGCCAGTGGACCACTTCATTCCTTCGGCATTTGTAATCGGCATTTAACATTTATAGTTTGACAGACGCACAACTACGTACTTAAGTATTACTACACTCTTTTTTCCAATAGAGAAGCATAATGCAAAAGAGCGAGATGCCTACATTTACCGGGTCATCCTTTGATGTTTGACCGCCGCGCGTCACCGGGCGCCGGCGGCGTCCGTTTAGTGAGTCACTAACCTATATATTATATAGGTGTGTAGTCATCCGCCGACAGCGACCTGTGCTTGTGTTTCGTTGTTGTTGCTGTCATATTTATTTGTTACCGCGCACGATGTCTATTCGTTATACTAATAACCAGTACAGTGAAATGGTGAAGACACTGGCTCGTGGCGTCAATATGTTGAGTGGCTAATAAACGGTATCAAACCAGAGTGAGTGCCAGCCTAATGCTAAAAGAAACTTTACGTCTGAGGGACTCTGGTACTTGAACAGTGCCCTGATACGCCGACCTAACTCTATCGACTATAATTAATTGTGGGGCTCAAATCGCTTTTTCATAGAAAGCGTCGAAGACTTCGTCGAAGACATGAAATTGTACTCGCTTTTGTGACGGTGAAAAGTGATACTAAAGTGCTTATCAAGCTAAACAATAAAGCGTAAAATACAGTGCATCCACCTTATAAGTCCCTGATAAATAAACGACGAAGAGATTGTCAGTTCTGTAAGTACCTACAAGATTATTTAAATTACTGAGATAAATGAATAATTCAAGTATTTGAAACAAGCCGAATTTAAATATAATCCTGAGACAAATGTTTGCGTTCCCCGGTGGCCACGGGACAGCGCCGCCGGCGCCACGCATTACCTTGTTTATACCTACATCGCAAACAGGCGAACGTCGGACATCGATTGAAATAGAATTCCCGTAACTGTACACGAATAAATTATTACATTTATACTGCTACTTAATACAATTATACATTAATCAAAATGATTGTTGTAGTGTGATAAAAAAACGGAATCATTAATTTATTTCACTAGTTAGGTATGGAGCTTTAATTAAATTATACTATATATATATAATCTCACGTAATCATGATGATATCAAGATAAAACTAAGTATTCCTAAACTATTACATAATATTACTGGCGTGTAGGTTGTAATGTTCGATCTTTGAACTAATGCCTCATATAGTAGTGCCTCAACACCGAACAGGTGCTCGAGTTGAGTGCGCACAAAGGTAGATAGATAGATAGATAGATAGATAGATAGATAGATAGATAGATAGATAGATAGATAGATAGATAGATAGATAGATAGATAGATAGATAGATAGATAGATAGATAGATAGATAGATAGATAGATAGATAGATAGATAGATAGATAGATAGATAGATAGATAGATAGATAGATAGATAGATAGATAGATAGATAGATAGATAGATAGATAGATAGATAGATAGATAGATAGATAGATAGATAGATAGATAGATAGATAGATAGATAGATAGATAGATAGATAGATAGATAGATAGATAGATAGATAGATAGATAGATAGATAGATAGATAGATAGATAGATAGATAGATAGATAGATAGATAGATAGATAGATAGATAGATAGATAGATAGATAGATAGATAGATAGATAGATAGATAGATAGATAGATAGATAGATAGATAGATAGATAGATAGATAGATAGATAGATAGATAGATAGATAGATAGATAGATAGATAGATAGATAGATAGATAGATAGATAGATAGATAGATAGATAGATAGATAGATAGATAGATAGACAGACAGACAGACAGACAGACAGACAGACAGACAGACAGACAGACAGACAGACAGACAGACAGACAGACAGACAGACAGACAGACAGACAGACAGACAGACAGACAGACAGACAGACAGACAGACAGACAGACAGACAGACAGACAGACAGACAGACAGACAGACAGACAGACAGACAGACAGACAGACAGACAGACAGACAGACAGACAGACAGACAGACAGACAGACAGACAGACAGACAGACAGACAGACAGACAGACAGACAGACAGACAGACAGACAGACAGACAGACAGACAGACAGACAGACAGACAGACAGACAGACAGACAGACAGACAGACAGACAGACAGACAGACAGACAGACAGACAGACAGACAGACAGACAGACAGACAGACAGACAGACAGACAGACAGACAGACAGACAGACAGACAGACAGACAGACAGACAGACAGACAGACAGACAGACAGACAGACAGACAGACAGACAGACAGACAGACAGACAGACAGACAGACAGACAGACAGACAGACAGACAGACAGACAGACAGACAGACAGACAGACAGACAGACAGACAGACAGACAGACAGACAGACAGACAGACAGACAGACAGACAGACAGACAGACAGACAGACAGACAGACAGACAGACAGACAGACAGACAGACAGACAGACAGACAGACAGACAGACAGACAGACAGACAGACAGACAGACAGACAGACAGACAGACAGACAGACAGACAGACAGACAGACAGACAGACAGACAGACAGACAGACAGACAGACAGACAGACAGACAGACAGACAGACAGACAGACAGACAGACAGACAGACAGACAGACAGACAGACAGACAGACAGACAGACAGACAGACAGACAGACAGACAGACAGACAGACAGACAGACAGACAGACAGACAGACAGACAGACAGACAGACAGACAGACAGACAGACAGACAGACAGACAGACAGACAGACAGACAGACAGACAGACAGACAGACAGACAGACAGACAGACAGACAGACAGACAGACAGACAGACAGACAGACAGACAGACAGACAGACAGACAGACAGACAGACAGACAGACAGACAGACAGACAGACAGACAGACAGACAGACAGACAGACAGACAGACAGACAGACAGACAGACAGACAGACAGACAGACAGACAGACAGACAGACAGACAGACAGACAGACAGACAGACAGACAGACAGACAGACAGACAGACAGACAGACAGACAGACAGACAGACAGACAGACAGACAGACAGACAGACAGACAGACAGACAGACAGACAGACAGACAGACAGACAGACAGACAGACAGACAGACAGACAGACAGACAGACAGACAGACAGACAGACAGACAGACAGACAGACAGACAGACAGACAGACAGACAGACAGACAGACAGACAGACAGACAGACAGACAGACAGACAGACAGACAGACAGACAGACAGACAGACAGACAGACAGACAGACAGACAGACAGACAGACAGACAGACAGACAGACAGACAGACAGACAGACAGACAGACAGACAGACAGACAGACAGACAGACAGACAGACAGACAGACAGACAGACAGACAGACAGACAGACAGACAGACAGACAGACAGACAGACAGACAGACAGACAGACAGACAGACAGACAGACAGACAGACAGACAGACAGACAGACAGACAGACAGACAGACAGACAGACAGACAGACAGACAGACAGACAGACAGACAGACAGACAGACAGACAGACAGACAGACAGACAGACAGACAGACAGACAGACAGACAGACAGACAGACAGACAGACAGACAGACAGACAGACAGACAGACAGACAGACAGACAGACAGACAGACAGACAGACAGACAGACAGACAGACAGACAGACAGACAGACAGACAGACAGACAGACAGACAGACAGACAGACAGACAGACAGACAGACAGACAGACAGACAGACAGACAGACAGACAGACAGACAGACAGACAGACAGACAGACAGACAGACAGACAGACAGACAGACAGACAGACAGACAGACAGACAGACAGACAGACAGACAGACAGACAGACAGACAGACAGACAGACAGACAGACAGACAGACAGACAGACAGACAGACAGACAGACAGACAGACAGACAGACAGACAGACAGACAGACAGACAGACAGACAGACAGACAGACAGACAGACAGACAGACAGACAGACAGACAGACAGACAGACAGACAGACAGACAGACAGACAGACAGACAGACAGACAGACAGACAGACAGACAGACAGACAGACAGACAGACAGACAGACAGACAGACAGACAGACAGACAGACAGACAGACAGACAGACAGACAGACAGACAGACAGACAGACAGACAGACAGACAGACAGACAGACAGACAGACAGACAGACAGACAGACAGACAGACAGACAGACAGACAGACAGACAGACAGACAGACAGACAGACAGACAGACAGACAGACAGACAGACAGACAGACAGACAGACAGACAGACAGACAGACAGACAGACAGACAGACAGACAGACAGACAGACAGACAGACAGACAGACAGACAGACAGACAGACAGACAGACAGACAGACAGACAGACAGACAGACAGACAGACAGACAGACAGACAGACAGACAGACAGACAGACAGACAGACAGACAGACAGACAGACAGACAGACAGACAGACAGACAGACAGACAGACAGACAGACAGACAGACAGACAGACAGACAGACAGACAGACAGACAGACAGACAGACAGACAGACAGACAGACAGACAGACAGACAGACAGACAGACAGACAGACAGACAGACAGACAGACAGACAGACAGACAGACAGACAGACAGACAGACAGACAGACAGACAGACAGACAGACAGACAGACAGACAGACAGACAGACAGACAGACAGACAGACAGACAGACAGACAGACAGACAGACAGACAGACAGACAGACAGACAGACAGACAGACAGACAGACAGACAGACAGACAGACAGACAGACAGACAGACAGACAGACAGACAGACAGACAGACAGACAGACAGACAGACAGACAGACAGACAGACAGACAGACAGACAGACAGACAGACAGACAGACAGACAGACAGACAGACAGACAGACAGACAGACAGACAGACAGACAGACAGACAGACAGACAGACAGACAGACAGACAGACAGACAGACAGACAGACAGACAGACAGACAGACAGACAGACAGACAGACAGACAGACAGACAGACAGACAGACAGACAGACAGACAGACAGACAGACAGACAGACAGACAGACAGACAGACAGACAGACAGACAGACAGACAGACAGACAGACAGACAGACAGACAGACAGACAGACAGACAGACAGACAGACAGACAGACAGACAGACAGACAGACAGACAGACAGACAGACAGACAGACAGACAGACAGACAGACAGACAGACAGACAGACAGACAGACAGACAGACAGACAGACAGACAGACAGACAGACAGACAGACAGACAGACAGACAGACAGACAGACAGACAGACAGACAGACAGACAGACAGACAGACAGACAGACAGACAGACAGACAGACAGACAGACAGACAGACAGACAGACAGACAGACAGACAGACAGACAGACAGACAGACAGACAGACAGACAGACAGACAGACAGACAGACAGACAGACAGACAGACAGACAGACAGACAGACAGACAGACAGACAGACAGACAGACAGACAGACAGACAGACAGACAGACAGACAGACAGACAGACAGACAGACAGACAGACAGACAGACAGACAGACAGACAGACAGACAGACAGACAGACAGACAGACAGACAGACAGACAGACAGACAGACAGACAGACAGACAGACAGACAGACAGACAGACAGACAGACAGACAGACAGACAGACAGACAGACAGACAGACAGACAGACAGACAGACAGACAGACAGACAGACAGACAGACAGACAGACAGACAGACAGACAGACAGACAGACAGACAGACAGACAGACAGACAGACAGACAGACAGACAGACAGACAGACAGACAGACAGACAGACAGACAGACAGACAGACAGACAGACAGACAGACAGACAGACAGACAGACAGACAGACAGACAGACAGACAGACAGACAGACAGACAGACAGACAGACAGACAGACAGACAGACAGACAGACAGACAGACAGACAGACAGACAGACAGACAGACAGACAGACAGACAGACAGACAGACAGACAGACAGACAGACAGACAGACAGACAGACAGACAGACAGACAGACAGACAGACAGACAGACAGACAGACAGACAGACAGACAGACAGACAGACAGACAGACAGACAGACAGACAGACAGACAGACAGACAGACAGACAGACAGACAGACAGACAGACAGACAGACAGACAGACAGACAGACAGACAGACAGACAGACAGACAGACAGACAGACAGACAGACAGACAGACAGACAGACAGACAGACAGACAGACAGACAGACAGACAGACAGACAGACAGACAGACAGACAGACAGACAGACAGACAGACAGACAGACAGACAGACAGACAGACAGACAGACAGACAGACAGACAGACAGACAGACAGACAGACAGACAGACAGACAGACAGACAGACAGACAGACAGACAGACAGACAGACAGACAGACAGACAGACAGACAGACAGACAGACAGACAGACAGACAGACAGACAGACAGACAGACAGACAGACAGACAGACAGACAGACAGACAGACAGACAGACAGACAGACAGACAGACAGACAGACAGACAGACAGACAGACAGACAGACAGACAGACAGACAGACAGACAGACAGACAGACAGACAGACAGACAGACAGACAGACAGACAGACAGACAGACAGACAGACAGACAGACAGACAGACAGACAGACAGACAGACAGACAGACAGACAGACAGACAGACAGACAGACAGACAGACAGACAGACAGACAGACAGACAGACAGACAGACAGACAGACAGACAGACAGACAGACAGACAGACAGACAGACAGACAGACAGACAGACAGACAGACAGACAGACAGACAGACAGACAGACAGACAGACAGACAGACAGACAGACAGACAGACAGACAGACAGACAGACAGACAGACAGACAGACAGACAGACAGACAGACAGACAGACAGACAGACAGACAGACAGACAGACAGACAGACAGACAGACAGACAGACAGACAGACAGACAGACAGACAGACAGACAGACAGACAGACAGACAGACAGACAGACAGACAGACAGACAGACAGACAGACAGACAGACAGACAGACAGACAGACAGACAGACAGACAGACAGACAGACAGACAGACAGACAGACAGACAGACAGACAGACAGACAGACAGACAGACAGACAGACAGACAGACAGACAGACAGACAGACAGACAGACAGACAGACAGACAGACAGACAGACAGACAGACAGACAGACAGACAGACAGACAGACAGACAGACAGACAGACAGACAGACAGACAGACAGACAGACAGACAGACAGACAGACAGACAGACAGACAGACAGACAGACAGACAGACAGACAGACAGACAGACAGACAGACAGACAGACAGACAGACAGACAGACAGACAGACAGACAGACAGACAGACAGACAGACAGACAGACAGACAGACAGACAGACAGACAGACAGACAGACAGACAGACAGACAGACAGACAGACAGACAGACAGACAGACAGACAGACAGACAGACAGACAGACAGACAGACAGACAGACAGACAGACAGACAGACAGACAGACAGACAGACAGACAGACAGACAGACAGACAGACAGACAGACAGACAGACAGACAGACAGACAGACAGACAGACAGACAGACAGACAGACAGACAGACAGACAGACAGACAGACAGACAGACAGACAGACAGACAGACAGACAGACAGACAGACAGACAGACAGACAGACAGACAGACAGACAGACAGACAGACAGACAGACAGACAGACAGACAGACAGACAGACAGACAGACAGACAGACAGACAGACAGACAGACAGACAGACAGACAGACAGACAGACAGACAGACAGACAGACAGACAGACAGACAGACAGACAGACAGACAGACAGACAGACAGACAGACAGACAGACAGACAGACAGACAGACAGACAGACAGACAGACAGACAGACAGACAGACAGACAGACAGACAGACAGACAGACAGACAGACAGACAGACAGACAGACAGACAGACAGACAGACAGACAGACAGACAGACAGACAGACAGACAGACAGACAGACAGACAGACAGACAGACAGACAGACAGACAGACAGACAGACAGACAGACAGACAGACAGACAGACAGACAGACAGACAGACAGACAGACAGACAGACAGACAGACAGACAGACAGACAGACAGACAGACAGACAGACAGACAGACAGACAGACAGACAGACAGACAGACAGACAGACAGACAGACAGACAGACAGACAGACAGACAGACAGACAGACAGACAGACAGACAGACAGACAGACAGACAGACAGACAGACAGACAGACAGACAGACAGACAGACAGACAGACAGACAGACAGACAGACAGACAGACAGACAGACAGACAGACAGACAGACAGACAGACAGACAGACAGACAGACAGACAGACAGACAGACAGACAGACAGACAGACAGACAGACAGACAGACAGACAGACAGACAGACAGACAGACAGACAGACAGACAGACAGACAGACAGACAGACAGACAGACAGACAGACAGACAGACAGACAGACAGACAGACAGACAGACAGACAGACAGACAGACAGACAGACAGACAGACAGACAGACAGACAGACAGACAGACAGACAGACAGACAGACAGACAGACAGACAGACAGACAGACAGACAGACAGACAGACAGACAGACAGACAGACAGACAGACAGACAGACAGACAGACAGACAGACAGACAGACAGACAGACAGACAGACAGACAGACAGACAGACAGACAGACAGACAGACAGACAGACAGACAGACAGACAGACAGACAGACAGACAGACAGACAGACAGACAGACAGACAGACAGACAGACAGACAGACAGACAGACAGACAGACAGACAGACAGACAGACAGACAGACAGACAGACAGACAGACAGACAGACAGACAGACAGACAGACAGACAGACAGACAGACAGACAGACAGACAGACAGACAGACAGACAGACAGACAGACAGACAGACAGACAGACAGACAGACAGACAGACAGACAGACAGACAGACAGACAGACAGACAGACAGACAGACAGACAGACAGACAGACAGACAGACAGACAGACAGACAGACAGACAGACAGACAGACAGACAGACAGACAGACAGACAGACAGACAGACAGACAGACAGACAGACAGACAGACAGACAGACAGACAGACAGACAGACAGACAGACAGACAGACAGACAGACAGACAGACAGACAGACAGACAGACAGACAGACAGACAGACAGACAGACAGACAGACAGACAGACAGACAGACAGACAGACAGACAGACAGACAGACAGACAGACAGACAGACAGACAGACAGACAGACAGACAGACAGACAGACAGACAGACAGACAGACAGACAGACAGACAGACAGACAGACAGACAGACAGACAGACAGACAGACAGACAGACAGACAGACAGACAGACAGACAGACAGACAGACAGACAGACAGACAGACAGACAGACAGACAGACAGACAGACAGACAGACAGACAGACAGACAGACAGACAGACAGACAGACAGACAGACAGACAGACAGACAGACAGACAGACAGACAGACAGACAGACAGACAGACAGACAGACAGACAGACAGACAGACAGACAGACAGACAGACAGACAGACAGACAGACAGACAGACAGACAGACAGACAGACAGACAGACAGACAGACAGACAGACAGACAGACAGACAGACAGACAGACAGACAGACAGACAGACAGACAGACAGACAGACAGACAGACAGACAGACAGACAGACAGACAGACAGACAGACAGACAGACAGACAGACAGACAGACAGACAGACAGACAGACAGACAGACAGACAGACAGACAGACAGACAGACAGACAGACAGACAGACAGACAGACAGACAGACAGACAGACAGACAGACAGACAGACAGACAGACAGACAGACAGACAGACAGACAGACAGACAGACAGACAGACAGACAGACAGACAGACAGATAGATAGATAGATAGATAGGTTAGGTTAGGTTAGGTTTTTTTTTTTTTTTTTTTTTTTTGTTTGAGGTAAATACCTCCCTCGTTCTTTACTGCTGCTATGTTTTTTGCAGCACTATTATATTCTTTATTGTATTATACTTATTGCAAATAAACCTTACTACTAATTCTGTGTTTGTGTTCCTAGTGTAGCTCTACGTGTCATACTTACTATTCCCTAATGGAATCCGGAAAGGGTGCAGGCGCATACTTTGCCTTCTCTTTCCTTCATCCTCCTAAGCTAGATTTGTGCAGTGTGCTAATTTATTTCTTATTCTAGGTTTTACAATAATTTCTTAAGATTACATTAGATTAAATTAAATTATATAATAAAATATCATAATAAATTGATTAACATTCGCAGTCCACATTCATTGTATAATATTACATTCATTATCATTAGGTATAAATTCATAATAACTTATAAACATCAATAAAAATCACAACATCTTACACAATTACAATTAGGTACAATTTGGTTGTAATGCATAGTAACTAGGAGGACCAAGGAATCGCGGGCAACACCAAGATGTCAAAATTAACAGTCGCGGGGTTACGCAACTGTGGACCCATTAGACTTGGCCGCAGCCCTAAAAATTGCCTCGCAGAAGGCGAGCAGTGGTGCCCTGCGGTCGTCGTCCCGGAAAGCATCCTTGATGGTTGCGGCATTAAGGGATAAATCCATCCTGTGCTCGCAGTCCAGCCTCAGTGACCCGAAGCGGGGACACTCGAGCACCAAGTGCTCTACCGTTTCCGGAGTGGCGCCGTCGCAAGCACAGAACGGTGACCCTAGGAGTTTGAAGCGATGGAGATAGGCTCTGATACCCCCGTGTCCAGTGAGCAGTTGAGAGCGCAGGTTATTGTGGCGTGCACCCCGAAAGACTTTGGTGGCCAGACGCACGTCGTCCACGAAGAATTTGGTCGTGGATCCCGTGGTGCTCGACGTGACTCTTGCTTGCCACTCTTCGATTGTGCTGTTCCTGATGAGGCGCTTGGCGTAGGACAATGGGAAGCTGTCGTACGCAGGAGCTCTCTTGTCGTGAAGGGCGCCATTCTTAGCCAGCTCGTCCGCCCTTTCATTGCCCGGTAGCCCCACGTGCGCCTTGATCCAGGCCCACCGGACAGATCTCCCCTGAGATACCATGGTACCCAGCGTCGATCTGACCTCGCGAGTGAGTGGGTGCAGATTGTCGGGGTCACTTATACTTTCCAGAGCCGCTCTAGAGTCGCTGAGGACATAGAGTTTCTGGAACTTGCGTTTCTTGTTGGCAGCCTGTAGTGCGCGCAGTATTGCAGCAAGTTCCGCCTGGAATACGCTGCAATAGTCCGCGAGCCCAAAGCTGCCACGCTCTACTTCCTCGCCTCTCTCCCAAATTGTGTATGCCGCGCCCACTCTCCCCTCCAACTTGCTGCCATCTGTGTAAATGTGCGTCCAGCCCTCTTCCAGCTCGGCTAGGTCCTCCCTCGTTGATACCCACTGGAAGGGGATGGGTGTTCTAAGAGCAGGGTGCGGCAAGCTGAAGGGGCTGGTGCGGTTCTCCGCAGTTCTGCCTGGCAGTTCCGGCAATGGCTTCCCTCTCTTAACCTCGTAAAGACGCTTGGCCTCGCCAGCTCTAAGGTCCAGGGGCAGAATCCCGGCAAGCAGCGCAGCTGACGTAAGCGAGGTGGTGCGGTGGGCTTATTGGGCATTCAGCGCTGTACGCTGGGTGGTCGCAGACTCCGTGCTTAGCTGCCAGACAGTTGACGCACTTAGGCGGCCCACTTCTGGCCCCGCATTCCCGCGTCTCGTGGTCGCCTGCACAGTAGCCGCAGCAGCATTCTGGCTTGCGGCAATCCCTAGCCATGTGGCTGTAGCCCATGCACCTATAGCACTGGATGAGCGGCGAATGATCCACTGCCAGAACCACTTGGTATCCCAGCTTGACCCTGGAGTCCTTTAGGGCGTTCCAGATTTCCGGGCTGACCTCCAGGATGACATTGTTAAGGGCGGGTGTTCTGCCCTTGGTTCTTCGGAGAACCCGGACCTGTTGCTGTTCGCGCGGGACCCCGGCCAACGCTGCAGTGTTCTGGTTGACGACTGCCAGTTCGAGCCTGGAGTCGGTCAGGTCCTGTGCCACCTCAATAAGGCGCAGCAGCGGCTTCCTATGGGTCACCGGTGAAACTGTAAGGCCGCCTCCCGCCTTCTTGAGGGCGTCCTGTAGCCGCTCTCTGCTTTCACCGGTGTCGCACGCCACCACAACCTTCTGGTTCTTGGTCTTCCGAACCCGGCTGACTCCAATACCCAGTTCCACTACGTCGACTGCCTTCTTGACCTCTGTAAGGACGTCCTCACTGGTGTGTCTAGGGTCCTTGGACTCCACCATCACTGGGTAACTGGTCCTTACTAGTGCCTCCGCGTAAGATGTTGTTTTGGTTCTGTGTTTGGGCTCTGGTTGCGTCCCGTCCCTCGCTGCAAGACTCTCTAAAGTACTCCTTAGAGGTCCGAGCATCTCTTTGAGCTCGCTCTGGGCCTCTCCGATAACCAGTTCAGCGCTGAGTCCCCCTACAGCGGGCGGCATCTGATGGGCCGCTGTCAAATCGCTGAGGTCCCTGACCTCCTCGCGGACGGCTCTCATCTGACCCATAAGCGGCTGGACAGCATCGTGGATGTCGCCCCTCAGTACCTCTCGTGTCACCGCCACATTCCTTTCCACCGGCAGCCTTTTCTCAATGAGGTCCCGTAGCTCTGCAATATCCCGCTGGAGACCAGCCACGGGGACAAAGATTGACCTAGCGGCCGTGGGTGACGGTGTAGATGCTGGCTTACCGGTGGGTGAACAGGGAGAGACAGCAGCCGGCGTTCCTGCCCTGCGTTGGTCCCGAGTGGGCTCCAGACGCCAGCGCTCTAAGTCCACCCTGAGTTCACGCATGTGGCCCGCCAGACGCTCGGTTTGTTCGGCCAGGGCGGTGAGCCTCCCGTGGTCCGCTCTGTCCTGTCGCACCATCTCCGCCGATTGGCAGGGAGCGCGATCTTTAAGAGCCTCGATGTCCGTGCGTAACTCTGCAATCATCTTAACGGGGCCATCCAGCTCAAAGTTAAGCCACTTAAAGATGGCCTCTGCTGTAGTGTTTGTGCTGGTGAGGGTCTCGTGGGCTTCCTTGAGCTTGCCCGCGTGAGCGGCGTTCAGGGCCGCTATCTCTTTAATGTGAGCCCTCTCTACCCTCACCAGTTCCCTGGCCGCTCTTGCCTTCTCTTGCTCAAGCGCCACCCTGTGTCGCGAGCGTGAGTCAGAGATCGACAAAACTATCTCGTACAGAGCCTGCATGGTTTCGAGTGCCTCAGCTTTGCTCTCCCTTTTCATATTTCCCGCTTTCTCAATGGCCTCTTTTCCGGACATCAACAGGTCATTTGCCCGTTGGGTCGCCAGGTCCATTGACAACCCTGTGCGTTTGCGGGTGTCTGGGAGGATGCTGGATCTTCCGCTGCAGGCACTCTCAACCTCCACGTCTGACCATTCGTCGTCTGTGCGTGGTGCAGAGGTTTTACTATCCCCACACATTGGTGCGACAGGCGTAGGCTTTGGTGACTCCAGGATTGGTGTCTCTCCCTGTATGGCAGGAGTTACGCCTTTAGCAGCGCTGCGGCCAGTGTCAGTAGGCATAGGGGGAGGCGGTGACGCCTGGCTACCCGTTTCGCCCTTCTTCTGCGTGAGGACCTTTCTCCTCAAGCTGGTTTTGGATGGTGCCGTTTTAAAGCTGGCAGCGGACGACTTGCTAGGAGATCGCGACGACATGGCCGCTTGTGCTCTGGTGCCTAGTAGTTAATGAGGTTTTTTTTTTTTTTTTATTTGTTTCAGGTGCGTGCTAGCCGCCAGGCAACGACAGCTCGCCGTTGCTCGACCGCCCGCGGGAGGCACGGGTCCCCGACCGGTGCTGGATAGCAGGACGCTAAAGGTAAGTAGTGTGTTTACGTGTGAGTGCTTGCGTGTGAGTGCTTGTGTGCGTGTGTGTATGTGTGTGTGTGTGTGTTAGTGTGAATGTGTAAGTACTTGCATGCGTGCGTGAGTTTGTGTGTGTGTATGTGTGTGCACGCGTGCGTGTTTGTGTGTATGTGCGTGTGTGTATGTTTGAGCGTGTGGTATGTCAGTGTCCCCACTAACAACTTCGCTTTCGGGAGCCGAAAAATCTAGGTTGCTGGGCCGAAAAAGTTTTGGGCCCTGCGTAGAGCCGAACCGAGTATTCCAACTTATAGCTCTCCCCGAGACCTCTCTAATGACCCCAAACTCTGGTATCCTAGCCCAAGGGGTCCCGAAGATACAGAAGGATGAAATTTCTGGTTATTAAGCAAGATGGCCGCCAGAGTGTGGTTAAAACGCTATATCTCCGAGACCGCCAGGGCGAAGATGATGGTGATTGGTATCCCCAGATTCAGCGCGACGAGCCCTATCTTCCGGTGGTGCTTTCAGGCTGAAAAATTCCAGAGTCCTGAAAACGCCTGAAAAGTTGTTGCCCACAATGCCCAAGTCCGTCCTATGTCCTCAAAAGAAACCCCGGCCTCCTACGACCACCGGTTCAGGAGCTATGCTTATTTAAAGTTTCGCAAAATGGCTGCGACAAATGTCAAACTGCAACTTTGACCGCAAATATCTCCCTACTCCCAAGTCGTAGAATACCGGTGTTTGGGTTCACCACACTCAGCGTCACCCTCTCTAGCCAGTTCGACGACTTTCAGACTCCTGAAAATTTCTGGCTGAAATTCAGCTGAAGGCTGAGAATTCTGGTAGCTGTTGTAGCGACCAACAAAGCTCCGAAAACCGCAAATCTCCACGACCCTCGGCCGCGGAGTTATGGCTGTTCAAAGATGCAACAAAATGGCTGCCAGCTGTCAAAGTGCTGACAAAAAAGTCTGTAACTCCGCAACCGATGGCCGCAGAAAGCCCGGATTTCGAACGGGTACAATAGCCTCACTTCCCCCACCCCTGAGGGGTGCTTTCAGGGTCCGAAAATCCTCAGGCCTGAAAGTCGCTGAAAATATATCAGTTCTGTAGAACTTAGTAATCCTCAGCAGAGGGTCCAAATCCGACCACTCTATGCCCAGCGGTTCCGGAGATATAGTCATCCAAAGATAATAACCATTAAAACCAGATGGCTGAAAAATGCTATTTCCGCCAGATTTAGGAATTTTGGGTCGGTGTTTGGGCTCAAATAGGTTCTATCCGATTGTTTGGACCCAAATTCGGCGTTAGAAACACTAATTTCCTATTAGGTTTGAATTAAATGGAAAAATTCGTTAAAAAATTGATATCTCCAGAACCGCTATACATAAAATTATGCAAAAAATTGTAAAATTTACAGAAAATCAGTGCGGATCTAGATATTAAATAAAAATTTTAAAATTTTGAAAAATACATGAAAATTTTGAAAAATTACTGAAAATTTCTTATTTTAATTACTGCTCGTAGGGCTCTGAAGATAAAACACTGGAACTCGCCCTGCAGCTTCCTCTGATCAGCGCGCCAAGAATAGCAATTCCAGAATTTCGAAAACTGGACTGGTTCTGAAGTTATGTGCTGTTGAAGTTGACACTTTCGTAGGCTTCCAGAAACGAAAGTAGGGTAGTTAAAAATTTTTTGAAGATGGTAACCAACCTTTGGTAAGTAGGACCACGTCTCTGCAAAGTTACAGCCCTCTAGCTGCTCCGGTTTAAATTTTCTGCACCACGTGGTTTTGCAATTTTCCTATTTTCCTCGAAAATGCGCAACTGCTGACGCCTCTTGAGCATTCCAGGACGTCGCGGTAGGCAGTATCCAACAGATTCAGTCTTCGTATGCAGGTCACGGGGTGTAGTTCTCGTGCAGTTTCCAAAAACGTGGTATAACTTTAGGTTATAACCTAAAAATTATAGGGTTTTTCACCAACTGTAGTCCAGGGGGTCCTCGGTGGGACGAAATGGATAGTTCACAGGATGCACTGCACTGTCACACACAATCTGACACCGGATACTTGAGTCTATGATCAAAATTGCCACCGCAATTAATTTTTAAATATTTAAAATTTAACGGAGCGTAGGTTTTCGTGCCGCTCGTGACCGTGGTAGGGTTGTAACTGGGTTAGGTTAGGTTAGGTTAGGTTAGGTTAGGTTAACCTAACCCCCGGCAGCTTCGGCTGGTCGAGTTTCTGGTCTCGGACCGGGCGCGTCCCCAGGTGGCGGATAGGGGAATGCCGCGCAGATATGCGCGGTACCGGTTTTACCGGCGCGGACCAAAACCAGACACGTGGGATCGCTCTTCTCGCGAGGAGCGATCGGTGCGGCGGGTTCCGGTCAGTCGCGTGTTGACTGGCCGGACGGCGACTTCGGTCACCGTCGGACAAACCGTAAACCTCACTGAGAGGAACGGGGGCTCGCATCGGCTTGCCGGGACGAGCTGCGAGGAGAACACCTCTATAAAAAACTAGACGTGGGCGTCTACGGACGCGTAGTCGGCGGGTCTGGTGGCCGCGTGTGCGGCCGGCGGACTGGCAGCAATGCCAACGTCGTGCAAATCGTAAGCCTGCTCAAGTCTCTTGGGCAGGAACGAGGGTCTTGGCTTAATTGCCCGGGCTGCGAGGAGTAAACCTCTATAAAAAATCCCCGAATCCTAAGTTTTTGTGCGCGGCGATGGGACGGATGGCTGATGGGATCTTCAGTTTCGAGCGCACACACTCCAGAGAACCGGCGGACTCTCTGGTAGTATTACGCTTACCCAGGTACAGGGGGCACTGCCTGGGTGGACTTTTTATTTCCCCCATACTCGTGGGAATTGTATGGATTTTTCAATTAAACAACCCAAAAACCAAGACGAGAGGGAGGGTGCGGAGTCTGACTCCGCATCGAGTATGTTGAGCCTGGAGGATGTGGTGGTCCAGGATGAGGTCGGGAGATTTTACCGACGCAAGCGGTCACGGCCCGGAGAGTCGGCATCGTCGAGTGACGAGGCTGGGCCGAGGGTGACCAGATCTTCGCTTTCGGGGCGCAATACCCCAAAGCGAGGACGAGGACGGCCGCCGACTACTGGCGAGTTCGTTGGCTTGGCGGCTGCGCAAGCGGCATTAAAAGCCGAGAAAGGGAGGGAGCTGCGGCTATCGGAAGAGGAGGAGATAGCTCAGGCAGTCCAGCGCGCCCATAAATCCCGGGCCTACCTTAAAAAGGTAGTAGTTGACACCGGCAAGCTGAGCGACCAAACAGCGTCGGCTGTCAAACTAAGCGCTGAGGAGAGTATCGCGACCATACTCAAGGTCGTAAAGAAGTCGCGCAACCTGAAGGGCCCCTTCCAGGGTGCCCTTAACCTAGCGGCGGCCTCCCTAAAGGAAGTCGTAGAGACGCTGAGCGCTCGCTCCGTCTCTGAAGAGACTGCGCTCCTGCAAGCGGAGTGCGCCCGTCTGCAGGCGGATAACGCCCGCATGCAGCGGGAAATGATCGAGCTCCGCAAGGAGTTCGACGAGCTACGGGTGGAAGCGAAGCTGCAAAAGGCAGCTGCCGTCGTTTCTGCTTCCCCCGTCACTCCAGTCGCGGAGGCGCAGCCGGTCCGTCCACAACTCGACCAAGACGAGTTTTTGCGTGCGGTCTTGATCTCGGTCGGGACCATGGTCGACGCCAAGCTTGCCGGACAGGACGAGGTTCGCCTGCGGCCACCGCTTGCTGCGGACGCCAAGAAGTCGGCGCAGGCATCGAAGCAGTCAGCTGAGGTGCCAAAACCGTCGGGTCGAGCAGCGAAGCCGCAGGCTCAGCCTGCAAAGCAGCCCCCTGCTGCAACCCCGGCCAAGGGGAAGCAAAAGGGGAAAAAGGGGAACGCCCAAAAGCCACCCTCTACCACCGAAGCGGCCTCCAAGCCCACCGTGGGTGCCAGTACGGATGCTGATGGCTGGACCACGGTGGTGAAGAAGGCGAAGAAGCCGAAGGCGCCTGCCCAACAACCCAAGGCAGGGCGTAAGGCCTCGACAAAGAGGGACATGGCGCTACGCTCTCCGGGCTCAACGGCTGTAATAATCACGTTGCAGCCGGGCGCGGAGGAGCGTGGCTTGTCGTATGCGGCCGTGCTTGCGGAGGCCAAAGAAAAGGTCCCGCAAGTGGGAATTACCTCGGTGAGGTACAGGAAGGCTGCAACAGGAGCTCGCGTTTTTGAGCTACCAGGTGCTATGAGCGGCGAGAAGGCTGATGCACTCGCCGCCAAAATCCGCGAGGCCTTCCAGGCCGAAGACGTCCGGGTGTCCAGGCCCGTCAAATGCGCCGACCTGCGCATCAAAGGCCTGGATGACTCGGTCACTACCGCCGAGGTCGTCGCCGCTGTAGCCAAAGCGGGTGGCTGTGCGCCGAGCGACGTGAAGGCTGGCGAGGTGCGCCACTCCGAGACCGGAGTGGGCACCATTTGGGTGAGGTGCCCTGTCGCTGCGGCCCGCAAAGTCACGCGGGGCAGACTGCTCGTTGGGTGGGTCTCGGCGCAGGTGAAGCTGCTCCAGGACCGCCCGAAGCGATGCTTCCGCTGCCACAAGACGGGGCACATCAAGCCCGACTGCAGGGAGTCTGTGGACCGCAGCCAGGAGTGCTTCCGCTGCGGACAGCCAGGCCACGAGGCCAAGCAGTGCTCCCAACAGCCGCACTGCACATCTTGTGCGGCTGCCGGGCTTGACGCTGGGCACTCCATCGGGTCCAGGCCATGCAAAAGTGGCCTGACCAAGACGGTGAAGGGGAAAGGAACGAGGTCTGCTCCGCAGCCGACCCCAGTCCCAACTTCGGCTGAGAACGCCGGGGAGTCGGTGGTACCCATGGCCCAGGATTAACATGGCCCACCGATTCCTGCAGGCGAATATCAACCACTGCGCCAGGGCCCAAGACCTTCTGGTCCAAAGCATGGCGCAGTGGGAGATAGACATCGCGGCGGTTGCGGAGCCCTACTTCGTCCCACCCAGGGACAACTGGGTGGGTGATCCAGTGGCACTTGTCGCCCTCGTCTCGCGGACTCCTCTACGAGTCGTCGCCAAGCGTCCGGGCTGCGTTGCAGCGGTGGCGGATAACATCTTCGTTGTGGGGGTGTATTTCTCGCCCAACAGGGTCCTTGCAGAGTTTGAGGTCTTCCTCAACAACTTAGGGGCCCTGATTGGGCAGAATCGCCCCCTTCCTACCATCGTTCTCGGGGATCTCAATGCCAAATCCACGGCTTGGGGTTCCCCCGCCACCGACGCACGAGGCGAGCTCGTGGAGGAGTGGATGTTGGAGGTGGGACTGTGCGTCCTCAACCGGGGGTCGGTGCACACTTGCGTGCGGCAGCTGGGCGGGTCCATTGTGGACGTCTCTCTCGCAAGTCCAGTTGTCGCGCGTAGGGTCACCGGCTGGAGGGTCTTAGAGGGGGTGGAGACACTATCGGATCACCGGTATATCCGGTTTGACGTCTCCACTCCCGCAACGTCGTCGTCGTCGTCACACGCGATCTTCCCGCGTTGGGTGCTCCAGAAGCTGGACAGAGATATGCTGCAAGAAGCAGCTATCGTTCAGGCCTGGGTCGGCAACACAGTTGAGCTCGTGGGGGTAGAGGAGGAGGCGGCTTGGTTCCGGGACGCTATGTCAAACATCTGTGACAGTGCAATGCCCCGGGCCAGGTCGCGGCCCTCACGACGCCAAGTGTATTGGTGGTCAGCTGAGCTGTCACAACTGCGCGTGGCGTGCGCCCTGCACAGGCGTGCGTACACGCGCCAGCGCAGAAGACGCACCGTCGACCGCGCTCTGGAAGCCCGGCTCTACGCCGCCTACCGAGGGGCCACGCTGGCCCTTCAAGAGGCGATCGGCCGGGCCAAGGACGCGGCTCGCGAGGAGCAGCTGGCCACCCTGAACGCAGACCCGTGGGGGCGCCCGTACCAGTGGGTTCGTGGCAAACTCCGCCCTTGGGCGCCCCCGCTGACCCAGACCCTGGACCCCCAGTTTCTGGACACCGTGACGACGACCCTCTTCCCGACGAGGACGCACCACATTCCCCCGCCTATGCACTCGCAGGCAGCGAGGGATGACGAGGGCGATGTGCCCGCAGTAACGGCTGCGGAGCTAGGGGCGGCTGAACTTCGCATGAGGGCGAAGAACACCGCCCCGGGACCGGATGGTGTGCCTGGCCGTGCACTGGCCGTGGCACTGAAGGCCTTAGGGCCCCGACTGCGCAAACTTCTCGACGCCTGCCTGCAGCGCGGAGAGTTCCCACAGTTGTGGAAGGCAGGCAGGCTGGTGCTGCTGCGGAAGGAGGGGCGCCCCGTCGACGCTCCATCCTCTTACCGGCCGATAGTGTTGCTTGGCGAGATGGCGAAGCTATTCGAACGCGTCATCGCTGCCCGTCTCGTCAAGCACCTAGCGAGGGTTGGGCCCGATCTGTCGGACCATCAGTTCGGATTCCGGGAGGGTCGCTCTACCGTCGACGCGATCTTGCGCGTAAAGGCCCTCTCGGACCAGGCAGTATCGGGCGGCGGGGTGTTGTTGGCTGTGTCTCTTGACATAGCCAATGCCTTCAACACCCTGCCATGGAGCTGCATTACGGAGGCGCTCCGATCCCACGGGGTACCGCAGTACCTGCAGCGCGTGGTTGGGGCCTACCTGGCCAACAGGGAGGTGCAGTTTGAGGGTCGTGGCGGGCTTCAGACGAAGCTCGTCACTTGCGGTGTTCCGCAGGGGTCAGTCCTCGGACCTCTCCTGTGGAACATCGGCTACGACTGGGCCCTCCGGGGCGCTACTCTCCCGGGTGTCAGCGTAGTTTGCTACGCTGACGACACACTCGTCCTATCCCGGGGGAGGTCGCACCGCGAAGCTGCCATCCTCGCCACGGCTGGAGTGGCACATATGGTCGGGCGCATCAAGGCGCTAGGGTTAGAGGTGGCGCTGTCCAAGTCCGAGGCCCTGTTCTTTCACGGGCCCCGGAAAGCGCCACCTGCTGGGTCCCACATCGTCGTAGGGGGGGTCACTATCAACGTCGGGTCCACCATGCGCTATCTCGGGCTAGTGCTCGATGGCAGGTGGACCTTTGACCCCCACTTTGTGCGATTGGGGCCCAGAGTCTCTGCAGCGGCTGCCGCTCTTGGGCGTCTCCTGCCCAATTTAGGCGGCCCAAAAAATAGTGTCCGGCGTCTCTTCATGGGGGTTGCCCGCTCGATGGCGCTCTACGGGGCGCCAGTTTGGGCGGACAGTTTAACGCCGCGCGGCGCTGCTTCCTTGCGGCGGCCGCAGCGCGCGATGGCGGTCCGGGTCATCCGCGGCTACCGCACGATCTCGTACGAGGCAGCGTGTTTGCTGGCCTCGTCAATGCCGTGGGACCTGGACGCCAAAGCTCTTGCGGCCGCATACTACTGGCGCAAGGAGCAGGAAAGTCGCGGCGAGAGGCTTCCGCCTCGAGCCATCGAGCGGCGCATTGAAGAACTCCGCGGGATTCTTCAGCTGCAGTGGGCGGATAGGCTTACCCGGCCACTGGCCGGTCACCGCACTATCGAAGCCATCCGCCCACATCTCGCGGAGTGGCTGAAGAGACGCCACGGGACGCTAACGTTCCGCACGACGCAGGTACTGTCGGGGCATGGCTGCTTCGGCAAGTACCTGTGTCGTATTGCTGGCAGGGAGCCGAATGACTCCTGCCACCACTGTTCGTGCGGCGAGGACACGGCGCAGCACACGCTCGAACTTTGTCCGGCTTGGGCTGTGCAGCGCCGAGACCTCGTCGCAGTCATCGGGTCGGACCTCTCGCTTCCGGCTGTCATCGAAGAGATGGTAGGGAGCGAGAGGTCCTGGAGCGCCGTCACAGAGTTTTGTGGGGAGGTGATGGCGCTCAAGGAGGCGGCTGAACGAGAGCGGGAGCTTGCCCCCGCTCACCCAAGCCGTGCACGACGACCCAGGGGGAGGAGGAGGGCAGACAACGCCCTCTTCCAACCCCCATAATGGCAAATGGCCCGAGGGCCATAAATGCCTGATGGCGCGCGCCACACTGGGCGCTGCGCATTAAGAGAAGACAGTGAGGGGTTGGACTAGCTGACTCCTCGCTGTGCGGAGGCCTGCGGAGACTGGGTTGGGAGACCCAACTCCGCATTGCACTGGCCTCCGCCGAAGTCCTGCAGCCCCCTTCGTCCTCTGGGGGGCACAAACATCGAAGGTCCGCCCTTTTCAGGGCGGACAGCGCTGGCGGGGTTGGCGGTAGAGTGCTCTAGCGATCCCGCCTCCCCGCCATCAAAGCGCCAAGCAGGCAATGTGTGGTTTTTAGTGGGTATACCCTCATGGACCGGCCTTTTCGGTTCATGGGGGGGAGTCCCACATATCCCCGTCGCCTCCCAGCGGCGGGGAATGCGTAATGCATTTTCCGCACGTTAAACAAAAAAAAAAAAAAAAAAAGGTTAACCTAACCTCCCGGCAGCTTCGGCTGGCCGAGTTTCTGGTCTCGGACCGGGCGCGTCCCCAGGTGGCGGATAGGGGAATGCCGCGCAGATATGCGCGGTACCGGTATTACCGGCGCGGACCAAAACCAGACACGTGGGATCGCTCCTCTCGCGAGGAGTGATCGGTGCGACGGGTTCCGGTCAGTCACGAGTAGACTGACCGAACGGCGACTTCGGTCACCGTCGGACAACCCGTAAACCTCACTGAGAGGAACGGGGGCTCGCATCGGCTTGCCGGGACGAGCTACGAGGAAAGCACCTCTATAAAAAACTAGACGTAGGCGTCTACGGACGCGGAGTCGACGGGTCTGGTGGCCGCGTGTGCGGCCGGCGGACTGGCAGCAATGCCAACGTCGTGCAAATCGTAAGCCTGCTCAAGTCTCTTGGGTAGGAACGAGGGTCTTGGCTTAATTGCCCGGGCTGCGAGGAGTAAACCTCTATAAAAAATCCCCGAATCCTAAGTTTTTGTGCGCGGCGATGGGACGGATGGCTGATGGGATCTTCAGTTTCGAGCGCACTAACTCCAGAGAACCGGCGGACTCTCTGGCAGTAATACGCTTACCCAGGTACAGGGGGCACTGCCTGGGTGGACCTTTTATTTCCCCCATACTCGTGGGAATCATATGGAGAATTTTAAAAAGAAACCAAAAACCCAAAACGTCGAGGAGGGTGCGGAGTCTGACTCCGCATCGAGCTTTATGAGCTTGGAGGATGTGGTGGTTTGCGACGAATCCGGGTACTTTTTCCGGTCCGGGAAGCGAACACTACAGGATAGGGAGTCGGCATCGTCTGGTGACGACTCCGGGCCAGCGCCCAGGACCACGCGGTCAGGGCACAGTACCCCGAAGCGGGGACGAGGGCGGCCCCCAACGACCGGCGAGTACGTTGGTCTGGGGAAAGCCCAAGCGGCGCTCAACGCCGAGAAAGAGAAGGCGCTGAGGCTGGAGGCCGAGGATCACATTATCCAGGCCACCAAACGTGTCCAAGCATCGCGGACACAAGTCAAAGCGCTGGTTGATGGCAAAGGCAAGCTTTGCGAGAAGTCTGTTTTGGCCATCAACCAAACTGCGCAGGAGGGCATCGACGCCATTCTCAAGGTCGCGAGCAAGTCGCGTAACCTCAAGGGCCCCTTCCAAGGTGCCCTGAACCAAGCGGCGGCCCTCTTGAAAGAGGTTGTGGAGACGTTGAGCACTCGCTCCGTCTCCGAAGAGACGACTCTGCTGCAGGCGGAGTGTGCGCGACTGCAAGTCGATAACGCTCGCATGCAGCGTGAGATGGAGGAGCTCCGCAGGGAGTTCAAGGAGCTGCGCGCAGAGGCGACTCTGCAGAGGGCAGTTCCAGTCGCTCCGGCTGCGACTGTGCAACCTGTCGACGGCGAGGAGTTAGAGCGGAAACTCATGGTTCGACTCGGAACCATGGTTGACGCCAAATTCGCCGCTCTGGATGACAGGCTGCTACCGGAGGTGCGGCTGCGGCCACCGCTGGCTGCCGATGCCAAGAGGGCGACACAGGCACCAAAGCCACATGTTGAGGTGCTGAATCCGCTGCCTCAAATGGCCCCAAATTCTGCCCCAGTTCAGGGGCAGAAGAAGGGGGGCAAAGGGAAGAAGGGTGCTGGCTCCAAAAAAGAGCCCGCTCTGGCAGCACCCTCCACCCAGACGACCACTGAGGCCATTACACCTGCAGCCTCACAGCCCACGGCAGGCACCAGTGCCGACGAAGGCTGGACCACGGTGGGGAGGAGGGGCAAGCAGGCCCGAAAGCCCAAGGGGTCCGGCAATCAAAAGTCGGGCCCCAAAAAGGGCTCTAAGAAGAAGAAGGAGCTGCGAACACCCGGCTCCTCCAACGTGGTGATCCAGCTGCAGCCGAGTGCGGCCGAGCGGGGCATCACCTACGCCTCGATCCTTGCCGAGGTCAGGGAGAAGCTCCCGTTCAAGGACCTCGGCATTCCGGATTCCGGCCTGCGCTACCGGCAGGCTAAGTCGGGTGCCCGCGTTTTCTCGCTGCCAGGGAGCCAAACCGGCGGTATAGCCGATGCCCTGGCAGACAGGATTCGGGCGGCCTTCAAGGCGGAGGACGTATGTGTCTCCAGGCCCGTGAAGAGCGCACAGCTGCGCATAAAGGGCCTGGACGACTCCGTCACGACAGAGGAGGTCGTCCGCGCCGTGGCCCGCGAGGGCGGATGCGCTCCGGAGGCCATCAAGGCATCGGAGATGCAGAACGGCACCGTTCTTGTGCGGTGCCCTGTCGCAGTCGCCAAGAAGGTGGCGAGAAAGCGGTTGCTCGTCGGGTGGGTTTCGGCCCAAGTGAAGCTCCTCGAGGAGCGCCGCAGACGCTGCTACCGGTGCCTCCTGATGGGGCACACGAGGCTGGAGTGCACTGGGGTGGACCGGAGCGCGCAGTGCTTTAACTGCGGGCAGACCGGCCACTCAGTCAAGCAGTGCACTGCTAGCGTGCACTGCTCGGCATGTGCCAGTGCGGGACGTGCCGCCGATCATCAGATCGGGGCGAAGGCCTGCAAGGGGGCAACGGCGCCTAAGCCGAAGTCCAAGAAGGGGGGGAAGAGTGTTGCGGCTCCGCAACTGACCCCAGCTCCAGCTGCTCCAGTGGCCGGGGAGTCGGTGGTACCCATGGCTCAAGATTGACATGGCCCACCGATTCCTACAAGCGAATCTAAACCACTGCGCCCGAGCTCAAGACCTCCTAGTCCAGAGTATGGCGCAGTGGTCTATAGACGTTGCGGCGGTTGCGGAGCCGTACTTCGTCCCCCCCAGGGACAACTGGGTGGGTGACGGACCGACGAACTTGGTCGCCCTGGTCTCGCGGGCTCCTCTGCGGGTTGTCGCCAGACGCCCGGGCTACGTTGCGGCGGTGGCGGAAAAAACGCTCATCGTGGGGGTGTATTTCTCGCCTAATAGGGTCCTCGCCGAGTTCGAGGCATTTCTTGACGATGTGGGGGCCCTGATTGGGCGGAATCGCCCCCTCCCTGCGATCGTTCTTGGGGACCTCAACGCCAAGTCAACGGCTTGGGGTTCCCCCGCCACCGATGCACGAGGCGCACTCGTGGAGGAGTGGCTGATAGCGGTGGGGCTGTGCGTCCTCAACCGGGGGTCGGTGCACACTTGCGTGCGGCAGCTGGGCGGGTCCATTGTGGACGTCTCCTTCGCAAGTCCAGTTGTCGCGCGCGAGGTCACCGGCTGGTGTGTCTTAGAGGGGGTGGAGACATTATCGGATCACCGCTACATCCGGTTCGACGTCTCCGCCCCTTCAACGTCGTCGTCGTCGTCGTCGCCATCGTCGGTGTTTCCGCGATGGGTGCTCCAGAGACTGGACAGGGATGTGCTGCAAGAGGCAGCCATCATTCAGGACTGGGTCGGCACGTCAGTGGCGTTCGTGGGGGTAGACGAGGAGGCGGCTTGGTTCCGGACTGCGATGTCGCGCATTTGCGACAGCGCTATGCCCCGGGCCAAGTCGCGGCCCTCACGACGCCAAGTCTATTGGTGGTCAGCTGAGCTGTCGGAGCTGCGCGTGGCGTGCGCCGAACACAGGCGTGCGTACACGCGTCAGCGCAGGAGACGCACAATTGACCGCGCTCTGGAAGCCCGGCTCTACGCTGCCTACAGAGGGGCCACAGTGGCCCTTCAACAGGCGATCAGCCGGGCCAAGGACGCGGCCCGCGAGGAGCAGCTGGCCACCCTCGACGCAGATCCGTGGGGGCGCCCGTACCAGTGGGTACGCGGCAAACTGCGCCCTTGGGCGCCCCCGCTGACCCAGACCCTGGATCCCCAGTTTCTGGACACGGTGACGACGACCCTCTTCCCGATGAGGACGCACCATACTCCCCCGCCGATGCGGCATCCGCAGGCGGCTGGGAGTGACGACGGGACCGTGCCTGCGATAACATCTGCAGAGCTAGGGGCGGCAGAGCTTCGGCTTAAAGCCAAAGATACCGCCCCCGGTCCCGACGGAGTGCCCGGCCGCGTTCTGGCTCCGGCACTCAAGGCCCTAGGGCCCCGACTACGAAGACTGCTCGACGCCTGCCTGCAGCGCGGAGAGTTCCCACAGCAGTGGAAGGCAGGCAGGCTCGTCCTGCTCCGGAAGGAAGGGCGCCCCGTGGACGCTCCATCCGCATACCGGCCGATAGTGTTGCTTGACGAGGTGGGAAAGTTCTTTGAGCGAATCATCGCCGCTCGCCTCGTCAAGCACCTTACGAGGGTAGGGCCCGATCTGTCCGACAACCAGTTCGGATTCCGGGGAGGTCGCTCGACCGTTGACGCGATCCTGCGCGTCAAGGCCCTCTCGGACCAGACAGTATCGGGCGGTGGGGTGTTGCTGGCGGTGTCTCTTGACATCGCCAACGCGTTCAACACCCTGCCATGGAGTTGTATTGCGGCGGCGCTCCAATTTCACGGAGTGCCACAATATCTTCGTCGGGTAGTCGGGGCCTATTTGGCCAACCGGGCCGTGGTTTATGAAGGCCGTGGCGGGTTGGTCACCAAGGCGGTGACCTGCGGTGTTCCACAGGGGTCAGTCCTCGGACCTCTCCTGTGGAACATCGGCTACGATTGGGTGTTGCGAGGCGCCACTCTCCCGGGTGTCAGCGTAGTGTGCTACGCTGACGACACCCTTGTGATGGCCCGGGGGAGAACACACAGAGAGGCGTCCATACTCGCCACGGCCGGAGTGGCCCACGTGGTCGGGCGCATCCGCGCCTTAGGATTGGAGGTGGCGCTGTCCAAGTCCGAGGCCCTCTTCTTTTATGGGCCCCGGAAAGCGCCACCTGCTGGGTCCCACATCGTCGTAGGGGGGGTTCGAATCAACATCGGGTCCACCATGCGCTATCTCGGGCTAGTGCTCGATGGCAGGTGGACCTTCGACCCCCACTTCGAACGATTGGGGCCCAGAGTTTGTGCAGCTGCGGCTGCCCTAGGACGGCTCCTCCCGAACTTGGGGGGACCGAAGGTGAGTGTTCGGCGCCTCTTCATGGGGGTTGCCCGCTCGATGGCGCTCTATGGGGCGCCAGTCTGGGCGGATCGGTTGACGCCGCGCGGTGCCGCTTCCTTGCGGCGGCCGCAGCGTGCAATCGCCGTCCGGGTCGTCCGCGGTTATCGAACCATCTCGCATGAGGCAGCATGTGTGCTGGCCTCATCGATGCCGTGGGACCTGGATGCGAGAGCTCTTGCGGCCGCCTACCAGTGGCGCAAGGAGCTGGCTAGCCGCGGCGAAAGGCCTCCGCCTCGAGCCGTCGAGCGGTGCATGGAGGAGCTCCGCGGAGCCCTCGTACTGGAGTGGGCGGACAGGCTTACCCGGCCTACAGCCGGTCTTCGTACTATCGAAGCCGTCCGCCCTCACCTCGTGGAGTGGCTGAACAGGCGCCACGGTGCACTCACCTTTCGGGTGACGCAGGTGCTGTCGGGGCACGGCTGCTTCGGCAGCTACCTGTGTCGGGTGGGCAGGGAGCCGTCCAGGGCCTGCCATCACTGTTCGTGCGGCGAGGACACGGCGCAGCACACGCTCGAGCATTGTCCGGCTTGGGCTGTGCAGCGCCGAACACTCGCCGCAACCATCGGATTGGACCTCTCACTTCCAGCTGTCATCGAACAGATGGTAGGGAGCGAGGGGTCCTGGAGCGCCATCACGGAGTTTTGTGAGGAGGTGATGGCGCTCAAAGAGGCAGCGGAGAGAGAGCGGGAGATTGAGCCCGCTGTCCCGATCCGTGCCAGGAGAGTCAGGCGAAGGAGGGCAGACAACGCCCTCCTCCAACCGCCGTAGTATGGCCGAAAGGCCTCGGGGCCCCACACAATGGGCCCAAGGGCGCGCGCTACCCCAAGCGCTGCGCATAAGGGATGACGGTGAGGAGTTGGACTAGCTGACTCCTCGCCGTGCGAAGGCCTGCGGAGACTGGGTTGGGAGACCCACCTCCGCATTGCACTGGCCTTCGCCGAAGACCTGCTGCCCCCCTAATCCCCGGGGGGGCACTTACAGCGAAGGCCGCCCTTTTCAGGGCGGCAGCGCCGGCGGGGTTGGCGGTAGAGTGCGAACAGCGATCCCGCCTCCCCGCCATCATAGGCGCCAGCAGGCATGTGTGGTTTTTAGTGGGTATACCCTCATGGACTGGCCTTTTCGGTTCATGGGGGGGAGTCCCACATAACCCCGTCGTCTCCCAACGACGGGGTATGCGTAACGCATTTTCCGCACGTTAAAAAAAAAAAAAAAAAAAGGTTAACCTAACCTCCCGGCAGCTTCGGCTGGTCGAGTTTCTGGTCTCGGACCGGGCGCGTCCCCGGGTGGCGGATAGGGGAATGCCGCGCAGATATGCGCGGTACCGGTTTTACCGGCGCGGACCAAAACCAGACACGTGGGATCGCTCCTCATTCATTGAGGAGCGGTCATAGTCGGTCGCTGGGGGGTTGGGTAAGTTCGCTCTCGGTTCGTGTCTGTCTTCAGACATGACTGGGATGCGAACTAGTGACTGACGGAGTTGGGGTCGCTTTTCTCGCGAGAAGCGATCATAGCGGCGGGTCTGGTCAGACGCCTTTGTCTGGCCGGGCGGCGACCTTTTGGTCACCGTCGTGTTGGTCCGCACTTTGCGGTTTTGCGAGGTGCGGAGTGCCGTTCGGCGTCTCGGACTTATTCCGAGCAGCGGCGACGGCGGAGTGCTTGTTTCCTCCTCTCCTTCTGGAGGGGGAGGTGGTTACGAGCGCGGGCGGCGGGTCCGGCTGTTCACGAGAGTGGCAGTCGGGCATGGCAGTTGGCCACCGCCGGCCGAACCCGTAATCCTGTTCTTTTTGGGACAGGGACGGGGGTCTCTTGCCTTTATTGGCTGGGGGCCGCGTGAAGAAAACACTATAAAATTACCTCGAAGCTCGTGTTCTGACGCTCGGCCGTGGGCTGCATGGCGGGGGAGCAACCCCGTCCCAAGGGCGTCACAGGGGACCGGCCCCTGTCTAATAAAAAAGGAAGAATTATGAACATGGCCAATGTAAGAGATAATCTACCCCAGGGAGGTACCGGAGGCACAGCCGATGGAGAATCCTCTGCGGGTCTCTCGAGACCCGTCTGCCCCTCGTATTCTGGGGGGGGCACCATTCGCCATGAGAGCCAAGGGGGCTCTAGTCCTTTCGAGGATGTGGAAGGTGCAGGTTCTGGCTCCGAGTCTGCATCGAGTATGATAAGTGTGGGGAGCGTGACCGTGGACGACAGTGCGGGGAAATTCTACCGTAAGCGAACACGGCAGTCAGGTGGGGAGACGTGTCCGAATTCGTCTGACGATGAACTTAGACCCGCCTCACAATCGGGGCGCAACACCCCGAAGCGAGGAAGGGGAAGACCGCCGACAACGGGGGAGTACGTCGGGCTGTCGAAGGCCAAAGCGGCCTTAAATGCCGAAAAGGAGAGGGAGCTGAAGCTAAGGGCTGAAGAAGAGCTGGTCGATAGCATTCAGCGAGCCGCAACATCTGAGGCGTCCCTCAAGAAGTTGGTCAGCGTCCCAGTCGTCTTGGACGACAAGACAACGTTGACCATCAAGCAGAGCGCCGACCAGAGTATCGCCATGATACAGATGGTCGCAGCCAAATCGGGCAATCTTAAGGGTGCTTACCAAGGTGCCCTTAATAAGTCCGCGGCTCTTTTAAAGAAGGTCGTGGAGGTGTTGAGCGTTCGCTCCACCTCCGACGAGACAGCGCTTCTCCAGGCGGAGTGCGCGCGCCTGCAAGCGGACAACGCCCGCATGCAGAGGGAGATGCTGGACCTCCGCAAGGAGTTCACCGATCTCCGGGCAGAGGCGGTGCTGCAAAAGGCGGCTCCTGTCACACCAGCCGTCGAAGCCCAGCCTGTCCAACCACAGCCTAACTCCGAAGAGCTAGTCCGCAATATCATGGTCCAACTTGGGACCATGATGGACGCCCGGTTCGAGGAGTATGAGGACAGGCAGTCTTCGGAGAAGAGGCGACGTCCGCCATTGGCGGCGGACACTCGGAAAGCAGCCGCACCAATGCCGGAAGAGGTACAGGTGCCCGCTGCAAAGAAGTCGGCACCCCCTACTAAGGGAAAGAAGAAGCCGAAGGTTGCTGACACTCCTGTCCGACCTTTGGCCGAGACGACTGTCCCCGAACCCACCGCTGGCACTGGCTCTACTGAAGAGGGCTGGACCACGGTGGTCAAGGGGAAGAAGAAACAGAAGGAGAAGAAGCCGGCGGCGTCGAAGACACCAAAATCTGCTGGCCCTAAAAAGGCCGAGAAGAAGACCAGCAAGAGGTCGAAAAGGCTGCGCACTCCGCGCACGACGGCAGTCGTTATTACGCTGCAGCCAGGCGCGAAGGAGCGTGGCCTTACCTATGCCTCCATCCTTATGGAGGCAAGGGATAAAGTGCCACTGGCGGACCTCGGCATCACCAAACTGACATACAGGGAGGCGGTGACCGGGGCCCGTATTTTCGAGTTGCCTGGCGCAACTAGTGGGGAGAAGGCGGACGTCTTAGCGCAGAGGTTCCGCGAGGCGCTGAACGCCGAAGATGTCCGGGTCTCCAGGCCCGTCAAGACCGCAGAGTTGCGTGTATCGGGTCTGGACGACTCGGTTACGTCTGAGGAGGTAGCGGCTGCCGTGGCTCGTACCGGTGGCTGCTCGGCCGCGGAGGTCAAGGTTGGTGAAGTGCGCTTCACCGCCTCGAGGCAGGGCGGGTCAGCCTGGGTCCGCTGCCCCGTCGCCGTTGCGAACAAAGTCTCGCAAAGCAGACTGCTGGTCGGGTGGGTCTCAGCTCAAGTCAGGCTGCTTAAGACTCGACCCACTCGATGCTTCCGGTGCCTACTTCAGGGGCACATCCAGCACTTCTGCAAAGACGTAGACCGCCGCACCCAATGCTACCGGTGCGGCGAGGTCGGCCATCTGGCCAAACAGTGCACCAAGACCCCACACTGCACGTACTGTGCTACCGCGGGTCACCCTGCCGATCACCCTATTGGCACCAAGCCCTGCAGGGCCAACAAGGTGACCAAAAAGGGTAAAGGGAAAGCTGCGGCCCCGCAGCCGACCCCAGCGACAGTCGCTAATACGGGAGAGGAGGTGGTCGTCATGTCCGACTGATGTGGCCCACCGTCTCTTCCGTGTGCGGTAAGGTGGCGGACTAGCCGTCCCCTCACTGCGCAGAGGTCAGCGGAATGGGTTGGGAGACCCATCTCCGCATTGCACCTGACCTCTGCACGAAGTCCTGCTGTCCCCTACTCATCGGGGACACCAACACGAAGAGTCTGCCCTTTTCAGGGCGGACAGCGCGGCGGGGTTGGCGGTAGTAATGCTTAAAGCGATCCCGCCTCTCCGCCACTTACGCGCTGCGCAGGCATAGAGTGTGGTTTTTAGTGGGTAGGCCTCCGAGGATCAACCGAGCGACTTCGGTCTCTGGGTGGGTCCACGGAGGAGAGTCCCACATAACCCCGTCGTCTCCCAGCGGCGGGGTATGCGTAACGCATTTCCCACACCGAAATAAAAAAAAAAAAAAAAAGGTTAACCTAACCTTTGGCGGTAGAGTGCTCTAGCGATCCCGCCTCCCCGCCGTCAAAGCGCCAAGCAGGCAATGTGTGGTTTTTAGTGGGTATACCCTCATGGACCGGCCTTTTCGGTTCATGGGGGGGAGTCCCACATATCCCCGTCGCCTCCCAGCGGCGGGGAATGCGTAATGCATTTTCCGCACGTTAAACAAAAAAAAAAAAAAAAAAAAGGTTAACCTAACCTTCCCGGCAGCTTCGGCTGGCCGAGTTGTCTGGTCTCGGACCGGGCGCGTCCCCGGGTGGAGGATAGGGGAATGCCGCGCAGATATGCGCGGTACCGGTTTTTACCGGCGCGGACCAAAACCAGACACGTGGGATCGCTCCTCATTCATTGAGGAGCGGTCATAGTCGGTCGCTGGGGGGGTGGGGAAGTTCGCTCCCGGTACGTGTCTGTTTTCAGACATGACTGGGATGCGGACTAGCGACCGGCTGAGTTGGGATTGCTTCTCGCGAGAGAGGCGATCATAGCGGCGGGTCTGGTCAGACGCCTTTTGTCTGGCCGGACGGCGATCTTTTGGTCACCGTCGTGTCGGTCCGCACTTTGCGGTTTTGCGAGGTGCGGAGTGCCGGTCGGCGTCTCGGACTTATTCCGAGCAGCGGCGACGGCGGAGTGCTTGTTTCCTCCTCTCCTTCTGGAGGGGGAGGTGGTTACGAGCGCGGGCGGCGGGTCCGGCTGTTCACGAGAGTGGCAGTCGGGCATGGCAGTTGGCCACCGCCGGCCGAACCCGTAATCCTGTTCTTTTTGGGACAGGGACGGGGGTCTCTTGCCTTTAGTGGCTGGGGGCCGCGTGAAGAAAACACTATAAAATTACCCAAAGCTCGTGTTTTGACGTCCGGCCGTGGGCTGGATGGCGGGGGTGAACCCCGTCCCGAGGACGTCTCAGGGGACCATACCCCTGGATAAACAAAAAGGAGCTACAATTATGCGATGACACCGGTAAATAGAAAACTACCCCAGGGAGGTACCGGCCGCTCCGCGGCTGGGGAATCCTCTGCGGGCCCTTCCGGGCCCGTCTGCCCCTCGTATTCTGGGGGGGGCACCCCGTGTCACTCGTCCACTCGTGAGGGTGGTTCGAGGCGTTCGAGCCGTGCGAGCTCGAGGAGCGTTATAGGGGGAGATGCGGGGCCGTCCTCGGACGGCAACGTGCCGAGCCCTATGAGCGCTGATGAGTGTGTGGCCGGGGCGCTGGAGAACATCCAGCGGAAACGGCCACGCTCCACTTCGTCATCGCCTGATGGCGCGAAGTCTTGCCCGGGGTCGCGCTCGGGGAGCGCATCTAAGCGCGGCAGGGGCCGACCGCCTACCACCGGCCAATATGTCGGTGCAGCCAAGGCTCAGGCCGAGCTAAAGGCCGCGCTGAAGGTCGAGGAGAACCGGCAGAGGCAGCTGGACGCGGAGGAGGAAATCCTTCGCGCCGAAGCCGCTGCCCAGAAGAGAGAAGAGGCCCGGATCCGGGAAATGGAAGAGTCGGATGAGTCGGAGCTCCAGGACCGACTGGGCGTCATCGTCCAGGAGTCGGTCGAAGACTGCCTGAAGCTGGTGACGAAGGTTGCCGCCAAGTCCGGCAACCTGAAGGGCGGATACGTGCGGATTCTTAACGATTCCGCAAGACGTATCCGCCGCGATGTGGAGCTCCTCATCAAACGCAACACCACCGGTGAGACGGAGGTGCTCCAACGGGCGTGTTTCGCAGTAAAGGCTGAAAATGACAGCCTTTACAAAGAAATAAAAAAGCTCCGTCGCGAGGTGAAGGAGCTTAACAGGAAGCAGGGTGCGGCCGAGGCCGCCGCTGCTGCTTCGGTGCGTCCCCCCACCCAGGACGCTGAAGAGTTGACGCGCTCCATCTTGGCCCAGGTTGAGACCATGGTGGACGCGCGCTTCGCAGCAGAGCAGCAGACCCGTCCACCCTTTGCGGCGGACAGAAGGCGCGCAGACTCGCCGGCTGCAACGGAGTCCTCTCCAGTTGTTGCTGAGCGGCAGGCCGCTGCTTCCAACCCGTCAAAGGGGAAGAAGCAGCCGCCCAAAAAGAAGAAGGCTGCGGAGCCTCCGCAGCCTTCAACCTCCGGAACGACGGCCGCCCCTGAGACCACCACCTCTGCCAGCCCCATCCTATTGGAGGAGGGCTGGACCACGGTGGTCAAGAAGGGGAAGAAGCAGAAGCCCGAACCGCCCAACAACAAAGGCTCGGGTGGCCCGAAGAAAAAGGGCAAGAAGAAGGAGGCGCCACGTAAGGCGCAGAAGAAAAGGGCACCGAGGCTGCGCGTGCCGCGCTCGTCGGCTGTAGTGATTACGCTGCAGCCAAGCGCGGTGGAGCGCGGCCTGTCCTACGCGGCCGTCCTCACGACGGCCATGGAAAAGGTGCCCTTAGCGGACCTCGGCATCACCGGCCTGCGCTACAGACCGGCGGTGACCGGGGCCCGCATTTTCGAGTTGCCGGGGGCGGACAGCGGCGGCAAGGCCGACGCCCTCGCGCAAAAGCTAAGGGAAGCACTGGGTGCAGAAGATGTCCGGGTCTCCAGGCCCACTAAATGCGCAGAGATGCGCATCTCTGGGCTGGATGACTCGGCGACTCCGGAAGGTGTCGTCGCCGCAGTCGCCCGTACGGGTGGCTGCACGGCTGACGAGGTCAAGGCGGGGGAGGTTCGACGAAGCCCCTCCGGCCTTGGCAGCGTATGGGTGCGCTGCCCTGTGGCAGCCGCAAATAAGGTGGCCCGGAGCAGGTTGCTGGTCGGTTGGGTCTCGGCGCAGGTCAAACTGCTCGATGCCAGGCCCACCCGATGCTACCGCTGCCTGCTCAACGGGCACGTGCAGCACGTCTGCACGTCCAAAGAGGATCGCCGCACGCAGTGCTACCGCTGCGGCGAGGTCGGCCACCTGGCCAAGTTGTGTGCCAGGGATCCGCACTGCACAGCCTGTGCTGCTGCGGATCGCATGGCCGACCACCCGATTGGCACCAAGCCCTGTCGGGCTGGCGTGCCCCAAAAGGGTAAGGGGAAGGCCGCAGTTCTGCGGCCGACCCCCACTCCAGCTGCCACGGATGGGGAGGTGGTGCCCATGTCTGTCTGATATGGCCCACTTCTCCCTCTGGTGACGCGCACCCATGCGCCGAAGAGACAGCGAGGAGACGGACCTGGCGTCCCCTCGCTGAGCAGAGGCCGCGGAGGCTGGGTTGGGAGACCCACCTCTGCATTGCACGGTCTCTGCGCCGAAGTCCTGTACCCCCCTACCTCTACATAGGGGGGAGCGAAGAATCCGCCCCACTTTACAGGGCGGACAGCGCTGGCGGGGTTGGCGGTAGAATGCTATAGCGATCCCGCCTCCCCGCCAATTATGCGCTGAAGCAGGCAATTGTGAGGTTTTTAGTGGGTATGCCCCTGTGGATCTTATTGGGTTCACGGGGGAGAGTCCCACATATCCCCGTCGCCTCCCAGCGGCGGGGAATGCGTAACGCATTTCCCTCACGTTAAAAAAAAAAAAAAAAAAAAAAAAAAAAAAAAAAAAAAGGTTAACCTAACCTAAGTTAGGTTCCCGGCAGCTTCGGCTGGTCGAGTTTCTGGTCTCGGACCGGGCGCGTCCCCAGGTGGCGGATAGGGGAATGCCGCGCAGATATGCGCGGTACCGGTTTTACCGGCGCGGACCAAAACCAGACACGTGGGATCGCTCTTCTCGCGAGGAGCGATCGGTGCGGCGGGTTCCGGTCAGTCGCGTGTTGACTGGCCGGACGGCGACTTCGGTCACCGTCGGACAAACCGTAAACCTCACTGAGAGGAACGGGGGCTCGCATCGGCTTGCCGGGACGAGCTGCGAGGAGAACACCTCTATAAAAAACTAGACGTGGGCGTCTACGGACGCGTAGTCGGCGGGTCTGGTGGCCGCGCGTGCGGCCGGCGGACTGGCAGCAATGCCAACGTCGTGCAAATCGTAAGCCTGCTCAAGTCTTTGGGCAGGAACGAGGGTCTTGGCTTAATTGCCCGGGCTGCGAGGAGTAAACCTCTATAAAAAATCCCCGAATCCTAAGTTTTTGTGCGCGGCGATGGGACGGATGGCTGATGGGATCTTCAGTTTCGAGCGCACACACTCCAGAGAACCGGCGGACTCTCTGGCAGTATTACGCTTACCCAGGTACAGGGGGCACTGCCTGGGTGGACCTCTTATTTCCCCCATACTCGTGGGAATTGTATGGATATTTTTACTAAACAACCCAAAAAACAAGACGAGAGGGAGGGTGCGGAGTCTGACTCCGCATCAAGTATGTTGAGCCTGGAGGATGTGGTGGTCCAGGATGAGGTCGGGAGATTTTACCGACGCAAGCGGTCACTGCCCGGAGAGTCGGCATCGTCGAGTGACGAGGCTGGGCCGGTGACCAGATCCTCGCTTTCGGGGCGAAATACTCCAAAGCGAGGACGAGGACGGCCGCCGACTACCGGCGAGTTCGTTGGCTTGGCGGCTGCGCAAGCGGCACTAAAGGCCGAGAAAGGGAGGGAGCTGCGGCTATCGGAAGAGGAGGAGATAGCTCAGGCAGTCCAGCGCGCCCATAAATCCCGGGCCTACCTTAAAAAGGTAGTTGTTGACACCGGCAAGCTGAGCGACCAAACAGCGTCGGCTGTCAAATTAAGCGCTGAAGAAAGTATTGCGACGATACTCAAAGTCGTAAAGAAGTCGCGCAACCTAAAGGGCCCCTTCCAGGGTGCCCTTAACCTTGCGGCGGCCTCCCTAAAGGAGGTCGTAGAGACGTTGAGCGCTCGCTCCGTCTCTGAAGAGACTGCGCTCCTGCAAGCGGAGTGCGCCCGTCTGCAGGCGGATAACGCCCGCATGCAGCGGGAAATGCTTGAGCTTCGCAAGGAGTTTGACGAGCTACGGGTGGAAGCGAAGCTGCAAAAGGCAGCTGCCGTCGTTTCTGCTTCCCCCGTCACTCCAGTCGTCACTCAAGTTCAGCCGGTCCATCCGCAGCTCGACTATGACGAGTTGCTGCGCGCGATCTTGATCTCGGTCGGGACCATGGTCGACGCCAAGCTTGCCGGACAGGACGAGGTTCGCCTGCGGCCACCGCTTGCTGCGGACGCCAAGAAGTCGGCGCAGGCATCGAAGCAGCCAGCTGAGGTGCCAAAACCGTCGGGTCGAGCAGCGAAGCCGCAGGCTCAGCCTGCAAAGCAGCCCCCTGCTGCAACCCCGGCCAAGGGGAAGCAGAAGGGGAAAAAGGGGAACGCCCAGAAGCCACCCTCTACCACCGAAGCGGCCTCCAAGCCCACCGTGGGTGCCAGTACGGACGCTGACGGCTGGACCACGGTGGTGAAGAAGGCGAAGAAGCCGAAGGCGCCTGCCCAACAACCCAAGGCAGGGCGTAAGGCCTCGACGAAGAAGGACATGGCGCTACGCTCTCCGGGCTCAACGGCTGTAATAATCACGTTGCAGCCGGGCGCGGAGGAGCGTGGCTTGTCGTATGCGGCCGTGCTTGCGGAGGCCAAAGAAAAGGTCCCGCAAGTGGGAATTACCTCGGTGAGGTATAGGAAGGCGGCAACAGGAGCTCGCGTTTTTGAGCTACCAGGTGCTATGAGCGGCGAGAAGGCTGATGCACTCGCCGCCAAAATCCGCGAGGCCTTCCAGGCCGAAGACGTCCGGGTGTCCAGGCCCGTCAAATGCGCCGACCTGCGCATCAAAGGCCTGGATGACTCGGTCACTACCGCCGAGGTCGTCGCCGCTGTAGCCAAAGCGGGTGGCTGTGCGCCGAGCGACGTGAAGGCTGGCGAGGTGCGCCACTCCGAGACCGGAGTGGGCACCATTTGGGTGAGGTGCCCTGTCGCTGCGGCCCGAAAGGTCACGCGGGGCAGACTGCTCGTCGGGTGGGTCTCGGCGCAGGTGAAGCTGCTCCAGGACCGCCCGAAGCGTTGCTTCCGCTGCCACAAGACAGGGCACATCAAGCCCGACTGCAGGGAGTCTGTGGACCGCAGCCAGGAGTGCTTCCGCTGTGGACAACCAGGCCACGAGGCCAAGCAGTGCTCCCAACAGCCGCACTGCACATCTTGTGCGGCTGCCGGGCTTGATGCTGGGCACTCCATTGGGTCCAGGCCATGTAAAAGTGGTCTGACCAAAACAGCGAAGGGGAAGGGGATGAGGTCTGCTCCGCAGCCGACCCCAGTCCCAACTTCGGCTGAGAACGCCGGGGAGTCGGTGGTACCCATGGCCCAAGACTAACATGGCCCACCGATTCCTGCAGGCGAATATTAACCACTGCGCCAGGGCCCAAGACCTTCTGGTCCAAAGCATGGCGCAGTGGGAAATAGATATCGCGGCGGTTGCGGAGCCCTACTTCGTCCCACCCAGGGACAACTGGGTGGGTGATCCAGGGGCACTTGTCGCCCTCGTCTCGCGGACTCCTCTACGAGTCGTCGCCAAGCGTCCGGGCTGCGTTGCAGCGGTGGCGGACAACATCTTCGTTGTGGGGGTGTATTTCTCGCCCAACAGGGTCCTTGCAGAGTTTGAGGTCTTTCTCAACAACTTAGGGGCCCTGATTGGGCAGAATCGCCCCCTTCCTACTATCGTTCTCGGGGACCTCAATGCCAAATCCACGGCTTGGGGTTCCCCCGCCACCGACGCACGAGGCGAGCTCGTGGAGGAGTGGATGTTGGAGGTAGGACTGTGCGTCCTCAACCGGGGGTCGGTGCACACTTGCGTGCGGCAGCTGGGCGGGTCCATTGTGGACGTCTCTCTCGCAAGTCCAGTTGTCGCGCGTAGGGTCACCGGCTGGAGGGTCTTAGAGGGGGTGGAGACACTATCGGATCACCGGTATATCCGGTTTGACGTCTCCACTCCCGCAACGTCGTCGTCGTCGTCGCACGCGATCTTCCCGCGTTGGGTGCTCCAGAAGCTGGACAAAGATATGCTGCAGGAAGCAGCTATCGTTCAGGCCTGGGTCGGCAACACAGTTGAGCTCGTGGGGGTAGATGAGGAGGCGGCCTGGTTCCGGGATGCTATGTCAAACATCTGTGACAGTGCAATGCCCCGGGCCAGGTCGCGGCCCTCACGACGCCAAGTGTATTGGTGGTCAGCTGAGCTGTCACAACTGCGCGTGGCGTGCGCCCAGCACAGGCGTGCGTACACGCGCCAGCGCAGAAGACGCACCGTCGACCGCGCTCTGGAAGCCCGGCTTTACGCCGCCTACCGAGGGGCCACGCTGGCCCTTCAAGAGGCGATCGGCCGGGCCAAGGACGCGGCTCGCGAGGAGCAGCTGGCCACCCTGAACGCAGACCCGTGGGGGCGCCCGTACCAGTGGGTTCGTGGCAAACTCCGCCCTTGGGCGCCCCCGCTGACCCAGACCCTGGACCCCCAGTTTCTGGACACCGTGACGACGACCCTCTTCCCGACGAGGACGCACCATATTCCCCCGCCCATGCACTCGCAGGCAGCGAGGGATGACGAGGGCGATGTGCCCGCAGTAACGGCTGCGGAGCTGGGGGCGGCAGAGCTTCGCATGAGGGCGAAGAACACCGCCCCGGGACCGGATGGTGTGCCTGGCCGTGCACTGGCCGTGGCACTGAAGGCCTTAGGGCCTCGACTACGCGGACTTCTCGACGCCTGCCTGCAGCGCGGAGAGTTCCCACAGTTGTGGAAGGCAGGCAGGCTGGTACTGCTGCGGAAGGAGGGGCGCCCCGTCGACGCTCCATCCTCCTACCGGCCGATAGTGTTGCTTGGCGAGATGGCGAAGCTATTCGAACGCGTCATCGCTGCCCGTCTCGTCAAGCACCTAGCGAGGGTTGGGCCCGATCTGTCGGACCATCAGTTCGGATTCCGGGAGGGTCGCTCTACCGTCGACGCGATCTTGCGCGTAAAGGCCCTCTCGGACCAGGCAGTATCGGGCGGCGGGGTGTTGTTGGCTGTGTCTCTTGACATAGCCAATGCCTTCAACACCCTGCCATGGAGCTGCATAACGGAGGCGCTCCGATTCCACGGGGTACCGCAGTACCTGCAGCGCGTAGTTGGGGCCTACCTGGCCAACAGGGAGGTGCAGTTCGAGGGTCGTGGCGGGCTTCAGACGAAGCTCGTCACTTGCGGTGTTCCACAGGGGTCAGTCCTAGGACCTCTCCTGTGGAACATCGGCTACGACTGGGCCCTCCGGGGCGCTACTCTCCCGGGTGTCAGCGTAGTTTGCTACGCTGACGACACTCTCGTTCTATCCCGGGGGAGGTCGCACCGCGAAGCTGCCATCCTCGCCACGGCTGGAGTGGCACACATGGTCGGGCGCATCAAAGCGCTAGGGTTGGAGGTGGCGCTGTCCAAGTCCGAGGCCCTGTTTTTCCACGGGCCCCGGAAAGCGCCACCTGCTGGGTCCCACATCGTCGTTGGGGGGGTCACCATCAACATCGGGTCCACCATGCGCTATCTCGGGCTAGTGCTCGATGGCAGGTGGACCTTCGACCCCCACTTTACACGATTGGGGCCCAGAGTGTCTGCAGCGGCCGCCGCCCTTGGGCGTCTCTTGCCCAATCTAGGCGGCCCCAAGAATAGTGTCCGGCGTCTCTTCATGGGGGTTGCCCGCTCGATGGCGCTCTACGGGGCGCCAGTTTGGGCGGACAGTTTGACGCCGCGCGGCGCTGCTTCCTTGCGGCGGCCGCAGCGCGCGATGGCGGTCCGGGTCATCCGCGGCTACCGCACGATCTCGTACGAGGCAGCGTGTTTGCTGGCCTCGTCAATGCCGTGGGACCTGGACGCCAAAGCTCTTGCGGCCGCATACTACTGGCGCAAGGAGCAGGAAAGTCGCGGCGAGAGGCTTCCGCCTCGAGCCATCGAGCGGCGCATTGAAGAACTCCGCGGGATTCTTCAGCTTCAGTGGGCGGATAGGCTTACCCGGCCACTGGCCGGTCACCGCACTATCGAAGCCATCCGTCCACATCTCGCGGAGTGGCTGAAGAGACGCCACGGGACGCTAACGTTCCGCACGACGCAGGTACTGTCGGGGCATGGTTGCTTCGGCAAGTACCTGTGTCGTATTGCTGGCAGGGAGCCGAACGACTCCTGCCACCATTGTTCGTGCGGCGAGGACACGGCGCAGCACACGCTTGAGCTATGTCCGGCTTGGGCTGTGCAGCGCCAAAACCTCGCCGCAGTTATCGGGTCGGACCTCTCGCTTTCGGCTGTCATCGAAGAGATGGTAGGGAGCGAGAGGTCCTGGAGCGCCATCACGGAGTTTTGTGGGGAGGTGATGGCGCTCAAAGAGGCGGCTGAAAGAGAGCGGGAGCTTGCCCCCGCTCACCCAAGCCGTGCACGACGACCCAGGGGGAGGAGGAGGGCAGACAACGCCCTCTTCCAACCCCCATAATGGCAAATGGCCCGAGGGCCATAAATGCCTGATGGCGCGCGCCACACTGGGCGCTGCGCGTGAAGAGAAGACAGTGAGGAGTGGGACTAGCTCACTCCTCGCTGTGCGGAGGCCTGCGGAGACTGGGTTGGGAGACCCAACTCCGCATTGCACTGGCCTCCGCCGAAGTCCTGCAGCCCCCTTCGTCCTCTGGGGGGCATACACACCGAAGGTCCGCCCTTTTCAGGGCGGACAGCGCTGGCGGGGTTGGCGGTAGAGTGCTCTAGCGATCCCGCCTCCCCGCCGTCAAAGCGCCAAGCAGGCAATGTGTGGTTTTTAGTGGGTATACCCTCATGGACTGGCCTTTTCGGTTCATGGGGGGGAGTCCCACATATCCCCGTCGCCTCCCAGCGGCGGGGAATGCGTAATGCATTTTCCGCACGTTAAACAAAAAAAAAAAAAAAAGGTTAGGTTAGGTTAGGTTAGGTTCCCGGCAGCTTCGGCTGGTCGAGTTTCTGGTCTCGGACCGGGCGCGTCCCCAGGTGGCGGATAGGGGAATGCCGTGCAGATATGTGCGGTACCGGTTTTACCGGCGCGGACCAAAACCAGACACGTGGGATCGCTCCTCTCGCGAGGCGCGATCGGTGCGGCGGGTTCCGGTCAGTCACGCGTAGACTGGCCGAACGGCGACTTCGGTCACCGTCGGACAAACCGTAAACCTCACTGAGAGGAACGGGGGCTCGCATCGGCTTGCCGGGACGAGCTACGAGGAAAGCACCTCTATAAAAAACTAGACGTAGGCGTCTACGGACGCGGAGTCGACGGGTCTGGTGGCCGCGTGTGCGGCCGGCGGACTGGCAGCAATGCCAACGTCGTGTATATCGTAAACCTGCTCAAGTCTCTTGGGCAGGAACGAGGGTCTTGGCTTAATTGCCCGGGCTGCGAGGAGTAAACCTCTATAAAAAATCCCCGAATCCTAAGTTTTTGTGCGCGGCGATGGGACGGATGGCTGATGGGATCTTCAGTTTCAAGCGCACACACTCCAGAGAACCGGCGGACTCTCTGGCAGTATTACGCTTACCCAGGTACAGGGGGCACTGCCTGGGTGGACCGTTTATTTCCCCCATACTCGTGGGAACTTTATGGAGAATTTTACTATAAACCCAAAAACCCAAAACGCAGAGGAGGGTGCGGAGTCTGACTCCGCATCGAGCTTTATAAGCTTGGAAGATGTGCTTGTTCGCAACGAATCCGGGAATTTTTACCGGACAGGGAAGCGGACACTGCAAGATAGGGAGTCGGCATCGTCCGGTGACGACTCCAGGCTAGCGCCCAGAACCACTCGTTCAGGGCGCAGTACCCCAAAGCGGGGACGAGGGCGGCCCCCAACGACCGGCGAATATGTTGGTCTGGGGAAAGCCCAAGCGGCGCTTAATGCCGAAAAGGAGAAGGCGCTGAGGTTGGAGGCTGAGGATGACGTCATTCAGGCCACCAAACGTGTCCAAACCTCACGGGCACACGTCAAGGCGCTGGTTGATGGCAAAGGCAAACTTTGCGAAAAGTCTGTGTCGGCCATCAACAAATCTGCGCAGGAGGGCATTGACGCCATCCTCAAGGTCGCGAGCAAGTCGCGCAACCTCAAGGGCCCCTTCCAAGGTGCCCTAAACCAAGCGGCGGCCCTCATGAAAGAGGTTGTGGAGACGCTGAGTTCTCGCTCCGTCTCCGAAGAGACGACTCTGCTGCAGGCGGAGTGTGCGCGGCTGCAAGTGGATAACGCTCGCATGCAGCGCGAGATGGAGGAACTCCGCAAGGAGTTTAGGGAGCTGCGTCAAGAGGCAACGCTGCAGAGGGCGGCTCCAGTCGCTCCTGCCTCGAAGGCGCAACCTGTCAACTCACCTGTTGACGGCGACGAGTTGGAGCGGAGGATCATGGTTCGACTTGGAACCATGATCGACGCCAAATTTGACGCTCTCGACGACAGGTTGCTGCCGGAAGTGCGGCTGCGGCCGCCGTTGGCTGCCGATGCCAAAAGGGCGGCACAGGCACCAACGCTGTCGACGGGGGTGTCAAAACCGCCGGCGAAATCGGCACAACAGTCGGCCAAGTCTGCTGAGAAGCAGCCCCCGACTACGACCCCAGTCCAGGGGAAGAAGAAGGGGAAGAAGGGACAGAAGGGTGTGGGCTCCTCAACACAGCCCATTCAAGCCGCACCCTCCGCCCAGTCGAGCGCTGAGGCCAGCACATCTGCGGCCTCACAGCCCACTGTGGGTACCAACGCCGATGGAGGTTGGATCACAGTGGGCAAAAAGGGCAAGCAGGCCCGTAAGCCCAAGGGGTCCGGCAAGCAAAAGTCGGGCCCTAAAAAGGGCAAGAAGAAGGGCGAGATGGACTTGCGCCCTCCCCGCTGCTCGGCTGTAGTCATCCAACTGCAGCCTGGGGCGGCGGAACGGGGCTTGTCCTATGCCGCGGTCCTCACTGAGGCCGTGGAGAAGGTCCCGCTAGAGGATCTGGGCCTCGCCGGCTTGCGGTATAAGACTGCAAAGTCGGGGGCCCGGATCTTCGAGTTGCCAGGCACCACAAGCGGCGATAAGGCCGATGCCCTGGCAAACCGAATTCGGGCGGCCTTCAACCAGGCGGACGTGAGCGTTCACAGGCCCGTGAAATGCGCAGAGCTGCGCATTAAGGGCCTGGACGACTCCGTCACGACGGAGAAGGTGGTCGCAGTCGTTGCGCGCGAAGGTGGCTGTGCGCCCGAAGCCATCAGGGCATCGGACGTGCGCCGCAGTAACGCAGGGGTTGGCTCCGTTTTGCTGAGCTGCCCCATCGCCGTCGCAAGCAAGGTGTCGCGCAAGAAACGCCTCACAATCGGGTGGGTCTCTGCTCAGGTTAAACTGATGCAAGCCCGCCCGAAACGGTGCTACCGGTGCCATCTAATGGGGCACAACAGGCGAGACTGCACCGAAGAAGTGGACCGCAGCAGTCAATGCTTTAAATGTGGGCAGTCTGGACACGAGCTTCAAGCGTGCACCGCAGAGAAGCACTGTCCAGCATGTTCTGCTGCGGGGCGTCCCGCCGGCCACGAAATCGGCACGAAGGCTTGCAAACCCGCAAAGGCTTCCAAGCCTACGACGAAAGGGGGGAAGAATGCTGCGGCTCCGCGGCTGACCCCTGCTCCAGCTGCTGCAGTAGCCGGGGATGAGGTGGTAGCCATGATCACCAGTTAATGGCCCACCGATTCCTGCAGGCAAATTTGAACCACTGCGCCCGAGCTCAAGACCTTCTGGTTCAGAGCATGGCGCAGTGGTCTATCGATGTTGCGGCGGTCGCGGAGCCGTATTCCGTTCCCCCCAGGGACAACTGGGTGGGTGATGGAGCAAGCGTAGTCGCCCTGGTCTCGCGGGCTCCTCTTCGGGTGGTCGCTAGGCGTCCGGGCTGCGTCGCAGTGGTGGCAGAGAACACCCTCGTTCTGGGGGTGTACTTTTCGCCTAACAGGGTCTTCGCCGAATTCGAGGCGTTTCTCGATGATGTGGGGGCCCTGATTGGGCGGAATCGCCCCCTTCCGGCGATCGTTCTTGGGGATCTCAACGCCAAATCAACGGCTTGGGGTTCCCCTGCCACCGATGCGCGAGGCGCACTCGTTGAGGAGTGGCTAGTGGCGGTGGGACTGTGCGTCCTCAACCGGGGGTCGGTGCACACCTGCGTGCGACAGCTGGGCGGGTCCATTGTGGACGTCTCCTTCGCAAGTCCAGTTGTCGCGGGCAGGGTCACCGACTGGAGAGTGTTAGAGGGGGTGGAGACATTATCGGATCACCGCTATATCCGGTTCGACATCTCCGCCCCTTCAACGTCGTCGTCGTCGTCGTCATCATCGTCGCGTCCGATGTTTCCGCGATGGGTGCTCCAGAGGCTGGACAAGGATGTGCTGCAAGAGGCAGCCATCGTTCAGGCCTGGGTCGGCACGTCAGTGGCGTTCGTGGGGGTAGACGAGGAGGCGGCTTGGTTCCGGAGCGCAATGTCAAGCATCTGTGACAGCGCAATGCCCCGGGCCAAGTCGCGGCCCTCACGACGTCAAGTCTATTGGTGGTCAGCTGAGCTGTCGGAGCTGCGCGTGGCGTGCGCCGAACACAGGCGTGCGTACACCCGCCAGCGTAGAAGGCGCAATGTCGACCGCGCTCTGGAAGCCCGGCTCTACGCCGCCTACCGAGGGGCCACAATGGCCCTTCAACAGGCGATCTGCCGGGCCAAGGACGCGGCCCGCGAAGAACAGCTGGCCACCCTCAATGCAGACCCGTGGGGGCGCCCGTACCAATGGGTACGCGGCAAGCTCCGCCCTTGGGCGCCCCCACTGACCCAGACCCTGGACACCCAGTTTCTGGACACCGTGACGACGACCCTCTTCCCGACGAGGACGCACCACACTCCCCCGCCGATGCATAATCCGCGGGCGACCGGGAGTGATGACGGGACCGTGCCTGCAATCACATCTGCAGAGCTAGGGGCGGCGGAGCTTCGGCTTAAAGCCAAGAATACCGCCCCCGGTCCCGACGGAGTGCCCGGCCGCGCATTGGCCCTGGCACTCAAGGCCCTAGGGCCCCGACTACAAGGGTTACTCGACGCCTGCCTGCAGCGTGGAGAGTTCCCACAACAGTGGAAGGCAGGCAGGCTCGTCCTGCTCCGGAAGGAGGGGCGCCCCGTGGACGCTCCATCCGCTTACCGGCCAATAGTGTTGCTTGACGAGGTGGGAAAGTTCTTCGAGCGAATTATCGCCGCTCGCCTCGTCAAGCACCTTACAAGGGTAGGGCCCGATCTGTCCGACAACCAGTTCGGATTCCGGGGGGGTCGCTCGACCGTTGACGCGATCCTGCGCGTCAAGGCCCTCTCGGACCAGACAGTATCGGGCGGCGGGGTGTTGTTGGCGGTGTCCCTAGACATCGCCAATGCCTTCAACACCCTGCCATGGAGTTGCATTGCGGCGGCGCTCCAATTTCACGGAGTGCCTGCATACCTGCAGCGTGTAGTCGGGGCCTATTTGGCCAACCGGGCCGTGGTCTACGAAGGCCGTGGCGGACTGGTCACCAAGGAGGTGACTTGCGGTGTTCCGCAGGGGTCGGTCCTCGGACCTCTCCTGTGGAACATTGGCTACGATTGGGCCTTGCGGGGCGCCACTCTCCCGGGCGTCAGCGTCGTTTGTTACGCTGACGACACACTCGTGTTGGCCCGGGGGAAAACACATCGCGAGGCGTCACTGCTCGCCACGGCCGGAGTGGCCCACATGGTCGGGCGCATCCGCGCTCTAGGTTTAGAGGTGGCGCTATCCAAATCCGAGGCCCTCTTCTTTCACGGGCCTCGGAAAGCGCCACCTGCTGGGTCCCACATCGTCGTAGGGGGGGTCACCATCAATGTAGGGTCCACCATGCGCTATCTCGGGCTGGTGCTCGATGGCAGGTGGACCTTCGACCCCCACTTTGACCGATTGGGGCCCAGAGTCTGTGCAGCTGCGGCTGCTTTGGGGCGGCTCCTCCCGAACTTGGGAGGACCGAAAGTGAGTGTCCGGCGCCTCTTCATGGGGGTTGCCCGCTCGATGGCGCTGTATGGGGCGCCAGTCTGGGCAAATTGCGTAACGCCGCGCAGCGCCGCTTCCTTGCGGCGGCCGCAGCGTGCAATTGCCATCCGGGTGGTCCGCGGTTATCGCACCATTTCGCACGAGGCAGCATGTGTGCTGGCCTGTGCGATGCCGTGGGACCTGGACGCAAGAGCTCTTGCGGCCGCCTACAACTGGCGCAAGGAGCTGGCTAGCCGCGGCGAAAGGCCCCCGCCTCGAGCCGTCGAGCGGCACATGGAGGAGCTCCGCGGAGCCCTCGTATTGGAGTGGGCGGACAGGCTTTCCCGGCCTACAGCCGGTCTCCGTACTGTCGAAGCCGTCCGCCCTCACCTCGTGGAGTGGCTGAGGAGGCGCCACGGGGCACTCACCTTTCGAGTGACGCAGGTGCTGTCGGGGCACGGCTGCTTCGGCAGCTACCTGTGTCGGATGGGCAGGGAGCCGTCCAGGGCCTGCCATCATTGTTCATGCGGCGAGGACACGGCGCAGCACACGCTCGAGCATTGTCCGGCTTGGGCTGTGCAGCGCCGAACACTCGCCGCAGTCGTTGGAGTGGACCTCTCGCTTCCAGCTGTCGTGGAAGAGATGGTAGGGAGCGAGAGGTCCTGGAGCGCCATCACGGAGTTCTGTGAGGAGGTGATGGCGCTCAAAGAGGCAGCCGAAAGAGAGCGGGAACTTGATTCCCCTCTCCCAATTCGTGCCAGAAGGGCTAGGCGGAGGAGGGCAGACAACGCCCTCTTCCAACCGCCCTAATGTGGCTGCATAGCCGGGGCCCTACTCCTGGGGCCCAAGGGCGCGCGCGACACCACGCGCTGCGCGACAAGCGAAGACAGCGAGGAGTTGGATTAGCTAACTCTTCGCTGTGCGAAGGCCAGCGGAGACTGGGTTGGGAGACCCACCTCCGCATTGCACTGGCCTTCGCCGAAGTCCTGCTGCCCCCTCCACCCGCTGGGGGGCGCAAATAGTCGAAGGTCCGCCCTTTTCAGGGCGGACAGCGCCGGCGGGGTTGGCGGTAGAGTGCTTATCGCTATAAGCTAATAATCCCGCCTCCCCGCCATCATAGGCGCCAGCAGGCATGTGTGGTTTTTAGTGGGTATACCCTCATGGACTGGCCTTTTCGGTTCATGGGGGGGAGTCCCACATAACCCCGTCGTCTCCCAACGACGGGGTATGCGTAACGCATTTTCCGCACGTTAAAAAAAAAAAAAAAAAAAGGTTAGGTTAGGTTAGGTTAGGTTAGGTTAGGTTAGGTTAGGTTAGGTTAGGTTAGGTTAGGTTAGGTTTTTTTTTTTTTTTTTTTTTTTTTTTTTGAGGTAAGTACCTCCCTCGTTCTTTACTGCTGCTGTCTTTTTTGCAGCATCATTTATTTCCACAATAATAAGTCTTATGAACTATTCTGTGATCGTGTACCTAGTGTAGCTCTACGTGTCATACTTACTATTCCCTAATGGAGTCCGGAAAGGGTCAGGCGCATACTTTGCCTCCTCTTCCCTTCATCCTCCTACGCTAGGTCTGTGAAGTGTGGCATTTATTTATTAAAAACTTATTTTACTTAATTACTAGTGGTTAACACGAGGATACATTTAAAGATTATACAATAATAAAAACAATAAACAGTATAATTAGCAAACAATGAGGCAATAGCCGTATAAATTAATAATAATAATAGTGTATACAATTCATTAAAATAGGGGTAAAATAAATTTTTCTTAATTACTAGTGGTTAACACGAGGATACATTTATAGATTATACAATAATAAAAACAATAAACAGTATAATTAGCAAACAATGAGGCAATAGCCGAATAAATTAATAATAATAATAGTGTATACAATTCATTAAAATAGGGGTAAAATAGACTAAAATATGTGAACAAATTCATTTAGTACAAACTAACGATGTAGGCCGAGGAGTCTTGGGCAGGCCCCTGCAGTGCATTTGCTTGCTATGCTTTGTGGAGGTACTACGCTATGCGACAGTGGAACCATTGGCTTTGGCAGCTAGCCTAGCTATACGCTCACAGTAGCTAAGGAGAATCTTACGGGTGCTGCTATCGCGGAAAGCCGTCTTTATATTGTTTAGGTCCAGGCTGAGGTCCATTCTGTACTCGACGTCAAGCCTTTGCCTGCAAAAGCGCGGGCACTCGAGCAAGATGTGCTCGACAGTTTCATTAGATTCCTCGTCGCAAGTACAGAATGGACTCTCCGCCAGGCCAAACCTATGCAGATAGGCGCGGAAGCCCCCGTGACCTGTTAAGAGCTGTGACCTGAGGTTGGTATGGCGTGAACCTCGAAAGGCTTTGAAGGCCAGTCGCACGTCACTGACGAACAATTTCGTCACTTTGCCCGTAGTGGCCTCGTTAACGCGTTTCTGCCACTCATCCAATGTTGCGTTCCTGATGAGGCGCTTGGCGTGAGACAGAGGGAAACTGTCATATGCTGGTGACCGCTTGTCGTGTAGAGCTCCTCTCTTCGCAAGTTCATCAGCTCGCTCGTTGCCAGGGAGTCCTACGTGGGCCTTAATCCAGATCCACCGTAGGGTTGTGCCCTGGGTCTTGAGGTCTTCCACCATGTCCTTGATCTCTCTTGTAAGAGGGTGAACGGACTCCGTGTTTTTCAGATCCTCCAGAGCTGATCTGGAGTCGCTCAGAATGTAGGCCCGCTTCCAAGCCTTCTTCTTTCGCAACCTCTGAAGGGCGCGCAGGATGGCTGCGAGTTCTGCCTGGAACACACTGCAGTAATCCGATAAGCGGAAGCTGCAGCTGTCCATCTCCTCTTCTTCTTTCCAGAAAGTCACGCCTGCTCCCACTCTCCCCTTCAGCTTGCTTCCGTCTGTGTAGACCTGAATCCAGCCTTCCTCGAGTTTTCCAAGGTCCTCAGTGGACGAAACCATCCCGAAGGGGACCGGTTCGCGGAGAGCCGGATGCGGCAGTGAGAAGGGGCTGGTGCGCCTTTCGCCCGTTCTGCCTGGAAGTTCTGGCAGCGGCTTACCTCTCTTCACCTCGTACAGGATCTTCATTTCCTTTGCTCGGAGGTCCAAGGGCAGTATCCCGGCCAGCAGCGCGGTTGACGTCAGCGATGCCGTCCTGTGGGCCTTCGCGACCATGGTGCTGAAGAGCCTCGTAATGCGGTCAAGTCTGGCCCTGTTGTGTTTCTTCATGGCGGCGTCGGCCCACACGTTAGCAGCGTACAGTACGGTCGGTTCGACCACAGCCGTGTAAATGGTCTTGCAGATTTCGCTGTTCAGACCCCACTGTGCACTCGCGGTCCGAGACACCGCCCTGTAAAGGTTTGTTGCTTTCCTGTAGATCCCGTCGAGATGCTCGCCGAAGTTGAGGTTGCGGTCTATGCTGACCCCCAGGAGCCTGAGATGGTCGGAGAACCTTATGTCGGTACCTTGAAGGCTAAGGTTTGGCATGTCGTATTTCAGTTTCCTGGTGATCAGCACAGCCTGTGTCTTGTGCGGGGCGAAACGCATTTTGTGGCGCTTTCCCCATTGTGCAATACGCTCCAGCGCCTCGTTGGTCTGCGACTCAAGGTCACTTGCATTGTCCCCAGTGGCTATGACAAGAATGTCGTCCGCAAACGCCTGCACATGGGCCCTGAGTCCCTCAGCCTCCCGAAGAAGCGGATCCAGCTGGACATTCCAAAGCAGTGGGCCGCAGGTGGATCCCTGGATGCATCCTTTATTGGTGGTCCGTTTCACGACTTCCCCGGAGTAGCGTAGTCTGACCGAGCGGTCCTCCAGATAGCTGGCCACCAATTGGAGGACATGAGGCTCTACATCGCGCTCCAGGAGTTCACGCATTATCGCAGGCCACCATGCGTTGTCGAAGGCACCCTCAATGTCGAGGGATACCATAACAACCATCTTCTTCTTCTTTATGCCCTGCTGGATGATAGTGAGGGCATCGTATAGGGCGTCTTCCGTGCTGGTCTGCGGTGTAAAGCCATACTGGCGTCGGCTGAGTCCGGCGCCAAGGGCCCATGCGAGGCGCTTGGTAAAAAGTTTTTCCAGCACTTTTCCCAGCACTGGTAGGAGGCCTATGGGTCGGTATGACTTGGGTAAGGTGTAGTCATCTTTTCCCGGTTTCGGGATCACCTTAATCGTCGCCACCTTCCACGGTCTTGGGAAGTGACCTGTTCTAAGGCAGGCGTTATAAAGTGCCACCAAGATTCGTGGCTCGTAGTGAAGCACATGGTGGCAGATGTCGGCCGTGTACCCGTCTTCCCCAGGTGCCTTTTTCGGGTTCATGTATTTGAGCACTGAGGCTACCTCGTGCTGCGTGAAAGGTGTAATCCCGTCGGGGGTGATTCCAGTCGCAAGTGCCTTGAGTCCCTCTCGAACAGAAGTTCTCAGATTTCGCTGGGCAGCATCGTCAGTTTCTTCTTGGTCGTGTGGGTAGAAGGTGTTCGCCAAAAGCACTGCTGAGTCCTTTGGTGAGAGTATACCGCCGTCGTGCGGACTTCGCAGTAGTTTGTCCTCCTTAGTGCCTCCGCAGACCTTGATTATTCTGTAGATGCTGTCCCACACGGTTTCATTCTCCTGCTTAGCACAGAAGGTCTTCCAGCTAGTCGTAATCGCCTCCTGGAGGTTTTCCTTGTATGTTGATTTGGCCTCAAGGTAAGCCTGAACTACGGATGGTCTCCTCACTGGGTTTGCCTGCCTGATCTTTCTGCGAAGGCGTGTGACGTTCTTTTTTAGCTCAGCCAGTTCAGGGGTCCACCAATGCCCCACGTTATTGGCTTTCCTTGGGCCAAGTTCAGGAATGGAGGCTGTGCAAGCTTTCTCAATAGACTCCGAGAATCTCTCCAGGAGGCCTTCCAGCTGCTCAGGTGTGAGCGTACCTTCGAGTGACTTCTCACTAACCCCTCCGTCCGCCAAAGCCTCCGACAGCATGGAACCAAACTTCTCCCAGTTAGCCTTCTTGGTGTTGAAGCGTCGCGTGTGTGGCCTGATTGGGGGCAAGTTGGTACGGTCCAGTGACACTTCAAACCGAATCGGTCTGTGGTCAGAGAGGCAGCCGAAGTCGGGGTCCACTCTCCAGTCTCCCACGCGTCTTACGAGTCCGACAGATACCGCGGTGACGTCTACTATGCTTGAGTAAAGCGTTTCCCCTCGGTAAGTGTGAAAGGTTGGGGTACTTCCAGCATTCGCCACGTTCAGTCCAAGCTCGCTGAAAAGATCAACAATGGCAGCTCCCCTCCCGTCCTCCGCCTCACAGCCCCACCAGGGACTTTTTGCGTTTAGATCTCCAGCCACGATTATATTGGCCTGGCCAAGTGTTTCCACGACTTCTTTTATACGGGCCGTCTGGTGTTCTACAGGAGTGTCTCCTTCGAGGTAAACGCCAACCAACCCCAGGGTGAAGCCAGCCAACTTTAGGGTTACCGCAACTATGGTGTTAGTGATCAGGTCCGGGTTCTCCGCCACCTGTATGGATCGATCCAAGACCAGGATGGCAGACTTAACCGGGGTCGCGGCCCTATCCTGGATGATTCTATGTCCGCACGTCACGTACCCCTTTGCACCTATGTAGGGCTCCTGAAGGAGGAGTACAGCTACCCCCTGATCCTCTGCCTCCCGGATGAGGTCTTTAGTGGCAGCATACCCTCTGCCCAGGTTTGCTTGCGCAAATTTAAGTGTTTTGTGTGCGGCCGATTGTGTGTGAGATGTGTAAGTGTGATGTGTGTTGTGTGCAACCGTAGGTCGTGAATCACAGTCACTTGTTCCCAAAACAGAGTCCGTGTCGCCCTTAGCACTGGTAGTTCACTGCTGCTCTGGCTAACCGGTCCCATTTGGCCCTTATGGGGCATTCCGCACTGTATGCCGGATGATCGCAGGTTCCCTGCTTTGCGGCCAGACAGTTGATACATTTGGCGGCCGAGTCCCTCTCGCCGCAGTCCCTAGTCTCGTGGGCTCCCGCACAGTACCCACAACAACTTCCCGCTTTGCGGCAGTCTCTGGCCATGTGACTGTAGCCCATGCACCGATAGCACTGTATCAGGGGCGAGTGGTCGACTGCCAGGACGACCTGATACCCAAGCTTTATCCTGGTGTCCCTGAGCGCATTCCAGATTCCAGCACTGACTTCCAGGATGACGTTGTTTAAGGAGGGTGTTCGCCCTTTAGTTCTCCTCAGGACTCTGACATGAAGCTGGTCCAGCGGCACCTCCGCCAGTGCCCCAGAGTTCTGCTTCGTCACTGCCTGCTCCAGCCGTGAGTCCGTCAGGTCCTGAGCCACCTCTATTAGCCGTAGCAGAGGCTTCCGGTGAGATACAGGTGACGCTGTCAGGTCCCCTCCCGAGCTTCTGAGGGCCTCCTGGAGACGAATCCTGCTCTCGCCAGAGTCGCAAGCTACCACGACCTTCTGGTTCTTCGTTCTCCTCACTCGGCTCACCCCGATACCAAGCTCGACAACGTCAACAGTCCTCTTGACCTCTGCGAGGACCTCCTCGCTGGTATGTCTCGGGTCCCTGGACTCTACCATGACCGGAAAGCTGGCTCTTCCGACGGCCTCCGCGTAGGACCCTGCAGTATTTGCTGGCCTGGGCTTGTGTTCAGGCTGCTGTCTCTCCCTCGCCGCCAGACTCTCCAGGGTCTGCTTGAGGGGCTTCAGCAACTCTTTCAGCTCGATCTGGGTCTCGCTGATGGCCATCTCCGCACCAAGTCCCGCAGCAGCCGGTGCCATTTGATGTGCCACTGTAACGTCACTCAGATCTTTAACATCTGTGCGGATGGTCCTCAGTTGACCCATGATCGGCTGAACTGCTTCTTGGAGGTCCGCTTGGAGCTCTGTTCTCGTGAGCATCATTGTCCCGGCTATTGGCAGCCTCTTTTGCAACATGTCCCGTAATTCTGCGATATCCTGCTGCAGACCCGCTACAGGGACAAAGATGGATTTTGTCGTGGGCGAAGGTGTTGACACCGGACCACCGGGAGGCGTGCGTGGGGAAGCAGAAGCCGGCGTCCTTGCCCTGTCTAGGTCCCTGGCGGGCTCCAGGCGCCAGCGTTCCAGGTCTACCCTGATCTCGCGCATGTAGCCCGCCAGACGTTCGGTCTGTTCTGCCAGAGCGGTAAGTCTCCCGTGGTCAGTTTTGTCTTGACGCGCCATCTCCGCCGAGTGGCAAGGCTCACGGTTTTTAAGGGCCTCTATGTCGGTTCGCAGCTCAGCGATCATCTTGACGGGGCCGTCCAGCTCGTAATTGAGCCACTTAAAAATGGCCTCCGCTGTGGTGTTGGTGTTGGTAAGGGTCTCGTTGGCTTCCGCGAGCTTTTCCGCATGAGCTGCATTAAGGTTCGCTATATTTTTCATGTGAGCCCTCTCCACTCTGACCAACTCTCTGGCTGCTCTAGCCTTCTCCTGCTCAAGCGCCACTCTGTGTCGCGAGCGTGAGTCAGAGACCGACAGGACAATTTCGTAGAGAGCCTGTATGGTCTCAAGAGCTTCAGCCTTGTTCTCTCTCTTCATGTTCCCTGCCTTCTCGATGGCCTCCTTCCCTGTCAGCAACAAGTCGTTCGCCCGCTGGGTTGCCAGGTCCATGGAGAGTCCTGTGCGTTTACGGGTATCTGGAAGGATGCTGGATCTTCCACTGCAGGCACTCTCCACCTCAACATCCGACCACTCGTCGTCAGTGCGTGGCGCCGCATTTCTGGCCTGGACGACTGCGCGACGTCCGAGAGTGTCGCGGCCGCAGTAGCCCGTACGGGTGGCTGCACGGTCGGCGAGGTCAAGGCGGGGGAGGTGCGAAGAACCCCCTCCGGCCTTGGCAGCGCATGGGTGCGCTGCCCTGTGGCAGCCGCCAATAAGGTGGCTCGGGGTAGGCTGCTGGTGGGATGGGTCTCGGCGCAGGTAAAACTGCTGGAGGCCAGACCCACCCGCTGCTTCCGCTGCCTACTAAACGGGCACGTGCAATATTCTTGCACGTCCGAGGTGGATCGCCGCACGCAGTGCTACCGCTGCGGCGAGGTCGGCCACCTGGCCAAGTTGTGTGCCAGGGACCCGCATTGCACAGCCTGTGCTGCCGCGGGTCTAAAGGCCGACCACCCGATCGGCACCAAGCCCTGTGGGGCTCGCGTGCCTCGAAAGGGTACGGGGAAGGCCGCAGTCTCGCGGTCGACCCCTGCTCCAGCTGCCACGGGTGGGGAGGTGGTGCCCATGTCTTCCTGATGTGGCCCACCTCTCCGTCTGATGTCGCGCACCCATGCGCCAAAGGGTCAGCGAGGTGACGGAGCCCCGTTGCCTTGCTGAGCAGAGGCCCGCGGAGGCTGGGTTGGGAGACCCACCTCTGCATTGCACTGGCCTCTGCACTGAAAGTCCTGTACCCCCCTACCTCTACATAGGGGGGAGAGAAGAATCCGCCCCTTTACAGGGCGGATAGCGCTGGCGGGGTTGGCGGTAGAATGCTATAGCGACCCCGCCTCCCCGCCGATTATGCGCTGATGCAGGCAAAGTGTGAGGTTTTTAGTGGGTATGCCCCTGTGGATCTTATTGGGTTCACGGGGGAGAGTCCCACATATCCCCGTCGCCTCCCAGCGGCGGGGAATGCGTAACGCATTTCCCTCACGTTAAAAAAAAAAAAAAAAAAAAAAAAAAAAAAAAAAAAAAAAAAAAAAAAAAAAAAAAAAAAAAGGTTAGGTTAGGTTCCCGGCAGCTTCGGCTGGTCGAGTTTCTGGTCTCGGACCGGGCGCGTCCCCAGGTGGCGGATAGGGGAATGCCGCGCAGATATGCGCGGTACCGGTTTTACCGGCGCGGACCAAAACCAGACACGTGGGATCGCTCTTCTCGCGAGGAGCGATCGGTGCGGCGGGTTCCGGTCAGTCGCGTGTTGACTGGCCGGACGGCGACTTCGGTCACCGTCGGACAAACCGTAAACCTCACTGAGAGGAACGGGGGCTCGCATCGGCTTGCCGGGACGAGCTGCGAGGAGAACACCTCTATAAAAAACTAGACGTGGGCGTCTACGGACGCGTAGTCGGCGGGTCTGGTGGCCGCGTGTGCGGCCGGCGGACTGGCAGCAATGCCAACGTCGTGCAAATCGTAAGCCTGCTCAAGTCTCTTGGGCAGGAACGAGGGTCTTGGCTTAATTGCCCGGGCTGCGAGGAGTAAACCTCTATAAAAAATCCCCGAATCCTAAGTTTTTGTGCGCGGCGATGGGACGGATGGCTGATGGGATCTTCAGTTTCGAGCGCACACACTCCAGAGAACCGGCGGACTCTCTGGCAGTATTACGCTTACCCAGGTACAGGGGGCACTGCCTGGGTGGACTTTTTATTTCCCCCATACTCGTGGGAACTGTATGGATACTTTTTCAAAACAACCCAAAAACCAAGACGTGAGGGAGGGTGCGGAGTCTGACTCCGCATCAAGTATGATTAGTCTGGAGGATGTGGTGGTCCAGGACGAGGTCGGGAGATTTTACCGACGCAAGCGGTCACTGCCCGGAGAGTCGGCATCGTCGAGTGACGAGGCTGGGCCGGTGACTAGATCCTCGCTTTCGGGGCGAAATACTCCAAAGCGAGGACGAGGACGGCCGCCAACTACCGGCGAGTTCGTTGGTTTGGCGGCTGCCCAAGCGGCATTAAAGGCCGAGAAGAAGAGGGAGCTGCGGCTATCGGAAGAGGAGGAGATAGCTCAGGCAGTCCAGCGCGCCCATAAATCCCGGGCCTACCTTAAAAAGGTAGTTGTTGACACCGGCAAGCTGAGCGACCAAACAGCGTCGGCTGTCAAATTAAGCGCTGAGGACAGTATCGCGACCATACTCAAGGTCGTAAAGAAGTCGCGCAACCTGAAGGGCCCCTTCCAGGGTGCCCTTAACCTAGCGGCGGCCTCCCTAAAGGAGGTCGTAGAGACGTTGAGCGCTCGCTCCGTCTCTGAAGAGACTGCGCTCCTGCAAGCGGAGTGCGCCCGTCTGCAGGCGGATAACGCCCGCATGCAGCGGGAAATGATCGAGCTCCGCAAGGAGTTCGACGAGCTACGGGTGGAAGCGAAGCTGCAAAAGGCAGCTGCCGTCGTTTCTGCTTCCCCCGTCACTCCAGTCGCGGAGGCGCAGCCGGTCCGTCCACAACTCGACCAAGACGAGTTTTTGCGTGCGATCCTGATCCAGGTCGGGACCATGGTCGACGCCAAGCTTGACGGACGGGACAAGGTTCGCCTGCGGCCACCGCTTGCGGCGGACGCCAAAAAGTCGGCGCGAGCAGCGAAGCTGCAGTCTCAGCCCCCTACTGCAACCCCGGCCAAGGGGAAGCAAAAGGGGAAAAAGGGGAACGTACAAAACGTACCCCCTACCACCGAGGCGGCCTCCAAGCCCACCGTGGGTGCCAGTACAGACGCTGACGGCTGGACCACGGTGGTGAAGAAGGCGAAGAAGCCGAAGGCGCCTGCCCAACAACCCAAGGCAGGTCGTAAGCCTGCGAAGAAGAAGGAGAAGGTGCTGCGCTCTCCGGGCTCATCAGCTGTAGTAATTTCGCTGCAGCCGGGCGCGGAGGAGCGTGGCCTATCATATGCGGCTGTGCTAGCGGAGGCCAAGGAAAAGGTCCCGCAAGTGGGTATCACCTCGGTGAGGTACAGAAAGGCGGCATCGGGAGCTCGTGTATTCGAGCTGCCGGGTACCATGAGCGGCGAGAAGGCTGATGCACTCGCCGCCAAAATCCGCGAGGCCTTCCAGGCCGAAGACGTCCGGGTGTCCAGGCCCGTCAAATGCGCCGACCTGCGCATCAAAGGCCTGGATGACTCGGTCACTACCGCCGAGGTCGTCGCCGCTGTAGCCAAAGCAGGTGGCTGTGCGCCGAGCGACGTGAAGGCTGGCGAGGTGCGCCACTCCGAGACCGGAGTGGGCACCATTTGGGTGAGGTGCCCTGTCGCTGCGGCCCGCAAAGTCACGCGGGGCAGGCTGCTCGTCGGGTGGGTTTCGGCGCAAGTCAAGTTGCTCCAGGACCGCCCGAAGCGATGCTTCCGCTGCCACAAGACGGGGCACATCAAGCCCGACTGCAGGGAGTCTGTAGACCGCAGCCAGGAGTGCTTCCGCTGCGGACAGCCAGGCCACGAGGCCAAGCAGTGCTCCCAACAGCCGCACTGCACATCTTGTGCGGCTGCCGGGCTTGATGCTGGGCACTCCATTGGGTCCAGGCCATGTAAAAGTGGCCTGGCCAAGACCGTGAAGGGGAAGGGGATGAAGTCTGCTCCGCAGCCGACCTCAGTCCCAACTTCGGCTGAGAACGCCGGGGAGTCGGTGGTACCCATGGCCCAAGATTAACATGGCCCACCGATTCCTGCAGGCGAATATCAACCACTGCGCCAGGGCCCAAGACCTTCTGGTCCAAAGCATGGCGCAGTGGGAGATAGACATCGCGGCGGTTGCGGAGCCCTACTTCGTCCCACCCAGGGACAACTGGGTGGGTGATCCAGGGGCACTTGTCGCCCTCGTCTCGCGGACTCCTCTACGGGTCGTCGCCAAGCGTCCGGGCTGCGTTGCAGCGGTGGCGGACAACATCTTCGTTGTGGGGGTGTATTTCTCGCCCAACAGGGTCCTTGCAGAGTTTGAGGTCTTCCTCAACAACTTAGGGGCCCTGATTGGGCAGAATCGCCCCCTTCCTACTATCGTTCTCGGGGACCTCAATGCCAAGTCCACGGCTTGGGGTTCCCCCGCCACCGACGCACGAGGCGAGCTCGTGGAGGAGTGGATGTTGGAGGTGGGACTGTGCGTCCTCAACCGGGGGTCGGTGCACACTTGCGTGCGGCAGCTGGGCGGGTCCATTGTGGACGTCTCTCTCGCAAGTCCAGTTGTCGCGCGTAGGGTCACCGGCTGGAGGGTCTTAGAGGGGGTGGAGACACTATCGGATCACCGGTATATCCGGTTTGACGTCTCCACTCCCGCAACGTCGTCGTCGTCGTCGCACGCGATCTTCCCGCGTTGGGTGCTCCAGAAGCTGGACAAAGATATGCTGCAAGAAGCAGCTATCGTTCAGGCCTGGGTCGGCAACACAGTTGAGCTCGTGGGGGTAGAGGAGGAGGCGGCCTGGTTCCGGGATGCTATGTCAAACATCTGTGACAGTGCAATGCCCCGGGCCAGGTCGCGACCCTCACGACGCCAGGTGTATTGGTGGTCAGCTGAGCTGTCACAACTGCGCGTGGCGTGCGCCCAGCACAGGCGTGCGTACACGCGCCAGCGCAGAAGACGCACCGTCGACCGCGCTCTGGAAGCCCGGCTTTACGCCGCCTACCGAGGGGCCACGCTGGCCCTTCAAGAGGCGATCGGCCGGGCCAAGGACGCGGCTCGCGAGGAGCAGCTGGCCACCCTGAACGCAGACCCGTGGGGGCGCCCGTACCAGTGGGTTCGTGGCAAAATCCGCCCTTGGGCGCCCCCGCTGACCCAGACCCTGGACCCCCAGTTTCTGGACACCGTGACGACGACCCTCTTCCCGACGAGGACGCACCATATTCCCCCGCCCATGCACTCGCAGGCAGCGAGGGATGACGAGGGCGATGTGCCCGCAGTAACGGCTGCGGAACTAGGGGCGGCTGAACTTCGCATGAGGGCGAAGAACACCGCCCCGGGACCGGATGGTGTGCCTGGCCGTGCACTGGCCGTGGCACTGAAGGCCTTAGGGCCCCGACTGCGCAAACTTCTCGACGCCTGCCTGCAGCGCGGAGAGTTCCCACAGTTGTGGAAGGCAGGCAGGCTGGTGCTGCTGCGGAAGGAGGGGCGCCCCGTTGACGCTCCATCCTCCTACCGGCCGATAGTGTTGCTTGGCGAGATGGCGAAGCTATTCGAACGCGTCATCGCTGCTCGTCTCGTCAAGCACCTAACGAGGGTTGGGCCCGATCTGTCGGACCATCAGTTCGGTTTCCGGGAGGGTCGCTCTACCGTCGACGCGATCTTGCGCGTAAAGGCCCTCTCGGACCAGGCAGTATCGGGCGGCGGGGTGTTGTTGGCTGTGTCTCTTGACATAGCCAATGCCTTCAACACCCTGCCATGGAGCTGCATAACGGAGGCGCTCCGATTTCACGGGGTACCGAAGTACCTGCAGCGCGTAGTTGGGGCCTACCTGGCCAACAGGGAGGTGCAGTTTGAGGGTCGCGGCGGGCTTCAGACGAAGCTCGTCACTTGCGGTGTTCCACAGGGGTCAGTCCTCGGACCTCTCCTGTGGAACATCGGCTACGACTGGGCCCTCCGGGGCGCTACTCTCCCGGGTGTCAGCGTAGTGTGCTACGCTGACGACACACTCGTCCTATCCCGGGGGAGGTCGCACCGCGAAGCTGCCATCCTCGCCACGGCTGGAGTGGCACATATGGTCAGGCGCATCAAGGCGCTAGGGTTAGAGGTGGCGCTGTCCAAGTCCGAGGCCCTGTCCTTTCACGGGCCCCGGAAAGCGCCACCTGCTGGGTCCCATATCGTCGTAGGGGGGGTCACCATCAACGTCGGGTCCACCATGCGCTATCTCGGGTTAGTGCTCGATGGCAGGTGGACCTTTGACCCCCACTTTGCGCGATTGGGGCCCAGAGTCTCTGCTGCGGCCGCCGCCCTTGGGCGTCTCTTGCCCAATTTAGGCGGCCCCAAGAATAGTGTCCGGCGTCTCTTCATGGGGGTTGCCCGCTCGATGGCGCTCTACGGGGCGCCAGTATGGGCGGACAGTCTAACGCCGCGCGGCGCTGCTTCCTTGCGGCGGCCGCAGCGCGCGATGGCGGTCCGGGTCATCCGCGGCTACCGCACGATCTCGTACGAGGCAGCGTGTTTGCTGGCCTCGTCAATGCCGTGGGACCTGGACGCCAAAGCTCTTGCGGCCGCATACTACTGGCGCAAGGAGCAGGAAAGTCGCGGCGAGAGGCTTCCGCCTCGAGCCATCGAGCGGCGCATTGAAGAACTCCGCGGGATTCTTCAGCTGCAGTGGGCGGATAGGCTTACCCGGCCACTGGCCGGTCACCGCACTATCGAAGCCATCCGTCCACATCTCGCGGAGTGGCTGAAGAGACGCCACGGGACGCTATCGTTCCGCACGACGCAGGTACTGTCGGGGCATGGCTGCTTCGGCAAGTACCTGTGTCGTATTGCTGGCAGGGAGCCGAATGACTCCTGCCACCACTGTTCGTGCGGCGAGGACACGGCGCAGCACACGCTCGAACTTTGTCCGGCTTGGGCTGTGCAGCGCCGAAACCTCGCCGCAGTCATCGGGTCGGACCTCTCGCTCCCGGCTGTCATCGAAGAGATGGTAGGGAGCGAGAGGTCCTGGAGCGCCGTCACAGAGTTTTGTGGGGAGGTGATGGCGCTCAAGGAGGCGGCTGAACGAGAGCGGGAGCTTGCCCCCGCTCACCCAAGCCGGGCACGACGACCCAGGGGGAGGAGGAGGGCAGACAACGCCCTCTTCCAACCCCCATAATGGCAAATGGCCCGAGGGCCATAAATGCCTGATGGCGCGCGCCACACTGGGCGCTGCGCGTGAAGAGAAGACAGTGAGGGGTGGGACTAGCTCACTCCTCGCTGTGCGGAGGCCTGCGGAGACTGGGTTGGGAGACCCAACTCCGCATTGCACTGGCCTCCGCCGAAGTCCTGCAGCCCCCTTCGTCCTCTGGGGGGCACACACACCGAAGGTCCGCCCTTTTCAGGGCGGACAGCGCTGGCGGGGTTGGCGGTAGAGTGCTCTAGCGATCCCGCCTCCCCGCCGTCAAAGCGCCAAGCAGGCAATGTGTGGTTTTTAGTGGGTATACCCTCATGGACTGGCCTTTTCGGTTCATGGGGGGGAGTCCCACATATCCCCGTCGCCTCCCAGCGGCGGGGAATGCGTAATGCATTTTCCGCACGTTAAACAAAAAAAAAAAAAAAGGTTAGGTTAGGTTAGGTTAGGTTAGGTTAGGTTAGGTTAGGTTAGGTTAGGTTAGGTTAGGTTAGGTTAGGTTAGGTTAGGTTAGGTTAGGTTAGGTTAGGTTAGGTTAGGTTAGGTTAGGTTCCCGGCAGCTTCGGCTGGCCGAGTTTCTGGTCTCGGACCGGGCGCGTCCCCAGGTGGCGGATAGGGGAATGCCGCACAGACATGTGTGGTACCGGTTTACCGGCGCGGACCAAAACCAGTGGGTGGGATCGCTCCTCACTGACTCGGTGGGGGGATGCGATCGGTGCGGCGGATTCTGACTTCGGTCACCGCTGTACGTGAGGTCCGCTCCTTGTTGTATTACAAGGAGGCGGAGTGTCCGTCGGCGTCTCAGACATATTCTGAGCTGCGGCGACGGACGTGGAGTTCGCTCTTCTCTCTCATACTGGAGGGGGAGGAGTTGGCGAACGCGGGCGGCGTGTCTGACTGGTGCGAGAGTGTCAGTTCGGACGCGGCTTTGGCTAACGTCGGCCGAACCCGTAACCCTGTTCTTTTCAGAACAGGGCCGGGGGTCCCTTACCTTCATTGGTCGGGGGCCGCGTGAAGACAACACTCTAAAATTACCCGAAGCTCGAGCTCTGACGCCTGGCCGTGGGCTGCATGGCGGGGGAGAACCCCGTCCCAAGGGCGTCCCAGGGGACCTGACCCCTGGCGAATTAAAAAGGGCACAACACCATGATGGCGAATATTGAAAAACATATACACCTGGTGGGTACTGGAGGCGCTGCCGAAGGAGAATCCCACTGCTCTTTAGAGTACAAGCCGACGTATCAGGTGCGGCAAAATATCGCCACGGGGAGTGGGGAAACTCACGAACCGAGAGTTGAGAGGAGGGAGACCCGTTCGCAGAGTAGGATGGGCTTGGAGACGACACCAGCTATCAAGGAGGCACTGGTGGTGATTGAGAAGATGACACTGACCCGGACGGCGACGACCAGCCGTACACCGGACAGGAAGAGGCCTAGGCGGGACGGCTCTACAGAGTCCGTAGACTCCGTTGCTGCTAGACAAGGCGAGGAGAAGTGGGCCGATGCGTCCACGGATGCCTGGGTTGATCGACCTTCGTCGTCGTTGGATCAAGCGGCGAACACCGGCCGCTGTGATGACGGGGCGGAGGTTGATGTGGCGATGGAGCAAGCGACGTTGTTTAGTCGACCCCTCGAATACCCTGAATCGGACCCTAAACGTCCAAGACGAGACGAGTCGTTGGAGTCGGGGTCCCGGGCGTTGTCCGACTGCGATACCGACGGCTCAGTCGCATCGACGGCGTCTAAATCTCGGGGGCGAAGCCGGCAAACGCACGGCAAGTACGTTGGGGTGCACCGGCAACGAGAGCTCATGAAGGAGCTCACTAAGGAGACGGAGCAGCTCTCTATTGAAAAAGAGCAGCTCCTACTGAATGAACAGAAGGAGGAAGCCAGGCAGTCTAGAGAGGCTAGAGCAGCTGTGCGGGAACTTATCCGCTCACGCCGCTTGCCCCAAGACACTGCTAGCATTAAAGAACGCATTGAGGGGCACCTCCTGTCAGTGTTAGAGGTCGCACATCGCTCTAAGAACTTGAAGGGCGACTTTGTCAAGACCCTCAAGGACGCCGCTGAGTTTGTTCAAGGTGATGTCCTGACCCTGATAAAAAGGACTACCACGGATGAGACGCAAATGCTGCAGGCCGAAAACCAACGGCTCAGCAGGGAGGTTGAAGACCTAAAGGCGAACATGGAGGCTATGCGTAAACGTATAGCCCCCGAAGCCAACTGGATGGAAGATTTCCGACGTTCCATCATGCTGTCATTAGGAGGCATGATGGATGCCAAACTCGCTGGGCTCAAGGAGCCGCTGCCACCGGAGAAAGTGATCCGTCCACCTTTGGCAGCGGACCGTAAACGAGCTGAAGCGAACACGGCTAAAGCGTCGGGCAGCAAGGCGCCTGCAGTCGGCGGGCCTAAAGCCAAGCAGGCCCCCAAACCTGCTCCGGCAACAGCGCCTGCTGTTAATACTGCTGCTGTTGCCTCCACAGCGTCGGAGAAGGCAGCAGCTGCTGAGGATTGGGTCACTGTGACGAAAAAGAAGAGCAAGAAGAAAGAAAAGCAGAAGGTCACTAAAGCTCCACAAACCTCCAAATCGACGGCTTCTTCAGCCCAGGCTACGGGTAAGAAGAGGCGGAGACGTAGGAGGAGAAAACGACGCCCAGTTCGCAGTACTGCCGCCGTCGTTATTACTTTAGACCCTGCAGCGGAAAAGAGAGGGGTTTCGTACGCAAATGTTCTGGCCAAGGCGCGCACCCAGATGAACGTCACTGAGATGGGTATCGATTTGGCGGTTACCACATTTAGGTTGCGGAAAGCGCCTTCAGGAGCTCGTATTGTTGACCTCCCGAAGAACGTTGGCCAGGACAAAGCCAACCTTTTAGCTGAAAAGCTCAAAGGGCTTCTCGGCGAAGATGCACGGGTTACCATGCCCATAAACTGTGCGGAGCTTCGTATCACCTACCTGGACGACTCCGTCACAAGAGAAGAAATCCTTGCCGCTGTTGCCGAGCAGGGGCGTTGCCCAACTAGCTCTGTTAAGGTGGGCAACATAAGGGACGGCCCTGGCGGGAATGGTGCAACAATGGTGCAGTGCCCGCTGGAAGCTGCGCAAACTCTGGCGGCAGCGGGGAGATTGCTTGTTGGTTGGATTTCGGCCAAGGTGGTCCTGCTGACGAGGCGGCCAACAAAGTGTTACCGCTGTCTAGAGATCGGCCACACTAGAGCACGCTGCACGTCGGAAGTAGACCGCAGCGCACTTTGCTATGGTTGCGGACAACCGGGCCACATAGCTGCGGCCTGTACGGCTAAAGTCCAGTGTGCCATATGTCATGCGGCTGGGCGCAAGTCTGCGCATCTTATGGGAGGCAGGGGATGTGCTCCCCCCGCCACAAAGAAAAAGGCGACAAAAAATGTTACCGTACCGGCAGGAGGGGCCCCCGCCGTGCTGGTGGCAGAGCAGGCTCGACCCTGTGAGGAGGCAATGATGGTCGGATAATGGATCAAGTTCGATCACATTGCTTCCTACAGGGGAATCTTAACCACTCTGCTGGTGCCCAGGATCTTTTCCTGCAAGCAATGGCGGAGTGGTCCATCGATGTCGCTGTTGCAGCGGAACCCTATTTTGTTCCCCCCCGGCCCAATTGGGTGGGTGACAACGACGGATCCGTTGCTATCGTCGCCGCAACAGGCGTAAACTCCTTACCTCTCGCTACCATCTGTAGGGGTTCGGGCTTTGTCGTTGCGTCGCTAGGTCCGTATACCATCATAGGGGTATACTTTTCCCCTAATAGAGGCCTCTCAGAATTTGAGACCTTCATGGCCAACCTAGAGGCCACTATCAGAGGCTTGGCGCCTCGTTTGGTCCTGTTGCTTGGGGATCTTAATGCTAAGAGCACAGCATGGGGAGAACCGGCAACAGATCGACGCGGGGAACTGGTCGGAGAGTGGGCACTCGGTCTAGATCTCGCTCTACTGAACCGAGGGCGAACCCACACTTGTGTCCGATGGAATGGAGGGTCCATAGTGGACCTAACGTTCTGCACTTCTTCCATCGCTACACGAGTATCCAACTGGCGGGTCGTCGAGGAGGCGGAGACGCTATCCGACCACCGCTACATCCGGTTTAGCGTCTCCCCTCTTAGAGGTGCTGGAATTCGTCCCAACATCACTTCGAATCCAGCAACTCCCCGGTGGGCTCTCAAGAAGCTGGATCGCGAGCTGCTGATCGAGGCGGCCATCATCAGCGATTGGTTTGTTCGACCGCTCGATCACACAGTGGTGGTCGACGATGAGGCATCGCAGTTTCGCGTCACTGTCACAGCTATCTGTGACGCAGCGATGCCTCGCGTTCGAAACAGACCAGCCAGACGGGCGGTCTATTGGTGGTCGCCAGAGATCGCCGAGCTGCGAAGAGTCTGCATCGGTGCACAGCGGGAGCTCACACGCCACCGTTCGCGCCGTAGGGATGAGCCCACAGAGGCGCTCCTCTACGAGGCCTACCGTGCAGCACGCCGAAATCTCCGCATAGCCATCTTAGAGGCTAAAGCGGCCAGCAGGCAGGAGATGTTTGAAGATCTTAATAGGGACGCTTGGGGTCG